>CM053559.1:65107104-65177668 GCA_028646485.1 Cryptoprocta ferox | reverse complement strand
GGAGGGGAAGGAGGAAAAAGAGTTAGGGAGAGGGAGGGAGAAAAAACACGAGAGACTCTTGAATCCTGAAAACAAACTGAGGGGGGAAGGGGAAGGGGAAAAGGTAAAGCGGGGTGATGGTCTTGGTGGAGGTTACTTGTGGGGAAGAGCACTGGGTGTTATATGGAAACCAACCTGACAATAAAGTATAAAGTTTAAAAAAAAAAAAAAATCCTTGTAACTGAAGGAGCTGGACAAGCATGCCCTGCACCCTCTCTGCCTCCATGTCCCCCATTTCCCCAGGGCTTTGTGAAGGGCAACTTTTCCGCTCCTGCTCTCCTTATTCACCAGCATGGGAAGCAGTGGAAGAAGACTTAGAACCTGTCTATATCTTGAGCACTATTAATCATGGATGCAGGTCTCACATTCTAAACGTGAATTATCTATAAACATCTCAGAGGAAGGACAGCATGAATGGTCTGCGAACTGCCGTGCTGACCATTCACACAGGTCCAGTGCCCTGTACTAAACTGTCCTGAGTTTTGGTTCTCCTTGATGGATCTGGCTGGTCTCTTCTGTTTTGCTTGTAGCATTTTTAGGAATAGGATGACAGAAATTAAACATATAAGCTGATAGGACTGCTATCGTTATCAGCTTCTCTGCCAGAAGAAAACAAAAATTCAGACGAATAAAAGTATCTTACCTCCATGTGGACACATAATTTCTCAATTGTTTCTGCTTGCTTTTCACAAAACAGGCAGACAGCAGAGTCAGGACGTTCTTCCCAATCAGACCAGTCACTGTGTTAAAAAAGAAAATAGTAAATGCGGAGATTCCCCTCATTAAGAGGGGGTACTACACAGTCACTTGGTATTACTTTCTCCTCCCTGGGAAACCCTGCCAATCTCTTTCAACTCTGACATTTTTGTAAAGATTGTCACATCATATTATGACTTTTTGATACAGCTTTTGAGATTCAAAGCAGCACCATGAAATTAATATAAATAGCGAACAGGTGCTGCTCCATTTTCTTCTATCTGCTTCTCTTCTGAGCAGCTATTTCGCTATGGAATCAGGATAATGTCTTTACGAGACAACTAGGTTTAATTTGCAAAGCAGGCATATCAGAGATGCGATGCTCTCTCATTAGCCACAACACTAAGTACACATGCTGTGAGGTGCGATGCCAGGAGTGTGTCTCTGCATGACAAATGGTGTGTTTTAAAAAGGCAAATCATATATCCTTCATGTGAGAAATACTGATCATTTTAAATGGGACAAGTGTTAAATCTGGTGGTAGACAGAGAAGTTAAAAATCATACGGGACCCATATTACCATTCCTGCCTAACCACCAGCCCCTGCATTTATTTTTGGGGATACTGCCAACTTCTAGTCATTCCTAAGCCTGGAAAATTGAAATCCCAGGAGAGAAAAAAGGCCAAACAGCTTTGAAGGAAAAGCGGATGAGTAACAGGGAATCCGTTTAGGTTGAAGAGCATACATCTCAAGCCAGTAATTCCAAGGAAAGAAGCTGTGAATGTTTTCAGTGACTTGATGGGTTGAACATGGAACAAGGTTAACTTCTCCATTATATTCTCTACTCTAATGACAAGCAGCATGGAGAATTCAAAGATCATTTCACTTCAAAGTCTGGACACCAACCAAGTGAGCAGAACACAATGGAATGTATTTTTCCTCTGCGCTATATTTTATCTGTGTGTCCAAATAAGACTTTTAATAGCAAAACACTATTTAGTTGGAGTAACAGTTGCTTTAATGATTTTTTTGCCAAAGTTACTTTGAATTCAAGTTTTTGCACTATTACATGGAAGGATGCATGGCTTGGGAAGAAAGTCTTTATTTCTATTCTCTCTTCAGCATTATCATTTTAAACCAACTGAAGAAATGTTTTCCTACTCTTAAAACAAATACAATTAATTAGCAGTAGTAACAAGTCTTACTCTTCCTGTTGGTCTAGCAATTCCCGATCATCTTCCAATTGAACTTCCTCCCACGATTTTCCAAGTTCCTTTGTGGGAAGAACAGAGGGATTAGAGAGCTGGAGGAAGCAGGTGAAGAGGAGAAAGGAGAGAGAAAACATAGACACAGAACTTCAAAAAACCCCCTTAAAAAACTCCCAAAGAAACTCATACTCAATGGTCTTAAATCAATACAAGTAGGATTTATTAGAACAGTTATTTCAGTGACAAGGTAGGCTGTATCCTAAAATGCTTTTAAAGTTTTTCTTTTTGGAGAAGCAGTATTCTTTCAATCAAATTCCTTTCTCTTAAATGTAAACCAGCATTTCTTAAGCCTGGATGCACATTAGAATCTCTCAGGGGATCTTTTTAGAAAACCCAAAATACCTCTTGATTGGGGACCCTGAGACACTGTCCTAGCTGGTCTGTTTCTCCTTGAGGTCCCCTACAGTCGATTTTTCAAACAGCAGCACAGTGATCTTTCTAAAGGACACTTTCCTGGTTGTATAAACCCTCTCATGGCTTCTTACCACATTTAGAACAGATTTCAGAGGACTTGCCGTGGCTTGTAAGATCTCCATGTTCTGCCCTGGCTCCTTCTCCATCCCTCAATGTCCCACCACTTCTGCTCTGGCTCAGTTTGCTCTGGACAGGGCAGCCTCTTTGCTACCGCTTGGACACAGCAGGCTCATCCCCACCCAGCTCCTGTACTTGCTGCATCCTCTGCCTCAATACAGTTCTCTCACATAACTGCAGGTCTCAGTCATTCTGGCATCTGCTTAAATGTTACCATCTCTTTTTCTGACTACTCTGTTAAAACTATACCCCTCCTCCAAGTGACTTTTTATTCCCTTATGATGGTTTTTATTTTCTTTAAAGCATTGATCACTACCTGAAATCAATTTTGTGTTATCTATTTGTTTTCTTATTTGCTATTCGTTTTCTCCATTAGACTGCCTATGAGGACATGGACTTTGTTCACTGTTACATTTCCAGAGCCAGGCATACAGGAAGTACCAGAAAGTATTTTTTTAAATTAAATTAAAATGGAAAAAAAAAATCTAACAATTCAATGCCAATTTAGATCCTATCTCTAAAGGTTTTTGTAAGGTGATTAAATAAATTAGTTAACGTATAGGCAAACCTCAGAGATATTGTAGGTTTGGTTTCAGATCATCACTATGGGCAAGTCAAATGAATATTTTGGTTTCCCAGTGCATATTAAGGTTATGTTTATATTATACTGTATTTTATGTGTGCGAGCATTTTGTCTAAAAAAAATAATGTACATACCTTAAGTATTGTGAGAATTACTAAAATGTGACCCTGCGACATGAAGTGAGCAAATGCTGCTGAAAAAATGGTGCTGATAGACTTGCTCAAAACAAGGTTGCCACAAATTTTCAATCTGTAAAAAATGCCTGTCTGCGAAGTGCAATAAAACAAAGAATGTGTGGTACCAGGCAATAGCAAGTATTCAAGTATCTACTGACATCTCTTTTATCTCTCACGGTTCATGGAGAAGTTCTACCCATTTAGGGCTGTGTCTGCCAAACTGAGTCATAGTTTCAGCAAAAGTTTATGGAGTGAGTGCTGAGCAGAAATGATTTCTTTTGGGCCAACCATTTCTCTTTCCTATTCTTGAGTCATTTGGTCCTCTCTCTTGTCTTTTCTCTCCATCCAATTTTCATACTATGCCATGGAAAAGCAGACAGTACATTAAAGAGGGAGGTAGGAACAATAATGGATACCTTTTCAAGCAGCTAAACTATGGTTACGGTCAAGCTCAATCTGACCTGCTACAAATACAGACATCCTTGCTAGATATTCCTCCTTTGGAAAAAAATAACCAAAATTTACTCACAGTTATGAATATTTTTTTCTCAAAAAAGGTATTCATTTAACAAAAACAAAGAACTACAAGGTCCATTATGATTTATGGAAAAAAGAAAATCTATCATTCATCAACTTAATGAGAGGTTTTGAAGCTGTCATTATCTATCCGCTAAATGATGCATAAACTCAGACACGCAGAGATTTACCATAATGTCATTAGAGATAGTTAATTTGGACTCTATAATGTATTTCCCTGAGTTGTCATGAAATGTCTGAACCTCATTATGGACACCAAGAATGGACTCAAAAATGCCAATAGGATCTTTGTTAGCTGGAATTTTTGGTGATGAATTAAATCTTTCATGGATTACTTGGTCTCTCTGGACTTGTACTTTAAGGTCATTGCTGCAAGGTAGTATTCAAGGAAGGGCCATCTATTACCATTTTCATTGATATGGGCAAATGTTGATCAGTAAATGTTGTGGCCAAAGAGACCTAAAATATCTTTCAGCATCAAACTTCCAAACTCAAAGCATTACTTTGCAACTTTCTCAGTATTCAGTATAACACATAGGGATTTTTCAAGGCAATACAGCACTAACTGTTTACCACTTGAGAGGAAAATGGAACTCCGTGTTCATTAGTGTATTAGGAAACAAGTGATTTGCATATGACACTGGCCCAGACTTTCCTAGAATGCTCTGCCTTGTACAGTCAAATATATACGGTTTATTATAGGAATAAGACCCAACAAGAAGAAAAAAGTAAAACAAAGCATAGAACTCTCTAATTAAGATGCTGTGCCTGCTAATGAATTCATGTTAGGAAAGCAAAGAATTCAAGAAAAACAAAATTTGGAAGGCATGTCACTAAAGATGTTCAGAACACCCCCTCAGCCTCCTGCATCAGATGGTTTATCATCAATGAGAGGGTGGACAAGAAAAACATTAAAAAAAAATCCCCTTCACCCAGCATCCCCACTGCTTTAACACACACAAACTTCTATGTACTTACACAAAAAACCCATCATAAATAGAGAAAGAAGTGTTTTAACTGTTAAAAATTTCAGTAGAGAGAACTATACCAAAACTATGAAAAACAGGTTAAGAGCCTACTTTGGTTACAAATGGCTTTGTATATTTTAAGAATAAAAAAATAGAAAAAAAATGATAAAAACACTGCAAAAAGTTTCCTTTAGAAAAATTCAGGGCTTGAAACATGAGTACCTTAGGAATAGGGAGCTGAAGGCTCAATGATGATGTATACAGGTCATTTCCTCTCAGTCAGGGGAATCTGAATGTGAAACTGCCTGTGATATTGTCCCCTTGACCTTCCCCCCTAGCTATTGAACCCTTCTCTTTGTGAGAAAACAAAGAAAGGACCCATAGTAGGTAATCCAGACTATGCATAGGGACTTTTGATATATTTACAAGTCTGTTATTATTCAAAAACTGATATGAATTATTAAACATGGAAATTATCTCACCTAAGGAAGAAAAAGGAATCTGTCAGTTTGCTGAGCTCAGAGGAGAGCCCAAACCAGCCTCTGTCCTTAGCCCTCTCACCTGTGACAACTATCAGAGTGCATCTTGCCAGGAATATCCTGGAGGCTACCATCATTGCTGGCCTGGAGATTCTGTCTGGAGCGGAGGTGAGGAAATCTGTGCGCACATGACTCAATTACTGCATTAATGTGCTACAGGAGAGGTCCAAGCATTAACTTTATAAATCCCGTTCCAAGGTGCTGAAATTATGTGCTTACACATCTGTCTCTCATACCAACCTCTAAAGTTTAGAGTACTCAGTACTCCCTACTGAGAGTAGGGACTTAAATCAACTACCTTGTCTATAATATTTTTCTTCCTGTTCTACCAGTGTCTGGTGCCTGGAAGGCACTCAAATGTTTGTAGAATGTATAAAGCCAATTAAAGTGATTCTTACAGGGAAGAGGATGTGAGAAATGGGTGTGCAGACCCTAATACAATAGTTCTCTCTTTGGCCCACTTTCCTCACTGATGTCAGCCTTTTCCCTCAGAGGAAGACACGGTGAAAATCTCTCAGTATTTTCCCCCCCATTTTTGAAGATAAAGCAATGTCATTATTCATTGCTTCAACTCTTAGAAGAGTTTATTCTTCATTTTAAATATTTTTGTGAAATATTAAATATTTTCAGTAATGAGGTCTAAAAGAAAACTAAAAGGATGCTGAGAAATCTCTGGGTCTCATTCTTCTTTAACTACACATTATTAATATTAGGAAGAGTTGTTTATATACTCATTCTATTTATTATTAGGCCTTTTATCTTCAACAATACTCAGGATACTATTAAGGTTGATATTTCTGGTGAGCACCTTTCTACATGAGGACACTTCTACATCTTTAGAGACTTTATTACCTTCTTCAATCCTTTTTTTAAAAATTTTCAAAAAATTATTTATTACTTTTGAGAGTGAGCGAGAGAGAGAGCATGCAAGCATGAGTGTGGGAGGGTCAGAAAGAGAGGGAGACACAGAATCCGAAGCAGGCTCCAGGCTCTGAGCTGTCAGCACAGAGCCTGACACGTGGCCCGAACCCATGAGCCGTAGGATCATGACCTGAGCTGAAGTCAGATGCCCAACTGACTAAGCCACCAAGGTGCCTCTCTTCAATCTTTTTCTAAGGTAAGTTTACATCATTTCCAAAATGCTATAGCTAATCATAACATATTTTAGGTTTTGTTTAAAAATTTTTTTATGTTTATTTATTTTTAAGAGAGAGAGAGAGAGAGAGAGAGAGAGAGAAACAGGGAGTGAGCAGGGCAGGGGCAGAGAGAAAGGGAGACAAAGAATCCAAAGCAGGCTCCAGGCTCTGAGCTGTCAGCACAGGGCTGGAACTAATGAACCATGAGATAATGACCTGAGAGGAAGTCAGAGGCTTAACCAACTGAGCCACCCAGGGGCCCCTTGGTTTTGTTTTTTAAATCATTCTTATTGTTGTGGGCTATTTACCTCAGTGGGAAAGCACACAGGGCTAAGAAGACTAAGGTTGTGGGTCAGAGCCCTTGTGGAGCTTGTTGAAGTCAGCTTTTCTTTGACCTTAAATCACTTTCTAGTTTGGTACCAATGAGAACGGTCAAGAAGGTGACCATTATGAATTCATCACCAATACTTGACCAAAAACCAACCAACAAAGTAAGAGGTCGGTACTAGTATTATTTCAATTGTAAATATTGAGGGAAAATTAGAAAATGGATATACAGAGACGTTAAGTGACCTGTTCTAACCATGTGACCTTGGAAAAGGATCTGTGCCTAGTCTCCTAATCTACAAAATGGGGATAAAGATAAAACCTGTGATGTAGGATATGATTAAGAGTACATGACTTAATATAAATATCCAAGATGGTGCCTGGCACATAGCAAGTACTCAAATGCTGTTAGTTAAAAGAAAAAATTACTTGTATGTATCACTATTTTTCTAAAGTGGTTTAATTTTCATTTTATATATTATTATAGTCTTTATATTTTCTTGAAATACTTCTCTTAGGCTATGATTCATGCCACATGGTATCTGGGCAGTTAGTGGGCAGTATAATCTAGCATGCTCATCTAGAGACAGCTGGTGCTTGTAGATAATTTCAGTTTTGACAGACACCCTACTTGATGCCCAGAGGATAAAGTATCAATACTTTTCTAAAAGTGCCAGCAGAATTTGAGGATTACGTTTGAAGTCTCCTTAAAAGGTAAATACCTGCAGCTATATAACGTTCCACTAGTCCCAAGCTCTTGAATATCATTTTAAAAGATCCCCAGAAGGAAGTACTATTAAATTGCTTCCACAGCTTTCTGTAGTAGGTGATATTTCTTAGAGCCAACACTGAGGTCTACTCCCCATTGGACTGGGTTGGGCCCTGAAGCAGCGTTTGTTCTAGGAACGAATGACTGATTCTAGAGAAGACTGAAGGACTCAATGGGTGCCTTTGCCTTTAGCTAGCTGTAAAACATTTGTAGCAGATCATGGAAATCTCTTGAGTCAATCTTCAAACACGTGTCAAACTTGCTTCTCAAGGGGAATTTTATTTTAACACTATAAGGTTGAGTTAGAACAGACAAAAATTCCACTCTCCAGCAGAGATTTCTAACATATTTCAGGTTATGCTTGTTTCTGTCCAACAGATAAAATGGTTGATCATAATCAATTATGTCTTCTGTAGCTCCTGATTTTGGATTCTCATTTCCTATTGCAAGGAAAAAAATAATTTCCATTTGTCTAGGAACCATGTCAGAAACAGAACTCTCTAGCTTTCTTCTAATTCCAGTGGAGAGTTCCTTAACCCTTCCTTTAAAGGAGCAGACCCTCTCCTTTGTTATGTACACCCCCAAATTCAGCAGAGCAGAGCAGGGCACTAGCACTCCCAGTTATTGTGTCGATCAGAATCCCCTCTCACATTTCCAAATACCGCCCACCCCCCCCCCCCCCAGCCCCGTGACACGTGCTGCCAACTGAATGCCTTCTCTTAACCAAAAAGGTCAGCAAGTGGTTTTGAGGTTTCTAGGCAAGGAAAGCTTTTAATACATCTAAAATCCTCAACACGAGGGGCGCCTGGGTGGCTCAGTCGGTTGAGCGTCTGGCTTGGCCTCAGGTCGTGATCTCACGGTTTGTGGGTTCGAGCCCTGCGTTGGGCTCTGTGCTGACAGCTCAGAGCCTGGAGCCTGTCTTCGGATTCTGTGTCTCCCTCTCTCTCTGCCCCTCCCTTGCTCATGCTATCTCTCTCTCTCTCAAAAATAAATAAAACATTAAAAAAATAAAAAAAAAATCCTTGCCACGATAACTCCATTATTACATTCTATTAGACAAATAAAAGTCCTCTTGCCTAGTAAAATGATTTGGTTTCTCTAAAATTTCCATCAAAGATAAGCTGGCCAAGGAGGATGCTACTTTTTATTTATTTTATTTTATTTTATTTTATTTTATTTTATTTTATTTTATTTTTTGTGGGGAAGGGAGGAGTTTTTTTTAATGAGGAAAGAGGAAAAAGTAAAAGATTGTTTTTAAAGAGTTATCTAGCATAGCACACCTAGCACAGCCAGATGTCAAAAGATGTTTTTCGGAGAGAATACAGAAGTCTCTGGACTCAAGGTAATAGGTAATATCACAAGTGGGAGAGAATATGTGGATATCCAAGTACCATATATTTATTATTACTTTGTTTTGTTCAAGATCACTATGAATTCTATAGACATTACATTTTTACTGTGTCAAATTCTGGCAAATCAAAGACAAACCAAATCAAGTTGCAGTTTATAAACTAAGCATTTTAAAGCTAATCACTGCTTGAAAGTGTCCCTTGATTGCATTTTGACCTTTCTACTAATTGCTCGTTTAAATATTAGACAGCCTTAGAAAGATATTTGTTTGTGGAAATGCAATCAATTTTAAATGATGGAGAGAAAGACTTACCAAATAATTGATGACATAAAATCGGTCATATTCTCTGTTCTTAGGATTGATCCTCCGATGCTGTTTTTTCCTCATATGATCTTTAAGTGTATTTTTGTCCCTGAAGGTCTTCTCACAGTACAAGCACTGTAAGCTAAAAGAAATACACAAACACTGACAGATTACACAAGTCTCTTGAATAGTCGCTGCAATAGCCCTTCATTTTTAAGTCTTACGATTATTCATTTTAGGTCACGGGATAGGACATCCTTGTTGGAAACCCTGTCACTTTATTCCTTTGGCTTCATGGGAGGCATACGTGGTTTATTTTGTAGTTGGCTAAGTTGGCCAACTTGGCTATGTAGTTGAAACCATGGCAAAGATAGCTAATATCCAAAAATTATTTTAGTCTTCTCTAATCAAATGATCTCTTCTAAAGATGAAAATGTAGGCATGTTCTTCCAATAATTATGTGGACTGATAACTAGCACTGGCTGCCTCTATTGAGTACAACAAATTAGCCCATGTGTAGATTTGCAAGGTTTCATTCCTAGTTCCAGTACATATTTAGCTGTGGGACTTGGTCAAGTTACGTGCTCTCTCTGTTGTAATTCATTTTCTACTGAAAATGAACAGATTGCTAACAAAATGTCTTTCTCATCTATGTCTGACAGTTGATATTGCCTGTAACTTCTTCCTAGCAGTCATTAGAGTTCCACTTCTTGGGAGTCACACAGTTTATGTCTACTCTCCCTTCTAAGTGAAAACTCTCAAATGACTGAAATCAGTTATTTCAAATTTTGAATTCTTGTGTCATCACTACTAAACACCCTTTTAACTATTTCTTGTGTCACAGAAATAACTATAGTTTATGGGATAAGTAAATAAACTAATTATGGATATTCATTATGCTAATCTTGCTAGAAAATACATCTGGTATTATTTTATAAATGAAGGATCATTCAATAAAAGTGAAAAGACTTGTTTTAGTGTAGTGTTGGTACCAGAATTTGAATTCAGAACTTTTAATAAAAGATCTGTGTCAATTAATACATTTTTCTTAATGTTATTGCCCCAAATTTGTGGGCTAAGATTTCATTTGAAAACAAAAACCAAAAACTAAAAGAACTTAGGTTGTGAGAGAAAAATATTGGGTCCTGTCCTAGAAAGAAAAGTGGATAGAGTTTTGAAAGCCATTTTAGTGAAGAAGAGAATTTCCTTCCTTATTTTAACAAGGTAAGCTCTAGATACCCATGGTCACCAGAATATGACCTTAGGAAAAGTGGAGTGTTATGATATATAAATGTGATTAAATACTAAAAGGTAAAAGAATGCATATAGTATGTTAGGTCTCATATACAGCTGAATAACATATAACAATTTGACAATATATTTACTAAATATGTGGAAACTTATACTGTAAAGCAAAGGAATTATGAATACAAAATTAAAAATTGGGGAGATATTAATGAGGAGATACATATAAAGGTTCAAGGAAATTTATAATGTTTTATTCCTTTGGTTGGATGGAAAGAATACTCGTCTACACTATATAATATACCTTTTATGGTATATACATTGGTATATATGATACTTTAGTTTTAAAAAACAATAAAAGGAAATATGATCTAGACAAAATGAACACTGCCATGCAAACTGTGAACTCTTCCAACATGAGAAATGAGAAAATTCCATTTTATTAATTACTTCTATAAGATTAAGTTTTAAAAATTCACAACAGACCATAAAAAAAAAAATTCCCAACAGAGTCCAAAATTAAAATAGCTTTAGGTTACGTTTCATGAAAAAAAATACTGACTTGTCAAGCTTCTTCTGTAACGTGCACAAAAATTCATTGCAGTTTACAATGTTGTCTGGCAATCCAATGTTGAAAGCATGTTCTCTGGCCATGTGGTTCAAAAGAACAGATCTAGGAAGAAAATGAGCAATTTATACTAGTTATAAATCATCTAGTAACAAATCATATCAGGAATGGCATTTTCATAATGATAACACTAATCAGAAGTACGTGCAAAGGTTAAACACTACAACACACTTTTGGGCTATGAAAGAGTGATATGTTATAAAGTATTTAAATACACATATAATCACATGAGTTCTTTAAAGCGAGTCCAAATTTGCTCCATTATTTGCCAATGGACAGGAAAATACTCTATGTATGAATTAGGTTTCTGTCCTTTAACTATTAAAAAAAAGTGCTTTGTTGACGTTTCCAATTTATCCTGGGAAGGAGGAAGAGACAAATGGCAAAGGGAAATATGTCCTGCTATGTATGTCCTGGAATTAGAGACATTTCGCTTACTATTGGACAGAGTTCTGGAACCCACAATTAACACCTCTAATTATACACAAGGGTTATGATAACCTAAATATACAATGACCAGCCTGTTGAATAGTTTATGTGGAAAAGGAAAATTTTAATTTACCTAAGTTTTACATAAGCAAAAATGCTTCTGTGTAAAAATATGTTATTTCACTAGGCCATTGTCACAACTTTATTTTTATATATGTTTGTATGTAATCTCTACATCCGACACAGGGCTTGAACTCACGACCCCGAGATCAAGAGTCACATGCTTTTCCGACTGAGCCAGCCAGGCACTCCCTTTATTAGAACTTTAGTTCATAAAATAAAGGTGATAGATTCTGGGGACTCATTAGTACATAAATCATTGACAGATTATGCATACTGACACATTACACAGTTTATTTTATCTACCTTACTTAGACACTTGGCTGACCCCAAAATAACTGTTTTTAGGATTATTTTTTTTCCTTTAGAAAATGAAATAAAGTATCCATCCCTAGGAAAATGTTTTTTTTTAAACTAGGTAGGAGTCACATTTATTAATCTCGTTAATATGCTGTTTAAGCACTTAATTATTGATAACTTTGAATAAAACTAATATTTTGTGGAGTATTTCACAGTGCCTTTTGGCACAGATTTTTCTCTATGCCAACTGACCTATATAAGATTTAAATCTTCATCAGTAGTGTTTTAACATCAGTGTTTCAATCAAAACATTTTCTAAATTCTACTAAGTAGTTTATCTGTAGCTACCCTCTCCTTTTCAATGTTTTTCAAACAATAATGTCAGTTACCATGCTAGGCTTTTTTGTTTTTAATACTGTAGACTGCCTTATTTGAAGTGGGCAGAAAATGGTATTTTTCTGACTGTCCACTCAATGTTGCCACTGAAACTATTCCCAGTTCTTAGAGGTTATAACTTCATAACATGTAAGTATGTATGTATTAAATGTTTCTTTATTTTGAGAGAGAAAGAGAGAGTGCGCATACACAGGAGAGGCAGTGAGAAAGGGAGAGAGAGAACCACAAGCAGGCTCCACACTGTCAGCACAGAGCCCAGACTTGGGGCTCAATCTCATGAACTATGAGATCATGACCTGAGCCGAGATCAAGAGTCAGACACTTCACTTAACTAACTTGCATTTAAATGATGTACGATGGGGCACCTATGTGGCTCAGTCGGTTAAGTGTCTGACTTCCACTCAGGGCATGATCTCATGGTTTGTGAGTCCAAGCCTCGTGTCGGGCTCTGTGCTGACAGCTCTGCGCCTGGAGCCTGCTTGGGATTCTGTGTCTCCCTCTCCCTCTGCTGTCTCCTGGTCACACACACTCTCTGTCTCAAAAATAAACATTAACAAAATTTTTAAAAAATGTTAAAAAAATGATGTCCATTGTAGGGGCACCTAGGTGGTTCAGTCAGTTGAGCAATGGACTCTTGATTTCAGCTTAAGTCATGATCTCACGTTTTCATGAGTTCAAGCCGGCAGAGCCCACATCAAGCCCATGTCTTGCTCTGGCACTAGCAGCACAGAGCGTTCTTGGGATTCTCTCTCTCCCTCTCTTCTGCTCATGCTTGTCTTCTCTCTCTCCCTCTCAAAATAAATAAATAAACATTAAAAAATTTAGAAAATGGTGTACTTTTTAAAGTATTAACTGTTGTATAATGAGAAATCTGTCTGGTCTCCGTCCTCGGTTCTGGGCACAGAGTTTCTAAAACCGTAGGAATTGAGGATTATCTTTGTTATGCTAAGAAGGCAACTCACCATAGGCCCCTAGCTAGCTTCAGATTGGGGGTGGTCAACAGAAAGACTAACAATGTGATTATAAGGTTGAGATTCTGTGCCAGCCAGACCTCCAGAGACAGAAGGGGTTTGGAGACTGGAGATGGGAGCAGTGTAGAGATTAAATTCAATGACTGAATCAATCATGCTTATATAATGAAGCCTCATTAAAAATTCTGGACACCAAAGCTCAGTGAAGATTCCTGGTTGCTGAATACCTTGATGTGCTGGGTGGGTGATGTGTCTTGATTCATTGAGGAAAGGGCACGGAAGTTCTGAGTTCAGGACCCTCCCAGATCTTGCCCTATGTATTTCTTCATTTGGCTGTTCTTCATCTCTTCACTTGGCTGTTCCTTTATTACAAAACTGCAATCCTAAGTGTACCACTTTCTGAGGTTTGTGATTCATTGTGGTAAATTACTGAACTATGCAAATTACTGGTGAGAATCTGAATTTTTAGCCAGTTGGTCAACTGAACTTGTGGCTGGTGTCTTAAGTAGAGGCAGTCTTACTGGGAATGATGCCCTTAAACCTGCAGAGTCTGATCCTAACTCTGGGCAGTAAGTGGTAGAACTGAATTACAGTATGCCAGTTTGTGGTAAAGAATTACCAATACCCCAGTTTTTGTTTTTGGGTGTTTTTTTAGATCTTTATCATTAAAATTTTTTTTTGAAGTTTATTTATTTATTTTGAGAGAGCTAGAGAGAGCAAGCATGAGCAGGGAAGGGCAGAGAGAGAGAGAGGGAGAGAATCCCAAGCAGCCTCTGTGCTGTCAGCAGAGAGCCTGATGATGGCTCCATCTCACAACCCGTGGGACCATGTCCTGAGATGAAACCAAGAGTCAGACGCTTAACTGACTGAGTCACCCAGGAACCCCTAGAGTTTTATCACTTTTAATATTCAAAAGTAAAACATCAAAAACTGCTAAAGGTTTAGGGCTAACAATACAGAAGGGTGTGTCTATAGTAGTTTGTTCTACCTGGTCTTGCCTGTCAGCCAATTAAAAATTCCCTACAACATTAAACACATATTTATTTTTGGCATTAAAAAAAAAAGAGAGGCAAATCAAGAAACAGACTCTTAACCGTAGAGAACACACTGATGGTTTACTGGAGAGGAGATGGGCAGTGGATGGGTTAAATGAGTACTAGGTATTAGGAGGGCACTTGTGAAGAGCACTGTGTGTTGTATGTGGGTGATGAAGTACTGTATTCTATACCTGAAACCAGTATTACACTGTATATTAACTAACTAGAGATTAAAAAGTTGGAAGAAAGTAAAAGAAAAAAAATTAAAAAATTATTCCTCTATTCTGCTTAGAGCAACTATAGTCCATGTTTGAGATTAGGCCTATTAGAAAAAAATTACTGGTGACATATGAAAGAGTCCTGAGCCAACCTACAGAACTTAATTTATATAACCATTATCGGAGTTTTGATGAGTTTTCGAATGAAAAACAGTAAGATTTAAAGACATGCATAGAGGCAAACCTGTTCCCGAAAAATTCCTCATTGCAAAACATACAAATACCATGAAAATTGTTATCATTTCTTTCTTGCTGCTGTTGTTCCAGAATTTCTTTCTGTAAAATAGAGACAGATATTTGATATTGTCTTTAATAAATGTACAGTTAGCTAATGAAAAATGTTATAGTCTGGATAGGAGGAATCTGGGGTGAAGCACAAAGGGAGTATATGAATTCTGACATTATTTCAAATTTCTCCATTTCTGTCTTTGTACCCAAGTCTATACTGTTGAATGCTAACAGAACACTCCATTTGGATAGCTATGCAGGAAACTCAAGGTCAACTGGGTCTCATTATCTTTCCCTACCCTTTCCTTCTGTTTTTATTAGTCAATTCCTATCCTTGCCCTCTTTTGCAGACACACCCCCTACCCCCTGAAACACAAATGTGGTAGAATTTTTGACTTGCTCCTTCTTGCGCTTCTCAGCTTAGTTTGTAATCAAGTTCTGACCAATTTTTCACTTGAACTATCTTTTATATTACTTTACTCCACCATTCCCAGTATCATCATCCAGAGTCCAGTTTTTAATCAGTCATTATGGGATTACTATAAATAAGTCTCCTAGAGGTCTCCCTGATCTCAATCCTTTTTTTCTTCATATCCAACCTTTTTTGCTGCTAGAAAGCTTTCTTAAACAACGTTTTCATTTGTTGCTCTTCAACTCAAATACGTTTTGGTAGCATCTGTTCCAATCAGGGTGGTTCTATACACTGTTTTTCCTTGAGGTTATTTTATTTCTCTTTGCTTTTTAGCCTCTTAAAAAATCTTACCTGTAACTTAAGATTCCCATTTCTATCATGCAGCCATTTCCAGACTACTTTAGAAGAGTTAAAAGCTCAGACTCTGAAATGCTGAGCAGACCTGGACTTGAACTCTGGCTCTCATTGGTACTCAATATTTTACTTAAGTTATTTAATCATCAATTTTCTCATTTTTAAGATAAAAATGGAAATACTACCTCACAAAACTGTTTACATGATTAAATCAGATACTTTATGTAGAGCTCAATTGGTGCACGGGTCATTAAAGGCTGGATATCACTGTTATCCTGCCAACTTCAATTTCCACTGTTTGTCACCTGTTATCTCTTTGTCAACTGTTTGCCTGCTTTGTCTTCTGAAGGGATATGAAAACTCCTTGAAGTTAAAAGAAAGTCTTTATGGTATTCTTATAATTGGCATACTACTCCCAGCTTCTCTAATAGCATGGAGCTCAAAATAGGAACTTTATAAAGTTTAATGCTGCATCTACGAATATTTACAGAATAACATCAAAATGAGCTAATATCTAGAAGCTTAATAGATTCCATGTTGCATTTCTAGAAATGTATCACAAAATGTCTAGAAATACTAATCCACTTGAAGAAAAAAAATTAAGAAATTACCATGACAAAAATCAATTCAATGAACTGGTTTCAGCCCTAATGGAATCATGGAT
Source organism: Cryptoprocta ferox (assembly GCA_028646485.1). NCBI lineage: Eukaryota > Metazoa > Chordata > Mammalia > Carnivora > Eupleridae > Cryptoprocta > Cryptoprocta ferox. Next base: position 65,161,382 of record CM053559.1, on the reverse strand, counting down.
AGCCCACCTACCCTTCCTCTGTAAAATAACTTGCTTCATATATTTTGTGTTTTCAGACATTGGATAATAGATAGTACAGGGTTGTGATTCGAGAAAGAAGAAAATAATATACTGCCAGGTTTCTGCTGGGTGGTATTTTCCAAATTGCAACATAGGAAAGTTAAACCCAAATGAGATGCAGAGTTACCTCTCTGGATGTAGGGGAAAAAAAAAGGCTGGAGTCAGGATACTAAAAGCAACTGTACTTTGTGGGTAAGGTACTAGAGAGGAGAGCTGAAGAGGAGCTGAAGAAACCTGAACTACTATACTGGGATTCTTTTGATCCCTGTCCAAATACTGAGCTGTACATGTACAAAAGAAGGAATCTATGAGTCCTGACGAAGTACTTTCCAGGGGCTGTGAGGCTTACTGGAGATTCCAGAGGTTATAGCAATGGGCTATGCTGGAGTTCTGACATGCAGAATGAAAAGATGTTGCTCAACACTTCAGGCATATACAGCAAATACAAAACAAACTTTTTCAGTTTTTTTCTTAAAGTTTATTTTATTTTGAGAGAGCATGCGTGTGTGTGTGTGTGTGTGTGTGTGTATGAATGGGGGAGGGACAGAGAAAATCTCAAGATGGAATCCCACAGGGCTCGAACTCCCAAGCCTTCAGATCATGACCTGAGCTGAAATCAAGAGTCACTTAACTAACACTTAACCAACTGAGCCATGCAGGTGCCTCAAAACTTTTTAAGTTTATGAAGGTCACAGCTTTATGGTGGTAGTGAGTAGACAGATAAAAGAAAGAGAAATAAAAGGGCTAAGGCTGATGTATCAGAACATTTTAATTATTGCTTTTTGAGTTTAAGTGAACCTTACATCAAAAATGAAATGGACAGTACAAATCAAATAAAAGAAGTATTGGAAAAGGAAACTGAAGTTCTACAAAGATGCATCGTTTGACAAAACAAAACAAAACAAAACAAAACAAAAAACACATTTCATAACCCTATGTCAACACCTTTGTTAGCAGCAAAAATAAAAACCCAGCAAATAAAGCTCTTGATGAAGGTCCCTATCTATCACTACTGGTGCAGTAAGGCCAATCATGGACTTTCTCTGCCTGTTCCTGCTGGTGCACAAGACCCTTAGTGCTCACTAAAAGTCACCATTCTGGCTCGTATTTCTCAAGCTTGGGATGATAGAACCCAAATTTGGCTAAAGAAAAATCTTACTCAACTTAATATCTCCTTGGTTTGGCTCAGCACAAATACAAAAGATTTGTGAGTCTAAACCAGAGTGATACTAAGCCAGCTAACATTTTCCTTGGCCAAACAAATTTAAGTTTTATCAACTCACCCTGAATTGCAAAACCTGAGTATAAACATTAGAAGTGATAAAAACAGATTCTCTCCTAAGGGAGAGTCTAATTTACACTTTGGTATATTTGAGGCAGCATGGGATAGTCAGGACAGTAAGGAAAATCATTTTAAGGGCAAGTAACTAAACCCAGGCTGTTCTGTTCTGGAGCCCCTCCCTCAGGGTGGGGGCATGGGGACTAGTATATTCACACAATCTACAATCACAATAAGAGAGACAAAGACTCTGGGGTATCCTTGTCATCCCTGATTTTGCAGGCCCCATATGATTCCTTTAATTTTTACCCAAGTTCATTCCTTTAAGATCTGCCTTTTGTCCACAGCACAAACTCTTTTTAAACTCCTTTCCAGACATTCCTCCAATGGCAGCTACTTAAACCATTTGCTGCTCCACCTCTGCTTTCTGTTGATTTCATTTGCCTAAGACTTTTCTCATTTTAAAATGATCCAGTCTAGGAAGAGGAGAGAATTCCCCCCGCCCCCCCAAAACCTAGTCCTCCTGTCCATTTTTCCAATTTATGAAGCTCTTCTAGACTTGATAATATTAAAATGGGAAAAATCTCATGCACATGAAATCAACAGAAAGCAGAGGTCAATAAAGAAAAATAATTTCCCTTTTTACTTTCCTTTTTCTTCCTTCTTCCTTTGTAAAGCTTGGTATGTGATTAGTTGTAGCATACATTTTAACTCACTTTCGGACAAAAAATATAATATTAACAATCCATACAAAGCTTCACAAAGATGTGTAAATCAAAACCTACCTGCTTTGTGGTTTTATTTTTCTAAAAAAAAAAAAAAATCTCATGCTGGGTAGATATTTATTCAGATTTTATTCATGGATTTATAGAATAGAGGGATGAAGAGAATGTCACAGATGTTATATGTTTGAACTTCTCAAACTTATCTGATGAAATCAGATAAAATTTTCATTACAAAATAGGCTTGGATAAAAACCATAGTTGTAAGAATACAAGATCAGCTTACGTATTAGGCAAAGAATCATAATAACAAGCTGTATTTTTGTCTAATTGGTTTAAAATGTCAAGAATGGTAGTGAAGAGGTCAGTGCAGAGTCTTTCATCTTTATTCATAAGCTAAAGGGAGAGGAAACATTAATGAAACAGCAGATATAGCAGATGGCACTCAATAGTCATGGGATTGACATACATAGGTAGAAAATGAAAATGTGAGTTAGGCTGAAAGGTATAAAAATCAGCAATTTAGGAAAAAGCAATTTAGAAAATCTCAATTTAGTTAAGTATTTGTATATAGGTAGGAAACCAGAAACTAATGCTTAGAATAACAAATCCAATGGAAAAAGCTTGCATTACCATAAGGAAGTAAAACTAAGGCTGATGTTATAAATATAATCAAAACCATTCTATAGATACTGACACACTGAATTTGCACGGAGTTTCCTGGCTGAATGGCTGCGTGAGTGGCTGTGAGAGAAAACAGCACACTACTAAGGTTCCTCCCCAAACTAGTCCAAAAGCAGAAGCACAGTGGAACCTGTCAGGCATTCTCAGTTGGGGAGCTCAGCCGAGCTCTTCCAACAGAGGACACAAAAAATGTCCCTATTAAAGTTAAGAGTGGCAGCCCAAAGCCTCCAAAGGAAGGTAGCGGAACCTAGTCCTCCTGCTTTCTACTTCCAGAATCATGTATTATCTCTGAGGTCTTCGGGATTATTTCATTTACATCTCAACCTTGGCCCAGTAAGTATTTCAGGCTGCTATGAAACAATAGAGCACAAAAATGAGAGTAAAAGAAAGATAAAATAGCGTAGGATGGGCACATAAATTGAAGATTAAAAAATAAAAAGAAGAAATATGTATGTACAAGTATGCACACATATAAACTAATTCAAACCTAAAGGTGGATCCCAAATTTGGCTATCAGCTTTCTTAGAAAGGGTAAACAGATCAGACGGGGGTTTGTGCAACAGAGTTTGGCTGACTTTGTCCCCTATTCCTGGGAGGTAACCTCTAACCCCCTGGCATTGAGTGGTTAGTGTCCTTGTTATTCGGGGTGAGCCTTTAACAGCACCTGATACTTAATGCTAACGCGATAACTCAGGATGGAGGCTGCCATGCCAAAAAGTCCAACCACTTAGGGGGTTAGGACTTTGAGCCTCATGATCTCAGCCTCACCTCAGAAAGAGGGGGAGAACTGGAGGTTGAGTTCAGCTATGTGGTCAACAATTCAGTCAGTCATGCTTAATGACATTTCAGTAAAAACTCTGGACACCAAAATTTGGATAAGCTTTCCTAATTAGCAATTCTCTGTGTATTGTCACACACTGATGTGCTAGGAAGGCAAAAGGTGCCTGGAGATGATGGTAACTTTGTGTTTAGGACTTTCCCAGACACCTCCCTATGCATCTTTCTGGCTGGTTCTGATTTGTATCTATCTCTATAATAAAATTATAATCACAAGTATAGTGGTTGCCTGAGTTCTGGGAGTTGTGGGGTAGTGGAAACCCCTGAATTTATAGCCAGCTGTTCAGAAGTAAAGGTGGCTAGGAGATCCCCCAACTTGTGGCTGCCCACAAGTTCTTATTCTTAAAATAAGAACAGTCTTGGTGGGGGGAGGGGGTTGTGCTTTGTGAAGTTTGGCTTCACTCCGGGGAGCTAGTAGTCACCAACAATAAGTATACAACGTGATATAATGGACAATATACTTAGAATGAATAGACCAAACATGGACTATTTCTCATAATGATCCTCAAAACAAGCTCACTCTCATGCCAAAGCACATTCCAAACCCAGTGAAGTGCAGAGGGACTGGGTGAGGGTTGTTGTGTACAATATATATATATATTTTAATGTTTATTTTTGAGAGAGAGAGAGAGAGAGAGAGAGAGAGGAAAGAACAGAGAGAGAGGGAGACACAGAATCCGAAAGAGGCTCCAGGCTCTGAGCTGTCAGGGACAGAGCCCGATGTGGGGCTCGAACTCACAAATCCCGAGTTCATGACCTGAGCCGAAGTCAGACGCTTAACCGACTGAGCCCCCCCAGGTGCCTCCTGTGTACAATATAGATACCTGCTTCCTCCTGATTGGAGATCGAAAGTTTAACTCTATCTAGAAAACTACTGAAGTGAAACAATTTCTCCTGAATGTGGTTTTTATAAATATTGGTTGGTAATAATCATGACTTTTGTCTTTCCTGTAAAGCACCTGGAATGTTACTTTTCTCAACTCCTGCTTCAATGCAGAGCCACAGACCTTAGAAGGTAATCAGGAGATATTTCAGTTGATACCCTCATAGAAACGGCATCGTCCTAAACACGGATCGGAGCTTGTAAGACAAGCCATTTAATTCTTTGTTGAAATGACTCAAGAGAATAGCCACACACTAGATAAAAATTCCTCTAAGAAATCATTTTTAATCCACACTCCTACCATCCCAACACCAGCTACTGGCCTCTAAAGCTGTATTTTGTTTATCATGGTCATAGAATTTTTAGCATGGATTAAATTTTAAGTAAGGTGTTACCAGTTGCCTTGCCCTGATTGGGTGGGTGGGTGGGGGCTGTCAGAAAATTACCCAAATGACACCTGGCAATGAATGATGTAATTTGCTGGCATATCCTCCAAAGACAAACTTCAGCCAAAATGTATATACCAAGATAACTAAATACAGCAATTTACTGATATGCTTATCACTAATAACTTGGTTAAAAGATCAAGAATAGATTTTAGAATTTATTTGTGACAACTAGTTACTTGGGTCAATTGTCTCTTCAAGCCATACTTCATTTAAAACAATTTTTTTTAAATGTTTATTCATTACTGAGACAGAGAGAAACAGAGCATCAGTGGGGGAGAGAGAGAGGGAGACACAGAATCTGAAGCAGACTCCAGGCTCTAAGCTGTCAGCACAGAGCCCGACGCAGGGCTCGAACCCATGAACCGTGAGATCATGACCTGAGCCAAAGCTGGACGCTTAACTGAGTGAGCCACCCAGGCACCCCAAACCATACTTCATTTAATAGGCAAATACATGTGTGTGTCTTTTTGAACTCTGTGAAAGGAAAAGCATTTACGTTAGCCAAAAGTGGCTTAATCACTAAGATACTAATTAAAATAAAGCAGAGGGAAAAGGAGGAGTTCTCCTCTGCTATCCTGCTTAGGATTGAGAAAGCCATAGAGAATATCATTACAATGAGAAAATGCTGGAAAATAAAAAAAAACAAAAGAAGAAAAAGAAAAATATTTCATTCCTTACTTAGAATCCAAAAATCTATATACTTGCATCATGGAATTTTACACTTCATATATTTTTTAAAGTTTATTTGTTTATTTTAAGAGAAAGACAGCATGTACGTGAAGGATGAGGGCAGAGAGAGAGGAAGGCAGAGGAAGAATACTAAGCAGGTCTGTTTGCACTGTCAGCGTCGGTCTCGAACTCACAAACTGTGAGATCATGACCTAAGCTGAAATCGAGTCAGACACTTAACCAACTGAGCCACCTAGGCGCCCTGGAATTGTATACTTTAAAAGGGTGAATTGTATTTAGGTGAATTATATCTCAATAAAGCTGTTATTTTTTTAAAGGAAAAAAAATCTGAAGTCACAAGGCAACCAGACAAACTGAATCCCAAAAGGTGATAAACCTGTCTGAGGAGAGGCAGGGACACACAAATTATTTCCCCTTTGGTGGAACATGGGAGGAAAAGGCAAGTAGAAGAAAACAGCTGAAATTTTATAGAATTTTTAAAGGCTAAGTCCCTGGGGACCCTAGACACAAAAGGGTCCAGCTCTTTTCCATGGGTTTCCTTCAAGTTCTCAGGAGAAAGACTGGGAGAAAGGGGAAGAAATATGAACAACAGCCCATCAGTGGAAAGCAGGCACAAACCCCCACTTGCTTCCTGGGACCATTATTTAGCATTCAAAGCAAAAGCCAGAAGCTGCTAGGGGAAGGACCCAAAGCCTGCAGTGCTCCAAAGCAGAGGCGTGCCACTGTCAGGGGGGAGGGCAGGAATGCTGGGAAATAAAATATTATTCACACTCACTTCTTTCTGAGTGTGCAATAGTGCTCAGTGGTATATGAGCTTGATATGAAAACAGACCCAGGAGATCCTACCTTGCAGTTTGTCAAGTAAGTTCCATGATGCATTCTTCCTAGAATATTCAAGAAAGTTATAAGCATGTGTTTTGGTGTTAAAAGATTTAAATATTAAAAAAATAAATATTTAAGATAATTGAAATTTATGGAGATAAAACTTATCTTCCTAAAAGATGGTATCTGTCTGGCCGCAGCCCTGTGGGATGATAGCAGGGAAAGACAAGGAGACCGGCAGTGCTGCTCCTTGGTCATTCTGTTCCCCTAAGATGCCCAGGGACTAGCAAAGGTCCAGAGTGCATTTATTTTCTTTTTACTTACATGACGGGATTACAAAAGATCATATTCTCATGGAAAGAGAAGATAACATGAGCATTTAGAGATCTTAGAGGAGTTAAAACCCTGAAGAAGAATCAATCCTGGAACAGTTTAGATTTTCTTACGTTTCAGCCATCAGTACAGGTTCAGGGTAAAAAATGAAACAATAGACAGTCAACAAAATGGAGGTTTAAAGGAAAGTAATAAATATTAAAAACTGCATCAGTCAGATGCAGAAAAAGGTCTGTACTGTTGATATAAATGAGTCACAAAGTACTTGCTTCCTTTTGAAGTGACTTGGTTACAATATCAGAACCCATACTGTATACCAAATGGCAAAACCCCTAATACATATGGAACAATGATGAGTCTTTTCTTTTTAAGAGTGTGAACATTTGCAGCTTCTAAGTACAACACTGGAGATTCTGGGCTGCATTCTTTTGAGAAACTGACATCAAGACCTGGAGAATGGTAGCTCAGCTATCTTTGGTGACAAAAAAGAAAGAGACCATGGAAGTTTGTCTGCTATCTACTTCCTGTTCTCCACTGCCCTCCATCCCCAAGGAGTATAGATTATTTATTTATTTATTTATTGGTGAAAACAGGTGACTTGGACACTCCAGCTGACTAAAACAAATGCCACTTACTCAGCAAAAATTTCCCAAAGGTTAACTAAAGATTAGGTATTATAGTGGGCACTGCAACCTATGACTTCTTTTTGGTTATAATCTGGACTTCAGAATAGTTTAAAATCTTTCCTACTCACTGAGAAAAGAGTTTTCAGTAAATTAATCCATCAATATTAAGTTTTGAGTGTCTATACCGTAGCTGATAGCTAAAGCTAATCCTCTATGGAAACCAATTTTTCCAAAATCACTTCAGTCATGTGAATTCCCAAAGCATTTCCAAAGCATTCATTTGCCTGCAGCGCCATTCTAGAGGCTTACCTCAGGTATCAACTTCTCCAAAAACTCTTCCCTTACTCTTCAGGAAAACAATGAGATTTTGGAGAACAGTACTGTAAGCAAAGCAAATAGCAAGTTCAAGTGCAAACAATGAGAAATGCTGGACAGAGCTTGGTGTGTCTAAGGAACAGAGATGGAGACATGGCCACTGTGGCTGGAAGCAGTGGTCAGAGTGGGTAAGAGAAACAAGCACTAGATCTTTGGGATCTTGGTAAGGAGTCTGGATTTTTATTGTAAATAAACTTGAAAGTATTGGAAAATTTCAATTACTAGAGCTACATGAATTGAATGAGTGAACAGCATATAAACTACTGAAATAGTCTTCCAATTGTTTCAAATACAGGAAGTATAAATAACATCATCCTCTCTTGTTCCTTCTGCCTCTTCTCATATCTTCTGACAGTAAGCAGGGTATTTTCATTTTGATCTTACTCAGAGTTTTGGTAAAGGCTTATTTTTCTATCATATCCTTTATCTAATACAAGAACTCAGTATGAGGAAATTAAAGTATAAAGATCTCAGTAAACTTCCACTAATTTAAGGATTCAAGAACAAGTCTGATTAACAAAGTAAAATGGAAATGAATAAATTTTGTGTAAAGATATTGATGTATAGTTTCAACCATGTTCAGAACAGAATCTGCCTGCAACTTACTTAAAAATGTTAGAAGCCCTCTGAGTAGGGATCAAGTAAAAAGCTGCTCACTCTCCCCAAAGAATTCCTTTTTAAGTGTCAAAAAATGCTAGGTAGCCCCAGGAAACACGAACCTGTCTGCCAGAATCTGATGACTTGAGCATTCTGAATTTCTGCTAGCAATACCCATACAGGATACTTACTATACTTAAACAAAAACACACCTCTGCACGTAGAGGCAGGAATAGCTGTATGAAAGCAAGGACAATAAAATCCAACACAACAATAAAATCCACTGTTCTCAGCATTTTATGAGAGCTGATATAAAGTTACCTCTGACAATAATATCAAGGATCTTAATAAATAAATGAGAAAAGACATGTCAATGACTAAAGCAAGACAGTAAAACAAAAAAGCCAGAGAGACATTTCTTAACTGGTTTATGATATATACTCCCACAAATCCACGAGGTTCGATGTGACTAATATTCCACCTTTCTGAAAGACATCAGCACCTCCTACCCCTTCTGAAACTGCAGTGATAACAGCAACAACCATCTGCTTGCTACGGAGGAGAGAAAGACAGCATTTTTCTTCTACTTAGAGTCGCACTGAGGCAGCTTCTGAAAAGAAAGGAGGAGACAGGAGAGACAGACCATCTAAAAGAATCAGCTACTAGAGAAAAAAATTATATAAAGGTAACCATTACATGGAACAGACCAGTAGAGTGAAAAAACGAAAAGCAGAGGTACAGAAGAAAAATTATTGGAAGAGTTAAACCCATGAGAATTAGAAAAGCATTTCTGTTTGTACTAAAGATATGAGCGAATCTAGCCTTGACAAAAAGAGGAAGAATTTAAAAATGGAAAGGTGGCTATAGGAGACTGTAAAATGCCCATCTCTTACACTAAAAGAGGAAAGAGTTATAGCACGGATCAGCATGATCATAACATGTCAGAGGAAGTATTTTCATGGATAAACTCAAGGTCAGGTATACCCCTATGTTTCTCTAAAGATGGGGAAACTCTGAAAAGACACTGCCTTCAAGTTTTAAAAGAAAATGTAACAAGCTTAGGCCCAAAGGAATAAGCATTTACTATCTACCGTTGATTTAAGATAATGAAGAAATTGGATTTTCTTAAAAAAAATCTTAGCAATAGAAACAAAACACTATTATTTATTCACATATGTATTTATATCCCATTCATCCAATTTTATTCGTTGTAACAAATGTCAATTTAGAAAATGTTACTTTTGCTCCAGAAGTAGGATCACATTGGACAAAGGATCCAGGTACAACCGGAAAAAGAATGGTGCCTGGGGGGGTTGGATGGGGGTGGGAAATAGTAAAAGTTTGAGTTGCTTCCCTTCCTTTTGTATTCAGTAGATAAGCGTGGCTTTGAACATTTCTCCCAATATCTTTGGCCCTATTTTTTCTATCTAAACGGAAATAATGATATTGTCTTTCTTACTAGTCTCACAGAGCCTATGTGTATAAAAAAGGCCATGTAAATTTCAAGTTCTGATGAAGGAGTTCAAAGTGGTTAACTTGAGGATTCAGTTTAGTATAGTTTCAGGCTGGGTTTACATGTTTCCTGAATGGAAACATTAAACTAATCTGAAGGTTAAAGTCACTTAGTAGTCATTTTTGCTAACTTGATCTATGTTGATTGTTAAGAATGTTACAATTCAAAGGGAGATAACACATTATATTTGGGAAGGTTATTCTAGATGCAATCGGAGGGCTTGTCCTACAAGGGTAGGAATTATGGAAGGAAGGTTTAAATGTAAACTGACTTTTTACTTTTACAAGATAGAAAGTAATTTAATCTTTTACTAAAAATCTCTAAATCTATAAAGAAAAGTGGCATGAGGAAAAAAAAATCTTAGTCATAGATACAGAATTTCATTTTGTTGTTTTATTGTGGGGCAAGGTGGGATATATGAAGTAGCATTAAAAACAAAAATTTTTTAAGTAAAATTTTATAATTGTCATAAAACATTTATAGTTGTCATGATTAACTCCTTAAGTTGACATTTATAATAGTGATTAAAAAAAAAAAAACACAAAGAAACTTCCATGCAGTTAAAAGGATGTTTCCCCTTATCCCAATTTAATTAAGTTATATCTTACTACTGACAGCTTATGAATGCCACGTGTTCTTCCATAGGCAAATTGAAAAATTAGTGCTTTTTAATGCTAAAGTGTAACCCAGTGATTAAAGATGTCTGCCTTGATACTTTATATCTCTTTTAAAAATCTGGGACGCCTGGGTGGCTCAGTCAGTTGAGCAACCAACTTCGGCTCAGGTCATGATCTCACGGTCTGTGGGTTCGAGCCCTGCGTCGGGCTCTGTGCTGACAGCTCAGAGCCTGGAGTCTGCTTCGGATTCTGGGTCTCCCTCTCTCTCTGCCCCTCCCCTGCTCATGGGGGGGGGCAGGGCTCTCTCAAAAGTAAAAACATTAAAAAAATACATTGTTTTTAAAACAAAAAAAAACCATTACTGTCTCTCAAAAGTAAAAACATTAAAAAAATAAATAAAAATCAGGGACATCTGACTATATGGTTTTATAGAAATATCTCACCAATATTTAAAGATTAAAATTAAGTTAAACCTTTATTTAAAAGTTTTTTTAAAATGTTTGTTTATTTGTGAGAGAGAAAATGAGTGCGAGCAAGGGACGGGCAGAGAGAGAGACGGAGACACAGAACCTGAAGCAGGTTCCAGGCACTGTGCTGTTAGCGCAGAGCCCGATGTATAGGGCTTGACTTCACGACCCATAAGATCATGACCTGAGCTGAAGTCAGATGCTTAACCAACTGAGCCACCCAGGTGCCCCTTAAGTTAAACCTTTATGGATAAGGCTGAGAAGATACAAAGTAAACGTGACAGTCCCAACCCTTAACAAGCATCTATTCCAGTAAGGAAGATAGAGTTTTAAACAACTAGCTATAATTAAAAAGCTAAATAAAATAGTGCATTAAAAGAGTTCAATTGAGGTTAGTAATTCTGAAAGGTGGCATCTGGGAAGCTTTTTTGGAAAATGTGGCATTTAAGCAATATCTTGAGGGGCATGTTATTTATACAGGTGGGCAGGTGGGGCTGGCATTACTGGTTGATGAAGCAGAGTCCTCAAAGTATCTAATAACATTTGAGTAAATGTGAGACAAGTAGTTTTTCACTAGAGGGCAGGGACTGTGGCCTATTTCATCTACTGCTATAGCAACAACATTTAGAACACTGTCTGCTGCAAGATAAATATTTATTCAATAAATCAATGAATTGGACATTGGGTAACTGAAAGGTAAAAGACACTGGAAATACAGACTTAATCCAGAAAAGCTTAAGAATATATAGAAGATAAAGACCACTGTAGGTTTCAGCAGAAGAGAATAAAATGATCTGCTATATATTTTAAAATTCTGGAGGCAATGTCAGTTGATTGGAGAGGAGAGTCCATTGATAGGGTAAGATAAAGGGCATGAGGATTATAAAGAAGGGTATGGATATGGGACTCAGAGGTAGAACTGACAGGAGTTAAAGATGTTCCTAGAAATATCCAAATTGAGTGATTAGGAGAAATGGTGGTATCATTACATAAGAAAACAGGCAAATCACAAATTTCAGTAGGGAAAGAAATAAGTTCAGGTTTAGGCACATTCAAGTTAAGATGTTATTGGAAATCCATATGGAGAAGTTTAACATAAGGATAGTTAGAATTGGGGTTCAGAGGTGAGCCAGAATGAAAGCTACAGATGAAGTCAATCAACAGGTATTTATTCTAACTGCCTACTCTATACCAGCAGCAATATTTGAGCTGTTAGTGTAATGGTAGTAGTTATGAGAGTACACAGCCTGGATGAGAGACAGGACCTTGAGAAACTTACATACACCCGCTGAAGAGAAAAGAGGGTAGAGAGCCACTGGAGGACATTAAGGTAAAATGGTGAGATCAAGGGAACACTTTTAAAGAAGAAACCTTAAGAAAGGAACGTATACAAGCTATTAAACTCTCAAGAATTGTTCCTAATTCTGTAGTTCCCTTCTGAATACAAATGAAAAAATTCCAAGAAGTGCTAAATAGGAATTAAGCTTTTCAGAATGAAACATGGGAACACACATGAAACTTACAATGTCTCAAGGAACCAGCAATCTTGAAGAAAATGGAAAAGGAAGTACGGTTCTAGCCTTAAATCTGCTATGGTAACCTGAGGTGAATCATTTAGACTCTCTTCGTCTCTAGCTACTCACACAGACATAAGAATTAAAAAAATGGAGTTTGGGGAAATACACCACTATGCACTTAGCAATATATTGAGTACTACTGAAGGATACTTAAATATAAGACATAACTCCTGCCCTCAAAGAAGTTACAAAGTCAATATGAACTCAAATCATACAAAGGTATTTAAGCTGTAGTGCTTTACTGAGAGTTCCAAATGAAAGAGTAAATATCAAGGAAAAAATCCATATGCAAGTTACCATTAATGCAAATCAGGACAGCAAATGCCACACTAGTACTCAACGCATGGACTTGAGTTGAGATGGTACTGATATTAGCTGAGTTCACTTAAATACAGATTAGATTATATGCCCATTACCATATAGCAGCTTGACTGGTTTAAACTATATTTTCCAGAAGCTAGATTGAGAGTCTGATGAATGAAGAGAAACTGTTTGGTAAAATACAATCAATAGCAAATAAAGAAAAACTAAATAAGGAAAAATTGTTAAGCTGTGGCAGAGTGTGTGATTTAACCTTCTGGGTGTATAATTCTCCTAGGAGGAGTTCTTAGAGAAGAAGGGCCAAGGTCATAAACCTCTGCAGGAGCTCCAATACTCGATGACAAACCACCTTTCAGGAATGGTACACCAAGGCATATTCTTAAAATTGGCTGAAAAACTTCTTATCCTTGGGGCGCCTGGGTGGCTCAGTCGGTTAAGTATCCGACTTCGATTTAGGTCATGATCTTTCAGTTCATGAGTTCGAGCCCCGTATAGGGCTCTGTGCTGACAGCCTGAGGCCTAGAGCCTACTTCAGATTCTTTGTCTCCCTCTCTCACTCTGCCTCTCCCCTGCTCATGCTCTGCCTCTTTCTAAAGAATAAACATTTAAAAAAAGTTCTTGTCCTCGATAGAAGAAAGAAGGTGTATTAATACCTTTGCTGAAAGCTGTTCCATTTGATCAGTTGGACTTCATTCTGGAAATGCCTATTACTGATATGTAGAGCTCATTATACATAAAAGAGAGATATTCTGTCATCATTGCAAAGTCCTAAAGGAAGATCACCCACACCAACCTCATGTTTCCACACTATAAAGCATAAAATTGTGATTAAATGACTGCAAATTTAGCCTGTCTTCCTGCTTTCTGGCAAATCTTTTCTTTTTGATCCTTTAGCCGTGATTCCCAGCAACAGCCTATTATAAATCTCTGCCTTCCCTAAACTCCATTGCTAGCCTGAATCCTTTCCCTACCCTGACCTGTCAGACCATGAACGTCCAGGATGGAGCAATTCTCAGAGTGTAGAATAACAGTAAGACATATGGGAAGCTGAATAAATTACTACTAGACTGTCATGGCACTTCTTAAAAAGGCATGTATCAGGCACACTTGGTTTAAAGCCCCAGCTCTGCTTCCTGTTTACTATGTTGTCCTGGGCAAATTAGTCTTTCTATGCCACAGTTTCCTCCTCAACAGAACAGCATTTAATAGCTACTTCACAGGGTGGCTATAAAGGACGTAAGGCAAGGCATAGCATATGGCTGGCACTCAGTAGTGGTTAGCTTCATTCCATATCTCCAAGTTGGTCTGTTCTTTGCCAGGATTTATCAGCTTTAAGTGGATTTTTGCATAGCTCCGTTTATCATCTTTTCTCTACTTCATTCCCAGAGACAGTGAGGAGACATGGACGGGTCTTTTCCATTACAAAGTCAATTCTCCTGGCACTAAAGGATTTCTGTAATTTAATTCCATCACATCTCTTTAAATCCATCCCATACTCCTCCAAAAATCTATCACAGCCAGATTAGATTTAATCAACTTTCCTGACATCTTGAATATTTAGATCCACATGCACTTTTCCTCCCATTTCCACAACTCTCCAATTACCCAAATCCATTTCATTGTTAAGACACAGTATTATTAGTGTTATTTGCCTACAACATTTATTGAGTGCTTTCTATGTGGCAGATACTGTTTGTTCTAACTGTACTGCATGCATTATCTCAATCTTCACAAGCCCTATAAGATATTCTATCATCTCCAGTACTGAGATAAGAACACATATTTGCCTTTTTTCTCTAGACTGTATGCTTTTTTATGACATGAACCATGCCTTGTATTTTTTTTCTTTGGATGGTGGTCAGTGGAGCCAACCATGTGATTAGGGGATTGGAATTTTGGAGGGGAGACAGGATGGAGACTGCGTTCAATCACCAATGGTCAATGAATTAATCGGTCATGTCTAAGTAACAAAGCCTCCACAAAAAACCCAAAAAGACAAGGTTTGGAGGGCTTCCTTGTTGATGAACCAGAACGTATCCATGTGCTGTCTTGCTGGGCCTTGAACTCTACAGGGATAGAAGCTCCTTTGCTTGGGACTTCATCCCATGTAGCTTTTCAGCTGGCTATTGATTCATATTCTTTGATATCCTTTGAAATAAACAGGTAATCTAGGGGGTAAACTGGTTTCCTAGAGTGAGCTGTTCTAGTGAGTTAATCAACCCGAGGCAGCACTGCTGCCTCGGGGAGGGTCATGGAAACCTCTGATTTATAGTCAATGGGTCAGAAGTCCAGGTAACAACCTGCACTTATGAGTGACATCTGAAGTAGAGGGCAGTTTTGTGGGACTGAACCCTTCGCCTGAGGAACCTGATACTATCTCTGGGCAGAATGTGTCAGAATTAAGTTGAATTGTAGGACACTCAGCTAGTGTTGGAGAATTGATTAGTGGTTTGGGAAAAAAAAAACAAAAACAAAACATATGTTGAAATTCGTGTCAGAATCTTAAAAGGTCACCTAAATTTTATAGATATATTTCTAGGGACTGAATCCATCTGTAGGCATACAGTAAGGATTCTGTGTATAGAGTAATAGCAATGGGTGAAGCAGTAGGGTTTGATAAAAAGAAATCCTTGGGAGGGGCACTAGGATTATGTCAGTTCAATCATTCTTCATTAAGGCTACTGTGAGCAACAGTGAAAAAATGCAAAACAATAAAAAATTATGAAAAAGTACAAGCAAACAAAATCCATAAAATATGATAGTAAATTCATCCTTGTTTTGTAGATTTCTTAAGACATTACAACAGGGAAAGAAGGAAAAACTCAGGAAGCCCTGTTTCTTTATTGGTTTGGTGCTATAGTAAAAGCATAATTTTTCTTACATATAAATCAACATCTAACAATATCATCTCTCCTTATGTGAGAAATAATCATTTGGGATGTTTACAAAATATAATGTGCTTCAGGATACTTTCTTAAATACTAGGACTATGGTAGATAGCATTTATTTTCTTCTTACATGTTGTGAGAATTTAGCACAAACACGGAAATCACAGCTCTCTTTCATAACATTATCTAGCCCAACACAAAGACACACGAACAAGTAACAGGTAACCACTAAAGGAAGAGCAAGTTACTTTCAAGTAACAGTTGAGACTAAATCACAAATAATGGAAAACTGCATATTTTCAAGCAAAATTATTAACTTTAAAAAATGAGCCAATTTCTGTTCAACTTATGAACATAAAAACTGTACACTTACATATATATATATATATATATATATGTACTTATATATAGTTACCTTTTCTAAAGACCAAAAATGCTGATATATTCAAATAAGCTTGCTATGATTAAGGCTGAAAATGAGAAAGGCTACTATGGTCAAACCATATGGTTAATTCATAAGGAGAATAAAAGAAGGGCCAGTGCATAGCACATTCCAGTGAAGAGGAGAAAAAAAAAGTTAATTAATTCAACTCAATTTTAGCTGAGGGCATTTTTCCACAACTGCTGAACCCTAGCATGTGCCAGGCAGCTAAAATTACACTAAAATGTGTAAGCCCTGTTGTTATTTTAGAGATAATCCAGGAAGCAAAACAAAGCCAAAAAAATCTCACTGCATTTGTAACATGAAATGCTTTAATTTTCAATCAAGTGTATACTTTTCTTCTGTTTTAAGATCTTTATGTATTGCTTCCTTTGTGTAGGAAAGTTTACAGATTAAAAAGTGAAAACAAACAAAAAAATAACAAAA
This sequence comes from Cryptoprocta ferox, assembly GCA_028646485.1. NCBI lineage: Eukaryota > Metazoa > Chordata > Mammalia > Carnivora > Eupleridae > Cryptoprocta > Cryptoprocta ferox. Next base: position 65,144,774 of record CM053559.1, on the reverse strand, counting down.
GTGATTTTGCATGTATTTCCAACACACTGTTCATCCTCTAAAACAATTCTTACCAATCTTTGTTTCTGAAGTTCTTCTCTAAGTACTCTATCTTCTGGTAAAACATCACATAACAAAAAGTAATTGTCTTGCTCTTCTGTTGAGAGATTAGGAAAATAAATGAGAAATGATATTTATCATCTTTTTTCTAAGAGTATTCCGTTAAAAATATATATATACATATATACATATACATATATATATATATATATATATATATACACATCTGTTTATTAGGATCTCTCTTCTGGCACACAGTTCTGCTTTAGCTTTACTGAAGTCAGGCAACATAAACAGAGCAATTTAATTTTAGCTATCATGAAAGTGAGAATTCTAATTTAAGAAAGTAAGATTATTCCTTTGAATTTTTGCATTGTAGGGAAAGGAGAGTAGCTAAGATGTATACTTACCAAGTGGAGCTGTGGAATTGATTCTTATCACACTACAAAAATCTGTAATGGGCTGTTCAGTGAACCTTTTCCTCCAATATAAAATGTACCTTAGAATAATCAAAAAGAAAGGATGGTAACAAGACTCAATATACTACTTACTTTAGAATGATAAGAACATTTAATTATCCCAAAACAATAAATTAAGTGTTGACTGATAACTGCTAGAAAATTTATAAGTGGAAAGGCAGTAGAGCATTGTAGAAATATGAAATAAATATTTAATGAAATGAAATTACTCTGTAAAGGAATGGAATCCCCAAATTCACATCTAAGTTTATGTGAATTTAAAATGCAACAATGATTAAACAGGCTTTATCACACATTTTCCAATAAATTGAAAGCTGGGTGGTCATCTTATACATAAAAAGTGTGAGTTCGGCTTATCATGTGAGGGTCGCCAATTGTGGGTTCAGCTTTCAATTTTGTCCAGCAAGGCCAAGGATGGCAGAAAAGGACGGATTACTCAAGACTCCACAAGAGAGGTGAGAGGGAGGCAAAGGGAAGTCTCCCAGAGCTGCTCTCAGGCTCCCATATTTATTAGGCATACATCATAGGGAAAACATTCTACAATATGTCAGTTGCTAAGTGCCACTAAGAAAGTATAGCAAGCATGCAAAAAAACAAGCATTCCTAAGACTACAAAAGAGCAGATGCCGAAAGCTGGGTGGAGAACAAGATATTCCATAGATAACATGGTCTAAGGAATTCATGAGCACAGGCAGGACCCAACCCCTACATACATATTAACTAGGTACTGGTCTGCATTAACTAGATACTGGTCTGCTGTTTTCAGCAGGGAGAGAAAGCAGTGTAATGCGTTCCCTGTAATCTCCTTAACCAGGACACAGCTATTTATTTCCCGCAAAAAAGAATTGAAGGCAAAATAATAATGCAATGAGAAGTCAGTCTAAATTCAATACGTATATAACAAGACAGAAAAATTTCGTTTGCGCACACTGTCTGAAATGAGGCAGATCTTTGGAAAAATAGCCAAGCTTACAATGCCTGTATCTGCTGAGCAGAGTTAGAAGAAGCACACTAGCTAAATTTAAAAGCAAAGCATAACACCAGATCTGCATTATCTGATGAAAGAAGGAGTAAGATGACAGGATTCAACAAGCTGTTCATCTTCCCATTTATCTAACAAGATTTCTATTGGCAATTGCAATCTCATTATCAAATGGTACCAAGAAGAGAATGTGGTCTCCTTCATGGGGAGAAAGATAATGTAAAGGTTGACTATATAGCTTATCAAGCTATATGGCTGATAGATAAAATACAATAAAAAACCCCAAAATCTTAGAACAGGAAAAGAAAACCTGTGAAAGGGATGGAACTTACTGAAACAGATTTAGTAACAGACAGTAAACATTTGGACATTTTATTTTTTAAATGTTTATTTATTTTGAGAAGAGAGCACATATGGATGATTGAGCAGGGGAGGGGTCGAGAGAGAAGGGGAGAGAATCCCAAGCAGACTCTGAACTGTCAGTGTGAAGCCTGACAGAGGGTTCGAACTCTTGAACCATGAGATCATGACCTGAGCCGAAGTCAGATGCTTAACTGACTGAGTCACCCAGGTACCCCTTAAATGGCTTGTTATAGCAACTAGCAATGTTTTGCACACAGCAGGTTAATAAGAAATGTTTTTTTTTAATGTTTATGTATTTCTGAAAGAAAAAGAGAGAGTGTGAACGGGAAGGGGTGTAGACAGAGATGGAGACAGAATCTGAGGCAGGCTTCTGGCTCTGAGCTGTTAGCACAGAGCTCGATGTGGGGCTCGAACTCGTGAGATCATGACCTGAGCTGAAGTCGGACACTTAACTGACTGAGCCACCCAGGTGCCCCAAGAAACGTTTTTAAGAGGTAGAAGAGCATTTAGAAACTCCTGTAAGGTTCTCTAAGTAGACTTCAACTCTCAATATTTTGTCTCCTTTTTATTCTTACTTCCCTTTTTCTTAACATTATTGTCCCCACCCCCATGGTCCTCTACAGAAAAGGCATTCATGTGTTTGAAAAAAAAAATTGGTGCTGGGAGAGAGATCTGAGAGAAAAAGAGAACTGTGACACATATAAATATAAACAGATGACTACACTGAGTATAGAATATATAAGGAAAAGCAGTAAAAGAATAATGTATGAAAATATAAAAATGTTTTTAGTTCTTTTTTCTCATGTACAACCATACTGATGACCTCTGGATGGTTAAGTAAGTAAGTATAAGTATATCCTTATAGAATAGTGCTAGAGCTTATCTTAAGAGATCTGAAAATGACATATCTGAGACTCCAACTCAGCCTCAAGCCATAAATACTGACCCTATGTCTAGCTTGTTGGCTTCCATACTAGAAGTGTCAGATGCAGACAGCAAGTACATATCGGTTCCATCAATATATACAAAAAGACGAAAAATATCTACAAAAGGCTGAAACATTATTAATTGATCACTTGGGGCAGCAACAGCACTGTCCACTCTTCAGTATCTTACATAGCTACTCTTATTCTCATCTTTTTCCACTCCCCAGTAGCTGCTTAACCCCTCCTTGCCCCTTCCCCTGGCCCAGGGGAGAGAGAAAAAGGGAGAAATAAAAGGCAAGAGGAGACTTAAGAAAATAAAAATGACACTTGCAGCCATTTTTCTTATTCTCCTCTTAGGATATTTTCTATTGCAAATTGGTGCCAGGGATGAAGGAACACAGGAGAACCTCTACTAGGGATGTCAGGAATAGAAGATGTATTGTTCTTCCAAGCTGTACTACACAGCCATCTATTTTCATGACACATCAAATCCATACAGAGGAAGTGGGTGCTGAGGTAATGGAGTTAAAAGAAAAAACTGGGAGAGTCAAGTTCGATGTGAAGTTTCATAATGGCTACCGCTACAATCCATGGAAGGGTTCTTCACTCCTGACTACACTCCACTGAAGACTATCTGGGTGATAATCAATGTTAAGGAATCATTTAGTCTGTCTCTTCTTCATTTTTCCTTACTTCTCTAATTTATTTAAAGCTACAATTATAGTCACTCCATATTTATTATTTATCTATTAAAAATTTTAAGAAATGTTTATTTTTGAGAGAGAGAGAGAGAGAGAGAGAGACAGAGAGAGAATGTGAGCCAGGGAAGGGCAGAGAAAGGGAGACACAGAATCTGAACATGCTCCAGGCTCTGAGCTGTCAGCACAGAGCCTGATGTGGGGCTCCAGCTCATGAGCTGTGAGATCATGACCTGAGCCGAAGTCAGACACAACCAACTGAGCCACCCAGGCGCCCCTGCAGTCACTCAATATTTAAAGGCAGCCAAGAAATGATATGTGGTATGAACTCTTTATTTGGAGGACAGTAACCAAAGGCATCTCGTACCTCAATGAAAAGCCAAAAAGGTAATTATTAGGTCATGAGCAAATACTGTTTTCTTTTAAAAGAATTTCAATCATGTTTCACTGAACTGTCTCACGAAAAAATCCTAGTAATCTTGCCTGCCCAGACTCTCACTGTAACTGGTGTGCTTACTGACAGAGGCATAAAGATTTGAGATATGGTTGTTAATTAAATAGCACTGAATGAGTGGAATTTAATATAGAAAGGGGCAAGAATTAAGAAGTTAGCATTTATCTTCTAGAAAAATTTTATTTACTATATAAATAAAATAAAGCTAGCAAATAGCTCAGTATAAATAACTGTGGTAGATGGCTCAAAGGGAAGATTTTTTGTTTTAACATTTAGTTATTTTTGAGAGAGAGAGAGAGAGAATGCAAGTGGTGGGAGGGGCAGAGAGAGAGAGGCAGACAGAGAATCTGAAGCAGGCTTGAGGTTCTGAACTGTTAGCATACAGCCCGATGCGGGTTTTGAACCCATGAACCATGAGATCATAACCTGAGCCGAAGTTGGACATTTAACTGACTTAGCTATCCAAGCGCCCCACACAGGAAAGATTTTTACTTTTGTTTTACTCCGAGAAAGTTTTACTGTTAACTTTTTTACAGTAAAGAAAATGATAAATATACTTAACGTGAAATTTTATAGCTTCTTTCTTGTAAAGCACAAAATAAGTATATCTCATCTATTATTTATCATCTTTATTACTTATTGTACTCAGAAGAAACAATTCCTGAGAAGTTATTTATATATATATACATATATATACACACATATACATAAATACATATACATATATATGTAAATACACACATACACACATACCAGCGACTTTTCTGAAGTTAGGAAAAAGTCATATAATGTTAAGAAGATTCCAACTTAACTCTTAAAAATTTTTTTTGATGTTTATTTATTTTTGAGAGAGAGAGAGCGAGAGAGCGAGTGAGCGAGGGGGAGGGGCAGAGAGAGAGGGAGACATAGAATCTGAAGCAGGCTCAAGGCTCTGAGCTGTCAGCACAAAGCCCGGTGCGGGGCTCGAACTCACAAGCCGTGAGATCATTACTTGAAATGAAGTAGGACTCTTAACTGACTAAGCCACCCAGGCGCCAATGAGAAGATTGCAACTTAACTTTTATCACAAATAGTCAATGTTTACATTGTTTTGGAGAGGAATTTTTAGTTTCCCTAAATAAATAGTAGGAGGGTATTATCTAAAGGAGACTGGATATATTAAAAATATTTAAAAGCAACAGAGTTTATTTACATACATTCTTGGTCAATTTGTACTAATCACAAGAGTGAAACTCATTAGGAGGATGGCTGACAAGGAAAATTTAGGTTTCCAAATTTAAAGTACATGTTAACCACATACTTTATTTAGAAAGCACTTACATATATCAGCTAGGCAGTTTTTCTTTTTCTATTTTTTTAAGTTTATTTTGAGAGAGGGGGTAGGGGCAGAGAGAAAGGGAGAGACAGAATGACAAGCAGTCTCCGTGGTGTCAGCATAGAGCCTGATGTGGGGCTTGAACACAGGAACTGTGAGATCATGACCTGAGCTGAGATCAAGAGTTGGGCCCTTAACTGACTGAGCCAACCAGGCACACCTGTATCTTTTTTTTTAATTAAAGCACTTATTTTATTGCATAACTGCATTTAGAGGGTGACTGATTCCAACATTTAATTATTGACTTCTAAGTCTGAGCCCTAGTAAATAATTTGATTTTCTTGCTCACACACTGATGCGATTAATATCAATGATACAAAAGAGAGATTAGTACAAATATAGCTACTTAGCTATCACACATAAGCACAAAGGGAAAATGCAAACTCTGATGTAGATATTCCTCACAGATTTTAGGAGAAAGAAAATCTTAATGTTTCTCAATTATCACTGGTATATCACCATATTTTTCTCCGATTCCTGAGGGAGGATTTGCATTTACATGATAAAGCAGAGTAAGAGTAAAAGAATAGACTGACATCAAAGAAAAGCTGAGTGATACAAGACACAAAGAATATCTCAGGGCACCTGGGGGGCTCAGCTGGTTAAGTGTCCAACTCATGATTTTGGCTCAGGTCATGATCTCATGGTTCATGAGACTAAACCGCCGCCCCATCCCCACCCCCACCTCCCCCAGGCTCTGACCTGCTGTCAGCTTGGGATTCTCTCTCTGCCCTTACTCTGCGCTCAGGCATGTGCAAGTGCTCTCTCCATCCCTCTCTCATAAATAAACATAAAAAAAGAGTATTTCATTTGACAGTCATGACAATGGTTGCTTGGTAAGAATTCGAAGATCTCTAGCCCAAACAGTATCTAAAACAAAACCAATAGAACTCACTATATACAACTAGATATCATATATATAAGGAAGCTCCCAGAATACTCCCAGGACACACACACACACACAAATACAAAAGCACAAATGTTTTAACTGAAAATAAAGATTACGGAATGAGAATGAGAAGAATGAAGTACTTCCTCTGAAATTATGTAATAATTAGTTTATTCTACCAGCTGGTGGCATATATCATGCATATAATTCTCCTTCGCTATTCTATCTCTGCTTCCTGACCAGGCTACACCAAAATCACAATGCTGAGTGGATATAGGGGCCATAACAATACAGAAGGCACTCAACAGACATTCTGTATTGGTGCTAGGCAACTGAGAGGAACATGAAGGGTTAGAGAACAACACCACTGTGGGCACTCTGGCTATTCCAACGGGAAAACAAACTTATTCTCAAAGTTTAGAGTGTTAAGGATCCTAAATTAAATTTTCTCAAAAGTTGTATTTTACAAATGATAATTAGGTTTTCAGAACAGCATAAATGCCTATTGAAAACTCAAGCTATCGTTGATAAGATTTCAAATATATCTTTTGTAATAAAAATACAATGACATTTTTGGCTATCATCTATTGGCTATAAAAGATATCTCAGGTACTAGCTGATACAGGTCCAGATATTGGCTACATACAGCACCTGTTTTATATAACACTCAACAATCTTAGGTGAGTCAGTGTTATCCCCTTTTACTGATGAGGGAACTGATGCTTAGAGTGGCTAAGTAGTTTGCTGGACACCACACGGTTAGGAAGTCACCACATCTGCATTCAACCCTAGGCCTCCTTGGTGTCATAGTCCACTCTCAGCGATATAGCTTGATGCTTTCAAAGACCCATCCTAAGGAGTTGCTTGCTGGAATGATGTGGTCTGGCAGGTCAAGAATTCAGACGCAGAGATGTTACAACACCTGGGCTACTACAATATTTTGTGGAGAAACCAAGGCAGAATATTTAAAAATGGGTCCTCGCCAGCTATACCAAAATGTATGCTTTTAGTAATTGTACAAAACCAGTTAACTATCAAGATAGCGTCTGTATGGAAAACACTTCCAAGGGTCAACTTGGACTTCCAAGTGTCAACTAATAACACATGAACATAACCACTTCGCTCCATTTGCTTAAGAAAAGGCATTTCTCTTCTAAGAATTAGGAATTGGTATAAAATAAATATGCTTATATTACTTGTCTTTTGGTATGGATATTCTAAGTCAGGTGCTCATACATTAGACTTTAGCTCACTTTGGGTCCTAGCTATATAGATGAGGTTCCTATATTTCACCCATGCCCAATGTTTGTAGTTTCTGAACCACTTATCTTTCTCTATCTGCTCTTCGTCCTCCTCATCCTCTTCCCCTCAGTACCTCAGTCCACTGATGTCAAGCCTTTGGCTTGTTGAGTGACCCCTCGCCCCCCTTTTTCCTGGTTTTTGTCAGAAAACCAGAAAAGTGTTCATCGCAGCACTTGAGCTCAGAGTTCTTTGGACAATATCCTTTTGGGTTTGACAGGCTCCAACCAAGGATCCCTGTTCCCAACAATGCTTGAAAAAGAATATGAATTTTCATATTTGCGTAGGAATAGTTTTATATATAAGCTTATATATAAGTTATGCCTTTCCTTTATGGAATACTGAATCTAATTCTCTTATGGCCAAAAACAAAATTTACCTTTGGAAATTAGCAACCAACTTGACATCAGCTATGACCATCTTATGTTCAATAATCATGTGCTTCAGAAGTTTGTCTTGTTCATCCATAGGAAAATGTTCTTCACAGAAAATACAAGGCACAGATGGAGAACCTTCTAAAGCGGTGGTGCCACCTGGACTTTCTGGCAGGGAAAGCGGCTCCAGGATACAATCCTTACTGTCTGGGAGAGAGAAAAAGCAAAAGCAAAAGCAAGAAGAAAAAAAAAAAAAGAAAAAGCTGAAATCAACTCTTTAGAAGGATGATTTCTCACCTCCTGCATTAAAAGGATCCTAAAGGTATGTACATATTTCCGAAAGGAAAAATACACAGTGCCACGGAGCAGGATACTTTATTATAATTTTAAATAGATTCTGCAACCTTAGAGGCAGGGAGTTGTGCAAAGCAGCTCCAACTCCCCATTTGCCGGCTTGAATGGGGGAAACCCATTTGTCAGAGCAGCTGTTCCATTCTTGGACACTGGCCAGTGGCAGCAATTCCGGGGGTACTTGCAAGGGGAAGGCTGCAACACGCTGGGTTAAGGTTCTATGGCCCGATTGTGACCTATGGCTGACAGTCATCACACTATGGGAAGTAAATGGTATATACTGAGGCTCCAGATGATACCAGGCCAGTCTTTTAAGCTGCTTCCTGTTGCACCTGCAAACTCTTTCCTGTTAGGTTATTTGTCATGTGCAAAGAAGATAGCTCTCACATTGGGGTGACACAGCATGTGCTAGGTGGCCCAAGTGGTAATTTTTCATGTTGACTTATGTCTATCATTTGCTTGTTACACAATTATGTATCATAATTCAAGTTCTTATGAACAAAGAGATGAATGATCATTTACTAGACATACAGGTAAACATTTTTTCCTGTGTATATTATTCATTTTCCTAACATCACTTATGGTATCGTTGAGTTGAGCTGTGTTCTATAGCTCTGAACACATGCCTCAAACCAGCACCAGGCGTGGCAGGAACCCTCTTCAGTGCTCCATGGGGAAAGACTGGACTGGTCACCTTTAGCTGGAAATTGAGTAGTTAGTAACTAGGCAACTAGGGTAAGACACTTAGCATCTGAGAAAGGCAGGAAACCTTCATAAAGGTTATTCCACAGAAAAGTGTTTGGAAGTAGCTTACTATTAATTTTATTTCTTATTTTCATCATACTTTACCTTATTTCTAAAGGGCTTCTTAATTGCATAATTCACTGAATCAGTTAATGGTGCACTGCTGACCATAGCCTGAGAACTGGACAAATATCCATTCACTCACTTAACAAAAAAAAAAAAAAAATCTCCTGAGTGCTGGTCTTTTCTGCTTAATGTTGCATGACATGATCCTTATCACCAAGGCTAAAGTGCTTGCAATTTGTTAAACAGTACAAATAAGCTGAAAGGATAAAGAGAGAGAGATGGAAAATGTACTGGGTCTATGGGAACATGGGGACAGGAGAGTCAACTGAGCTGGGGTGGGAAGGTGTCCCAAAGGACATGTCCTCTAATACATCACTCATAAACACTCTTCTCATATTAAAGTATGCTAAATTGAATTTTTATGTTAGTTCCGTAAAATTATTTTAATACCAGAAAAGGTGGAAATAGGGTATACATGACAATGGAATGAATATTTAGAAACATACAAGCACTTTAGAAGCACTATTAACAAAAGTGATGTGCTACCAACAATTATATTTATTAAATTACATAATGGAAGCAAGGAGTTCTGGACATCTACAGTTCTTCAGTCATGGGTTATATCCTTCAGTTGTAGGTTAAATTCTGTAGGAACTGAAACTCTCATGTTAAAAATAAGATGGAAAAAGAGAAATAGATAATAAGCTTATGAAAGTGTATTTTATATCCATTAGAACTGGACAACAAAAGACAGCATAAATTCTAAAAAAAGGTACCATTAGTAAACATTACATACCATCTAGAAAATAATCGGTACTGTCTTACATCCTTCTCCCCAAATTTGAATGATATGCGCAAATTCATTTTGCCTGATTGCAGAAAACAATGTAATAATCATCACCAGTAGCAAGAACTAACATTACTAGGTGTCTGATATATGGAAATTACCCCAGCAAAGGGCTTCAGGGCATTTTCTTTTTTCTTTTTCTTTCTTTTTATTATTTTTTAAATATAGTTTATTATCAAGTTGGTTTCCATGTAACACCCAGTGCTCATCCCAACAAGTACCCTCCTCCATGCCCATCACCCATTTTCCCTTCTCCCCTCATCAACCCTCAGTTTGTTCTCAGTATTTAAGAGTCTCTTGTGGTTTGTCTCCTTCCCTCACCTTAACTATTTTTTTCCCCTGCCCTTCCCCATGGTCCTCTGTTAAGTTTCTCCTGTTCCACATATGAGTGAAAACATATGATATTTGTCTTTCTCTGCCTGACTTATTTCATGTAGTATAACGCCCTTGAGTTCCATCCACGTTGCTACAAATGGCCAGATTTCATTCTTTGTCATTGCCACGTAGTATTCCACTGTATATATAAACCACATCTTGTTATAAATTTTTTTAAACATTTATTCATTTTTGAGAGACAGAGAGAGACAGAGCATGAGTGGGTAAGGGGCAGAGAGAGAGGGAGACACAGAATCCGAAGCAGGCTCCAGGCTCTGAGCTGTCAGCAAAGAGCCCGCCGTGGGGCCCGGACTTACAGACCGCGAGATCATGACCTGAGCCGAAGTCTGACGCTTAACTGACTGAGCCACCCAAGTGCCCCTAAACCACATCTTCTTGATCCATTCATCCGTTGATGGACATTTAGGCTCTTTCCATGATTTGGCTATTGTTGAAAGTGCCGCTATGAACATTGGGGTACCTGTGCCCCTATGCATCAGCACTTCTGTATCCCTTGGGAAAATCCCCAGCAGTGCTATTGCTGGGTCATAGGGGAGTTGTATTGTTAATTTTTTGAGGAACGTCCACACTGTTCTCCAGAGCAGCTGCACCAGTTTACATTCCCACCAACAGTGGTAGAGGGTGCTCGTTTTTCCACACACTCACCAGCATCTATAGTCTCCTGATTTGTTCATTTTAGCCTCTATGACTGGTGTGAGGTGATATCTCAGTGTGGTTTCAGGGCATTTTCTCAATTAATTCTAGCTACCTTATTCAGGTAGTAGTATTATAACCCTCATCTTCCAGATCAGACTACCGAGACTTAGAAAAGTTAAATCAAGTGGCCTAAACACAGTAAGTTAAGCCTAAATTCAAACGCCACATTATTCTGCCTCTAGTTCCAAAAGGCATTTTCCCAAATCTGTGTTTTTCTTTAATGTGTATATTCAGTGCCTTTTCGAATTGACATGTATTTACAAGCCATGCTGAATTGTTCTGCATTCTGGCAGTGTCTTGCCATGTCCCTGATACCACCTCCAACAGCAACTCTTATACAAATCTCAGTAGCCCACATCCTCCAAAAACCACTGGGTACAGTTTATTTCTGTCATTGTATTCCTTCCTAATGTTTTGCTACAAACTCTCTAATATTCTTCTGTGGTTCATTCCTCCTTCCTTTTGTATGTTCAATGCCCAGTTTCTCTTTCCTCAAATTATTTCTAAGAGAATGAAACTAAATGTTCATACACGGTAGAACCAAACTGCATGTGGTTACAAGGCATACAGGAACAAAATCATAAGTATGCAAATTTCATGTATGAGGAACCTGTGGTTTAGGAGATACTAAGTCATATTTGGGAACTTTGTCATTCAGAGAATAAAAATTTTAATAGCACATTTTTGGACAAGATTTTAGTGTTCTGACCCTTAATCATTTAGAATCATGCTCAAATTTATAACAGCATTGATCAAAACAAGTAGTTTGTTTACCTATGTCTTTCTTGCCCACTTCAGACTGTTAATCTCCAGAAGGCAAGAGGAGTCCTGGTCATCTTTAATTACTTGGCATGGACACTGTGTTACTGCACCATGACTGCCTCCACCACTGTGGGTTCACTCGGTGCTAGGCACTGTTAAGCCCTTTATATGTACATTATTAGCCCAATTAACCTTTACAATAACCCTATGACAGAGATTCCATTTCTTTTCCTATTTTATAGTTGAAGAAGCTGAGGCACTTAGAGGCCAAGTGACTTTCCCTAGACAGCTAGTAAATGGTGGAGCGGGGATTTGAATCCAAGCAGTCTGGCTTAAGGATTAGCACTCTTACCCTACCCTACACATAACACTGAGGAAGGTGGGCCTTTTCCAATATAGGAAGTAGAGCCACTCCTATGTTTATACTGATTTGGGGAGAGTGGATTAGGAAGACGCAAGTCTCCGGGTAGGGAGATCAGCCAGTTGGGAGACTACTGCAGTGTCCAGTTGGAGGCAGCAATGTTAGCAGTGCCTGGAGGGAACGGACCGAGGAGAGGATGCAGAGATAACAGTGACAGTTCCTGATTACTGGTTGGCCAGAGGGAATGAAGAAGACAAAATTCTAAGATTTTGGCAGGGGAGGCTGTAGGAATGAGGGGTACCAGTCACCAATCTAGGAATACATGTATAGAAGCAGTTTTTTTGTTCTGTGAGAAGGACAGATAATGAGTTAAGCTTTAGATGAGCCCAGGTATCTGCTCCAAAGTTAAATATTCCTGACATGGCATTTGGACAAGGGCTGGAGTGACTGGAGTCTCATGTGATGCATTTGTGTTATGTTCTTTGTTTGCCAGCAACCCCCCTCTCCCAGTGCTCTTGAGGGGTGGACTCACTCCATCTCTCCATGCCCAACAATAGCAAATATCTGTACTGTAATGAATTATTCACATGTGTATCTGTGCCCCTAGGGTAGTATGGGAACACATCAAGGTCAAGGACTAAATCTTATTTTCATATCGCTGGTGTACACTATATTGTGCCTGAAACATAGATGGTATTTGATATGTGCTTGAAAAAATGAATAAGACCAGAGATACCTAAAACTAGAGTTATACCTTTCACTCAGATTTTAGGTAAGTTCTATTTCAAGCAATACCTGTGGCTGTCTGTCTTTAGGGGAACTTTCTATGCCCCAGACTGAGAGCAGTCCAGAATAATTATAGCCAACTCTGTAGTGCTGTGGGCTTCGGCATAATGAGCCCACTGGTAATAAGTAACGGTGCAAAAATAATATTAAATTCCAATAACAAGTATTACTGAGCATAATAAAGGTATGTTAGGTTTATTTAGGGACTTTTAAGTTTCTTTTGTTTCTTTTCGAGCAGGCTCTCCAATAAAGAGAAACAAGTTGCCTTTGGAACGCAGAGTAAGTTATACCACTCCAGCAGAGGATGTTTCCATGGCAAAGGCCTGAACTCAAGTATATAGTTTACTTTAGAGCAGTGGTTTCCAAATCTGTTGTTTCATCACCTGGAGGGCTTTTAAAAAGTAATGATTTCAAGACCTTATTGTTAGACTGACGAAATGTAACTTTGACGGAGCAGTAATTCCTAAACTCAAGTCTGGGGATCGATGGTTAAAGGATGATTCCACAGGGACTGGAGACATCCTGATCATATATTAGAGTATGGGTATATTGAACTCACAGAAAAGTCTGTAAATCGGGAATAGGGCCCGGTGGCAAAGCTTACTTGATTCTTGATTCTGTATTCTGTACTAAAGAGAGCCTCTCAAACTCTAAGCACTGTGTCAGCAGGGACACCTCAGTAAGATTTGTCTAACAGACTGCCACTGTAAGAATCATAGCTATACCTTACCATGTGGTAAAAAACCATAAATACAGAAATACAGAATTCTTTGCTACAGGGACCTTGAACTCAAAAAGGCAAAAAAGGAAATAAACTCTATCTAGCTCCTTTCAGTAAAGAGGCAAAGCATCTTGGAAATTCTGTTTTGGCCCCACATCTACTTCACACATTTGTTACAAATTAACAACAACAAATTATCTGCTCTAGTTCTCACTTTGAACAGCAACTCTGTTCAAATGAACTGTAAAAAATACCATCCCAAGAGAGCTGAATTTTTGAGGAGATCCTATGCTGATTGTGAACAATTTTATTGACTCTGGCTAAGATCCCCAAAGTACCACATTATTATTCTAAGATCGTGCTTCTCAAACTTTTAACGTGATTCTAATTCACCTGGAGACTTCGTTAAAATGTAGATCCTGATTCAGGAGGTGTGGTGACCAGGGAAACATGCCAATCCAATCTCCTGCCGCTATGAGCATAATTGAAAGATAGTCTCAGGTGCTGTGCTCTGAAATCCTACTTGCACCGAAGCCAAGCTTTCCACAGGCTGCTCTCAGAAAATGATTAGAGCGAGCAGAAATGGTAAGGCAGACTCATTCCTGTGAGACACAGAATTTCACTGACATATGACAGTGGCTGGAGGACTCCCATCAGCTTGCCAGAAATGTGCTAACGTGCTTACAACCGTGCTGCCGTCTGAGACTCTACTCCGTCTGAGACTCTACTCCGCTGCCCTTCCTTCCCTCTTTCCTTCACAGTGGTCAGACTTACAATGCTACCTCCTCCAGCGCTCTCTCCCTTTGCCCTCCTCTGGGGTCTTCTTCCCAAAATCTCTTACACGTCAAATCCCATCTTGCTGTGTGCTTCTTGGAGGACATGAACTAACAAAGTAGGTCTAGGAGGTAAAAAGTCTTGGAATTCTGGATGTCTGAGTTCCCAGGTGATGTCAGACTGCTTATGCACAATCATACTTTGAGTAGCAAGGTTCTATTTAGGGAACAAACTAGTCATGAATTCATATTATATCTATGGGCTAAAATGACAACCCTAGACTTTATAGTGTATCATTCCTGCCAAGTAGATAAAAGCTGCTGGTGCTTTGAAGGAAAAAGAATAAGCTTCTAAGGTTTCTGTCCTCCTTAAGTCAAATGAGAAAAGAAAAGCCCACATCAACAAATAATTGATGAGAAGTGTTTCAGCATTCCTCCATGGGGAATTGGAGAACACCTCACACATCACTCCCCCTTTAAGGAAGTACCCACACTTTGCTTTGCACACCACCATCATATCACTGCTAAAACTCTGAAAAAAATATAAAGTGGTAATTTGGTGATAAACTCAACCCAGATCAAATAACTTTAGTTGTGATTCTTATCACACTCTGATAATCTAATTGATCATCATAAAAGTTGGAATATGAAGATGGGCAGGGTTTTTATAATTTTAACTTGCTATAAACAAGCTCTTAATTTCAAAAAAACCATTTCCTTTACACTTGTTCTTTATTATATTAGTATAAGTTATTTGATGATAGCTTTCTTGGCTTATCATCCAAATTTGGATGATATTTTCAGGCCTGTTCTCTAAGCTTTTGATTGGAACAAACATCGTATCTTTCCATAGGACTCCAACGCCTACTCAGTGTCATTTATTATGTCTTAGTGTTATTCTGAAAGTAAAACTTAAGAAAGTAACTGTATTTCTAAGTTCTTGAGGGTACTTCTCACTTAAATTAAAAAAAAAATGCCTTTCTGCTTCCTAAACAAGTCTGTTCCCTAATTTCTGAGTGCACCCCCTAATAGATGCATTTGGAAAATGGAAAAGATTACATCTAGTCTTCTTAACTGCAATCTATCTCTAAAGCTCAGAGTAAGAATATAAGACCTTTATTTAAATACCCTTGGGCTAATAATTCATTATGTAAATTACTTAGGTCTAATATTTTTAAAAGATTAATTTACCGTACAAGTACTAAGACTAGGGGAATATGGTAAAGAGGAGATGGACTTAAGTGAGCTTTATTACACATTCTTGAGAACACTAAGACTGCTGATGAAGGTATACTGAATTAGTACACTCAAATATAGCTGGCGGATTTGCCACACCCTTTGGTATGGAAACAGAGGTATAAACACATTCAACCTTTAAACCTAATAAACCCTGTGCTTAGAAATTTAAGGGGCTAATTCGGGGCACCTGGGTGGCTCAGTCAGTTAAGCGTCCGACTTTGGCTCAGGTCATGATCTCACGGTCTGTGGGTTCGAGCCCTGCATCGGGCTCTGTGCTGACAGCTAGCTCAGAGCCTGGAGCCGGCTTCGGATTCTGTGTCTCCCTCTCTCTCTGACCCTCCCCTGCTCTTTCAAAAATAAATATGACATAAAAAAAAAAAAGAAATTTAAGGAGCTAATTTAACACAAGCAAAAAGCTATAAAAATGTTATTACAACATCACCTATAAAGCAAAGTAACAGAAACAACCTAAGTGTCATGCAAATGAAAAGCAGTTCTTTAAAATATGGTATATCTGTGCTGTGTATTACAAATGTGCTAAATGACAATTATAAAGACAATGGGAAAATATTGTAAAACATTTTTGATATTTATTAAAAAGAGCCTAATCCACAATGAATTGCACAATTCCTTACACACACACAAACATACATGTACATACACCCACATATGAGTACAAGGGTTGAAAGAAAACATACAAAAAGAAAAACCATGGGAGATTTTTCTCTACACCCAATTTTCTCTAACACCGAAACATTTTTAAATAAAAAGCATGTCTTTTGACAAGTTCCTCAATGTGACTGTGACAGATAAAATTAAGAGAAAGAAATAAAGCAAGTATAATTTTATTTGGCTACTTTCTAAGTCTTGACATTTTAAGATGAAAAATTTTGATTACATTTATCATTTAAAAAGTGAGTGCTTGCTATGCACAAAGTATATGCTAATCAAAACTACAAAGATTATTAATATAAAAATCTCTATCCTGAAGAAATTGTTAGTCTAGAGGAAAATATGAGACAACTGTACAAATAATTATAATACAGTCAACATATGCAAAGTTGACCATATAAATCAAGTGTTAAAGGATAGGGAAGGGAAAAAACTCAAATCAGGAGAAATGAAGGAGAGTCTTCATAGAGGATTCTTGAAATGGTAAAGAATTCCAGCAAGTATATACAGGAGTTAAAAAATCAAAATAGTCCAATTAGTGCTAAAGTCTAGGTAGGAAAAGGCAGCAAGGGTAGATGGATCACATGTTGGTGCACCTTAATGCCAGTCCAAGGATTTATATTTAAATTTGGAAGAGGTGAGTAGATTCAGAAAGTCTTTAATTAAGGAAGTAACATAACATATTAGGTCACAAAACAAGTCTTAATAAAATGAAAATGCAACAAACTTACGGGATGCAGCAAAAAAATGGGATTAATAGGGAAGCTTATAGTGGTAAATGTCTAAGTTAAAAAGAATAAAGATCTCATAAACAACCTATTTCTGTAACTCAAGAAATTAGTCAAAGAAGAACTAAGCTTATTGGTAGCATAAGGAAAGAAACAATAAAGAAGGATGGAATGAAATAAAGAAAAAAATCAACAAAATTAAGAGTTGTTTTGAAGAAATAAACAAAATTGACACATCTTTAGCTAGACTAAGAAAAAAAGAGAAAAGACTCAAAATCAGGTATGAAAGAAGGGGAAATTATACAACCTGTCAAATCTGAATCATGAAGAAACAGAAAATCTGAAGAGACATATGAAGTGATTGAATCAGTAATAAAAAAAACCTCTAACAAAGAAACGCTAGGGAACAGATAAATTCACAGGAGAATTCTACCAAACATTTAAAGAAGACATAGTGCTAATCCTTCTCCCAAACATCAAAGAGGAGGGAATACTCTCAAAGCCTACCAAAATGAAAGACATTACAAGAAAAATACAATATCCCCAATGAATACACATGCAAAAATCCTCAATGAATACACATGCAAAAATCCTCAACAAAATACTAGTCAAATTCAACTGCACATTAAAATGATTATACACCATAATTAAGTGGGACTTATCCCTGGGAGGCAAGAATGGTACAGTATATGAAAATCAATCAATATGATACACCACATTAGCAGAATAAAACACAAAAATCACCTGATCATCTTAACAGATGCAGAAAAAGAATCTGACAAAATTCAACATCCTTTCATGATAAAAACACTCAACAAATTAGGAAAAGACAAACACTTCTCCAACATAAAGAAGACCATACATGAGAAGTTCACTGTTAACAACATATACAACTGTGAAAAACTGAAAGCTTTACCTCTAAGCTCAGGAACACGATAAGGATGCTCACTTTTGCCACTTCTATTTAACAGAACACTGGATGTTCTAACAAGAGTAATTACGCAAGAAAAAAGGGATCCAAATCATGTAAATCAAGTAAAACCATCTGTTTGCAGATGTCATGATTTTATATATAGGCTACCAGAGATTACATACACACACACACACACACACACACACAAACAATTCAGGCAAGTTGCAGGATACAAAATCTACAAGCAAAAATCAATTGTGTTTCCTGAAGACAGAGACCTAAACAAAATGCCAAGATGGAGGTATTCATCTCAAAAGAAACAAGAAGAGGTCACAGCCAGGGATCTAATCAAAACAGATATAAGTAATATGCCTGAACCAGAATTTAAAATGACAATCATGAAGATACTAGCTGGGCTTGAGAATAGCATAGAAAACACCACGGGGTCCCTTACCTCAGGATTAAAGACCTAAAAACTAGTGAGGCTGAAATAAAAAATGCTCTAACAGAGATGCAAAAATGACTGGATGTAATGACCACAAAAATGGAAGAACCGGAGGAATAAATAAGTAATATAGAAGATAAAATTATGGAAAATAATGAAGCTGAAAAGAAGAGGGAAAGAAAAATATTGGATCACAAATGTCGACTTAGAGAACTCAGTGACTCCATAAAGCTTAGTAATATTCATATCATTATGATATGACTCATATCACAGGAGTCCCAGAACCAAGGAGGGAAAAGGGAGCAGAAGGTTTATTTCAGCAAATTATAGCTGACAACTTTCCTAATCTGGAGATGGAAACAAATACCCAAATCCAGGAGGGATGGAGAACTCCCACCACAATCAATAAAGCAGGCCAACACCAGGACATATCATAGTAAAATTTGCAAAATACAGAGACAAGGAAAGAATTCGGAAAGCAGCAATGGAAAAGAAATCCATAACCTACAACAGAAGACAAATAAGTTTAGCACAGATCTATCCACAGAAACTTGGCAAGCCGGAAGGGAGTGGCATGATATATTCAACTTGCTAAATGGGAAAAATATGCAGCCAAAAATACTTAACCCAGCAAGGCTGTCATTCAAAATAGGAGAGATGAAGAGTTTCCCAAACAAACAAAAACCAAAGGAGTTTATGACCACTAAACCAGCCCTGCAAGAAATATTGAAGAGGATTCACTGAGTGGGAAAGAAAGACTGAAAACAACAAATACTAGAAAGGAACAGAGAAAATCTCCAGACACCAACTTTACAGGAAATACAATGACACTCAATCCATATCTATTAATAAGCACTCTGAATGTAAATGGACTAAATGCTCCAATCAAAAGACACAAGGTATAAGAATGGATAAAAATACCTGAGACCATGTTTATGTTGTTTAGAAGAGACTCATTTTAGACCTGAAGACATCTGCATATTGAAAGTGAGGGGATGAAGAACCACTTATCATACTAATGGACATCAAAAGAAAGCCAGAATAGCCATACTTAAATCAGACAAATTAGATTTTAAACCAAAGATTGTAACAAGAGGTGAAGGGCACTATAGCATAATAAAGGGGTCCATCCAACAAGATCTAACAATTGTAAATATTTATGCCCCCAACTTGAAACACCCAAATATATAAGTCAATTAATAACAAATACAAAGAAACTCATCAATAACAATACAGTAGCAGGAGGGGACTTTAACACTCCACTTACAGCAACGGATAGATCATCTAAGCAGAAAATAAAACGCAAACAATGGTTTTGAATGACACACTGGACCAGATGGACTTAACAGATATATTAAGAATATTTCATCCTAAAGCAGGAGAATACACATTCTTTTCAAGTGCACATGGAACATTCTCCAGAATAGATCACATACTGGGTCACAAATCAGGCCTCAACAAGTACAAAAACACTGAGATCATACCATGCATACTTTCAGACCACAATGCTATGAAACTTGAAGTCAATCACAGGAAAAAATTTGGAAAGATCACCAATACATGGACATTAAAGAACATCCTACTAAAGAATGGGTTAACCAGAAAATTAAAGAATGTATAAATACATGGAAGCAAATGAAAATGAAAACAGGATAGTCCAAAACCTTTGCAATGCAAAGGTCAGAAGAGAAAAGTATACAGCAATACAGGTCTACATCAAGACTTTTCATCTCAAATATACAACCTAACCTTACATCTAAAGGAGCGAGAAAAGGAACAGTAAATGAAGCCAGCAGAAGGGAAATAATAAACATTAGAACAGAAATAAATGCTATAGAAACAACAAAAAACCCCAGTAAATCAGATCAATGCAACTAGGAGCTTGTTCTTTGAAAGAATTAAAAAAATTGACAACCCCCTAGCCAGATTTATCGAAAAGAAAAAAGAAAGGACTCAAAAAAAAATCAAGAATGAAAGAGATCACAACCAGTACAAAGAAATACAAAGAATTATAAGAGAATATTATGAAAAATTATATGTCAACAAATTGGGCAATCTGGAAGAAATAGATAAATTCATAGAAATATATAAAATACCCAAACTGGGGCGCCTGGGTGGCTCAGTCAGTTAAGTGTCCGACTTTGGCTCAAGTCATGATCTCACGGTTTGTGGGTTCAAGCCCTGCATCAGGCTCTGTGCTGACAGCTCAGACCTGGAGTCTACTTCAGATTCTGTGTCTCCCTCTCTCTTTGCCTCTCCCCTGCTCACGCTCTGTCTCTCTCCCTCTCAAAAATAACATTAAAAAATTAATAAAAAATAAAATACCAAAACACAAACAGGAAGAAATAGAAAATTTGAACAGACCCATAACCAGCAAAGAAATTGAATCAGTAACCAAAAATCTCCCAACAAACAAAAGTCCAGGGCCAGATGGCTTCCCAGGGGAATTCTACCAAACATCTGAAGAAGAGTTAATGCCTATTCTCAAACTGTTTCAAAAAACAGAAATGGAAGGAAAGCTTCCAAACTTATTCCATGAAGCCAGCATTACCTTGATTCTAAAACCAGACAAAAACCCCACTAAAAAGGAGAATTATAGGCCAATACCCCTGATGAACATGGGCACAAAAAGTCTCAACAATTTACTAGCAAATTGAATCCAGTAATACATTAAAAGAATTATTCAGCAGAATCAAGTAGGACTTATTCCTGGGTTGTAAGGGTGGTTCCATATTTGCAAATCAAGGTAATACACCACATCAATAAAAGAAAGGATAAGGACAATATTATCCTCTCAATAGATGAGGAAACAGCATTTGACAAAGTATAGTACCCTTTCTTGGTAAAAACCCACAACAAAGTAGGGATGCAGGGAATATACCTCAACATCATAAAGGCCATACATGAAAGACCCACAGCTAGTATCACCCTCAATGGGGAAAAAGAGGTTTTCAAGACAAGACAAGGGATGTTTACTCTCACCACTATTATTTACCATAATACTGGAAGTCCTAGCCTTGGCAATCAGACAACAAAAAGAAATAAAAGGCATCCAAACTGGCAAAGAACAAGTCAAACTTTCATTACGTGCAGACAACATGATACTGATACAGAAATTCAGCAAAGTCATAGGACACAAAATCAACATACAGAAACCTGTTGCATTTTATACACCAATAATGAAGCAGCAAAAAGAGAAATCAAGGAGTTGATCCTATTGACAACTGAACCAAAACCCATACAATACCTAGGAATAAACCTAACCAAAGAGTTGTAAAAGATCTGTACTCTGAAAACTATAGAACACTTATGAAAGAAATTGAAGAGGACACAAAGAAATGGAAAAACATTCCATGCTCATGGATTGGAAAAATACTGTTAAAACGTCTGTACCCAAAGCATTCTACACATTTAATGCAATCCCTATCAACCAGTATGTTTCACAGAGAGAGAACAATCCAAAAATTTGTATGGAACCACAAAGACCCCAAATAGCCAAAGCAATCTTGAAAAAGAAAAGCAAAGCTGGAGGCATCACAATTCCAGACTTCAAGCTATATTACAAAGCTGTAGTCATCAAGACAGTATGGTAGTAGCAGAAAAACAGACACATAGATCAATTGAACAGAATAGAAAACCCAGAAATGGACCCACAACTATATGGTCAATAATCTTCAACAAAGCAGAAAAGAATATCCAATGGAATAAAGACAGTTTCTTCAACAGATGGTGTTGGGAAAACTGGACAGTAATATACAAAAAAAAAAAAAATGAACTGGACCACTTTTTTACACCATACACAAAATAAATTGAAAATGGACGAAAGACCTACAGAAAACCATCAAAATCCTACAGGAGTACACGGGCAGCAACTTCTTTGACCTCAGCTAGAGCAACTTCTTATTAGACATGTCACTGGAGGCAAGGAAAACAAAAGCAGAAATGAACTGTTGGGACTACATCGAGATAGAAAGCTTCTGTACAGGGAAGGAAACAAAAAACAAAACTAAAGGGCAACCTATCAAACAGGAGAAGATATTTGCAAATGACATATCTGATAAAGGGTTAGTATCTGAAATCTATACAGAACTGGGTAAACTCATAGTAAATAATGCAGTTAAGAAACGGGCAGAAGACATGAACAGACATTTTTTTCCAGAGAAGACATCCAGATAGCTAAGAGACACATGAAAATATGCTCCCTCATCATTAGGGAAATATAAATCAAAACCACGGTGAGATACCACCTCAAACCTGTCAGAATGGCTAAACAACTCCGGAAACAAGAGATGTTGGTGAGGGTGTGGAGAAAGGGGAACCCTCTTGCACTGTTGGTGGGAATGCAAACTCATGCAGCCATTCTGAAAAACAGTATGGAGGTTCCTCAAAAAGTTAAAAATAGAACTACCCTATGACCCACTATTGCACTACTAGGTATTTATCAAAAGGATACAAAGATACAAATTCAAAGGGGTACATGCACCCCTATGTTTATAGCAGCACTGTCAACAAGAGCCAAATTATGGAAAGAGCCCAACTATCCATCAACTGATGAATGGATACAGAAGATGTGGTACACACACACACACACACACACACACACACACAATGGAATACTACTTAGCCATCAAAAAAATGAAATCTTGCCATTTCCAACGACATGGATGGAGCTCAGTGTACTACGCTAAGTGATATAAGTCAGTCAGAAGAAAACAATACCATATGATTTCACTCATATGTGGAATTTAAGAAACAAAACAGGTGAACACAGGGGAAGGGAAGGAAAAAGAACATAAAAACAGAGAGGGAGCCAAACCATAAGAGGCTCTTAGAGAACAAACTGAGGGTTGTTGGAGGGTAGGTGGGTGAAGGATGGGTTAATTGGGTGATGGGGATTAAGGAGGGCACTTGTGATGAGCACTGGGTGTTATATGTAAGTGATGAATCACTAAATTCTACTCCTGAAACCAAAAAAAATAAAAGACAAAATAAAAGTGATCTTTTAAACAAATTAAGTTAACGAACAAACTTCATGAATGTTGGCAATAGTGACAGTATAAGGAAGCATTTTTAAAGATCCTAATTTTTATAATTATTTTCTCCATTACAAAAATATTTCTTAAAAGAAAGTAAAAAAATTCAAAACATACTTTCTCTAAGAAAATGGCTTAAAAAAAGAAATTGCATGAGCAAGAGTTAAATTCAACAAATTTTAGTTACTTTGGCAGTCTATTTTATAGAGGAACCTACTTTGAAGTGACCAAAGCAGTACCATTTTAGGTACATGATTTAATGAATAATAGTGACATTTACATAATGATCATTATTGTGGCTGAAAAAATAGCATTATGCTGGTTTAAATTATGTAAATTATAGATTATTTAGTTTGATCTTCCTAAAATTATGTAAACAAGGAGAAGCAGACTTTATTATACTATTTCAAATTCAAAGAGGCTGATAAACAGAGAGAGGTTAGGACAAAGCTAATAGATTGGTTCCAGGATCAAAACTCGTATCTCCTGCTCTTGATCTAGGACTTGCTCACTTTAGACTCCTAACATTCCTGCATTAGCTATACATTTCACTCCTGCTTGTAACTGTAAATAGTCATTAGGGCATTAAGCCCCAGTTTTAATGATTAAGTTACAGAGGCCAAGAACTGTTCTGTTCCTATGTCCTAATACTACCAACTTTCGGTTGTGAAGAAAAGAGCCAATTGGCTATCCTCTCCTTGAAGGCAAATGTCTTACAGAGATTGGTCTAATTTCCTGCACAATCCACATCATATATAATAAACTTGCCTAAGCTATGAAATAACTGGCACACTTGCTGATATTCTGAAATACACATTTCTGTTACATATTACAAAGACTAGTGAGAGTAAAAAATAAAGTTAACTTATACTTTACTAGCTGAGAAGATATTAATGTGCATTGATAAACACTTTTTTTTTTTTTACTGAAAACTTAATTCATATAATTAAAAATATAGGAAAAGTGATCACAGAAAGAAATCATGTTATTTACATTCTCATGGCTGGCCACATATTTGTAGCTTTTAAAATCTCCCCCAGGCAATCGTGATAAAGACTGACAATCAGAGCTCTAAGGCACACTGGTAAATGATTATGTTAATGGTAGAATTTCAGCTACTGTAATTTTCAACCCGTTTACAACTTTATGAGTCTCTTCTTTAACTGCTAATATTTATGGCAGGGAGTATACCATATGCCTCTATTTTCCAAGTTGTATTCCACAAAATTTGACACTTTTTTCTGCCCTCCTTCCCAAAACCCATGGTCAAATAAAAATCCTGTTTTGTTAAAACAAAAATCAGTTATGTTTCTACACGCTAATCATGAACCTTCTGAAAAGGAAATTAAGAAAATAGTTCCATTTAAAATAGCATCAAAAAGAGTAAAATATGTGGTGCATGGCTGGCTCGGTCATTAGAACATGTGACTCTCTTGCTATTTCTGTAGCACATTATAATAAAAGAAAATACAATGAGATTTTTAATAAAGAGATAGGGGAAGTGGAAGAAATTTATATTGATAGCCTGAGTTTTCTCAACACAGGAGGTCTCCAACCATACTGAAAGGTAAGAGCTTAAGGAAAAGTGGAAAAGATTCAAAACTACTACTATGGAAAAGGCAATGTAGATATAACAACATAAAAAAATGACAGTAGACTGTCCTGAAGGCCCAGATGAGGTTAGCTAGCTGCCTTTGAGTCATATCTGTTTCAAGAAGATTTGTGTTCTATGCCTAAAAGCAGCGATTGTTTTTTTTTAAAGCAGCTGATTTTTCTTACAATATGTATGTTCTGAGTTGTCAAATCATGAGGCTCTACAAACACATACATGTATATACTTAATGGTAAGACTCTTTATTTATTTATTTATTTTATTATTATTTTTTTTTAACTTTATAGTTTATTGTCAGGTTGGTTTCCATATAACACCCAGTACGCTTCCCCACAAGTGACTTCTACCAAGACCATCACCCCCTATTACCTTTCCCCCTTCCCCTTCCCCCCTCAGTTTGTTTTCAGGATTCAAGAGTCTCTCGAGTTTTGTCTCCCTCCCTCTCCCTAACTCTTTTTCCTCCTTCCCCTCCCCATGGTCCTCTGTTGGGTTTCTCCTGTTAGACCTATGAGTGCAAACATATGGTATCTGTTCTTCTCTGCCTGACTTATTTTGCTTAGCATGACACCCTCGAGGTCCATCCACTCTTAAGTAGAATATTTTAGATACATCTAACCCCATGCTGTCCAAAAGAACTTTCTGAGATGAAGGAAATATTCTATATCTGCTCTGTCTAATATGGTAGCCATTAGCCACATGCTGCTACTGAGTATTGAAAATGTGGATAATGAGACTGGGGAACTTTAATTTTGTTTAATTTTAATTTAAACTGCTGTAAGTGATTATTGACTATCATATTAGAGAAGATCTAATTAGTGCCAAAGTTCTTACTGTTGGGTCCATAAGCACCTGGGTGATTCAAAGACTCAGGTCTGTGGGGTTCAATGTGAAACTGAATTCAAAATCATGTGTATGTGAATTTTTCTGGGAGGGTCTTTTGATTTAATAGATTCTTAAAGAATTCTGGAGACTCCAAAAAAGTTTAAAAACCACATATCTTGTCAATATATTTCTATCATTTAGTCTAACATTTTTATTTATGATGTGTGTGTGAACAGTGTCCTTATGTTGGGATTCAAGCAATTAAATAACTAACTAAACCACAATTCTGCAGCAGGATTTAAATTATCTCACTTTGCAGTCAGAGCAGAAGGAGAAAGCCTGAAGACAGAACAGGCATAATTATATAGGGTATAATATAGATACTACAGACAAATCCCCCGGCAAAACTATTTTTTAAAACTGGTTATCACAGTGCCTAAAATCTCCACCATTAAAGTTAACCCTCTAGACTACTGTTTCTGGAAGTAAAATGTTACCTTTTACATAAATACAGGAATTTACTACCATCTGACAACAGTCATAATGGGAGTCTTTATTGACGGGGATATATATTCCAGAAAGTCTCTTAATAGGACCAGATTACTACATCTTGTCTAGAGTAAAGATTTGAGAAAAGGAAACATGTTTTTCACATAGAATCAGGATTAACACCTCTCTTGCTCCTCAAAGATTTCTTTTTACATTCTCATTCTATACAGAAAAACTGTCTTAGGTGTTAAGCTCCATAGCATATTTTATCACCTAATTATTTCTAATGAAGCAGGTCTGCTCAGTTTGTACACAACCATAATCAACAGCAAAGACGAGTCAGAAAAAGACTGGATGATAATATGTGGCAACCAGGCTACTGTAATGTTAGAGCTGTTACCATGTCCAGTCTTTCTAGAAATACTGAGAACTTACTTTCGCATATATCTCCAAAGCACTATCAAATTCCCCCAGGATGGGCTTGGAGGTTGATTAGTAGATAGTTTTGTCTACTAAACTCTCAATCAGTTTAGAAGCTACTGAAAAATGCAGCTTAGAAGCAAACCACATAGTAGACTAGAGGTTGTAGAAATAGTTTGATTTCTACTCATACTATGGCTAATGAGAGAACACTCTCATTAAGCTCTTTTTCCTTACACTATAAAAACACTGCAGAGAAATTTTGGCTGCTGCTTCCCTTCCACGCTGCATTTCTTACTTTTAAGACTACCTAATAGTGAAAATGTGATAAGTTTTCCTCTCAGGCAACTCTGGTGAAAAACTAGGAAACTAAATGGTATACTGGTTTCATTTCTTGGCTATAGGTTACATATGTTTCTGGATTATATATGATACCTTCTATCTACTCCATAAAGATGAATTAGCAATATCTACTTTAATAATGCAGTAGTAACAATGTTACTTACTGCTTGAAATAGCAGAAATATTATAAATTCATGACATTTTTAGGGAGAAATAATCCTAGGAAGATAAAGCAATTGGATAAAAACAAAGCCTTCCTTGATAATATGATAAATGATTAATTTGTAGACTTAAATCAGACAAGATTTCTACTGTTAAAAATATCTTTCAAACATACATGGTTAAGTATTCAGTTCTGAAATATTTTAACTCTAATGTTTATTGCTAATGAGAGATTTAGAATCCAAAAGGAGTTGGAAAGGAGGATAAATGACTATACTTTGTTACATGATTTCTTTAAATATTTTTCACAACCTCTACCACTTCTGTACATTATCAAAGATATTCTAGAGTATTTAAATATAAAGCTCCTACAAGTTCTTATTTGATAGGGATAGGACCCTATCCCCAGACCAGGGATGCTGGGGTTCTAAGTGGAATTCAATTAAATATATAAATATATTTCATTCTAAGAAGTAATGGAAACAAATGGGAAGTAAGTTCTCAATTTTATCCCCTTCCACCAGCAGAAGACAGTAGTCAGGGGTCAGATATAAGGCATCTGGCAAATTTGGAAAAAACAAAAAGGGCATTAAAATTCTGAATACAGTTAATGGTAAATTTAATTAACAAGAATAACTTACTGCAAACAATGCTGGTGATCCTGACAGGAGGGCCAATGTAAAAAGACACTGTCAAAAGTCTTTTTGTCACTAATGAGGAAAGAACAAATAGGTGAATGTTTGGTTGCTTGCTTGCTTATTTATTTATTTTAATGTTTATTTATTTATTTTGAGAGAGAAGGAGGGAGGGAGGGGGGAGAGGGGAGGGAGAGAGAGAGAGCGAGCGAGCGAGCGAGCGAGTGCACAAGCGCACAAGAAGGGAAGGTGGAAAAAAGAGGGAAAGAAAGAAAGAATCCCAAGCAGGCTCTGCATTGTCAGCACAGAGCCTGATGTCGGGCTTGATGCTGTGAAGTGGAGATCATCACTTGAGCCAAAATCAAGTGCCCCTGGTGAATGCTCTTATGTACTCAGATCTTTTGGGTGGAAAACATGGAAGGAAGGAAGTATAGACTCTGGACTCAGAAAGATTTGACTGGTGGGGCACCTGGATGGCTTAGTCAGCTAAGCATCAAACTTTTGATTTTGGCTCAGGTCATGATCTCATGTTTTATGGGATCAAGCCCTGTGTGGGGCTCTGTGCTGACAACGCAGAGCCTGCTTGGGATTCTCTCCCTCCTTCCCTCTCTCTCTCTGCCCCTTCCCTGCTTGTGCTCTCTCTCTCAAAATAAAAACAAACATAAAAAAGAAAGATATGACTGGATAATGGCCTAAATTATGACAATAATAACAACAAACTGTCTCTAAATAATTGATGCCTAGTAGAAATTTCACAGTGCATCCATAGAGGTTGCCTTTAACCTACTTTAACTGATTTGATTTGACAGGCCATTACTTTGGAATTAGTATTCTAGTCAATATTTTAATGAAATGGGTTGGCAACTTGAAAACTGTAAATCACCTATCTGATATTTCCTATTAAGTATAATTAGTGTTTCTGATAGAACCATAAATTTCTGGGTTGTGAGACTAATATAGGTATCTCTCTATTTACAAAATTAAATAGCTATGTCATCTTTTAATTTTAGTATTTGATGTCTTAATTCATCAATTAAACATTTTTAAATGAGTTGTTTTTATGAATCAGGTTAAGAATGATAATCTTTTAGACAGAGAAGAACATATTAATAAATATGGACTTTTCATAAGTAGCAAATAACCATTGATTTAAACACTTATTTTAGAATGTTTGAATTCCTATATATTTTTGATACATATTAGATATACTGAGATATACATTAGACATATGATATACTGTAAATATATATTTATATATATATACACTTGAAATATATATGTACATCTATGTTAGATATCAATTAGTTCCTTGAAAAAAATTTAGTCTTTCCACTAAATGGAAAATGTTCTGTTTTACTGACAATTCTACAAAGGCAATTCTCTCTTTGTCCCAAACATATAGAGTCAAGTGGTAGTTTCAAATCAGTATTTTTGTTGAATGAATTGTTCACGTGCAGAAAAGTCACTGAGTATGTTTTCTGCTCTCTGGATGAACAATTCTGCCACCTTAAACAGGAAATACCACAACAGATTCTTAAATTGAGATAATATGCTAATTCTTTTTTGATCTTTGGGTAAAATGTTAAAATTATCAATTGCTAACTTAGTCTAACTTCTTTAGAAGAAAATCTATTATTAATACAGTGGACCTTGGCCTTGTTAGTATTTTCTAGATTACTCAGCATTGGTTAAATTAGCTGAGATACTATCTGCTGGATTTTAATGTTAAAATTGTAAAAGACCTCTTTATACAGCCTTCTCGGAAATAAAGCAGCTCTGTAAGAGCAAGGCTCTAAAGGATTTGAATATGAAAAATTCATTGTATCACCCCATTTTATATTAAAAACAAAAACAAAAACAAAAACAAAACCAATCTCTATACCCAACATGGGGCTTGAGCCTACAACTCCAGGATCAAGAGTCTCATGCTCAAGTGACTGAGCCAGTCAGGTGCTCCCGTATCACCCCACTTTATTTATTTATTTATTTTTTAAATGTTTATTTATTTATTTATTTATAGTTTATTGTCAAGTTGGTTTCCATATAACACCCAGTGTTCTTCCCCACAAGTGCCCTCCTCCATGTCTATCACCCCCTTCCCCTTTCTCCCTCCCCCTTCAGCCCTCAGTTTGTTTTCAGTATTCAAGAGTCTCTCATGATTTGCCTCCCTTCCTCTCCCTAACTCTTTTTACCCCCTTCTCCTCCCCCTGGTCCTCCGTTAAGTTTCTCCTGTTAGACTTATGAGTGAAAACATATGGTATCTGTCCTTCTCTGCCTGACTTATTTCGCTTAGCATGACACCCTCGAGGTCCATCCATGTTGCCACGAATGGCCAAATTTCATTCTTTCTCATTGCCATGTAGAATTCCATTGTATATATAAACCACATCTTCTTGATCCATTCATCCGTTGATGGACATTTAGGCTCTTTCCATGATTTGGCTATTGTTGAAAGTGCCGCTATGAACATTGGGGTACATGTGCCCTTATGCATCAGCACTTCTGTATCCCTTGGGTAAATCCCCAGCAGTGCTATTGCTGGGTCATAGGGGAGTTCTACTGTTAAGTTTTTGAGGAACCTCCACACTGTTTTCCAGAGCGGATGTACCAGTTTACATTCCTACCAACAGTTTAGGAATCTATCACCCCACTTTAAAAACATTTCTTAGAAAGTAGTTCTCCCTTCCAGCCCACTTTTAGGCAAAAGACTGTGCTAGATACTGAGGAAAAATGAATAAAAGAAAGAGTGACCCTGTGCTCAAGGAACCCACATCTTTTCCACTAGGGAGGCTGGTCATGCTCAAAGACACATCTCACACAACTTAGAAAGTCAGAAGCACTAGAGGGGAGAAAAGAACAAAGCAAGTAAGATACTGAAGCACTGAATTCATTAACTCAGTTTCAACCACATGCCAGACACTTCGGTAATTGGCCTGACTTTGAGGTATTTTACAAATCCTTTTTCCTCAAGTTACTTAGATCCTCCAGGATTTGGGCTGCTTTTATAAAGACATAGTTATGAGTAGTCATTCAAAACTTTTGCAAACACTCACTTCAGATTCAGTCATGTCCTCAGGACACTTAAAAATATAATTGCCATATGTCTAATGACAACCTCTCTTGTATTTTCAGCGAAATTTAGTATGCACCCCGTCTCCATGATATAACAGAATCTACAAATATGTGACCTCACAAAATACTTGACTTCCAGTACAAACCATGAGTGAATAAAATGATGCTAGACAATAAAACACACAATAGATTTTAGTCCTAGCATTTCAAATATAGTAATGAATTTCCTGTTTTATGTCACAATTATAAGGATTAATCCAAAAAGTGATATAGTAAATCTTGTATCTCTAAAACAGGGTGGAAGTCAGTTAACATAAATGGTACATGTTACAAATTATTCATGCAACAGCAAATTCTGAATTTTGTTGGCAGGTAATCTGACCAGCAGGATCTTCATTGGAATGTCCAAATGCAACATGAATACCTTTAGTTATTTTTATTTTCAGGCAGTGATTCTCAAGCCTGGTAGCACATTATGAATCAACTAGAGAGCTTTTGAAAAATGTTTTTACATGGAGATTCTAATGTAATTAGTCTATGGTAACCAAGAAATGTTTTATAAGAAGCTACAAACTACTGTTCTAAGGAAAACCTGATATGATCAATTTTATGACTTTATTATTTAGTATTAAAGGTGAGACATTTTAGGGAGGAAGAGTAAAAAATTGTTTCTGGTTTTGGGAAACACATCTTTCAGATAGGTTTTAGAAGGCATATTTTGTGATAATCAAAATTTTGTAGATGGTAAGCTGACTAAAAAGAGAAAGAACTTTATTTTTGAAATGTAATCAAATTAAAGCCTTTACTGATACAACATGTTTCTATATGTGAATCAGCTTATACACATTTGATAAACTAAAGAATAATGTCAGCATAATATAGAAGTTGTATTGTGTTACTTGTTTCTAGTAAAATAATGATTTGAGTCAATCAGGGCAAGCATTCTCATTTAAAGAAAGTCTAAGCAATACAGAAAAGATCTTTAACAAACATACTGAAAATTCTAGGAAGGAAGGGCTTCAAAATCTGCTACGTATGGGGCACTTGGCTGCTCAGTCTACAGAGCATACAACTCTCAATCTTGAGGTTATGAGTTCAAGCCCCAGATTAGGTGTAGAGATTAGTCTTAAAAAAATAAAATGAAATCTAAAACAAGAAACAAAAACCTGCTACCCTTTCCACTTTAGTTATTCAAGGAAACTGAGGACACAGATGAGGAAGGTGCAAAGACATCTCTTCCTGTGTTTAAAAAACACATGATTAACAAAGAGAGTCTCTTCAACAAATGATGCTGGAATGAGTGAACATCCACATGCAGAAAACTGAATCTAGACACAAATCTTACACCTTTCACAAATTAACTCAAAATGTAGCATAGAGCTAGTTGTAAAACAAGAAACTGTAAACCTCTTAAAAGATAACAAAGGAGAAAACCTTTATGACCTTGAATATGGTGATGCCTTTTTAGGTACAACACCAAAGACATACTCCATGTAAGAAATAAATGATAAGCTGAACTTTGTTAAAAGTAAAAACTTTTGCCATGCAAGACAATACCAACAAAATTAGAAGATAAGCCACAGACTGGGAGAAAAGATTTACCAAAGACACATTTGCGCTGTCAGCATGGATCCCAACGTGGGGCTTGATCTCACAAACTGTGAGATCATGACCTGTGCTGAGGTCGAGAGTCTGATGCTTAATTGACTGAGCCACCCAGGCTCCCCAAGACATGAAGGAATCTTAAATGCATATTACTAAGTGAAGGAAGCCAATTTGTTTTTTTTCTGCCTTTCTAAAGTTTTTTCAAGAAGCCACTCTGAAAAGGCTATATATAGTATTGACTACAACTATACGATGTTCCAGAAAAGGCAAAAACGATGGCGATCATACAAAGGTAAGTGGTTACTAGGAGTGGGGACAGATGATTAGGTAGATCACAGAGGATTTTTAGGGCACTGAAGATACTGTGTATAGTAATAATGGATACATGTCATTACAAATTTGCCCAAACCCTTAGAATATACAACACCAAGAGTAAACCCTAAGGTAAACTCTGGACTTAGGTGACTATGATGTGTCAATGATGGTTAAAAAGATGTACCATTCTGATGAGTGATGTTGATAATGGGAGAGATTATTCATGTGTGGGGTTGGGGGTAATATGGGAAATCTCTGTACCTCCTTTTCAATTTTGTTGTAAACCTAAAACTGCTCCAAGAAAAATAAAGTTTGAATAACAAAACACCTGACTGATAGAAGTCTACACACTGACTCAGTCATTTAATTTTGATGAAACTGGTCTTCGTTAGGAGCAAATGTCACATTTTGAAGGAGGCAGCATTCAAGGATGCAAAGAATCAACTGAACTTTGGTTTTGAATGTAAATCCAGCGGAGATTTAGTTTTGCTACTCTTTTTATTGGGACTGCTGTGGTTACAAAGTTCTGCTGGTTTTGAGTGATCTGTCTCCAACCCTATTTCCCCCATGAGATCTGTTATTATTTTTATTGTGTGATTTTGTAGAATGCAGTTGTTCAGGAATGAATATAAGGTAACTAGGGCAGAAGCACCTCTATTATTTGTATACAGCAAAGTATTTTTAGGGTAGAATACACTGGGACAGAGGAGGGCATCTACTAGCTAAGTTTGATAATACAGTTCAGCTTTTAGACTTTTATAAGCCCCGATAAAAGAAGGTGGGGCTGGGGAACAGGGTACTCTAAATACTGAAAAAGTGCTTCCAGGAAGCATATCATAGGTTACCAGCTAAGGAAGACCTAGAATCAAAACCCCCACTTTAAAGATAAGAAAACTATGACTTAAAAAAGCTTTTTGCTACTTCATTTGCATCCCAGTAAAGCTTTACAAGCCTTCTTATATAGGCCAATGCTCATTATGCCAAATGACTGCCTATTTTAACTGTTTTGGCATTACATTATAACCAAGTCAACAAGGAGGCTTTGTCTTTTCTCAATGCAGTTCCAGTTTTATTCTGAAAAACAATGAAGAAATAGTGTTCCCCCCCTTTTTTTTAACCCAAGCTGCTTCATAACCAATTTTACTGGAATTGATCTATTCTCAAAATATTCAGATATAAAATTGCCATTTATATAGAGAGAAAAATATTAAACAGAGAAAGATAGTCTAGTATTACTCAACAGTCCCAGTTTGTAAGATCTGGGGTACTGACTCATGGAATAAAACACTGGTATCAAAGAAATGCAGTTTTCATAGTGAAGAAACTCAAACAATTTACATTAAAACAAAATGCTTAAGTGACTGTGTCTCTGAAGTTATTAAGTGGCAATCAGTGAACCATAATCAGATGTTTACATAAAGCACATAAAACAGATATATAGTAAATATCTTTAAAAATTTGAGTGTAATTCAAAATAAGCAAGTCAATGAAAGATTTTATGTACTGATAAAACAAGAGCAACCCACCTATAGCTTTGGTATGTTTTACTCTGATATAAAACTACATGATTCCAGACAATCTTCCGACTTTAGATCTGAATTCTGGATACACAAAAAAACATTCAGAAACAATGATCTATAAACTATTCTTTGTACTTCTCGCATTATAAAATAATTCCAAATTTTTAGTATTCACCAAATGATCTTATGTGGGATAAAGTTCGGTTAAAAAAAGAACAGAGAAAGGTAAAAACACAACACACTGTAAATCCTTAAGAAACATATAAATTTACTTTCATGTCAACTTGTCATGTGTACCTTTGATTTTCCAAAATTGGCACTCGAAACCACTCAGACTTGGGTCTTAACATTGGGCCAGAGTTAATAAAAACGCTTCGCTTTCCCTACAAAAGGAGAAGCGGAGTTTCTGTTGCTGGAGACTTTCAATCATCTGTAGGGGCATCTAGGAAAATCTTGGGGAGAATCTTGGTGGGGGAAGCTGCCAACACTGCTATTTTGAAAATGCAATGGGCTCAGATCCCCTTTGTAGAATGAGGAAATGTCAACAGTGGAGAAAACTGTTTTCCTCTCTGCCTGTAGTTTTGATGCCTCAAAACTCCTAGTCCTCTTTGGTCAGCAAGCAACGAGAGGTACATTGACAAGAAAGAATGGAAAAACAGGGAAGGGAAAAAAAATGAAGACTTTTAGATGCAGGCAGGAGCAACGCTCAAAACAAACAGGAAAACAGCCAGCAAAGCTACTCAAATGTTAGCAATTATTAAAAGGGCTGTTCATGGTCCTTCTTCTCTTGCTTCTTTATTCCTTAAGCTCTTCTCATTCTCAGCTCTGACTCTGTGAAGCTTTAAAGCATTTAAGACATAAGACTTTTTTTTGAGCAGAATATAATTATTTTCAAAAGACCCTACAGTTAAAACAGGGAAAAGTCTGATTGATGAAACTGATAAAAAAAAATGAGACTAGAATCAAAAGACAATAGGTTTTTCAAATCCCAGCACTCCCCTGAACAATGAACACTGATCCTGTATGACAGCCACTATATAAAACATAAAAATGCAAACTAAGTTATTTGAACTATATAAAATAAGCTAATGGGACAGTGGCATAATTCTATTCAACATGTCTTTTTTAAAAAAACATTTTTTTAAATGTTTATTTATTTTTGAGTGAGGAAGAGACAAAGCACGAGTGGGGAAGGAACAGAGAGAGAGAAAGGAAGACACAGAATCTGAAGCAGGCTGCAGGCTCTGAGCTGTCAGCACAGAGCCCAATGCAGGGCATGAACTCACTACCCGTGAGTTCATGACCTGAGCTGAAGTCAGATGCTTACAGGCTGAACCACCCAGGTGTCCCCTATTCAACATATCTAAAATGTTTAAGAGCATATTAAAGGATATAGTAGTGGTCAGAGGAACCTATTGCAGAAATGAAAGGTGCTTCACTCTGAATCTCCCTGCCAGCTGTCATTTTTGCTGTGTTCTCAAGAAGTATTTATAATGGAAGAGGAGGATATTGTTATAATTTAAGAAGCTTCATAACCATTCCTCCAGGTCAAAGTCACTGGGGTGAACAAACTTGTACTCAAAGAAGAATAAAGAGCAGAAAGCTTATGAATATTAAAGACATAATTCCTACATTTATAAAAATATATACATTTTTGGTACAATAAGGGATTATTAAGAAACTTCAAGGATGAGTTCTTGTGATTTCCAGTAACTTCATAAAAGGAGACTCAGAACTCTAAAGAGCCAAGGGATATTAAAAATAATTTAAAAAAATTTTAAAATGTGTATTTATTTTTGAGAGAGAGAGACAGAGCACGAGCAGGGGTGGGCAGAGAGAGAGGGAGACACAGAATCTGAAGCAGGCTCCTGGCTCTGAGCTATCAGCACAGAGCCTGATACGGGGTTCAAACTCACACACCATGAGATCATGACCTGTGCCAAAGTCAGACGCTTAACTGACTGAGCCACCCAGGCGCCCCAAAACTAATTTCTTTTTTTATGTTTATTTTTGAGACACAGAGCATGAGTGGGGGAGAAGCAAAGACATAGGGAGACACAGAATCTGAAGATCATGACCTGAGCCAAAGTTGGGATGATTAACTGAGCCACCCAGGCACCCCAAGCCAAGGAATATTTTAGAAAACAAGGAAAACACAACATACTGACACTGCTGGTTTTTGGTGAAGCAAATATTTTAGAAGTGCAATAGAATTTAGGGCTCTCAACAAGGTTTTCAATGTTTCACACACCTAAATTTTATTACTATTTTCAAAAGTCAGTTTATGATATGCTGATGAGGTTTTCAAATATTAGTAATTACAGAACTTGTCGCAACTCTTACACACTGTGTTAAAAAAGTCTTCATTTTTTGGTTCGTGATTTTATAGCCTGTGATACCCCTGGACCACTGTTATTGATCCACTGGCCAGACAGCAACTACACGGTCATCTTAGGAATTAAGAAATACAGAAATGTTAATAATAGGAGGCAAAGTTGTCTCTCTCTGGAAGGCAATGATAATACTATTCACAGCTTCTACTTGTCCTTATCATTTAAAGGTTAACAGAGCACAGTCAGCAACATATCTGCTTCCAGTAGATTCCTTCTATACCTGTCCCTCTCCCAGTGCTGTCCCTTCTTTTCTATAGAGAGGCACTCAGTCCTGTTCTGGGATTTTCATCTTTTCTTCCTATTCAAAATATAAGCAACAGCTCTCAATTGTCTTCTGTATTTCTTGGGTGACTGATGTAATAGTTTGATGAAAGGGCTCACTAAACTAATTTGAGTAAGCCATACAGTCCTCTAAAACAAAATTTCCACACTACAAAAATGAGTATACAGCTCACTATAGAAATGAAAGTAAAAAACACAGATGATACAACTGTTCAGAAATAATCACAATTAGACAGGAAACCATCAAAACCCTAGAGAAGAAAGCAGGAAACAACCTCTATGACCTCAACCGCAGCAATTTCCTACGCGACACATCCCCAAAGGCAAGGGAATCAAGAACCAAAATAAACTATTGGGACCTCATCAAGATAAAAAGCTTCTGCACTGCAAAGGAAACAATCGAGAAAACTAATAGGCAACCGACAGAGTGGGAAAAGATAGTTGCAAATGATATATCGGGTAAAGGGCTAGTATCCAAAATCTACAAAGTACTCACCAAACTTCACCCCCGAAAAACAAACAATCCAGTGAAGAAATGGGCAGAAGACATGAAGAGACACTTCTCCAAAGAGGACATCCAGATGGCCAAC
>CM053559.1:64771965-65106604 GCA_028646485.1 Cryptoprocta ferox | reverse complement strand
AAAAAAAAAAAGAAATAATCACAATTAACTTTATGATGATTTTCTTCCTATTATCTCAACATATATTTTTATTAAAAATCCAAAATATACTTTTGTAATACGTCCCTCCAGCTGCAAGAGTTCCTTATTTCCTTTCTAGAGAAGCGTAACCTGAGAAGGGCCCTATTACAAGTGCAACCTATTCCTGGGTAGGGATGCAGCCTCTGGTCAAAAGTTTCTTTTAATCAGAGGCAGACTGGGGCCCAGAGAAAACAATCTGCATTTTACTAAGGTCAGAGTATTTTTTTTTTAATCTTACTGAATAATTCATTTAAACTTTCTTTCTGTCCTTGTCCCACTCTTTCAAGCCTGAAGACATTTCTGTAATACTTTCATTATTAGACACTAACCAAGAGCAATTATCCCTTTCAACTGACCTAGAGTTACTATAAATAATTACTTAACACAAATTAAATTGCTGAGTTTGAGAAGCTGGTATAAACAATCTAGTGTTTGTAACCAGTGGTAAGTGAGCCTGGGGGACCAATGATGTATCAATGACTAAAGTAGTGTAGTTTTTAAAGTGTGACCCTCAGACTAGCAACAACAGTATCAACTGGAAATACATTAGAAATGCAAATTACTGGGCCCCAGTCTAGGGCCAACCAGATGAGAAACTCTGGGAGTGGAGTCTAGAAGCCTGTGTTTTAATGTTAATTTATTTATTTTGAGAGAGATAGAGCATGAGAAGGGGAGGAGCAGAGAGAGGGAGACAGAAGATCTGAAGCAGGCTTGGCATTGTCAGCACAGAGCCTGATGTGGGTCCTGAACCCACAGACCGTGAGACCATGACCTGAGCTGAAGTCGGACGCTCAACTGACTGAGCCTCCCAGGTGCCCCTAGAAGCCTGTGTTTTAATAAATTCTCCAGGTTAAGAACCACAAGCCTAGAGATCTAACATCTCTAGAAATTCTAGAGAATCTAGAATTCTAGAAAAATTAAGTTGTTTCACAGGATTTGTGATTTGTAAGGTGCAAAGGGGACAGATGCAAAAATAGGACTGGAAAGGAAGGCAGGTAACTGGTCAAGGAGGACTTGTTGCATCATAACAATGTTTGGACTTAGTAACGTAATTCAGCTTTCCTCCTTGAATGATTAGGACCAGAAGCACGGAGTGCCAGACCTAATTAATCAAATTCTGCAGTAAGACCCAGAGCAGGGTTGCCAGGTGGTGCTTACACACACTAATCTTCAGAACCTGCTGCCCCAGTCTGCACTGTTACCTAGAAAGGGTCACTGTAAATTCTAAGATGTGGCACCTTCCTGACTAATCCAGTCACTCTCGAACTCAAGATATGCTTTATGTTTTCTATATATAAAGAGCTATTTTTATTGGTATTATCCAAAGTCCTGCAACTGAAACCTGGAGGTGAGAATCTAACAGAAAAATACCTTTTTTCTTCTTTTTCAAGTAGGCTCCACACCCAATGTGTGGCTTGAACTCGTGACCCTGAGATTAAGAGTCACATGCTCTCTCGACTGGCCAGCCATGCATCCCAAGAACTACCTTTCTGAACAGAAGTAGTTCTGAAGAGGAGGGCCTGAACCTTCATGGAATCTGAGAACCCAAGAGAATGAATAAAAAAATGTATATATGCACATATATATTCCTCAGGGGAAAGAGTTCACAGCTTTTGCCAGATTCTTAAAGGTACCTGTGATGGCTCATAAAAGTTTAAAAACCAAACCAAACTCACAAAAAAGCCCACTTGTCCAGAAAGCAATTGGTGTCTATTTAATTTTAACATTTATTCATTTTTGAGAGACAGAGAGTGACAGAGTGTGAGAGGGGGAGGGGCAGAGAGAGAGGGAGACACAGAACCCGAAGCAGGCTCCAGGCTCTGAGCTGTCAGCACAGAGCCTGATTCGGGGCTCAAACCCACAGACCGTGATATCATGACCTGAGCTGAAGTCGGAAGCTTAATCGACTGAGCCACCAAGGCACCCCCAAATGGTGTCTATTTAAAAGTGAGACAAACATGGTAAAATGGTGATCTTGTGGAGCTGTGTGGTAGGCACACACACACAAGTGGAAACTAATGCCGTGTACTAAACAATGCTGAAGAGTGAGTCACATTTGAGGTGCTGCTGTGCTGTCCCAATGTGATGATCTAATGTAAAAGCTGGGACTTTCACAGTTGAGGGGCATTACTCTCTTCATGGCCAGACTGATGAAGATGATAATTTGTTTCCTAGCATTATGCTAGGAAATTTATATACAGTCTCTGATATAATTATCAGAAGCATCCTATGAGGCAGGCAGTTTTGTTATTAAACAAGTGAGAGAATCATAAACAGTTTTTTTTAAGTTTACTTATTTTGATCAAGAAAAAGAGATAGAGTGCCAGCAGGGGAAGGGCAGAGAGAGGGGGGAGAGAGAAAATCCCAAGCGCAGGGCTCGATTCCATGAGCCTCCTAATCGTGACCTGGGCCGAGCTCAAATGTCACACTCTTAACTGACTGAGCCACCCAGGCACCCCAAGAATCATAAACAGTTTTAAACTCATCTCAATGGGTCAGTGACAACTCTACAGTGGCAAGAGCTTCATTCAGTAACTCCATTGCCATAGCTAAAGGTCTACCAATACCCACGCACTCCTGCTTCGGAGACCTCACCATTCCCCTGACTCCTGCAATTCCCCAAATCCCGAATAATCTGCAGTCTGCTTTGTTCAGAGGGCCTGTGTGTTACAAGTACAGGTCTCCACTGCCCAGCAGCAGTAAATCTAGGTTTTTTGTTTCAGATACTGAGTAGGCAGTGACTTCTTCCTTGACCAGAGGAAGGTTATACAGGGTTATACATCCAGTAAGAGTCAGGAGGTTGGAATGCAGGCAGTCTGACTCCAGATCTAAGCTCTTTAAGTTATTATACTCTACTCAAGCATATCTTAATATTTGGATTATGATGATTTATATGGAGACCCTGATTTCCCCCTCCTTTTCTTGACCATAGAAATGTTATTTAAATACAGCATATGGTAACATATTGTGCCTAATTTTATTCTTCTACGGACACTGTAAATGTGTTAAGTTCCTAGAAAGCTAAGCAGTATTATCCACCAATTTTTAAAACCCCAAATATCCATGTTTAAAAACTGAAACACATTTAAAATATAACTTCTTAAATGCTGAGCTACAAAGAGTTCCTAAATACAAATAATAACACGTTTGTACTAATAAGACAAAATATAACTTAGAAAGTATACTTTCTGTATGTTTACAAAACATTCTCAGAGATGATCCTATGGCACACATTTTTTGTCATTAAACTACTTTTATTGATACAATTAACATATTAGCTTTCAAGGTATTAATTTAGAAAATAAATCATGTAAACTTTTCATAAATAAAAAATTGACACATAGCCTCTAAAAAAACTTGAAACTAAAAATATTGTTTGCCATGGGAACTGAACGTCCAGGTTCTCTGGGTAATGACAATATATCCTATGATGTTTTCCCCTTGGCTTTCTTTCTGAGCTTTAATATGAAAAATAAAAATTCTTGGCCAGCAGCTTGGCCACTTTAAGATTCATAAATCTGGGCAAGCAGTCTATACACATGGCTCAATAATAATCTTTTTTTAGTTTACTGCTTTTTAAAATGTCTCAGCAATTTGGAAAACAGAACATAAAGGGAGATTAACTCTACTGAGCCTGCAAAATTAGAAGGGCAGATTGTAGAAAGGAGGAGAGCTATTAAATGCAAGCAGGCTGACAGCAGTGTACAGAGCTCATTGTAGAGAAATATAAAGTAATGAGTTAGGCAACACCAAATTCTACAGAGAATGATACACCCTTGGTACTCATATGCTACAAGAAACTGAACAGAAGAATAAATGTTTCGTAGAGGACAAGACTCTAAACTTTTAGCACAGTGTTTAAAAAACTAAAGAGAATTCTAAGATGGGTTACTGCTTTGGTATAAGTCAGAGGATGTTATTTAAAAGAGAAATAACTAACTTTAGTTTGAACAAAGGGTAGTTCAGGTCACCTTGTTTAAAACAGATTTCTACTACAGAATATTCAAGTAAAAGCAAGTAAAATGACAGAAGATCTTTGACTACAGGCTTTGATACCCAAGAGGATTAAACAAATGAGCACTGGTGTCTTTTAATGCAAAGAAGATTACAAAGAAACTAATGAAAATGAAACTCATGAAAATGGACACAATTCTAAAGGGACCTTGAATGGTAAAGAATACAAGGGTGGGGTAGGGGGGCAGGTAAATGTCACATGTGGTAACAGAAAAGAAGCATGAAAACAAATCGGGTGAGAGATTAACATTAAAACACGAGATTCTGTCCCCATCTTCAATACAAGTTACCATTCTTTTCTCCGAGAAAAGCCAAGAAATAGTTACCAATAAAGGCCTAAATGAAGCAATCACTTTTCTTAATTTGAAAATAAAAAACGACCAGAAAGTAAACATAGCTTGGCATGTAAAATGCCATCCATTACCTCTTTTATGGGAATTAGAAATTTATTTTGGTTCCTCTCATTTTTATACAGGCAGAAAACCAAAGAGTTGGATGTTAGGTAAGTTGGACTTTAGAAATGGTGAAATGAGACACATTTGGTCTCCAGGTACACTATTACTAGTTTTGGAGGAAAATGTCAGAGCTGAAGCTTCATTCCAATCAGCCAAGCACCTGGAGGGAACTGGCATCAGCTAGCCTACAGCACAGAGGAGGCCCAGGAGGGAATTCAAAGACTAATGCAGTGCCCAAAGAGACACCTTTAAGTTTTATGCAGCTACTTAATGCATGAAGTTTTTTGGTGGCTGGAATCTTCCCCAGCTGTGTGAGCAAACCTAGAAGCAGGAGAACCACGGGGGCAAGTTCTACTTAAAGAGCACAGTTAGGGGTTATGGTGGCCTATCATCACAAACTCTTATCTCTTTCTCACGCACATTCCTGTGACTGGATATGACGGACATGAATAATTCTACCAAATCCTGAAAGAAGACTCAAAGTAAAAAATGTTGCAAATCTGTAATAAGTGAACCTCAGGTGGAAAAACCGCATTCACTCTATGCTGTAACTATGCACTGTGAAGCCTACCCCACACAGGCACAACTTCCTGATTCCATCACCTTTGCTCTCTACCTAACCTACCTGCCCTTCTGATTTCATTCTCTTCTTTCCTTAGTTTTATAAAACTGATGCATTCCTTATACTCTGAAATGTACTATGAAAATTAAAACTTATCTGGTAACTAAGGGTGATCCCTTCCTGAAATTACTGCCCTAAAGAAGCAAGACTGAGGCGTTTATTCAAGAAATTTTTCCTATTAATTTTTGACAGAAAAAAACAGAAATGACCTAATATCCACCCATAAAAGAATGATTAAATGAATTACAGAAATTAAGTTATTAAAATGTGTTTCGAGAGATTTAGTGGCATCAGGAAAAATTATACAAAAGCATATTTATGCTATGATCTCTAAAAAAAAATATGTAACATATTTTTAAGCAAAAAGAACTACCAAACAAACAAAAAAAGCTAAGCTGGACGAGGGAAAGGAATTTCTTTTGTCACCTTTCTCCTCTTTATCTTCAGCTATGCTAGAAGTCTTTAAGCCCATATATTAGGAAATTTGCCCAGACAGATGCATTTACCAATTTGGTGATTTTTTTCAAAGACAGTTTTTTCTTAATGTATCTGTAATTGCTTTGTATCTGTGTTATCTGTTGACTTGGTATCTGGGAATCACCATAAAGTTATTTCTTTTCTAAGGAGGGACATACCAAAGGTCCAAGGTCCAAAGTGAAGACTGCTCAGTTTTGAGCTGTTACTTTTGTGCATGTGCTGGCACATTTAGATCTTTCCCTGCCCATTTCTCTAATAAACGCTCTGTACATTAAAATCTCTCTTAAAACATTGCCTTTTTCTCTTCCTCTTTTAAATAAAAGTCTCTTTGGATACTATAACCAAAACCATGAAAAGCAAACAAAGAAACAAACTCACTGAATAGTGTCTCTAAAAAAGCAAATTTTTTAGTGGTTGCTTAATTTAGAAAATGCATCCCCTACCAAAGTACAAAAAAAAAAAAAATTCTTTGGGGATGCGTCTGTGGCTTAGTTTCCTTTCTGCATATATGAGGGTCATGATACTTTTTATTCCTAGACTTTATTCTTGTGTCAGTCAGGTGAGTGTTTCAAGAAGAAAACTGATTTTCATTCTGAAATTTGGAATACAATGAAAACAACACTCCATCAGTTAGCCTTTTATAATAAACAGTAGAGTAACAAAATTTGATTTAGTTTAATACATGCAAATATATAAAAATTCATTTTATTTTATTATATTTGGGGATATCAGAACATCTGCTGGTATGTTAAATGTCTCTCTAATTA
Organism: Cryptoprocta ferox; assembly: GCA_028646485.1. NCBI lineage: Eukaryota > Metazoa > Chordata > Mammalia > Carnivora > Eupleridae > Cryptoprocta > Cryptoprocta ferox. The sequence goes on along the minus strand of CM053559.1, from coordinate 65,100,209 downwards.
AAGCTAGCAGTTGAATGAATCAATTCATTAACAATAAGCCTAGTTGATTATCTCATTAATACAGATGGTTAATATCAGGAAGGAAAGAATAAAAGAATTTCAAAAGGTATAAAAAACAATTGCAAAGTGACATCAGCATCAGAGGGAATACTACTTGAAGCAAAGTGCTAAGAACTTAGCTTTTTTTTCAAAGATTAAAATCAAAATCAATGTGTTAACTGGAAAGAAGAACATTTATAAAGATTATTTTTTAATGCCACAGAAGCAAGTTGGTAGCATGGGATAAATATGTACATAAAAATGTTCATCTGAGCCACAGATTATTTTTGTTCCAAAACAATAAAACATGGCAAAGATGTTTTTAGGAGTTCATTTTTTTATTTTTATTTTTTTAAAGTTTACTTGTTTTGAGAGAGACAAAGAGAACTCGAGCAGGAGAGGGGCAGACACACAGGGAGAATCCCAATGGATGAAGGGGCTAGAAGTCACAAAACTTCAAGATTATGACCTGAGCTCAAATCATGAGTCAGTCGCTTAACTGAATAGCCACCCAGGTGCCCCTAGAAGTTTATATATAAAGGCTAAATAAGGTTTCCCCATAAATTGCCATTTTTTAAAAAGTTTTACTTATTTATTTTTGAGAGGGAGAGAGAGAGAGAATCAGAGAGAGCGTGTGACACAGGGCAGGAGGGGCAGAGAGAGAATCCCATGCAGGCTCTGTGCTATTAGCGCAGAGCCCTATAGGAGGCTGGAGGGTAGAACTCAGGATCCATGAGATCATGACCGGAGCTGAAATCAAGAGCTGGATGCTTAATGGACTGAGCCACTGAGGTACCGTGTCAGTTTTTTTTGTTTAAACTTCATATTTGAAAGTGTGCCCAGCATGGTCAGTAAAAATTAAATTTTTATTGCTTTAAATTAATATTAATAGGAAAATTATTAAATACTTCATTTACTCATAAGCCACATATTTGGCAAATTTACCTTCAAAAAAGTAGCACGGTGCTAGGAATAAAAAACAGGATGCTCAATTAAATTTGAATTTCATATAAGCAATGAACACTGCTTTTAGTTTAAGTATGTCCCAAATACTGCACACTATTGCATAGAAGTATATCCTGTGCAATACTTGGGATATATGCCAAAAAAAATTATTAGTTGTTTATCTGAAATTCATATATAACTGGACCTCATCCTTTATTTTCATTTGTTTCATCTGGTAATGCTAACAAGGAAGGAAGCAAAAAGGCTCTGTGTATTTAAATTAGATGCTAAAATTCATGCCCTTACCTCACAGGTGACTCGAACTCTCTCAGAGCCTACAGACTGGAAACCCTCATGCCAAATCTAACTCTGTGATGTATTTTATTTAATATGTACAATATTTTAATTTCAATTAGCTACCATCATTAAAGTTGAAAGAGTACACATTAAAAACATTTCCAGATTCTGGTAACACTGAGAGTTCGTTCTCACATGTCAATAATCCAGATCTGGATGGCTGCTTTCCTCAGACAGGATAGGTATGTTCCTGTTTCCACCATAGTCACCACTCCCTATTATTCCAACATCAAACTGAAGGAAGTAAAATGTCAAAGTCGTCATTTTTCACCCACTTGTATCTCTTCTGTTACCTGTTAGGTTTCTTGTAGTTCTCTCAGAGCTTGTGGCCTGGGTTTTGCTATATACATTTTATAATCAGGTCTATCCATCACCGATGTGAAGCCACAAATTGTGATATGGAGAGAAGATGAAATGCTGCTGGAGTCTATTTCTCTTACTAGGTTTTTCTTTTTCTGGAGAGAGAGAGAGAGAGTGTGCGAGCATTTGTGCAGGGGTGGAGGGGTAGAGGAAGCTGGTAGGGGGGAGAGAATGAATCTTAAGTGGACTCCATCTCATGACTCTGAGATCATGACCTGAGCCAAAATCAAGACTCTTACCCAGGTGCCCCTCACTTACTAGTTTTTAAGGTTGATGAAGGTAGAAAGCTTTATGAATGTCTGTTTTGTACATTTTTCTGATTCTAAAACTCAGCACAATGGCCAGCACCCAGTAGATTCAGGGTGAATATTTGTTTAATAAATAAATAAATGGTTACCAAACAGGGGGAAGCAAAAATAACTATGATAACCAAAAACAAAAACAGTAAAGCAATTGAGGAATATTTGATATGCAATCAGTAGGTAAAAATATGTGTTGATTATGTTGACAGTCATCAAGAAACAATGTTTATAGTTAGTGACCTATGTAATCCCTCTGAAAAATAACTTCTCAACATAATAATCTTCAGAAACCTGGTAAGCTCCTTATACAAAACATTGTATTGTTTTCTGAGATGTTGTCAGAAAAATTAAAAGGCATTATAATCCACTACCCCATAGAAAGAATGTAGAATTTAAAAAAATGTCCCAATTCTAATCACATTCCCCTAGTACCTTGGATTTTGGATGAGCATGGAAATACAAAGAAAGATTTCTTCCCTAAGGTCTGAGCAATTTGGTCCAAGAATTATGGCAATTATATATCTCAAGAAAGTGCAAAAATACTCTATCCTATCCCCTAGCTTAACACTTCACTAATGGAGTTCCCCAGACATTTTCTTAAAAATGGCTAACATATCCTTCCTCAAGGGTAGAGACAGACTCTTCCTCTTTCCAGATTCCTGGAATACAGTAACTTCATTTAAAGGATTTTTGTTATGTCTGGATATAAGACATTAAAGAGATAATTTTGGGGTACAGCAAGAGCTGAAGTTACTACAGCTGGGAGAGTAGGACACAAAAATTTCAAATCAGCTTTCAAGAAAATCCGTAACTTGTTTGTCATGCCTATAAAATGTAAAAATCTCCATTCATTCCAAAATATTTATTGAAGATCTACAGTATACTAGGCACCAAGCTAGGAGAAAAGACTAAAGAGATGAAAACATGGATCCTGCCCCCAAAGCACAGCAGTTACGGCATCTGTTATAAATAATGATATGTGCAAGGTGTAAGGAAAATCCAGGGTAGGAAGATCACCTAAGTCTGCCAATCAAAGTCTATGAAGTTACCTGAACTAAGACTTTAAGGGCAAATATGAATACTATATGGGAGGAGCAAACCTACTTGGGGACAACAGGGAGACAATGAACACTTTAAGGAGAAATACAGCAGAAAGACAGAGATGGTGTATTTAGGGAATTATGAATACTATTAATATTCAGGGATCTGACTGCAATAAGGAAGCAACAGCAATGGTTCTCTTGGAATACTGAGAGGGTCTGAATTAGGCAGTGGTGATCAACAGGAGCAAATGCTCCTATGTGTTATCAGGCATAGGTGGGTGATTAAGAGTCACTCTGCTGCTACTGTTTCCTTGGACTGAGAGACCTATGGAATCCTGACCACATGAACATTACTAACCTTGATTTCTGAATCCGGTTTGGCATTTTTTTTTTTTTTTTTTTACAATGCCTGATAGCCTGGCTTTCAAATCGGTCCTATCAACAAGTGCAACTCCTTAGGTTCTGTTTCAACATTCTGGTTTACAGATAGCTCAGTTTTTGCAGTACCCAGCAATTTAAAAAAACCTTAACTTTTACATTGCCTCTCCAGCTCAAAGTTTTGCCTGAATCTCCGAGTTCTGGGTCCTACCTATCTCTTACATTACACGGCAGGGTAAACTTGTCCTTTTTTGCAATTCTCTATTACATCTACTTCCAATTTTTTGTTCTGTAAGTTATGGCCTACAAAAAATTCTTGTTTTTACTGCCTGCATTTGAAGTGTTTCAGGATATAAAGGATAGATTATTACAAGCAGAAAAAGCACTCTTTAAAATTCTCCTTTCAAAAACACTTGTCATCATCCACACATCAAGACATAAGAAACAATAACAACAACAAAAAGCCCTAGGGGGGGAAAACACATGCTTTTATAGTCTAAGTCATTATCTGTTATCATACTTACATACTTAATGGAAATTACTTAGCTTTTTCTAATGCTTGTTAATAATGGATAAATAAGGACTAGGAAACATTTCTTTTCAGTAGCTGAAATCAGTCAGACACTCTCCACTGTCCTATTTTATCTTAACACAAATTAGTATTCAGCTAATATTTCTAATCATGTTGGAAGAATCCATCACTAACTGGTTGTGATGCTGCTGCCCTGCTGCACAGTACTGTTCACCTTGTACACCTGTGGTCCTCAAACTTCAGTGTGCATCTGAGTCACCTGGAGACTTGTTAAACCAGAGTACTGAGCTCCGTCCCAAGCTGCTGACTCAGTAGGTCTGGGGTGTGGCATGCGAATTTGTATTTCTACCAGGTTCCCGGGTGATGCAAATGCAGCTGGGCAACCATGTTTTGAGAACCACTGTCCTACACCAACAAGGGGGTGTGAATGTAGGGAAGGAGGTGGTGTCCCAATTATAGTTTATCACCCTTCAAAAAAGCGTCTCTAAATTACACTGCAATTCTAGTCAGACGGTTTAGGAGGTTAAGTCTTGATCATGGGAAAGATTCCAAAGTATCAATTCCTTTTAAGGAGAGAAAATAATAAACGCAACTGTGTTTCATGGCTATTTTAACAGAGATGCTCTGTGGGAGAGCTTAAGATGTTGCAGTTTCATTAGCATGATCCAGTGTTGCTATGGGGACCAACTGGAGAGGATCATTGGTACACAAGAAAATGAAAAGAAGGGAATTGGTGAATTAAGAAAAAACACAAACACCAAACATTTCAGAGAAAATAAAGCCAAGTCATATAGTCCATTTTCTAGCATTTATATAAATTAAGGTAAGAATTCTCCTTTAACAATGAGATATAGCCACACATATCTCCATCTTTATTAGATGCATAATTCCTCTGCAATTCAGGAAGGGAAGCATAAACAAAATATTTTAAAAAGGAGGTGAAGGAAATGGCATTAGGGGATTTTATCAAGGACAGTCAAGCACGATGATCTTGAGGCTAGTAGCTATGTGGAAAGAAGCATTCTGTCCAGGTGGATTCAGTCCTGCACAGCATGGAGATGAAAGGCTCAGGTACAAAGCTCTGGGGACTGAGAAAGGGAGAAGGTAGGTGGATGGCCTGTTCTCGGTCTCTCAAAAAAATGAAACTAAGAGCCAGAGAGGAAAGAAGAACTTAAACCAAATATCAATCCTCCATCTGAACCATCTTGTACTTGCTACCAGGCTCCCTGCCTCAAGTCTGCTTTTATCACATCCTAAGATTAAAACCCTTGTATCTCCCTATATTCTTGCTCAGCAAATCCTCAACTTTCCTGCTTGCTTTTCTAGCTTATATCTAAATGTTTATCCACTTTTTTTATTCAACTTCATTTCTCACTATCCCTCACTGTCTATGTCCTTTTTTATAGCAACCTGAGAAGGAATTTCTACTTGGAGCTTTCCTCTCCTTATTAGACCCCATGTTTATTTGCTAAATTTAATGATTTTTAACTGTAATCCCAGATGCCTCAGATCACAAGGAGTCCCACTGGGGAAAAAGGGCCACCCAGAGCAGATTGCTCTTTGGCCTCCCACACTCTCTTTAACCAAAGAGGTCTGGATTTATAGGTTTTGTATATTGGATTTTGAGTAAGGTAATTTGGAAAATAGTTTCATCACCTAAAAATAAAAAATAAAAACCTTGAGAAATACTGCTCTCTAAAATACTAACTCATGTGCCACTCAACAAAATATTGTTACTGGTACTTCTGCTTTATATGTTTATGTTCTGTCTTATAAATTATACTGTGTGCTCCTTAAAATTACCTTATTCTTTCTTTTCCCCATTGTGCTCAGCTTAGTGCCGAGGAAAAGCAGTGCATTCTGTTGACTGGTCATTTTCAATCATTTTGCAAATGATGTGGCAAAATTCATACTGAGGTGAGTGACACAGCACACTGCCTCTCTGTGAGTAATATCTCACACTTAACCAGATCTTGACAGAGGGTAGTATGTAATGCAAAAGAAAAGATTGATAAAGACATGATTTTTTTAAACAGCAGCAAACCCACAAGGATGGATTTTTGAGGAATAGAGGCCTTTCCAATGCCACTCAAAGCAGGCCATCTAAATTTGCAGTTAATTTGTGAGATTCACTTAGTTTTGTGACATATTGCTAATTTCTCAATCCCATTCATGCCTGCCTTTTGGGTTTACATAACTTTTTTGTATACTGATGCATAAATATATGAACTGATCCACTTTGTTGAACTACATGCATTGCAAAGATCCATTATTTATATTTCTCTTATCTCATTATTTAAGAAATATACAGCTAATTAAACATTGATTGATATGATCATTTCCTTGGAATTACAACTTCATTTGAGATGCAAAAGGCTAGCTTATTGCAACTGAGGAGAAGACAAGGCCACCAAGTGGAATACTGAACTGAGAATAAAGTGCCTTTGTCACCATAGGACCCTGCTGTTCTTTAAGCATTTCCTTAAAAGGGTGACTGAACAGAGTAGGGTAGCATGGTAATATTGTTCCTGGACCCAGTACAGAAATAGAGCTGTGTTTTCTTTAGTCACTGAGGAAAAAAGCAAAACAAAAAACAAAACCCCAAACTCTTTTCTTGTAAAGAGTTACATTATACATAATGCCCAAGTGACTCTAGGAGAAAAACAATTTGGTCTGATTCCTGAAGTCTGTCAGGGTAGAAGAGCAAACCTAGAATTTTCCTCACTTCCTTCCCTCTGTCTGCTCTTTCTTCTTTTTTCTGCTTTCAACTGGTATGAAAACTCTAATATTAGAGAATGTGGTTGATGCTTTAGCTAGCATTCTCTCCAACCTTTATGCTGCCACACTGGCCCTCAGAGCCTAGGATCCCAAAACAAGGTATAGGCCGCTGCGGTCAGTGCCTTGGGGTAGGGGTGATGGGGTAACTGAAAAGAAGAAATGAGAGGGGCACCTGGGTGGCTCAGCTGGTTAAGCGTCCAACTTTGGCTCAGGTCATGATCTCACAGTTTGTGGGTTCGAGCCCTGCATCGGGCTCTGTGCTGACAGCTAGCTCAGAAAGCCTGGAGCCCGTCTTCAGATTCCGTGTCTCCCTCTCTCTCTGACCCTCCCCTGCTCATGCTGTCTCTGTCTCTCAAAAATAAATAAAAGACATAAAAAAATTAAAAAAAAAAAGAAGAAATGAGGACTTGAAGAATCATGAGTCAAAAGACTGGGAGAACCACTAACTCTTTGGAAAACCAGAAAGAGGAATAATTTTTTTGAAGTCAAGGATAAAAAAGGAGAGTGTAGAAAAAAAATTGTTTTGGACATTATAAACAGAAGCATTTATTTAAACAATATATAATTTGAGCTCTTCTGTGCCAGAAACTAGGTAAAGTAGAAATAAAGTAAGAGGATTTGTGCTACTTTTCCTAGGTATCAATGGATAGAGCACATTTTATTTCATTTGTGGAAACTATTCATAATTGCCTTTTGAAATTTTTTCTAATCATATAAATAATTGCATATAATTAGGAAGACTTTAAACTACTAAATTGTAAAAAATATGTTTAACATATAAATTAAGATTATGAATAGAAAATGTTGATTAATGCTTTAGAAAACATATCAACTAACCACATGACCATAAATTCTAATTTAGATACTTTACTTATTTTTTTATTTTTTAAAGATTTTATTTTTTAAAGTAATCTCTACCCACAATGTGGGGCTCGAACTCATGACCCTGAGATCAAGAGCTGCATGCTTTACCGACTGAGACAGCCAGGCACCCCTACTCTAGGTATTTTAATAATAAAATTGGGCAACTAAGTAAGTAACATTATAAACAAAGAGATTGTCGGGTATCTTATCAGAAAGGTAATGAAGAAAACCATATACATATACAACATAAAAAAAAAAAACCAAACATCTGATTAGGGAATATGCTATTTTTTTTTCTACTTTGTAATTCATTTCTGGAGTTTTCCTATTGTAATTCTAAAGAAGTTTAAGTCACTGGTACCCAGAATGTCAATGGATCCACCATGATGACAAGAAGTATATTATGATCTAAAATTACAACAACAGAAAAAAAAAACTTCAAACCTCAATAGGTTGCATAAACTGAGAACCTAGAAGGAAGAATGCTTGTTACAAGAAATTGTGGGTGAAAAAGTCAGAAATATAAATATCCATACATTTCAATCAGGTTTAATACCTCACTTATTGTCTAAGGAAATATTTGCACACTCTTTGACAGTGTGTTTCAAAAATTGCTTTTTGGGTTCTAATTAAAAATATTAGATTGTACTTAATTTTCTAATATGGAATGTAAATGATTGTCAGTGAAAGAGGATCTGTAGAATTTTTAAGGTTGACAAAACTTATGATATTTACCACAGCACTCACAACCATTTTAGCCTTTTATTGTAAAACATCCTGCCAGTTGTACACTGTGTATGCTTCATTAATACTGACTCACCTGGAAATTCCTTTTCCCTCCTATATTTTACTTATGTGTCCAACTACACAAGGAAGAGATTACTGAGCCCAAATTTTGAAAGGCTATCAGGAACCTAGAAAGCTATTTAACTGACTCCATCTCTAAACACCAGAAAAAAGTTTCAGATACCACCAGACCAGATCAGTACCTAGGTCTAGTGTAGTAACCAAAGAATAGTATCTAAAAATAGCCCATTAAGAAGAGATTTCAAGAGACTATTTATATGCTAAAATGAAGAGTTACTACTGATATGTATCCTTCTTTTGATGTACTCTAACACTGGAAAAATCAGCAGGTAAATAAAAAAAAAATCTTGAAACAGGGGTGCCTGGGTGACTCAATCAGCTAAGTGTTCGTCTTCGGCTCAGGTCATGATCTCGAGGTGCGTGAGTTTGAGCCCCGTGTTGGGCTCTGGGCTGACAGCTCAGAGCCTGGAACCTGCTTCGGATTCTGTGCTCCGTCTCTCTCTACCCCTCCCTTGCTCACACTCTGTCTCTGTCTCTCAAAAATAAATAAACATTAAAAAAATTAAAAAAAATCTTGAAACAGAAGAACAAGGTTGAAGGTCTCACAGTTAACGGATTTCACAACTTCCTAAAAATATATGCTAATTATGATAGGGTGGTACTGTCATCAGAAAAGATCAATATAGATCAATGGAATAAAATTGAGAGTACATAAATAAACTCTCACATTTATGGTCAACAGATTTTTGACAAGGATGCCAAGACAATTTAGTTGGGGGAAACAATAGTCTTTTCAACAAATGATGCTAGAACACAAAAATTAACTAAAAGTACTATTCATTCAAAGCAGGGATATTTAAAATGATAGAACAAGAGGATTTTTGGTGTGGTATAAATGATAATGCACTAAAGGTAAGTAGATACAAGAGTTCCAATAACAGTGTTGATTGCTAAAAACTAGTTGTGTGACCTATGATTTTTGCTTTGTAATTTGCTCATCTCCTAAATGTAGCTTAGGTAATAAAACGAGATGAAGCATTGAACAATGCTCTAGAAAATATGAATTGCTAATGATGTGGGAAGGACTGTGAAGGGAAGCTGGTGTAGTTACTGGCTATTCCAGGAGAGTAGTCTATACTAGCTAAGAGGTGGGGAGAAAGACGATGGAACTGTCTGGAACTGGAGGTGCCTCAGTTTCAGCCTTGGACTTAAAGCAGACAGATGTCTAATCTCATCCAAAGGACAAGTGTCAAGTCAGGAGTAACACTCACATCTCTTACTAAGCATCTGAACATAAAATATAAGAGCAAAGTGAAGTCCATAACACAAGAAACAATAGGTGTTGGCAAGAAGAAAAAAGAATCTTCATGCACTGTTGGTGGGAATGCAAAGTGGGGCAGCCATTCTGGAAAACAGTATGGAGGTTCCTCAAAAGTTAAAAATAGGGGTGCTTGGGTGGTTCGGTGAGTTGAGCGTACTGCTCTTGATTTTAGCTAAGGTCATGATCTTAGGGTCGGGATCGAGCCTCATGTCAGATTGTATGCTGAAAGTGGAGCCTACTTAAGATATTCTCTCTCTCTCACTACCCGCTCCCCCACCCTGCCCCAACTCATGCTCTCTTCTTCTCAGCTTATTCTCTCTCTCATTCTAAAATAACTTAAAAAAAAGTTAAAAATAGAACCATCTTATGAGTCAGTAATCATGTTACTGAGTATTTATCCAAAGAATATAAAAATACTAATTCAAAGTGATACATGCACTCTTATTTTTATTGTGGCATTATTTACAATAGCCAAATTGTGGAAGTAGCTCAAGTGTCCATTAATTGATGAGTGGATAAAGAACATGTGGTATACATATACACACAATGGAATATTATTCAGCCATAAAAATAATGTAATCTTGACATTCACAATGACATGGATAGAGACTATAATGCTAAGTGAACTAAGTCAGTCAGAGAAAGACAAACACCGTATGATTTCACTCATATGTAGAATTTAAGAAACAAAACAAATGAGCAAAGGGAAAAAAAAGAGAGAGAGGGAAACCAAGAGACTTTTACAGAGAACAAACTGATGGTCACCAGAGGGAAGGTGGGTGAGGGGATGGGTAAGAAAGGTGATGGGGATTAAGGAGTGCATTTTTAAAATGTTTTTATTTATTTTTGACAGAGAGAGACAGAGAGAGAGAGAGAGAGAGAGAGAGAGAGAGAGCAGGGGAGGGGCAGAGAGAGAGGGGTACAAAGGATCTGAAGTGGGCTCTGTGCTAGAACTCAATGAACCATGAGATCATGAGATCATGACCTGAGCTGAAGTTGGATGCTTAACCGACTGAGCCACCCAGGTACTCCAAGGAGTGCACTTGTGATGAGCACTGGGTGATGGATGAAAGTATTGAATCACTGTACTATACACCTGAAACTATGTTAACTGGAATTGAAATAAAAACTTAAAATACACACACGCGCGCGCACACACACACACACACACACACACAGGAGCAAAGTCTATCCCAGTCACAATCTCCAAATGGGAAGTGACAACAAAAAATGAGATTAAAAATGAAATGCTAAGAAGAGGAAATGTTGGGTTATCTTTTGAGCGTTCTCAAAGAGTCAGCAAGAACACCTCATAGAAAAGGTGAGGATGATATCTAAATTAAGTCTTAAGGAATGAGTAGGGGGTTGTAAGGTAGAAAGGCAGGAAAAAGACATTCTAGGTGGAGAGAACATAGGAGTTATGGTTAGACTGGTAAAAAGATGATGGATTTTCTCAAAATATGCAGAGATAATGAAAGTGGATTATTCAAGTAATGTTAGGTTTTTAGAACAAGGAGCCATCACCCTTGAGATTACTGGGTATCCCAGCAACTACAGCTAAAACTTCAGTGTGGTAACATAGATGAGATAGGAATAGCATCATTAGATTCTTCCCATGGACACTGCATAAGACATTTGATACACAACTGATATTCAGAGTCAGAACTCCAGATCTTGAGAAAATATCATCCCAGAGAGCAGTTACAATTCTTGTCTATCTCTTATGGTGCCTAGACTGTCACCAACCACTACTACCATGTGCTGTTTGTGTACATACACATGCCTGCACTTCCAGTAAACTCAGAAAAGTGGCCTCAACTCAGTACTTTATTTGTACTCTGGCTTTCAAATTAATTCATAGTGGGAAAATCAACTCAAAATAGAAGAGGTACACTTACAAATTCAGAGCATTATCCTACATGAGTTTAAGTGTTAATCTACAAACTACTTCAGACTACTCTGCTCTTATCTCCAAATGGACACACTTTATTTGATTTCACAAGGTTTCTTCTTTTGTTTAGCGGATATCTTGTTCCTTTTTCTTGCAATTCACATTGTCTCTCTTCTCTTGAGACTTTAATTCCAATTATACCAACTCCCAATCGTATTTTAATTCCCCAGATCTCATTATTCACTTTAAAAATCATCTGTTTACTCTTTAATATATGACCCTTATGGGACAAAAGCTTTGAAATCATTGTAGTTAAGAGGGGAAAATCCTTTTTAAAGGGGGTGGCAGTCCCTGGATGCTGTTGTTGTTTTCATCGAGTAACTAAGAGGAGAAAACAGCAAAATACTTTAAAATGATACCAATCTTCTTTCCTAATGAAGTGGAAACTACCATCATAATAGACCAGCTTTTTCCCATCCCAAATACCTATTTCAAGCAAATATACTTGATATTAGGAAGAATTACATAAAAAAAAGCTGTAGACTGATCAACTGAAAGATTCTCTGAATGAGGAAAATTCTATGGTTGTCTTGATTCCAATACAGAATACAAAATAGTACCATGATGGTATGTTTGCTTACTTTCAGAAATAAATGGAGCTGCCATTCATGTTAAAGAAAACTTAAAAACATTCATAGGCAAGGAATTAATCTGTTACAATAATAAATTATCAAAATAGAAAAAAATAGATAATTGGGAGATGAAAGGAGCCAAAAACAATCTGAAAAATTGCAATCCATCATTTGAACCAGATGATATTCATCAGACTTCAGAGGTACCTGAGCTACTCACCAAAAAATGCAATTTATAAAAAAGAAGTACCCTGTGGGAAATTGAATACCTCTGAATATTGGATAAGGATGAACTTGGACTTATATCAGTTATGCTAAACCAGAATGATCTGCAGTAAATATGTATCTGTTTTCAGTAAGAGAAAAAATATAGCAACAGACCAGCATTTTACCTTTTTGGTTAATCAGACTAAACATCACTCCAATTAACACATCAACACTTAAAAATGTTTACAACAAATCAACATTTTTATGGCACATACAGATACACAATTTTAAATACACACAATCACCATCCCTCCCAAATGATGTGGGGTCTTGTCTGAAAATTCTTAGAAGACTTGTATAAAATCTGGAGCTTAAGGGGCACCTGGGTGGCCCTCTCTCTGTCCCTTGCTCACTTGTGCCCTATCACCCTCTTTTCTCAAAAAAAAAATTAAAATCTGGAGCTTAATTATGATTATCCTGCCGGGGATCAAAACAAATATATAGAAATGAAGGGGTATATGGCCATTTTTAATTATGGAAAAGATAACTTTTCTTGGAAGTAAAACTTTTGTGGAAATAATTAAGAAAATATAACTTAAAATTACTTTCATCTAGAGAATAAAATTTAAAAGTGCAGATTTCTTAAAAAATTTTTTTAATGTTTATTTTTGAGAGAGAGAGTGTGAGCAGAGGAGGGGCAGAGAGAGTGGGAGACACAGAATCTGAAGCACGCTCCAGGCTCTGAGCTGTCAGCAAAGCCTGATGCGGGGCTTGAATTCATGAACTACGAGATCAAGACCTGAGCCAAAGTCGGATTCTTTACTGACTGAGCCACCCAGGTGTCCCTAAGAGTGCAGATTTCAAGTGAGCATTCAATGAATAGGCTTAACTCCTCCATCTGTGCCTCTTAGATTATTCTCCTAATGTTGATCTCAAAACTGAGGAGTGGTTACAAGGAAGGGAGAAAATGAAAATCCTCAGGTATCTCTGTGACTGAAAAACAGCAGATTAAATTAGTGGGGACAGGCGATGAGGAGTCTTGAATGAGGATATACTCTCATTTTGGGCTTTTTCCTGTAGGCATAGAGAAATCATTCCTGACTTTTGAGGTGGAGGGTTACATATAGTTTACACATTTCAGAAAGACTTATTTACCCTGACATCCAGTTTGCACTGCTTAAGGAACATGGACTATTAACAAGAGCCTCTCCACTACCTGTCCTGCCTCTATGTATGCATCTTCACATTAGAACTGCCACAAGGTTGTTCCTATCCAGCAAATCTGATATTTATTACTCACTGACCTAATATGCTCCCCAGCAGGTAGGACATCATACAAGTTCTTTTGCCAGGTACCCTTGCCCCCTTTTCAGCCTTGTCTCCACCACATCATTTTAGACTCTATGTACCTATAGGGTACCTCCAAGCCTCTCTTCATGCAGTTCCTCTATTAAGAAGGTCTACTTCACCTGGCAAAGACCTTGGCCTATGTGTGCTTCCTGGAGAAGCCTACCCAAATCTCCCTGATAGGTTAGAAGTGCAAGTGACAGAGTTTTCTTGTTGCTTCGGTGTGATTCTTTTACTGCGCTTCTGCATTATTCTCCTCTACTAGACAAGTGTCTCCTTCAGGGCAGGGACTTTGCCTTTTTCTTTCTGTGCCTTCAGGACTTAGAACATAATTAGTGCTCAATAAATGCTTGATGAAACACAGAACCTAAGAAGATCAAAAGTGCCCTGTTTGATCTGTAAGGCGAATTGTCTGTGTGCTCTCTTATTTTTAATTAGGGAGATTCTACTAACTGCTTTTGCAGACCATTTGGCCTGAAGGAGAACAAAGATCCAAATCCTGAAACATCCATATTCTCATAAATAAGGGCCTGAGCACTGGACAGCTTCTTGGTTCTTCTAAGATGGTTATGAGACATAATCTTATATTCCATTTTATCCCTCACTACTTCTCTCTTTACTCTGGAGCTTTAACCAGTTTCTGAGGTGTCCCTGGATGACACCTGGCTCTTCCCCACACCCCCCATAAGCTCAGGTACACTACCCATCTACATGCCCGCCAGAGAGTCTCCTAGTCCTCTGGTCTCTGTCACTTCTTCCATGAAGCCAACTATGGCCACCCCTTTCAAGAAAATTTTTTCTTTATCCATTCTTCTATCCACTTATGGGAACTTAACATAGTTACCGGTATGTGTGTCTCTTCTCCACTTAGACTATGAGCTCAAAGAAGACAGAAACACAGGACACAGTTGTGTCCTTTTAAAACATTTTCCAAAATGACATACCTATGTCAACCCACCTTCAAATATTCTATAAATATTTAGATTAACTGGTAAGGGACTCAGAGTTTAAAGGGGGAAGAGCCCAGGCATACTCAGGATAGAAAGGACAGTCAGGTAGAAAGGCAATAATCAGTAAATCGAAAGATGGTCACTTCAAGCATGTTACTATACCATTACTTTATTTATATAACTTTTTATATTTTATAAAAATCTTCTCTTAAAACACCTCACTAGTAAACTGCCAGATAAGAAAATTATTTCTATGTTAATTATAAGAAAACAGAAGTTCTGGCAGTATAATTTATTTAAAGTCACACAACTAAAACATGAACTGGATTTTTCTGTCTATAAGTTTAGTGTTCACTGCACTACACTATATTCTCAAACTCAGGAAGAGACCAAACTTCAGGGGCTTGAAGTACACAGGATAACAGCTATCAGTCAACAAACAAAAGGGCTTAGCATGTACTATGTATAATCTGAAGTACCTAAATGATAAAAGATAAGGAAAGTAAAAAGTAACAGCGATGGAAAAGCCCCAGCATAAAAAGACTATAGATTTTTAATAAGTTCTATCTGAATCCTTGGTGGGAACCTCATTGAAAGAGTTTAATATTCATGAGAATACAGTCAGTGTATAAGTCCCAATGCCCAAAAAATCAAGTAGTAGATACCATGGTCTATAGAGTGCTTTAGAGAGAGACAGAGACAGAGACAGAGAGGGAGGGAGAGAAAGGACCTCTCTCCTCCTCAACTTACGTGAAAGCAAGCACTCACATGTACACACACTCCTTGGCTAGATCAGAAAGAAGGCTATCTGGAAATAAGGGAATATCTTCAATATATGTGGTGGAATGGATGGTAACTCAAGAGAGCTATTCACCTGGAACTTCAGAATGTGACCTTATCTCAAATAAGGGCCTCTACAGATATAATTAGGGTAAATATCTTGAGATGCGGTCATCTTGAATGAGGGTGAGCTCTAAATGCAATGACTGAAGTCTTTATAAGAGACAGAAAAGGAGTAGACAAAGAGACATGGGAAGAAGGCCGTATGAAGACATAAGCAGAAATTGGAGTTGCTGCCACAAGCGAAGGAAGGCCCTGATGCCGCCAGATTTTCCCTTAGAGCCGTCAGAGGGAGCCTGGCCCTGCTGACATCTTGATTTCAGCCTTCTGGCCTTCAGAACTGGCAGAGTAAATTTCTGTTGTTCTAAGTCATCCAGTTTGTGATAATTTGTTACAGGTGGCCTTTGGAAACTAAGTAGATCAGTTGAACTATTTGAATTAAAATTTCTTTCTCCACAAGCAGGTAAAGGGATTCTCCTAGATAACTATATGATTAAGAAGTGTATAGCTAATTCAATCTATGGTTCAAGAATGGCCTTACATAAAAGGTGACATTTAAGCTAAGATTTTAAATATGAATATGACTTAACCAGAAAGAGAAAGGGAGGAAGTTTACATTTACAAGGAGGGTTACAATCTTTATAAAATATAACTTACGAAGGATATAACTTAAAAAAATGTTGCCCATAAGTATATGAAAATGTGTTTGAGTTTCCACAAGTATGTGTGACTTTCACAGCAGAGTCCAAAAATCAGCTAATACTAATAATATTATACTAACTTTTGATATCTATCTATACATAAGATGAATTCAGAATCTGATTAATGTATAATGACAAGAGATAACAACAAACATGAAACTTCAGAAAAAGATGGCAAGACAAAGAGAACAATCCAGTTCTTTCACTTATATGCTGCTTGCCTAAATCATTTTACTCTGAAATCACATTTTAAGTGAGAATCCTGAAGAAATGGAGATTTTCCAGTTGGCTTGAATACTGCTAACTAGAAGTTAATAACAATGGTCCAATGAATCATTTCTAAGCTGTTTTAGAAAACCTTTCACTAAAAAATTCCTCTACATCACACTTGTGGATTTTACATCAAAGAGCTGCCTGGATTCATCATTTCATTAATAAACAGTAATTCAGAAACTCTGACATTTCTGACAATGATGCCACACACAGGCAATTAAAAAAAATCGTAACCAACCTACATTCTTCAAGTCAATGAAAGGTGATAGAGGAATGTAAATTAAATTTTTATAACCTTAAATAATGCATTAAATACCTATGGTTACCTGCATTAATAAGAAGCACAGGCTTGAGTGTCCTGGAACAGTAGGTCAGAAACTGGTTACTTTCAGGACACTTTCCTTTTCACTGTTCAATATTCAAGTCTTAATTCAAATGCACTGAGAAAAGGATACTAATATGAAGAAACAAAAGACACTGAAGAGTTCTCATATTGTGCTCAAGGGCTAAGTTTTATTTACATAAATACTTATTTCATTACTACCAAAGACAGTTTTAAAAGAACCCTGGCTTTCTGGATATAAATGGGAGAGGGGGCATGCTCCTTAGAGGATGTTATCTCCCTAAGGCAAAAAAATAGTTACATTTTTTGTTTTCACCCTGTGCCTACTACTCTACACTTATTTTTTCCCCCATTAAATGCTTGAAGTAAAATAGGAAAGCTATAAAAATGAATAATAATGGTTATTATTATAGATACAGGGTGACCGATCTCTTTTTGGAGATGTTTACAGATGAACTCTTTGGGAAGTCTAAGCTCTTAATAAATATGATCTGCTTAAGAGGAAGATGACCATGACTAGCATTTCCCAAATCAAATTCCATGGAAGACAAGTATCCCATGAAATATTAATGTGTGCTATTTGAGAAAAATATAGTGTGGTCAAATATTTGGGAAGCTGCAGTATAATATTTATCTCTTGGTCACAAAAATTAGCATACTAAAGTCTTGAAGGAAGCTGTAAGTAGTTGAAAATTATTTGATCATGAAATTCTTTGGGTTAAAAGGTATTATAACATTCTTCTGTCTTATAATTAATTCTATGGACTCCTGAAATAGTGGCCCTACAACCATAAACAGCATACTAAATTTACATTAGCCCCACCCACTTTAATCACATTGATGAATAAAAACAATGAGAACACAATTTTATATGAACATATCTCAAAAGCATGACAGCAAAAAATGAATTTTTTTTGGTCCATTACTTAAAAGTTTAATTCATTTAGGCTGTAATACTGTGTAAATTCGTAAGGTTGGATGTATTTGGAGTTTCAAGTAATAAAAGGAAAACAGAATTGTGCTCTATTTATAGAAACAACTGTTACTACTGATACCTAAAAATATCACATTAACAGGGGGGACATTACCAACATCATAATCTGTTCTGCCAATAATTTCTAAGATGTTTCACAAGGAAAAAGATCAAGAACAGGAATCTTTCTCTGGGGCATCACATTCCGCGTCGTCCAGGGGTCATGAAAAAGAAAGGGTGTTATTACCTTATACTTGAGAGTTATATTACAACTGGTTGATTATTCAGGATTAATGAGCTCAGGGTTAGGAGTTCAGTGGCCATATGGGCAAATGTAATGAGGTGCCTGGAGCTAGGCCTTTGCCAATACTGCCAATCAGCATGGCAGGGGTCTCTAAACCCACTAGCAGTTTGGCTCTGCTCCAGCAGGGGACAACCTCAAGCCAGTGGCCTCACCTCCATCTGGGTCTGGGATGCTAGTCATTGGGCATGTGACTAATTTCTTGGAACCAAGCCAAAACTTGCATACCTTTTCCAGAAACTGAGTCCTCAACTGGTTTCCCTGATTCCATAAGCTATGGCTCCTCTGAATCCTTCTCTTGATTAGGCCTTGCTAGCCCAGTTTTTTACAAGAATTCTGCTAAGTCAGTTTAGAAAGAATCTCCCATCCTCCCCATCTGATGAGGTTCCTCATCCTCTACTATCCTCTAGGTGATATTTTACTATCTGATATCTCACACTGGCCTGCTTTAGCAAGAATCTTGTCAAGTCTGTTTAGCCAGAATCCACCTGATTTTTCCTCTTAGTAATTTCCCACCTCCCTGCCCCCAACCTGCTCCTTGGCTAAAAATCCCCATCTTTCCTTGTATTGGAATTGAGTACAGTTCTAGACTTGTTTAGACTTAACTGATGCCTATTTTATCATCTTTGTGGTATTCTCTGCCTGCAGACTCTTCCTCATCACAGGGCCTAAAGGGACACTCAACCTATTAACGGTAGAATTTTCATATATCACCTGCTGTGTCCCAGCTTATTTTTCTAATCTCAGGAATTTCTTTACAGGACTGAGCTATCTATCACCTGACTTTGTTAACTGAGGCATATTATTAAATACTAGTGGGAGTCTTCATTATCTTTTGCTTTGGCAAATACGCATACTTCCTGACTCATCCTTAGCTCTTCAGTACATTGTTACCTGATTGAACTTTGATCTTGTCATTCCCTTCCTTCAAGTCTGCAGAGTCAGGATCTAATGATCCAGCTTCAACTTGCCTTTTCAAACTTCTTTTCACTACTCCTATTTACCTACTATTTTCTCCATGTAAAATGAATTGACTTGTTATCTGCCATATAGGCCCTTAGTTTTTCTATTGTTTCCTCCCTTTGCGTAAGCACCTAATAAATGGTCTTCCTTAATTTCTTTATGTACAAATCTTATTCAAGTTCAAGAGATAGTACCATCTGCTGGGGTTAATCTCTTTCTGACTCAACACCATCTTGATCACTCTGATGGTCCTTAACATTTTCTATCTTGTCAAATAATTATTTATGTGCTTTCTAAATGTTTATTTTTGAGAGAAAGGGGACGGAGGGGCAAACAGACAGGGAGACAGAATGCGAAGCAGACTCTGAGCTGCCAGCACAAAGCCCAATGTGAGGCTCGAACCCATGAACCGTGAGATCATGACCATTCAAGTCTGAGGCTCAACCGACTGGGCGACCCAAGTGCCCCTACAGTTATTGATGTGTTTCTTGCATCTTCCCTATTAGGCTGCACGAGCCTCGATGACAAGACCTATCTTGTTTTCATCTTTCTATATCTACAGCATTTAGAATAAAGAAGCTTGCACATATGCTTAATAAAAATTTCAGAACTAAGTCTCAGTACTATTAATAGCTCTTTTAGAGGCACCTGGGTGGCTCAGTCAGTTGAGCATATGACTTCAGCTCAGGTCATGATCTCATGGTTTACAAGTTCAAGCCCTCCATCAGGCTCTCTGCTGTCAGCACAGAGCCCCTTTTGGATCCTGTCTCCCTTTCTCTCTGTCCCTCCCCGACTCACACTCTCTTTCTCAAAAATAATCATTTAAATAATAGCTCTTTTAGATTCACAAAAATGGAAAGGAGAGGGGAGAGAATGAGATGGGATGTGTCCTACTGATCTAGCCATACTCTCTTGGAGTAAAGAGATCCTAGAAGTCATCTATTGCAGTGGTTCTCCACAAATTTTCTACCTTGATACACCTGGTTAACTCACATGTGCCTGAATTCTTAAGGGAATATCCAGATAGATTTGTTTCTTTTTCACACAGACTCTAGGATATGTGTAACTGGGCTCCCTAGCTGTAAACCTACCTTCTCTTTCTTTTAGTGATATTTAAAAGATGCAGTTCAAAGGATGCTAATATAAATGAATTATCTCATTTACAAACCATGAGTGCAAGAAACTGCTCTAAAATTAGAGAGTTAGAAGCAGAAGTAGGATTAAAACTCAGGTCTCTGCCTCCTTGTCTGGTGACCTTTCCATGAAACAATACTATTTATGATCATTGCTGTTAGGGGAAAAAAACAGTCTTAGTAGGTTATTAGCATTACTTTCCTTCATGTGGGTGCGTATTTATAAAGCTTTCAAAAATCATTCATAAACTGGTTTGCCAAAAATTCCAATAAGCTTTCAGACTCTGTTTCATCTTATTTTCCTACCATTCCCCTCTTCCTTTTGTGTAATTAGGTGTATGGTGCTTTAACAAAGATCGCTTGATTGATGTTATGTTACTGTTCAACAACAGTTCCTCCTATTAATTGCTTTATAATGATAATTACATTTAGTAGTACAAGATATTCTCTTTTCTAATTGGCTATTACTGGTGAATAGCAACTTGTTACATAACAGAAGATTGTGTTAAATAAATAACCACAATTACAATTCTGAGTTCCTTCGCTTAAAAAAAACAAATTGCTCTAAGTTTTTGGATAAAAACACTAAAATTTTTTTTATAAGGCAGGGTCTCTAATTACTTGGGGGAAGGATTCATCTTTCAGTTAAGAAAAAGCACGAAATGAGGACAGTGTTAGGGAAACCAGGAGCCAGAACATGCATTTCCTTCCTTTTAAAAAGAAACACATTTAAAAGCTTTAAGCTCCTCAGTCAATGCATACTACTTGCAGATTCAAATGTATCAACTTCTTCCCACAGTGTGACATGGAAACAGAAAGGACTCTCCAATTAGCTCTGATAAAATATAGTTGCAAGGCTCCACCAACTACATTGAAATGTTCCCATAGATAAAGCCAGGGGTTCTTCGTTTGTGCTGCCTAGGACCCAGCATGGAGACAATCCAGTCACCACTCAACCAACACCAAAGGCCATCACAGTGTGGCACTGCAGAAGATAAGGTGACACCAATGTGTATGTGACAGTCCCTGTCCTTAAAGGTTTACATATTATAAAATCAGGGGTATGTGTTAATTCAAACTCTAATGTTGATTAGTCTGTAATTATTTTAAAGTCATGTCTAGACTTTTCTAGTTGCAGTTGTCATAATAAAGAGGTCAAACGACTTGCTCAAGGTCACACAGGTTTTAACTGACAATTACTTCCGAATCCACTTTTTTCCAATTCCAAAGTTTTGCCACAGCCTCTTCTGATCTATCCTCAGCAACTGCATTGCTCATCCCTACATTCACTGCTTCACTCAACTTCCCAATAAGGTAGGAGTTAACTGCAGCATTTTTGTCTGTTTTTTAAATTTAACTGCAGCATTTTTATGATGAAATGGGGTCTCAGAGGTTCAATACTTTTTTCCAAGTTCATACTACAAAGCAGCAAATTCACAATCAGAATCCAATATTTCAGACTTCGAATCCAGTTTTTCCTTCCACACATTTTTACTCAATGTATTAATTAACTCAAAGGTACTAAAACATGGGGAAAGGCCAACAGTATCCTGCATTGACTTATACCACTTGAAATATTCTACCAGTTCTCAATTGTTGATACCTGTTTCCCAAAGGAAGCAAAGGTTTAAGTCCTGCTTAATTCTAGAAACTTTACTTGGTTCCCAGAGCTAAGATGACACCCAACCTCAGCTGACTACCTTACAAATAAATGACACTGGCAAAAAAAATAGTGGCTGAGATGTAAAGAAAGGCAGAAGAGTGGTCAGTCAAATCCATCTCCACTTTTGTAAAAAGCTGCGCTGCTCACATTTGGGTCAATGAGGTCAGTTAGAACACAGGGTTTCAGCAAGAGACAGCAATTCTTTAAGATGCTGTCAGTGAAATGCCAATCCATTTGGGGTTTATTAAATACATCATAGAAAAACTGAACCCTAACTCCAAGGCAAGGTTCTCCAAGAACAGCTAACAGTAACATTTAAAGACTCAATCATTGGAGATGGCAGTATACTACTTTGCGTCTATTTACTCATGGATTTATGTGTAGGAGAATGTATAATTTTTATTACATGAATCTGATCAATATTATCTTCAACTTTACAAGATGGGAAGTGTATGGGTATGTGTTGTGGAGGACAGCACTGTCCTTTTGCATGAATGGAAGGTCTTTGTCAACACAATGAGAAGTGTATGTAGATTGTGTCTGATATTCCAGGTAATCCCGCAACAGAAACCTGGTCATGAAATAGAACACAGTAAGGTTGTAGCTCTCAAAATCATTACCTGTATTACCTGTGGCACACGTGCCAAAGATGTGTCCATACCTGTGTCTGAAATAAGCCACCATTTATTGAAGACCAGGTTACTATATCATCATCTCACTCATCATTTCAACATTCCAGCAAGACAGATAGAATTTTACCCATTCTACAGGTGAGAAACTGAGGTTCAGAGGTTGATGACCTTGCCGATGGCTGGTAAGTAACCAGGATTTGATCTTACATTGGCCTGATCTCAATATGTACACACATTCTCTTTTTCCTATACCACATTGCCTTCCTATAGTAACATTAGCTTTGGAACATATTTATGCTTAAGGGAAATCTATTTCAGACCTTATCCAATGGAATGCAGTTACTCTGAGACATCATTACAACAGTAAGTAGGATAAAAGTTCTGTTTCTGTTGCTGTGTGTCCTTGTGCAAGCCACTCTTGCACCAGTTTCTTGCACCAGTTGTAAATGGAAAGGGGATAATACAAGTATTCACTTCAGGGATGTTGTGAGGATGAAATGACATATGACCTGTGAAAGCATTTGAAACAGCACTTGGCAGAGTTACTGTTCAACAAATGTTAGCAGCATCATTAATGTAATATCTTCTTTTATAAAATAAAATTTTCTCTTAATATTCTACAGGCTAAGCTAGTTCCCAAATATTTTTAAAGGAAAATAAGGGATGTTCTAAAGGAGGTTTCTATAATTCTTTTTCTTCCATGTCATTCTCCAGCCTGTACCTTGCTAGGCCATCCCAGTATGCAAGATTATCTGAGTTTCTTGCTGACTCTGAATGTGGGCGTATGTGTTGGGAGTTGGGGATGAGGGGGCAGCACTGGGTAGGGGTGGGGAAGGGTATGAAGATAATATAAAAAGCTTTCAGAGCGCATAGTTGCAATACTAGTACAGAGCACCAACAGACACCCTGACAACCCCCAGGGAATGCAAGGGCAGCCTAAACAGGCGTCACCAACACGTTCCAAAGCTTCTCCCCGGTTACACCACAATTTTGATTGCTTCCTAAGTAAATATAGAATCAGACACCAGGCAGTTTTATAGTTCATTTAGGCATATCTTTATATTGAAAACAACTAATATTTATTCAATTCCAAGCTGCTAAAAGGAAATGTGCTGGGATGTCATAAATATATAATTGAATGAAATAATCACAACAACTCTGCAAGGGTGGTATTATATTCATATTTTCATAAATGTAGCAGCAAATGGACTAAAGTTACACACAGCTACTAAATGTCAGAATTGACATTTAAACACAGTTTTTCCAAGATAGGGTCTAGTTCTCTTTCCACTGTCATGTCAAATGTAGGAGACTGGATTTAAGCATTAATGCTAGAAATTAAAATGACAAACTGTGGAAAACCAGATAACTGCCATTCAGATGATGGGACACCGATTTTAAGTCTATGTAGCAGTTCATTAAGTTATGGGTTCAAGGTTATAAAGGACAGATGTGAACCATTTAATTTAATCATTATCTATACAACACTAATACTTCACTTAAAAAAAGACTGGAGGGGTGCCTGGGTGGCTCAGGTCATGATCTCACGGTTTGTGGGTTTGAGCCACAGGTCGGACTCTGTGCTGACAGCTTGGAGCCTGGAGCCTGCCTTGGATTTTATGTTGCCCTCTCTGCCCCTCCCCTGCTTGTGCTCTGTGTCTCTCTCAAAAATGAATGAAAAAAAAAAAAAGACTGGAAAGCTATGTCAAAAGGATGACTACCTGTGACAGAATATCATCTTCATGATGATACATTCTGCATTTTCTAGTTGGTGTGCATAACTTTCATAAACCTAACATATATTCAGTTTTTTATTCAATTTCAATTCTGTAATTTAAAGTACTTTAAATAAATTTCAACCATATTTTAATCATTAAACTGTTAGTGTTCACTTCATGCAACTCTGATAAGCACTGGATGTATAAAAGTTAAATATAAGACAATTCTAACCCTCAAAAAGTTCACAGTTTACTGGGGTAGACAAAGCTGCCAATAAATAACTATAGTCTGATATGGTAAGTGTGATAATGAAGATGTGGGAAGGAAAGCAGGGTGACTAAAGATGAGGCTGGAAAAGTAGATTAGGATCTTAAGGCTACACAGAGAACTGAGACCTCATTACATAAGCATTAGAGTCACACTAAAGATTTGAAGTGAAGACCCATCCATGCATACATTTGCGTTTTGGAATAGGGATTAAAGGAGGCAAAAGTCAAGAGTAAATGAGATCAATAGGAAGGTTTTGCAATCATCCAGGTTGGAATTCTTTTCTGGTTAAACAATGATTAAACACTGACAGAGTTCCAAGATAGGGTTGGGTAGACAAAACCAAACATATCAAAGTTTTGGTCCCCAAGAACACAGTTTGGAGGATGGAGTACATAGGTAATTCAGCAGCAATGGTTAGCATTAGATATAGAACAGTGGTTAAAGAGATGAAGCGAAAGAACAAATTCAAAAGAGTATTTTAGGCGCAGAAAAATAAGACCTAGTAACTGATCAGATTGAGGACCGGAGAGCAAAATAGGAATCAAGGATGCTTCCTAGGTTTCTAGCTAAGGCTTTATGCTACTTATCAAAACAGCAAATATAAGAATGAGAAGTTGACACCACCCACTACGCCCATTTCTTTTAGACACATCATGAATGAGTAAACAAGGTCTCCAGAGGAAACACATTATAAATCCAAAGTAGCATTCCCATGATTATCATCTACTGAGCATGCATTTGCAGGGAAAAAAGCTAACTCTGGCAGATTATATTATGGATGCACAGGTTAATACTGGAAGAAATCACCTCTGTCTCAAATATTTCCTATAAGTATTGTCAATTAATAAACTATGTTATCTTACTGCCTCTAACTAAAACAGCAAAAGAAAAAATACCAGTAATACATCCCAAAGTGTGAGAAACTGAGTCCATTTACCATCCGTTGTAAATTTTAGAGGAGAAATGTATGCAAAGCAGTGTTGGGTAAGATCAGGAACTTTCCTGGAGAGGGAGCCTCAGATCTCAGGTAAGGTGCACCACTCAGAGAGAGATTCATTCTAGCAGGAATCTTCTGCCCCGGGATATTAAGTACACGGGTTGATATTTTAATTAGAACTAGAGTGAAACCTCCTAGAAGAGGCAGTTTTCAGGAAATTAATGATCTTATAGGGAATGATATTCTTGAGACCCTAAGTAAATGCTTAACAAAAAAATATGAACATAATTTTAGTATCATTATTTCCACCCAAAATTTGTATCACACTTCACAGGCTTTGAAAACAATTTAGATAAAGTTACAGAATAATACACAGATTATTAAGGGGATTTTTAATGACAAACTTACCTTACAAGAAAGATATAAAAATCAACCATTAGCTCTCCCATTGACTGCTAACAATTAGTGAGAATACTTGTCAATTATGAACCACAGTGAGGAATTTTTTTGTTACAGATACTTCAAATTCACTGCTGCTCCATACATTGTTGCAAAGAAATTGGGACCTAGAATTATGCTTTACAGCAGTTACTCAATTCAATCCAATAGTCATTTACGTATTGGTCCTTGATTAATGATTTCCTCACAGCAGGTAAGCACATGGGAAAAGGACACTCATATATTACTAACAGGAGTGTATGCTGACATCTTTCAAAGGGAAAATCTGATATCTATTAACATTTTAAATCTGTGTTACCTCTGACCCAGCAATTCCTCAAGAAATCCATTCATTGCCTATATGAAGTTGTTTACTACAAATTACTGAGAAAACTAAAGCCACACTACATGTCCATTAATAGAGGAATAGTTAAAGTATGGTACATTCATATTATGCAATACAACTGGCATAGTCCTTAAAAAGAAATGAAGCAACAAATATACTGACATGGAAGACTGTCTATGACAGATCATTGGGAGAGAGGAGGCTACAGATCTTTGAGCTTACATACAATGATCCTTTTTATTTTTCAAAATCAAAACAATACAGATATGTGTCATCTAGGAATATGTCAGAAGGAACACACAACGAACTTTTAACAGTCGTTATTTTGGGAATGGACTGTGTGGTGGAAGAACTTTCATTTAACTTATACATCTCTGAATGGTTTCAAGTATTTATAATGAAAAATTTTATAATTTTAAAATAACTAATGATACCTAATAGTTCTACAACGTCTTTTTTTTTTTTTAATGCTTATTTAATTTTGAGATAGAGAGAGAGAACACCTGCAGGGGAGGGGCAGACAGAGAGGGAGACACAGAATCCAAAGCAGGCTCCAGGCTCTGAGCTGTCAGCACAGAGCCCCACGCAGGGCTCCTACCCACGAACTGTGAGATCATGACATGAGCCTAAGTCGGCTGCTTAACCGACTGAGCCACCCAGGCTCCCCTACGATGTTTTTTTTTTAAATTCCCAATTTTCTTTTTAATGAGTTAATCTGTGAGATACATTCACCAAGGAGTTCATTTTTAAATGTTAAACAGGTAGCCCTTTGGAACTTTGAGAATCTGGAAAACTTTAATAGTATCTTACCATCAGAGAAGAGCCCCAAACGAAATGTTCAGGGTGTGGGCATAACTATTTAAAGTCTGGAGCCTATCAAAGATTTCTTTGGTAGAGGTATTAAAAAAATTTCAGAGATAGGTAGTTCCACTGATGGGGAGTGGGAGGAAATTGCACTTTATCTCTTTGCTGCTGAGATAAAAACTCAAAACTAAACGTCAACTTAATTGTGAAAACAAAAACAAAATAACCTCCGAATCTCAAGGACAGAGAAACTTTAAGACACAAAGCATGTCAAACAGAAAAAGACAACTTGTTGGGGTGCCTGGGTGGCTCAGTCGGTTAAGCATCCAACTTCATCTTAGGTCATGATCTCAAGGTTTGGGAGTTTGAACCCCCTGTCAGGCTCCGCTCCTGGAGCCTGCTTCAGATTCTGTTTCCCTCTGTCTCTCTCTGTCCCTCCCCTGTTCCTGCTGTCTATCAAAAAAAAAAAAAAAAACAAAAACAAAAAAAACAAAAAAACAAAAAAACAAAAAACCAACAACACTAAAAAGAGAAAGGAAAAGACAACTTGTGTTAAATTACACATCAAGACAAAAAAGAAGGAGGTGGGAGGGGACAGATGCACTAAAGGTAAAATAGGGCTAGGCATCCTCAAGACAATCCCCCTGGCAGCTTTCAAAGTCTGGTTTATAATCTCTATGGTGGATCAGAGGGCAACTTAAAAGACAAGTAGAGTCAACATAGTTGCGATGATCTTCATAACCACCTTCAAATTTTCTCTGAAGCCATGAGTGCAAAATACCATTTCCTTTCCTCATTTCTCTAAGGAATCAGCCTGGGTCCACATTCAATCCTGGAGATGGCCTGCGGCGGTCAAGAGCTACCAAAGAGGCTGTGAGAGACCCACTTTCCCTTCAGATGCCGCTCCTGCCAGTCTGCAACTGGAAATCTGCCCGAACACAAGTAAAACATCTCTTGAGGCCAAACGAAGCAAACCGAGGCGGAGGCAGGATACTGGAGAGGATAGAGCTGCTAATCCCGGAGTTACAATCACACATGCGCGAACGTGACTTGACACACACCTCCCGGGAAGCGAGCGCAAACCTGGGAGCTCCAAACGGAAGACAAACGCTCAGGGAACTTCCCTGGTTGCGGGGAAGGCCATTCCATCCCATTTTCTTTTTCCTCCCCAGACAGCCTCCATCTAGTAGCCGCCTCCGATCCCACCCCGCCCCGCTGGGCCCCTCGCATGGTCCCCAAGCGCCCAGGTGGCTTTAGAGCTGGCGGGCTCCTGGGGTTTGGGTGGCGATCAGCTGTACTCCTGGTGGGAGAGAAAGGGAAACAGACCACTTACACTTCAGTGGCACCGTACTCACCATCATAACTGACACCCCTAGCTTCGCTTTGGTTGCTCTCGCAGTCCTCCTCCCCTCGGGCAGCAGCCCCCTGGGTCTCGGGAGCAGCCATTACGAGGGAGAGGAGAAAAGGGAGGGCAGCCGGGCGGGTCCGGAACCAATGGAAACGCGACTGGAGGCGAACTCCCCATCAACGCGGGGTTTCCTCCACGCCAACGCCTCTCCATCAAGTTCTGGGCCAATAGGACATGGAAAGTGGAGCCTAATCCCGCCTCCAGCCGCTAATGCCACGCCCCC
Source organism: Cryptoprocta ferox (assembly GCA_028646485.1). Classification (NCBI taxonomy): domain Eukaryota; kingdom Metazoa; phylum Chordata; class Mammalia; order Carnivora; family Eupleridae; genus Cryptoprocta; species Cryptoprocta ferox. Next base: position 65,071,489 of record CM053559.1, on the reverse strand, counting down.
TTCCGGGATGGAGAGGCCCAGAACTACAATTCCCAGCGTGCTTTGGGGACTCCGGGACAGGGAGGGTTGGTAGAGGCGCTGGCGGGCGGGGGTGCGCCGGAGAGTACCCTGGCTTGTAGCTTAGTTCAGTGAATCAGAACAATGACTGCGCCGCCGGGTCCCCGGGAGCGCGTCGGAGGACTGTGAGCAGTCGCCACCGGGAAAGCGGCGGGCGGCGCAGCTTAGCCGAGCGGTGTCAACGCCGGGCTCGGGAGCTTGCAGCGCAGACCTTGCCCAGCGCCCACAGCCCGCGCGGAGCCGCGGGGCTTCAGCGTTGCAGCCGCTACTCGGGAGCTGTTCATTGTTGTGAGACGGAGAAGGTGCGGGGATTACAAAGCCGGAAGACCCCGCATCCCCCTTTAGCCATGTGGATACCTACGGAGCACGAGAAATACGGCGTGGGTGAGTCTCCGCGGGGCGAACTTTTATTCCGCTCTGGCCCGTGCGGGTGCGCGTTTCGCGTCCTTGCCCCTGCGCCCCTCTTGCTCTGCCGGGCTGGAAATGCCTAGTCCTGGTATCGCGCTGCGGGTTTGGGGCTTTGCCGAGCCGGCTCCGGGCAAGGGTTTGCGCTGGGGTCTCGCCCCTCACCGCCCCATCGGTGCTCCCAGCACCGGCTCCCGGAGCGCCGGGACCGCTGGGGGAGCGCGCGGCCAGCCCTCCTGCTGCGGGCTCTGCCTGCGGAGTTTGGAGTGGCGACGGGGCGTGTGTGAGTCAAGTTGGAAGAGGAGGGTGAACGGCGTTCCTCTCCTCTCCCTTCTTATCCTTCTTCCCCAAAGAGGGCAATGGGGTGCAACGGTTCCTGGGTTGGAGAGGGAGACAACAAGTACTGCGCTGAGAGAACACCCCCAAAACAGAAGGGGGGGCGCAAAACCTTCCCTCCGGCTCCCTTCGACATTCCCGGAGTGCGGAATGTGGCACCGTCCTCAAAAGAGCCGCTCTGACAGACGGAGCCTGACCCTAGCTTCCTTCCTCCCTCCTATCCCGGGTTTATGGGGTGTGAGTGTTTAGGGGCTGGGGGATTGGTAAATTTCAACATCTGCGCCTCTTTGGTCTTTGGAGGGGAACGGGTATTTCAGCAATGTTTTTACTTGTGGTCACCCTCTCGGCCTGGGGTAAGCGCGTTGGGGGTTGGTGGAGGACAGCTGTGGAGTGATAATGGGGAAGGGGAAATCAGAAAGCCTTGGGTCTTCGAGGCGAGGAGACAGCTTTTTGGAAAGGACTACCCTGACACTGGCGTTCGGAGGAAAAGGAACAGGGTAATGCTCGCTGTTCTGTGCAAAGGTGAACAACAAAGGACATTAATGTTGACGGATGAATACAGGAGTCTCCCTTCCTTTCCCTCCTCCCATTTCAGGCTGATTACAGTTCCCGTTTTTGTTGTTTGATTTCAGCTGGGTCGCCCCTTGACAGTTACTCCTTTTAGGGTTGTGGCTATTAAGAAGCCAGGCTCTCTGACAAGCCTGCAGCGGCCAAATGCAATTATAACCTCTCAGAAGGTTTAACAGGGAGAAAGCATTTTGGATTTTACTAACAGTCTTTATTCCCTATAATGCCCCGTTCTGCTGATTGGTGTACTTTTTCTTTTTTTAATTGGGTACAGATCTAGTGATTTAGACAATGTGTAGGTATCTGCTTATGTTCTAAATTAATTTCCCTGTAATTTAGACAATGTGGAAACCCTTTCCAGGGAATCATAGTCATAGGAGATTTTTTTTTTTTAACTTCACAAGGGGATAAGACTTTGAAGTCCTCTGAAAGGACTGTAAGATTAAACAAAGTCAGTGAAAGCTAATGAGCTTTCATTCTGATTTTGACTGTTTAGCAAGACAATAGTTTGTCCTGGACCCACCTTTGGGAAGGGGTTCCAGCTTTCCCTCTCTTCAGAGTGTAATGGGAACCTTTGCCAGGCGCTGTACTGGCAAGGAGTAGATGTTGGTGGTTGTTATTTTCCTTCTTTCCACTCTCCCCCACCTTGTTGGTAGATTAACCCTTGCTGGAAAAGACACTGCCTTTGCTGAAATGGTGAGGAACTAGAGCATCCTCTTGTCACTGGGTTTAACACTCATTGGAAAGAAACACAGACCCATCCAGCAACACTGTCCTGCTTGGAGTTGATCCCAGATGTTGCTTTCTTCCAAGTGTTAAATTATACAGACTATGGATGGGGTTTATTTTCTTGATTTCTTTATGTGCCAGGTCACAGCTGGGTGCTGATATTGATTAGTTTTTTCTCTCGCCTTTCTTTATAAGCCTTGGGCAGAGGCTTAAAACACACTGTGGGATTTCCTGGAATGGCAAACCGGATATTATCGGTCAAATGTTTTGGGCTGCAGCAGACACCTTGCTTTTGGGTGGTTGTGACTTGGTTGCAGAGTAGAGGGGAGGTGGGAGGGTGAGCACAGCGTTGGGAAAAGGAGGTTGAGATGAGGAGTGAGGACAGAGATGGGTCTGCCCATTTATACAATATCACACATACAGGAATGTTAACCATCTTTTATTATTAATTTTTGAGCATTTGGCTTATGGAATGCTTAGCTGTTTTTTAGAATCCATCTGTTAGGCGTGTGCATTTGTGTGTGTGTGTGTGGTGAAAATTTTGCTAGGATACTTAAGTGTGGACTTTATTTCTCACCATGGAGAGCACTATTTGTAGCTGTCTATGCTGCAAGGTTTTTTTTTTTTAACCTTGGTTAGTGCATGTGCTTTCTTTTTGTGGTTTTTATAAATACTAAAGAAAAGATACTTTATAGGCATAAATGTTTGGAGGATATCAGGTGTTGTAGTAATGTATAATTTCTCATTTTTTGAAATAAATTAGTCTTTGTAACTTGGAATACCTGAACTTTTAGTGCAAATTCTATATTTTTCCAATGATGCTTTTTATCCACCATCAATTATATATGAGATAATTATGTCTTTATGTTTCAGTCTTAAGCAACATATTGTAAATATGGATAAACTTCCTTAAATTTCATACTTGTTGTAAGATGTATCAGAAATAGAAATTCCTTTTCAAACCTGACATGTCCGCACTCTCTCCATCCAAGTGATGGATGGATTTAAAACAATGTATGCTTAATTATATATCAACGTGTTCTGATTCTAGGGAATTAGAAGATATATTGATAAAGCTGTAGTCCTGAGGGAGCGGAGACCTTGTCTCTTTAAAAACATATTAGTAGGCACAATGATAGACGTATTTTATCTTGGGAAATTCTGGTTAGCTCTTGACCCTTAGCTAGACATTGCTGCCAGCGGGGTAACCTTAGGTAAGTCATTTAACATTTCTGAGTCTCAGCCTTTTGGGCAGTTGAGATCCAAGTTCCTTCCCAACATTCTTTAGAGCTCTTCCAAACAAATGTGTCCTTTGGTTAGAAAGTTACCTCTCTGGTGTAGAGATTGTTATAAAGACAGACACTTCTGTTGTGACACATCCCACATGGTTTTTAACCAAGATCAAAGGTAAGCAAAAGCTACCTGGCAAGCTGCCAGAACCAAGGTGATGGTTATTCATTTTTCAATCTGTTTGATTCTCCCTCTTTAGTAAGAACTCCATGGGCAGTGACAAAAGCATTCTTGATAGCTCCCTCACAAATTTCCTTATGATCACTCTCTGCTTCCTGCATGCCCTCATCAGACATATTTTCCTTCCCTCCCTTAAAGGGATAGGAATTAGTCACAGAGAAAGTTTTGTTAAGACCATTGCAGATATATTTCTGTATTCGTTTATTTAGCACCCATTTCTGCACAGGGTTCTCAGGTGAGCCAGCATGTCTTACGAGCCGCACACTGCACCTCTCAACCCCGACCAGATGTTTTACATGTGTGCGCCCGGTTAAACTTGGAGGGAGATTATGTGCTGGATTGATCAATGCAAAAAATTCATGAGCCTGACAAGAAGCAAAACTCAGAACAAGCTGATCGGAAGGTTACAAGTGTCATTTAAAAAATGACGTATTTAGTACTTGTGTCATTGAGTCCTCAAAAGTATTCCTGTCCTCCATTTCTCTTGAAGTGTTCTGAACTCATTCAAGTAGGAATCCCATTCCTTTTTAAAGCCCCCTGTTTTAAGGGAAGAGATACTGTCTATTATTATATGGAGTCTTTAGGATATCTTTTCTTTGAAAGGAGTGCTTTAATGGTTGCTTGTGTGGGAGAGTTAGGAGCGAGTGTACCTGTTACAGTTTCTTAGGTGTTTTCAGTTTCTTAGCTATTAGTGTCTTAAAATGTTTTCTCTGTGGTACCATGATGTATCCATATAACATGTATAGATAAATAATGATATCCTGCCTGAAATTGTAACAGTTAGAGCCTGGCACAGGATTTTCTCTCTTTTTATTTTAATTGATTAATTTATTTTCAGGGGGGAGGGGCAGAGAGAGAGGGAGAATCTCAAGCTGTGGGGTTTGAACTCATGAACCATGAGACAAGACCTGAGCTGAAATCTAGATTTGGTTGCTTAACTGACTGAGCCACCCACCCAGGTGCTCCCAGGATTCTGCACTTTAAATGGGAAGCAAAGAGGAGTGATGTCTGTCTCCAGGCAAAGCACCATTGAAGGACTATGCAGGTGGCATGGTAGCAGGTTATGTTCTTGAGCTGGCCTCCTGTGGGAATGGCTTATAAACATGTTTCCCTCTTCTGGTCACTCTACTAAGTGAGGAATCTTTCACAAGGCCCTAGAAACACAGAGGTGCTGCCTTTCCTCTTTATTCTTGTTTCTTTCTTTCTTTCTTTCTTTCTTTCTTTCTTTCTTTCTTTCTTTCCCTCACAGGTGGTGTGGTAGATACTGTGAAGGAGATTATAAAAATTTTGAGAAATTTTAGGCTTTTCTGTCTCTACCTCTACTTTTAAGGCAATGACGTTTTCAGAATTATCTTTGATACAGTATGTCTGAATTTCTACCATAGTGACTTGATGCTGTGAGCATAAATAGCAGAGTAACATTAAACTCTAAGGAAACCCAACCATTATGTGATAACCATAACATACTAATACAGTGTTTTATAGTTGAAAAAAATACTGTGAAGTTATTTTATTTGGATATACTGTCTAAAACAATGATAAGTTCCATTTAAGGGAGGAGAAAGCAACTTCATAGAGATTACGTGACTTACTCTATGTCGTGGCTTTCAATCTTTTTAGGAAATACACTGAATAGAAAATAATTTTATTAATCCATATTATCATCCATAATAGGAAATACCTTTACTTTCCTCATCTAATGTAGATACACAAATGCCATTAGCACCAGCCCACACACATACAGTGCAATAATATTTGCTCATATTCTGTGTGGTGTTCTATTCTTTATCATTAAAAAAAAAAAAAGCTCATCACTAATTTGACTTAATGACTCCTTAATGGATCCTCACCTATGGTTTGAAAGATATTTCTCTAGATAATCACATTTGTTACACAGGAAGGACTGGAACTCAGACCTTGTTGGGTTTCTAGTCAAGTTCATTCAGGACATTGGTTTTGTTTGTTTTTTAGCAGTTAGATATTTGTGTTTATTTTTGACTTATAGTTTAATAATCATACTTTTTCCCTTCAACATAGTAAAAATCTGCCTTTTTATGTGCTGTTATTTTTAAAGATGAAACAAATATCCAAAGCTATCACATGCATTGTAGAAGTCATCTCTCCAAGTTCATGTGCATCTTCCAATTAGGATCTTTTTGACAAGAACTGGTATGAACTGCATAGTATCCAATTTTGGATATTTTCTCAATAATTTTCTTTGAGAATGATCTCTGACTACTATAACAAGAATAAATATGGTAAGTCTGCTGAGATATATTGTCAATTGTGGGATTACCACCCATCATTTTCTGCCTTTTTTCATGTTGCTTGCTGATCATTATTAGAAGAAAAAAGGCAGGTTGTATAATTTGTTTTTATAAAAAACTGAACTGGTAAGTTTATTGTCCAGAGTATACACAATAGTTAAGAATAAAGAAGTAAAGATCTCCAAACCTATTTTCATTTAAGCAATTAATTTTTTTTTTGCCTTTTTCCAGTGTGGGGCTTGAACCCACAACCCTGAAATCAGGAGTTGCATGCTTTACTGATTAAGCCAGGTGCCCCTCATTTAAGCAATTTAAATTCGCTTAAGGAACAACTGGTTTACTCTCTGGCATTTATTTTGTTTATTTTAAAAATTTTTGTCCATTTAAATTTTTTAAAGGTTTTATTTAAATTCCAGTTAGTCAAGGGGTGCTTAATCAAGGGGTGCCTGTGTGGCTCAATTGGTTAAATGACTATCTCTTAGTTTTGGCTTAGGTCATGATCTCACAATTCCTGAGTTTGAGCCCCACATTAGGATCTTCATTGGCAGTGCAGAGCCTGCTTGGGATTCTCTCTTTCCCTCTCTCTCTGCCCCTTCTCATTCGTGCTCCCTCCCCCCACCAAAATAAATAAACGTAAAAAAATAAATTCCAGTTAGTTAACATAAGTGTAATACAGTTTCAGGTGTACACTACCTCTGGCTTAAAAATAAAAAAGTGTGATGAGATATCACTGGATACCTATTCATTAAATAGGAATCACCAAAAAAAAGTGTTAATACCTTTTGGTGATAAAGTTGCAGTAAAACTGATATGGGTTATCCTACTGGTTATATTAAATAGTAACATGATCTTTTTGGAAATTTATGTATATGTATATACATATATATGCATATATATATGCATGCATTTGTGGAACACTTGCTATATGTGAAGCTTAATTCTAAGAGCTTGTTATATGTTGTCATTTAATCCTTGTGAGAACTCCCTGAGAGAAGATTCAATTATCACCCACATTTTGTAGGAGCTTTAGTCACAGAGATTAAATAACTTGTCTAAAGTCACAAAGCAAATGGTGGAGCTAGAACTGGGACCCAGAAAGTATTACAGGGAACTTGCCCCCTGTGCCAGTAGTGCTTTCATACAACAGTCATTTATAGGAGTTTGAATCTGTGATCCCACTGCTCAAAGTTTATATGCAAAAAAATCGATAGGGACAAAATGCTTTATGTACAAAGTTACTCTTTACTGTGTTTGTGAAACAACATAGATGCCAATTAGGAATAGTTTAACCAGTTCTGGTTATTAGTACATCAGAGTATCATACAGTTATGAAATTGGTTCATTTCATAAATGATACTATTTCCCAAATGTATTTCATCTATCTAATATTAAGTGACCAAAGAAATAAAGTAAATATCCACTATGATTGAAACTATGGAAGGTGCAACATATAGAGAGGATGCAGTTACTGCACAGCTGAGAATAATTCTTTTGTTAGAATATGGGGATTCTCAGAAAATTCTTTTTTTTTTAATTAGTTTATTTATTTTAGAGAGAGAGCAAGGGAGAGGGGTAGAGGGAGAGAAAGAGAGAGAATCTTGAGCAGCCTCCATGCTCAGCACTGAGCCAGATGCAGGGCTCCATCCCACGACCCTGGAATCGTGACCTGAGCTGAAATCAAGAGTCGTGTGCTCAACTGACTGAGCCACCCAGGTGCCCCCAGCAAATTCTTTTTTAAAAAACTCCCTTTGTTGGAAATAGGAGCAGTATTAAAGTTTAAAGCACACATATTGTTGCTTGTAGAAGAGGGGGCTGGCATAAAAATGAGACAATTGAGGTTATTGCAATAGATGAGTTGAGAGAAAAGTACTGGAACCAGTTTAGTAATCCTTGCATGGTGAAATCTAGAAGAATCTGAGATAGTTAGAAGATGGGAAGCAACAAGGCTTGGTAATTGGATGGGAGGAGTTAGGGAAAGGAAGAAATGGATGTCCCCCAGGTTTCTGGCTTCAACAACTGGGTAAACAGGTGGTCTTCAACAAATGAGACAATTTTGTAGGCGGCACAGGTTTATGGTGTAAGATTAGGAGTTTTTTTTTTTTTTTAGCCACCTGGAGTTTGCCATGCCTGTCAAATGTTTAGGTGGCCGTAGCTGGTAGGCAGAGTCTGGAGCAAAGGACGGAGGCTCTGGACTAACCAGTGTGGTTAGAGAGTTATTCGGTTTATGAGTGATGACTGAAGAGGTTGACCTAGATAAGACTTTATTCATTGTATTGACTTTGATTATGTAGCCTGCTTGTTCATTCTAAGTTTTAAAGTGACAGGCCCTAAATTTCCAAAGAGGAGTCATCTTGGAGCACTTTATTAATATGGGTACAGGGTATTCTAAGGGAAGAAATATTACCTTTCCAGGTAGAGTTGGTAGTAAACTAAATTTTATGGTCCCTGTTTCCCATTAGTGTGTTGCCTGGCTAAGGCATAAGTTATCTCTATTTCTGTGACAGTTCTGTCCCAAGCAAATATCTCACACCAAATTGGGCATGTTTGTGAGATTTCACCAACAGGATGTTGAAAAACAGAATGAACAAATATTTCAATGACAAGATTTATACATCAGGATGTAAGTGTATATGCATATCCAAAAATGGGAAAATTCTCATATATCCAAAGCAATATATTAATACATACAGGTTTTGTGTATGTGTGGTAAATATATAATACCTCTTAGGAACCAGAAGGCCAAATTTGGACTTCTACCACTATACTCCTGAAAAACATGTGATTTGAAGTAAGGGATTCCAGCTTCAAATAGTATTGGGTTCCCTTCCCCTAATGTAGTCTGTCATAACTTCCCACTGAAATATCAATAAGTGCACACAGGCAAACATTGATAGTATTAAAAATTACATCTGACAGAAAGCCTATTGCCAAAATATGGGAGTAGTTTCCCTAAGGCAGGTGGAATTGGATTAAGAAAACAAGTTGGTGGGATGCCTAAGTGGCTCAGTTGGTTGAGCATCCGACTCTTGGTTTCAGCTAAGGTCATGATTCCAGGGTCCTGGGATTGAGCCCTGTTGTCGGGCTCTGTGCTGAGTGTGGAGCCCACTTAAGACTCTTTCTCCTTCTGATCCTCTCCCCTGCTCACAGGAGCTGTCTCTCAAACAAAACAAAACGAAACAACAAAAAATGAATTGGTGGTTTCTCTTTGCTTTCATTCATTAAGCAGAGCAGCTTTAGTGACCTGGGTAGGAAGACCATTGCCCTCCCCACGTCACCAGCTAGAGGTCAGGTCAATACTTTCAACTTGGAGTATTTCCTTTATTGCCTGAGGCATCTATGGTTCTTCTCTTTACACCCCATTTTTGTATTTCCATTGAGGGATAACCACTTCCAGAAACTACTGGGACCAGATGGGTGGATGGGTGGAAAGGAGTCGATGGAAGATGCCACTTTGTCTTTGAGAAGTGTACTGTGGTCTAAGAAAAGTGATTTAATGGGTGCCCTTGAAGTGCTTCCGTAACAAAGCATGATGAATTTTGTAGTTTTGCCTGCAGTCTCTTAGTGACAGAGAAGGAAACAGTGTGAGAAGAGATGATCTTGTCTGAATTGCCAAAAACCATGGCATGTGGTACATGATGGCTTATAGCTGGGAACTTAGAGCTGTGCATATCAATTAGATTTTGAAGGAAGGCCTGTAAGGGGGACTCTGTGCACACTTTTATTTTCAGCCCTGTTCAAAGCACTACAGGGAGGTTCAAGACCCAAGGCTGCATCAGTGATCACATTTGCATCCCTACAGAAGAAGGAAAGCAACTAAATCTGGAAATGGGCATCTGTCACTTCATAATAAACTAAAATATGAGTGTTTCTGAGCTGGGGAGGAAGAGGGGAGAGTATGACATTCATATGGGGAGGCTGTTGGAAACTGCTAATACATGTGTATATTATCCACCCATATTCACGTCCCCTGAGAGTGTGCCAGAAAGTGAAGCTTGGTGAGAGGGAGGGTGGTAAGAATGCTTCTGGATATGAAATTAACAAGTCTTGCCCTAGGTGAATTTGATAACCATTCCTCCCCAAGTTGTGAGCCATTTTCATAAGCCAAGCAATTTGTTTATTTTTATAAGAGTATTAATGGAACATTAACCCAAAAATTTCTCCCTGAAATCTTTAAGCAGAAATGTAAAGGTTTGGTTCTGTATCTTTCTCTTTTCTCCACAATACAGGATCTTGTCTGCACTGGTGACCAGAGGTGAACATGTTTGGTAAACACGGGGATGCGTGGATGTGAGGCAACTTAAACATAGCCCCATCCTAGGTCCTGGGAGGGGAGAGTGCCTGTTATTGTTCTGAGATTTCAAAGTTGGTGGAGCTTCTTTGATAGGCATAAGAGGTTAGCTGGGCTCTGAAAGAAACAGGGAAATCTAAACATGAATAGGTAGTTCTAGAAAGAATGAAGGTAGGAGAAGTCACGGAGATTTTTCTCCAGAAATCTGGATGATAAACACACAAAAAAAAGGTAGGAGCACCCCTACAAAATTACACTCAGAGTAAAAGTTTGCCCTTTCTTCAATTTGCTTTTTTAAGGAGAATTAGATGTATATTAATTGCGCTGTTTCACTTAATACTCCCATCTGTAATTTATGGAAATTGATCCAGACCACCAGGTATTTGCATTTTTGGCCCCACATTAAAAGGGGAAACATCACATATAAATCATGTTAAAAATATGATGAGTTTTGAAATGGGAAAGTACTTAAGAGAATTGAAGAGTTGGGATACAAAATAACCTGGTGTTATTGTTTCAGTTGGGAAATGACATTGTTTTGACTTTCTAATTTGATAATTTCCAAAATTAACATGAATTTCTTTTATAATCAGAAATAATTATATATACTCTTGTATAAGCTGATCATTATTTCCTGTATAGAGTTTCTTCTCAGGATTAGAGGTTAGACTGGTGGAAGTTGAGTCTGGAATGCCTGATTTTAGTTTGTCATCTATGTCCAGGAAGTACTCTGTTCAAGAATTTCAAAGCGTCTTTCCTTGGTATACTGTCCTGATTACTTGTGATGTCGCTGCCCTGTTCAGTCTCCCTTAGCCATGGTGAATCTGTGCTTTCAGATGGCCTTGAGGTATATGTCTTTGAAAAAGAGCCCCAATCCTTCTTTGAAAAGGAGCTTCAAACGAACTCACTTATGATGAAAAAGCTGTTCTCTCTCCATGACGTATTCATTTAGAAAACGGATGTTGGTGTCAATGCTCACTTTTCATTGTTCTGTGAACTCTGTCCAGTGAGACTGTGGGCCCTGGGATGATTTATGCAAGAGACTCATCAACAGAGAGAGTCAACAATTCAAAGAGGTTTTATTTAGCAATCGGGAATAATTGCTTTTTCATAGTTGGTATGGATTGAATGTTTATGTCCCCCTAAAATTCATATATGGAAGCCATAACCCTCAGCATGGCTGTATTTGCTGTATTTGCAAGGAGGTAATTAAGACTAAATGAGGTCATAAGGGTGGTGCCCTGATTGGATAGGATTAGTGTTCTCTTAAGAAGAAACCCTGGAGGGTTTGCTTGCTCTCTCCACGCACTTGGACCTAATAAGGGCCATCCACAAGTCAGGAAGAGATCTTTGTCCAGAAACCGATCCTGCCGCCCCTTGTTCTGGGACTCCTCACTTTGAGAACAGTGTGAAAATAAATGCCCGTCATTTAAGCCACGTAGTCTATGGTATTTTGTTATGGCAGTCCGAACTAATGCAATGGATTTGAACAGTTTTGGGCTCTAGGAAGAGGGACAGAATAAACAGAAGTTAAATCCTGGACCTCAGTGCATTAACCCAGTCAGGGTAGGTCCTTTCCATGGCTGAAGTCGGACTCCCGTGGCCCACCCTCAGAAGCACGGACTTACTTGAGTCAGACTGTTAGATGATGCTTATCTACTCTGGGCATATGTTTATTTGAATAATGGGCATTTTTGCAAAGTTGCTCACATTGTCTTAAGTCATCAAATCACTTTGAGATGCTTCAGCTCTTCCTGCTACAATTGTTTATAAAGAATTCACCATTTAGTGTTTGAAACAGGTAGATGAAATTTTATCATATGGAAATTTGGTTGGAGACATCACTTTGGTGTACTTCGTTTGAGAAAGGCCTTGGTGTTGAATGCCAGGTCCCTGAGGAACATAAAACAATATTTGGGGAGAATTTTTTCCCCACTTTCTGTCCTTAAGTATGTTTTTCCCGAAAACAAATAGTACATCCCTCTAAGAGTTACTTGCTGCATATTTTTGTTTCCCTTAGTGGTAACTGTAAAGGCATATCCTGTGACACATTGATGGAAAAACTTACATTGGATGATTTATTGGGTATGTGTACTGTGTATAATGTAGTGTGCTAGCTCGATGGGGGCATACAAAGAGGTATATATCTGGATCCATGAACAAGCCAAGAAACTAGACATGTATCATAGTTTTATCTCATTTAATTTATACATTTATTCGAGGTAGGTATTATCTATTTTTAAATAGATTTTTAGATTTATATATATATAAATCTAAATAGATTTTAATAAATATAAATCTAAAATAGATTTTATATATATAAATCTAAAATAGATTTTAATAGATTTTTAATAGATTAATAGAATTTTAAAAATTCAGTAAGGCAGTGCATAAACAGAAATCAGTGTGAAGGTTAAAACAGTTATTTCCCCTCAAGCTTTAAAATGAAGATAAGGACTTGGGATGATGGTGTTATTCACTTGTGAGCCTAAGGAAACAACCCTGAGGAGGGAGTGTCTCATATCCTGGAAAACTCAGAACTTGTACAAAAGAATAGAAGTTTCATTTTAAGATATTCTGCATAGAAGTGAGTCACCAGCTGCCAGGATTGTCCAATATAAACACCTGAGTGGTGGTGTACTTTAAATAGCTGGAAAATCTTTTTCCTCTTCCTACTGGGCATTTTCCATGTTCCTCCCCCCAGTGTATTCCTATCACCTCACTGGTGTTAAAGTACTTTAACAATGGTTTGCCTTTTTTTGTAGTTTACTTCTAAGATTGGGCAGAGGAAGAAAGATGGATTTGAGTATCTCTTACTTTCCTTCAAGAGAATTTTGGAGTGATAAATGTTTACGTTACGGGAAACTAAGAGTGGGTAAGCAGAGGAGAAAGTAACATGAATGCTTGTGGGCTTAGGTCTGTGTGATTGGCCCCATGCATGAACAGCAAATCTGGAGAGGGTGAATGATTTGTTCAAGGTGACTCAGCTGAGATTGGGACACACGGTGCAAGTCTGAAGTCTGTGGCCCTGTCATGGTACCACATTACTACATGCACAGGCAGGCCTATAGCCCAAGTCTGAAGGCCGAGCCCCAGGTTTTGGGGTTCCATGGACAGTGGTGAAGAAATCACTTATCATTCTTTACTTTTTAAATAAGGTGCTGGTATTAACATCAGAAGCATGTGCAGTAAATACAGGTATCCCCAGCTTTCCAAAAGTTCCCCTTACACCACTTCACTTTTAGGACAGATCTATACTAGTACCTGTTTTTGCTAACTGAAAGAAATCTAAAGAGGATTTTTACTTTTACGAAAAAAAGGCAAAAAGTGAAAATAGCGTTCAGCATTTGTTTTCTGCAGAGCTGTTACAGAGGCAGCACATGCCTCCTGGCTGCGGCAGTGGCGCCACCAAGGGCTTCCCCAGGAACTACATTCAGTCTCTCCACATCAAGCCGCCATAGCTCTGTGAGCAGCTCCATTATTTCATGCATCTTTTAGCAAGGTGTGTCCTCATGGATCAGGAAAGTCTAAGAGAGGTTATTTAAAAATTTTTTTTAATGTTTATTTATTTTTGAGAGAGAGAGAGAGAGACACAGAGTATGAGCAGGGGAGGGGCAGAGAGAGAGGGAGACACAGAATCCAAAGCAGGCTCCAGTCTGAACTCTCAGCACAGAGCCCGATGTGGGGCTCCAACTCACAAGCTGTGAGACCATGACCTGAGCTGAAGTCACATGCTTAACTGACTGAGCCACCCAGGCGCCCCAGAGAGGTTATTTTTTGAGTGTGGGAATGCTCAAATTTTTTTCCATGTAAATTAATGGTAATTGCTTCTTTGCCTTATGCAATTTCTGCTTAAGAAAGTTTTCATAGGAATGCCCTACTTTCTGATAGCAGGAGAAACCTGTACCCACACTGTCTTTTTGTTCCAGTATTAGTCTCTGGTGGTGGTGGTGGTGGTCAGCCCGTTGTGTGCTGCCTGCCTATGGGTGGGGGATGTGATAGAATACAGTGGTGCTGGAGAGGGCACTGGATGGATCACGGGTTGAAGATGGTGCCAGAAGGGTGTGAGGAAGAAGGGGTTGAGAGCCAAGGGCCAGATGATGCTGTGTGACTAGAAGGGAACAGAAGTGTGTATCCACGAATGAGGGTGGACTTGGCCAAACCTGGCTAGGAATAAGGAGGAACCCTGGAGTAAAATCCCAGGTTCTCAGTTACTGGGGATGTATGTCTGGGAGACTGGAAGGAGGAGAGTTAGAAGGGAGAGAGCATCAGCATTGATTCTAAGAACTATGGAAGCCCTAATCTGTGAGGCTTGTGGTTCTGATGCTGAAAGCCCTTGCTTTGCATGGACCTGGGCATCTCACTCTGCCCCATCTGTGAATGAAGCCTCATTCTGCAGGGCCAGCAGCTGTTGCCTTAAGGGACCTTGGTGTGCTGGATAGGTACCTCTTGTTTGAATTACTGCATCCACCTCTTAATTTGTCTCTTACCTACAGCCTCTTCTTTCTCTAGAACATGCTCTGCATTAAACTGCAAGCAATCTGTTTTGTAAAGCAAATTTGTTGGTGTGGTTTATCTGGAGAAACAATACCTGTAATGTCTCCTTTGCAGTTAGGGTAGAGTCCATAGTCATTTCATGGCTCATAAGGCCCTTCCCCAACTGGCCCCTGTCTGCAGTCTAGTCTAATGTTAGGTAGTTCTTCCTCCTTGGGGTCCATCTTAGGGAACCACTGATAGTTTCTCACAGTCTAGGTCTCTGTGCTTGCTGGAACCCTGCCTCGCTCAACCACCCTTCTTCCCCTTCTTTACTTGGGAAGCCTAAATGTGGTGTCTTTTCTTTAAGAGCTTCCATTTCTGACCATCACAGAAATGAAAACACTTGTCCTTCATTCCACTTCGATGGCTACAGCTGCCTCTCTGAGGGCCCCTTCTACTGCTGTGTGAAACTGTCTACCGTTGCTCAGGCTCCTGAAGCCTTGGAAGCCAGAGATGCTGTGCTGCTCAGCTTTGATTGCCCTTCTTGGTAAATACAGAGCTAACTTCCACTAGGCTCAGTAAGTGGTGAATCAATGAATGAGTGGTGTCTTAGTCCATTTAGGCTGCTGTAACAAAATATTACAGATTAGGTAGCTTATAAACAACAGAAACTTATTTCTTACTGGTCTGAAGGCTGGGAGCTTAAGAACAGGGTGCCAGCATGGTCAGGTTCTGGTGAGACACTCTTCTGGATTGTGGACTCCTTGCTGTGTCCTTACATGGTGGGAGGGCCTGTGGAGCTCTGTAGGGTCTGTTATCAGAGCTTTAATCCCATTCATGAAGCTTTACCCTCTTGACCTAAGCATCTCCCAAACACCCCACATCCTAATACCATCACACTGGGTGTTAGGATTTCAATATACAAATTGTGGTGGGGGAGGGGCAGAGTTTCAGATTGTAGTGAATGGGTTCCTTGGAAGAGAGGAATATCTCTAAGCCTAGTGCGTTGTGGTTATTTGTTAAGTTTATATACCAGGTTGTCCATAGTGCATAAATTAGACTTTGAGAAGATGAAGCAACTAGACTGGTCGGGGAATTCCCCCAACGTCCTAAAGTGTTGACGCAGAGGAAAAGAAATATTTGTCAGAGAAGTGACAGGATTTGCCAGGAGCATGTGAAACTACATACATAAACTCTAAAACGTACAGTATGGTTCTGTTTGTTTTGTGACCATATAAAATTGGCATTTAAAAATCCACATAGAGGGGCATCTGGGTGACTCACCCGGTGGAGCATCTGATTCTTGATTTCGGCTCAGGTCATGATCCCAGGGGGGTGGGATCAAGCCCCATGTTTGACTCTGTGCTGAGCATGGAGCCTGCTTGAGATTCCTTCTCTCTCTCTCTCTCTCTCCCTCCCCCACCTTCTTCCCCTTTACCCCATTCACTTCCATCCTATCTCTCCTAAAAAAGAAAATCCACATAGAGAATAAAAGCAAAAAATTGTGAGTGCTATTTCATGAAGACATCTGCTGCTAACCACTAAACTCTGTGAAGACAGAACTGGATTTTTTCTATTATTGTATTCTCTGCCTAGTATAATATTTACTACATAATTTATCATATAATTTATAATATGAAAAACAAAATAAATTTTATTTGAGTCAGTGTGGGTAGGTCTAAATTTTTCATGGACCATTTACAAGTGAAGTCTCTATGACCGCATATGGCTGCTGGACTCCATTTACATGCCGGAAGATACTCAGGCACATCTGTTTGTCACATGGTCCAGCCACCGTGTAATAGGCAATTGTAGAAAATCTTCTGGCTAACACAGTATCTTAGTTTTTTTTTTAAGTTTTTATTTTAATTCCAATTCCACTTGTGGGTATTTATCGCCACAAGTGCACTCCTTAATCCCCATCACCTACTTAACCCATCCCCCCCACACTCCTCCCCCCTGGTAAACACCAGTTCTCTATAGTTAAGAACCTGTTTGTATCTTAGACATTTTTAGTGCTTCTGGCAAGTTTCGGCAAGTTTCGGGTCTTTTCCAAATTGTCAGTGATGCCACTTGGCACCAAAAGTTTCACACTCCTGCTTTTTCAGAAAAAGAGTATCCTGAGATTGCAAGACTGTTATCAAAAGACAAAAAAAAAACAAAACTGCTACCAAATATGCATTTAGCCTTCGGTGAGAAACAGCATTGTCACTCTGCTATAACCAAAAAACATAGGGATCTATGACATGTTGAGGAGATAGACTACACTTGTCATTCGTAGCTCCCCCCCCACCTTTTTTTTCCCATGAGAACAGCCTTATTCATTAGAACATTTTATTAGAAGCTTTCTGTCATGCCCTATGTATGGTATTGCGGGTTGTGCTCTGTACAAGGTGGCTGGATTGGGGAATATTGCCTCTGAGAAGAAGGGATGCTGTCTTTCTGATTTGCACTGTAGTGTGATAAGAGCTAACAGGGACCCTGATCATTGTCCTTAATGGCTGCCTTCATAATGATTTGATAAAATTGTAAACATAGAAAACAAATTTATTAGGATAAAATGCTGTTTTTATTGGCTTTATACGTTGGGGTCCCATCCAAGAGTTCATTAAAAAAAACAAAACAAAAATAAGAAAACTTTACTGTGAAAACCCAAGTTTAAAAACCACTGACTTGGCAAAAATGCCTTTGGGTGAGACTAGATGATTGCAGCTACATTTCTGTGACAGCAGGCTTTGAAATTACTGTCCGAATTCTGTTGATGAGCTTTCTGCTTTCGGTGGCGGTGGAGAAGGCTTCTGGCTTAGAAGGTACCGAGTTGTCATGAAATCGTTGCATTTTTCATGTGGTACAGTTTGCACCATTTATATTGATGCAGTAAGGCCTTCATGTCTGAAAAAACCATTTGTTTGATACCATCATACTGTAAAGAACCTAATTCAGAGAGCTAACAGGGGCTTATCTTATGAGAGCAAGCGTCTAGGGTTCTAATTTTGGTTCTTGGACAATAACTGTATGAACTGTATGAAAGTATTTATCTCTTAGGGACTTCTTAGGGCCTCTCTGTAAAATGAGAGTTGGAGGAAGTGATTTCCAATATTCCTTGAAATTCTAGAATTTGATTGCAAGTTAGAGATTTCCTTGGGCACTCCTGACTAGATGTCAGTGAAACTGACTGGAATATTCTGTATCTGAAATGTTTTAGTTGTGTTTAGGTAGTCGAAGGTGAAGTGTATGAGATACTCTTGTGGTGCTCTCTTGTGCCAGACAGTTTACTGCTTTTGCAGCTCTATGTGTTATCTCAAAACTTTTGGACAATTTGCAGTGGGATTTGGTTCTGTGAATTTTGGTAAGTGTTTGATAAATATCACATTAAGCCAGTGTATTTCCCTGAGTCTTTGTATCCCTAATAAGGCATTGTCAGGGATATTAATTTATTCAAATGAATAAACTAAACCCCATTGTCTATTTGGGAGTCACATTGTACCAATTGAAAGAAAACAAATTCGTTGAGGCCGTCAGATTTGGAAATCATTTATTATTTCTGAAAGGCTTTTTTTTTTCTTTTTTAGTTGTGAAAAAAGAGTTCAGGGATGAAAATATATCACACTTAGCTATCAAAAAGAAAAGAATCCCCTTAGATCTCATTTCACATCCAAATTATAGCATTCTGAGACCACACTGTGCAAGACTGGTCAGATTCCACTGACTGGTTGAGATTACTTCCCTAATTGGAAAAAATTAGGACTATTAATCATTGTGACACAAGGCAAAATGTCATCATGGCATGACATCCTTATTTTCCACCTGAGAAATGGTGGCTTCTGTGAGGAAAACCAAACCCTCCTTTCCCCAGTCTCCTTCCCATTTCCTGTCTGGCTCAAGTGGCGTGGAGTAGATCAGACAAAGAGTTGCAAAAAGCGGAGGTTCACAGAAAACAGGAAGAAAGCTGTTGTTTGGTTTTATTCCATAGAAACAGGTGTGGGGGAAAAAAAAAAGAAACAGGTGTGAAAATGAAAATAGGGTGGAGTAGAAGGAAAACCTCACAAGCCGAGGAATTATTTTGTTGCATAGACATTCAAAGTTATTTGCATGTAGGTAATTGATGGAGATGAAGTCTGTTTAGGCATGGGGACATCAAAGTGAGTGAATTCTGAATTTTCATTTTGTTCCTCCTAGATTCACTCAGAAGGGAAATGATTTAAGCAGTTTGCCAGGATTTTCTCAGGAGGATAATAATTTTCTAACTATAGAAGTAATTATGGTTGTAACACATGAATTATTTTGGTATCGAGTTTTGTAATTTCTTAATGTTTTGGCATACTTAAAACTTATTTGGGCAATTGCACATTTTAACCGGGATTTAAAAGAGAAAGGCAACTAAGTGACAACTTAGTGCTAAGTGCTAGTCTGTCTCATGGTCGACTTTTAAAAATATTCTTTTTCAAAGCCCCTTTAGGCATCATTATTAACTTTTTTAAAAAAAAGAAACAAACACATGAATGTGTACAAAAATGTGTAATAAGGGACCTCCCTCTGACTCACGTTACGTGTACTTTTTTTTTTCTAGCTGTGGCATTTTTGCTGGGTGACTTCTGTTTCTCTACTAAAGCCACATCTTATGTAGGTCTCTGAAATTATATCACCCTCCAGAGTTCTTGAAGTACTCTAAAGGGGTTAGTAACATCTTTTGTGTTTTTATAATTTCCAAAGGGGAAAACTATTATTACATATTTGGTGAACATTGGGTCCAAATCCTGCAGTTTTTCCGTGGGTGTCTCATGAAGCACAATGGGAAGATTCTTGCATTTACATTTCTGCCTCAGTACTAATGTTAGTTTGATGCCAACTTGTTAATGTAACCATACATTGTGATGATATAAACTATTACAGGCAGTATCTCATTCATAGAATAATAGTAAATGTGTACTGAACTCTTACATTGTCAGCACCATGCCAAGATTGTGTACACATTTCATTCTGTGCTCATGACAACTGCATGATACTCTTTTCATGCCAGTCTTATGAATGAGAAACTGAGGCACAGAAGTGTTACAGAACCTGCCTGAGATTTCAAGGCTAATGAGTTGTGGAACTCTGATTTGCCATCACAGTCTAAAGCCCAGTACCGTCACCACTGGGTGTCTCCCCAGTTGGGTCTTTATTGCTCATTGGTTTGGGTTTGGGTTGGTGGTGGTCATGGTATGGGACTTGGGGGTATCAGTTGCCCTAAAGTTAAGCTGTTGACCAAACCCATAGTTATAATTGAAGCTCATGTTACCTCTTTTGAAACCAGGCAGCTCCACTAGGATGAATGAGTGTAAGGTGTTTACTGACACAGAGCCAAGGCTAATGGTTGGACAGCCTGTGATTCTGAGACCTTTGTATTGGGTTGGTCCCTTGACCATCTGTTCCTTATTGAGAGTGTGCATGATGTCTCAGTGAGGTTCTCCAGCCCAGCCCATCACTGCCCTTGGGCTCATCAGAAGTGAGTGTGGGCTGACACTCAGCTCAATAAGGGGTGCTTCCAGGAGCCTGGTGTTGGAGCATCCCTAAGTGTGCAGCTGGGATGGACACATCTACCAAAGTGACCCCTTCTCTCAGCTGCAACCAGTGATGGCTGGTACCTCTCCATCATCATCTGCCAGGTGATGTAGAAAAGACTGGATTCCACTTAGGAAAGGCAGTGTAAGACCATGCACTCATAATGTGGGAGAGGGTTTTATCAAAACAATGCACAACAGAAGAGACCTGCCAGGTCTTTGGATGGGGTGGGGAGAGGGCTGATGGCAACATCAGGGAGAGGTTAAGGATAACACTATCCCAGAAGTCAAGTATTGTGGTCAAACTGGGTGTGTCTTTTATTTCAAGTGACTTTTGCTCCAGATAGCTCACTGAGGATGACCCATGCTCCGACTCCCTTGTGAAGCCATCGGGTCTGATAGAAAATGACTTTAGTGCTTAAATTATAACTTTACTGCGTGTAGACTAATAATACCCTGTTCCATTGATATGGGGCTTTTTATTATTTGTAGTGCTTTCTCACTTGCCCTCTTTGATTCTTTTAGGCTCTTAGGAGGTAGGTAGGAGGAGATCAATCCCATTTTAATGCTGAGACAGTTAAGGCGCAGGGAATGAAGTGACCAGCAGAGCACAATGTGACAGGTCAGGATAGCACAGACCTGCTGCTTGTTTGAAGGACTGTCTCAATTTGTTCCTTTGTGTACGTATATCCCCTCTCTGCAGGACTTTGACCATTTACCACATGCTTTGTACACCTGCATGTCTGAGTAGTGGACCAGACGAGATCCTGATTGGGTGGCCACCACATTTAGACAACAAGATCAGTGTGCCAGCCCATACTTCGTTGCTGTCATCCCCAGACCAAACTCAGCCTCCACTTATCAGTGCTGTGTGTACTGGTTACCCTGTAGTTCAGTATTACTGGTTTCCTGTGGATTCCTGTGGATTCATTCTTATAACCTATTTCATTTCATTTAAAATTTTTTGAAGTGTGGGAAGGGTGCTAAGCTTCAGTTTCTTGCTTCATAAACAGGGATAATAATACCTGCCTTGCTTATTCACAGAGTAACCATGATCATTCTTGTGAAGCCATGGAAATTATAAAGGGCTTTACAAGCATAAAGAATGACTATGGATGACCTTAAGTTCAAGATGGAAATCAGCTCTAGTTGGAATAATTTGTCATGATACCATCATAACTCCTTCTTTTTAGACCTGATGCAAGCCCTTTGGGGGATTTTGGGGGTCACACAGGTGTTAATGAAGGAGCAGAAAGACTTACAGACTCTTAGGAAAGGCCTGGCTCACATTTGTGGGAGCCTTTGTCCAAGGCTATGACCGTAAGAGCAGGGCTCCCCTGTCAGAAAGGAGTCACCAGCTGACCCATAGGGAACCAGGTATTTACGAGGTGGGTCAATGCCATGCTGCCTGGAACTAGCCCAAATACAGATAGTAGCTTATACCTTTTGCTCAAAAAATAAAAATGAAAGTCACTTTGGAGTATATGCTTTATTTTAAACCTCAAGTCAGATGTTTCCTTTGTAATTCTCCTGTGTGAAGGTAAAGTGGAGAGAAAGTGCCTAGAGCAATGTCCACATGCAGTGCCCACTGATCATGCAGGAGGGAGGGAAGGAGGGTTTGGGAAAACTTGACCCTGCCTGGATGTCTTAGCAAGTGGTAGTCACTCATGCAACTGTATCTGTGCAGTGTTCTCTGATGTGTGAGTTCCTCCTCTGTGCCAGGCGCTATGCTAGGTGTTGGGTCAACATTGGGGAGGGTGGGGATTTTGGATCTCAGGAAGCCTAGAAATTCACTCCTCCATTAAGTATGTGTTAGGTACGCATGTAGGGCAGTGCAATATGCTGTGAGTACAGAGATGAACAGTGAATGCCAAGGAGTTCAAACCTTCATGGAGAAGACAGAATGGATCACTGGTTGTGGTCCTGAGAGAGGCTGAGGATGCAGAGGAAGGGCTCCTTAAAGCTGGGCAGGCCAAGCTTGTCCTGGAGATAATGGTATTTGTAAAGAGTTGTGAAGTAATTGTAGGAGTTAAGTAGGTGAAGGATTGGGGGAGCATGTTCCTGGATAAAGGAAGTGTAAGTAAAGGCAGGTAAGCCTAATGGTGTGTGTGGAGTGGCTGGGAAGCTAGACTAGATTACTCCTAAAAAATTATCATAATACTCCTACATGCGGCTGATGCATTACCTTATTACAGTTTAAATCTCTGACTCTCAATCTAGCCGAACCCTTCACCCACCACTCCTAGGAGTATTGGAAATGAGTTATTTTTGATGAATAGAGTGAATGGGAAGCCCTAGTGGCATTCATTGGACACAACTGCAAATGCTACATGGCCTGCAGTAGGAAGGACTCTTCTATCCCAAATGCCTATGGCTTCCTCTTTGAAAAACCCTCATAGACAGAATCCCATAATGTAACAAGGAGGTGAGCACATATGCTGTTTTCAATTAAGGCAAGAAAGCCAAGGCCTCACAGTTGGTGAGTGATCAGTAGTGTCTGGAGTGACTTTTCTATTAATATCTTTTGTTTGAAATTTATTTTGTTCTTTCTGGTTTCCATGTTTTATTGGTATTCTGCCTTAATTCTAGATAATACCTTAGTTGATAGTATCTTGGTTAAGAGGAAACACTAAATTCTCCTGTTTCCAAGTGGAGGAACAACATTAAAGGAACAGCCTGCCCTTTCACTGTGCCTTCTGTCCCCATTGTTGTCCCTCCCACCTTCCTTACTTGATTGGCTGTTGGCTGGCTACTTGGAAAGGAGGTATTTGGCTGGTGTGGCTCAGTCCCTCCCTAACAATGGGGTCTGCCCCTGCAGAGAGTCTGCCTTCTGATTTGTGAGGTTAGTGGTGGTGTGGGAGGCCTGGATGTTTGTGACTTAAACTCAGTATACGAGTGTTAGCTGGGTCCTGTGTACAGTGATGTGGTTTGTGTACTGCACAAAGGGAGCAAGGAGTGACTGGAAGCCTGCCAGAGCTCCGTTGTACCCAGCCAGCTGTGCCGGGACCCAAACTGTTCCCTCTGCTCATTTGAACAAGAGCATTGTGTAGACCAGTGGCCACCATGTTGCACAATTCCAGAGGGCACTCTTCCGTTCCAATTGTGTTTTATGTGAGCAGGACGTGTGCACACCCAGCTGTGTTGGTCCTTGTGGGGTTGGTTGCTAGTAAAGCTGACATTTTGATCCCCATTGGTTTGACAGTGGATGAAAGGGGTGTTATTTATTACTTTACCCGGACCTCTAGTTTCTTTATGGAAATGAGGCTTTGGCACTCTGTGAGCTCTAGGTTTTGTGTCTCACACATACAGTTTGCACATGTTTGTGATTTAAAGTTCATAGCATATGGGGCACCTGGGTGGGTCAGTTAGTTAACCGTTTGACTCTTGGTTCAGCTCAGGTCATGATCTCATGGTTCATGAGTTCGAGCACTGCATCGGGCTCAGTGTTAACAGCATGGAGCCTGCTTGGGGTTCTCTCTCTTTCTCCCTGTTTCTCTGCTTTTACCCTGCACATGCTCTCTCAAAAATAAATAAACTTTAAAAAAAGTTCACAGCATAGAAGAGTATGGAGTATGAAGCTGAAGTTTCTCTTTACCTCCTCACTCTCCTTTTTGTAAGTTATCATTGCTGATGCTTTGGAGGAGAGTCTTTTAGGTTCCTTTTCTGTTCTGTTGCTGTGTGTCTTTTTAAAAATGTGATCATGGGGGCGCCTGGGTGGCTCAGTCAGTTAAGTGTCTGACTTTGGCTCAGGGCATGATCTCACAGTTCGTGGGTTCAAGCCCCACGTCAGGCTCTGTGCTGACAGCTACCTCAGAGCCTGGAGTCTATCTTCAGATACTGTATCTCCCTCTCTCTCTGACCCTCCCATCCTCTCTCTCTCTCTCAAAAAAAAAAAAATTTAAAAAATTAAAAAAAAATGTGATCATGCGCCACCCGGGTGGCTCAGTACGTTAGGCATCCGATTCTTGATTTTTGACTCGGGTCCTGATCTCGCGGTTTCATGAGTTCACTGGCAGTGCAGAGCCTGCTTAGGAATTTTTCTCACCCTTTCTTTCTGCTCCTCCCCCACTCATGGTGTCTCTTCTCTCTCAAATAAACTTAAAAAAAAAATCAAACAAAATAAAAATGTGATCACATCAAGTTTTGTAACTTTTTTTGAAATTATATTTTTCCATAGCAGTATATTATAGATTTAGCTATCTTTTGAAAACTAATGTATTTTTAAAAATATTTATTTTAAAAATTACACGTAATATTAATAACCATTAATACTTAAATTTGAGGCTCACTGTGTGTCTGCATTGCTCCTTATCATGACAGCCCCGTGGGGGTAGGTACTTTTAGTACCATTTTTCAGCTCATGAGAGTGAGGTGCAGAGATCACGTAATCTGTCTAAGATCATTCAGGGCAAGGATGTAACATTGGTGTTTGAAGCTAGAATGTGTCATGGCTCCAGAATGCACATTCTTATATCTTCTTGATAGCATGTGGTATAAAGTTCAAAAGGTGCAAAAAGTTAGTGATCTGATGACTGTTGAGGTTCCCGGTCATTTTCCTTAACTTCTCATCCCTGGGGCAGCCGTCTATCAGTTCATTGTGAGCCACTTGGGTATCTATGCCCAGGTTCCACTGTAGACCTGTTAACGCAGAAGATGGTACATGAACATATTTTTTTTCTTTATACCAGTGAGATACAAATACATCTGTTGTCCCTCTATTTCAACCCTGTCATCCTGCTTCCTGTCACCCTTTATTTAGCTCCTGGCAAAACCCCCATTCTACTTTTTGTTCTGCGTGTTTGACTATTTTAGATTTTACATGTCAGTTAAATCTTAGAGTATTTGTCATTCTGTGTTTCACTTATTTTACTTAGCATAGTATCTTCTAAGTCCATTCATGTTGTCAATGGCAGGATTTGCTTGTGTGTTAAGGCTGGATAATATATCACTATATGTATATACCACATTTTCTTTCTCCATCCCTGGTGAAAGTTCAGGTTATTTCCAGATCTTGGCTGTTGTGAATAATCACCTTTTCTTTTTAATAGCTGTGTACTGTTATACGGTAGGAATGTATTATAATTTATTTAAACTCCTCTGCCTGTGGTTTCCAATATCATGCTATTCTAAACAATGCCACCTTAAAGATGTTTGTGTTTATTATATGCAAATACGTGCAATCATGTAATTACACATGTAAATATCTCTGTATAGTATATTCCTGGAGGTACAATTCCTCGGTCAAAAGGGGTACACATTTACACTTTTGGTAGATCTTGACAAATGATCTTCCCAGAAGTCTGTACTATTTTGTGTTCCTACCAATGTCCTAATTTCCTCAGCCCCTTGCCAGCATTGGATATTATCTCGAATATTGTATTAGTTTGTAAAGTGATGTCCATACACCAATGAGGGAAATCAGCGGCATTTGAAATTGGTTATCTTTAGCTTATCCAGTCTTGATAGGATTCACTTGCTCAAGAAGAAGAGTTATGTGCAAGTTATGCAGATACTCCCTGTTTTACTAAGAAATGTCTTCCATTCTTTTTCTTTAATAATGCAGTTACTGTGAAGCATTTTTATCAGG
The DNA here is from genome assembly GCA_028646485.1 of Cryptoprocta ferox. Classification (NCBI taxonomy): domain Eukaryota; kingdom Metazoa; phylum Chordata; class Mammalia; order Carnivora; family Eupleridae; genus Cryptoprocta; species Cryptoprocta ferox. The sequence goes on along the minus strand of CM053559.1, from coordinate 65,045,764 downwards.
TTCAGGAAAATACTACCACGTCACCAACCCTGAGAAGCTTTCTAGAGCGGCAAGCAGTTACTGATGTGGGAGTCTAGACTCCGTGACCTCCAGTACATAAACCAGCCCACTGTGTGAGCCTCTCTTCCTGAGGTGGTGAAATCATGCATAGCCACCAAGTGCTGGGTGGCACTGTGGGGAGCCCAGCTACTCAAATGAAGGGTGCCATCATTGGGACAGTGCCTCTTACCAACGGACAGTAAGCTCATGTTGTCAGCATGTAAGTGACTCTGGAGCGTGCGCTTTCTTCATCGGTGCTGCTCCTTGAGCGGGGCACACACGTTCCTTTTCAGAGTGCTTGGGCTCCGCGGGATCAACGCACCCTTAGTTGCAAGCCTGGAAGAGCGGAATTTCTGTCTCATCTGCCCGGCAGATCCTAGATTGTGTTGTGTGGATCAAAGGCTGTTTGCTAAAGGCAAGGAGGATTCCGAGTATCGGGGGATGCTGTGCTTCCGTTTTCCTGAGGCCTCCCATCCTTTGAACGCTTGTTGGGCAGTTTGGGAGGGCAAGGTACCCCAGGAGGTTTTGCAGCCTCCGGGGAGGTCTGGGTTGAGGTGTGCTGGCTCCTTGCTCTGTTCTGCTGTTGCCCAACCTCGGGCTCAGGAGACACCATTTCCTCGGTATGGTCAGTTGTCCACACACTGAACAATGGGTGCACGGTGCTGACACTGTTCGGTGGTTGACTTTGAAGCTATCAAGTTTTAGTTTTTACTTTGCTATTTTGTTTTCTAGTCATGTTTTGTTTTAGCCTTTCGGACTTACTACAGAACAAGGAGCTGATGTTGTCCCGCTCCCACCCCTTTTAAAACGGAACTGACAACTTGTCAGTTTACTGACAACGAGCCAGAAGTTCGTACAATAGAGTCTACACTGAAAGTATTTATGCTTATCCTAAAGTAATGAGAGTGTACATTCAATATTCATTACACAGTTCACGTGCCTGTTTCCCTGGCAAATGCCTGATTTTGAGGGTTTTCAACAAAGCTATTCTAATCTCCTAAATCTTGACAGCAGAACTGCCAGTTTTATTTCCATATTTCTAATTAAGCTAGGTTTTCATGGAGTATGGAAGAAATGGTTTTGAGGTGACTCTATGTGTCAGTTAAAAAGCATGTTGTAATTCTAGAAAAACTTCCTTTTGAGGCACTTGTGTTCTCCTTGAAGGGCTTCTTTGTGTGCCAAGTATCTTTAATTCACCTCTAGGTTTGTGGTGTGTGTGTGTGTGTGTGTGTGTGTGGTTTAAAAAAAATTCTTGTGTAGGGGCATTTTTTTTGATAATCCCTAACAGGTAATGATACATTACCACTGTGTTACTTGATACCTATAAGACAAGGTTCCTAGAGACTTCACTTAGAAGTTTTTCTCCTGTGGCCCCTTTCATTTCTATTTCTATTCCTAAATAAGTGTGCTAATGTTTTGAGCATTTCTTAATGTAACTTCTGAGGACCTGGCTAAACTCAAACACAGTTTTTAAAAACGTTCATTCTTTTTATCAGCATTGGTTCCTTTTATGTCTGAGGTTGCTGCATCTTTCAGGTAACCTTTATAATGGATATTGTCCTGGTTTTTGGGGGGTTGGTTAACAAAATGAGATCTTCACCAAAGCTTCTCATCTGGCAGCCTGCTATATGTGCACATATATTCGGTGTGCGAGCTCTTCTGTGGTTCTCAACAGAGGATGCGAGGGTCGATTCAAGGGAAGTGTCATGGATGACGGATAGAAAAATTATTTGTATTTTTTGGATCACTTTCTTAAACGTGCGCAAAACCAATCATTTCCATGTGACTGGCTCCTGCCAGCAACCAAGTGGTGTCCTTGTCAGTTCAGGCAGCTTCTTCGTAAGGCTGGGGTCTCGGTGTATGCGAAGTGTCTGGTGGTACTTGAGGATGATGTGAGGAAACCATTTATTCTCAGATCACCTCTTTGAGTGTTTCTCTGTGGCTTCCTCCCAGTGGGTGTTTCTGTTCCTGGCTAAGTTGTAGAGGCTGGCAGCAGAGAAGTTGATGAGTTTTACAATGTGAGTCTTTTGAATACGAAGGGAGAGAGAGGTACTACTGCTGCTGATTTTATCTCACAACTCCCTCCTCCCCTTGGGTCCCCCTTGCCCTCCTTGACTCTCTGCTAAGAAAGACGTGGATTCATTTCCTGTATGATGATAAGCAAATACTGACTGAACACAGAAAGCCCTGGACTTCATTTAAATTATGGAGTGACCTAGGACCATTTGAAATTAGGACAAAAGGCATACCATAAGCCTTGCTTCCTAAGTGCATGGGTGAGTGATCTAGTCAAAGTCCTGATTACATCCTGCAGCAGGAATACATGTGCTGCCATAATACATTGTCTCACTTCATCCGTAACTACGACCAAGGGAGATGAGGCCAGAAGCAGCCTTCAGAAAGGTCTTAGGGAATGAAAGAGTCCTTTTGGTGTCATTAGGCATTTTGGGATTCTTCTAATCTTGACGCTTAAAAGAGTTTGTTTATTGGATTGATCATGGCTCTGCAGCCATTCTGCTAAATCTGTGAAAGTCCCAGGGGATGAGTGTTATGAGGTGTGTCGTGTGCATGATGCATGCATGTGCCCGCACCTGCACACATGCAGTCTGTGCCAAGCAGATGACAACTGGCATCCGTTTATGTCCACAAGACTCTGCATGGTGTCTGCTTAGCATGAAGCACCACATTTCTGTAAAGTAAGCCTAATGCCATGTTGATAAAGATCTAGATTTCGCCAAAAGGGTCACTTTTTTTACCTTATAAAAGGGCTTTATTTCAAATTTTTGTGAAAAGAAATCAATATTTCCCTATTACATTTGACATATCAGCTATGAATTGGCTTACAAAGAAATTGGTTTACAAATGTGTAAGAGGATATTTTATTTAACAACAATAGCTACTATTAAATGAACAGTTTTATTTGTCAGGCACCAGGGTAGGTGTTTTTAAGTGCATTATTAGCTTGTCTGCTTCTCACAATAACCTTGTGAGGTAGATGCTATTCTTATCATCCCTATGTTTTAGAAGAGCTGTGTGAGGTTTGGAAAGATTACCTGCCCAAGGTCACACAACTATAGTCAGGGGTGATAGCAGACTGTAGCGCCCAGGGCTCTCTGGCTCCTGAACATAAACTCTGAAATTCCTCAGCCCATGCTGATTGCGTTCCGATGTCTGTAACAGTAGAACAGGCACCACTTCGCAGGAGTAATGTAGGTTCCCAGTGTCTCTGCCTAACAACTTGGTCTGGCTGTGGTTGCATGCCCAGGAGCTGAACTGTCGGACAGGGATGACTGGAATTAGAAGTTGGTTGGCAGGAGAATTATTTTTTCCTCCTACCCTCATCCCACTTCACTATCCCTGTAACCTAGGGCAACTTAGGATACAAAAGGATGATCTTACCCAAGATCTTATTAAAAGGCTGCTCACACCTAGATGATCAACATCTTTGTGGTGCTTTCATTAAAAACAAATACAAACAACTGGAATCACTGAACTTGTTTTTATTTTATGTGCAGTCTCAATGCCGAATACAGTACTCTCAGAGCAAATGCACTTGGTTAAAAGAAGTAGGTACTCAGGAGACAGCTTTCTATAATGAGTCAGTTTCCACATTGTTACTGAGCAGGACTTAGTGGTTAGAAGACTCTGGGGAGTAAAAATTGCTGTAATTAAAATACAGTAATTGGCAGGTTAGTGCAAAAAGGTTTTTCTGTTTTGATTCCAGAAAAGCCAAATAAGGGCATTATATGCATGAGATTTTTTTTCCCCAATACATATTTTTTCAGTGCCAACAAATAGAGCCATTAAGAATTTTGTGTCGTTCTTTATAATGGGAAGGTAAAATGAGAGGTCACACGGACACAGCGGATGACTCCTGCAGGAGGGAAGAACAAAGCTGCCAGCCTGTGTTGTCTTTGGAGTCGTGGCCAAGTAGAACACTGTGGGGTCAAGGGGAGATCTTTAGATAGGGCTTCACACATCCATCGGCTTCTAATGAGTACAAGGTGGTGGTGAGGGGTCTGGGTGGATTTCAGGGAATGATTTCCAGATCTCAACTTTTGCATATATTCCTTTTTTTTTTTTTTTTTTTTTTACTACCTGTAGGTCTTCTCCCACGGACAGTAGAAAGGCCAGTCTCCCATGCATTCCTAATCCTACGAGGGTGTTCTTCAGACCCTGAGCTAGAAAAACTCCTGGACTCCAGACAAAGGGATGATTGAAATAGTGGTGTTGGTGTTGATGAAAATTAATGACTCTAATGACAGGATAACAAATACTTTCGCAATTCAGGTGGCGTCCAATTCTTTATTTTCCAGAAATTGAAAGAGGACTTAATTGAGTTGTCAGTTGATCATTAAAAATAATTTTGATGATAGATCACCCTGAGATTGTTTCTGGCATATGTTCCAGAAGGAATTCAAACTATTGAGGAAAATTATTACAACACATTTAAATTTCCATGTAGTTATTTGTGTGAACAAGTTTTCTCAGCCTTTAGATTAATAAAGGGGGAGGGGCAGATAGGAATAAAATTGATGAAGAATTCTTTCTCCTTTTCATCTACAAATGCATAACTTAATTGGAAAAAGTCGTTCCTTTGTCTCCTTAAGTGGTGCGTTTCTAAAACAACTAATTTTTATTTTTAATAATTTATAAAATATGTAATCTTTGTGGTTTTATCAGTTATATACAACTAATAATATAAGTCCAGATGAAAAAAATGAGAGCCTTATGGTCACAGGAAACTAAAAAAGATCCCATTTGTGTTTTTGTGTGTGTAAATCTAAAAAGACCTTATGACCATAAAATATTTTCTATGTAAATTTTTAAAGTTTCCTGTGTCTGTAAGATATTTACACATAAGATATTTCTGTGAGTTACACATATGTGGTTTTTATCCTAAATTTTCAGAGATACACATTAGAATGGTTAATAAAACTTTGAAATGTAAAAATATTTTACATTAAGACAAAATTCTGTGGGGGAATGGAGCTATAAAAATTAAAGAGGAGAAGGAACAATGTAAAATTTCTGTTTCTCAAGAGCTTTTTCAGTTTTTTAATGAATAATTATAGATAGCAAATAGTTCTGGTGTTTTAATTTAGTTGAAATCATTTTAGAGAATTATGTTATAATTTAGTTTCAAACATCATTATATGATACCTTGGAAATTAGGTCCTCTTAACTATTTAAACTTGAGATGAAAAACTTCAGATGTCAACTGAAACATGAGTGAGAGGAAGCATAGTTATAATTCTTTAAGTAGGATGCAAGCACAAACACTGGGGAAAACATGGAGACAAAGCATCTCTACTGAGAACCAGGTACCATTCATCAGGTAATACAGCTATGGACTGTATATGTGACAACCCTAAAATCAGGAGGACTCCGGAGCCTTCTGGGGACACATGAAAAAAGGTGTTGGGAAGAACATCTTCTATCCTAAGGTGGTGCGGAGAACTTTTAATTAAAATAGTAATAATTATTACTTAAAAGTCCCCCTTTATTCCGTATAATCATGATTTCTTTCATATATATGGAGGTGTACGTGTGTGTGTGTGTGTGTGTGTGTGTGTGAGATGTTTGGCTGTGATAGTGAAGAGAAGGTTTTTGGGTTCTTTTGCTAGACAAAGATAAAAATCACTGAGCCTGTGATTCTGTGCAAGGTGGCACTCACATGCATTTCCATGATGGAAGGTCAGCAGCTCACCATTAAATTGAGCAGTGAGTTGTATGGGCTTCTGACTTGTTAAAGCCACTGGGATAGAAAAGATGAACCTAGAAAAGACCTGTGTTTCAAAGATCACAGCAGTCTTTTCTAGATGATGTGTGCATGTGTGAGCAATTTGTTTTTAGGTAGTAGGAGCCATCTCAGATTGTGTACTAACATCTGGTAGGTAGATACCACAGACTCTGAAAGCCAAACAAGAAGTGGAAGGTCTTCGGTTGGTCAGGATGGGAGTTGACAGATGACATGGTCCTGGCCATGGTTCAAACCACACCTGGCAGGTGAGGCAGAGTAGAACGCAGGTGGAAAATCAAGAGGGAATCCGTGTTTGGTGGTGGGGAGTGGGCAGGTAAGGTAAGGAGGAAGGAAAGGCCTGTGCTGGAAGGGGCAGAGTGGTGGTCTCTGAGGCATGCTTGTGGAACACCTATTGGGGCCCAGTCCCCCAGTTGTCTGCATGCATAGATACCCTACTTGCTCCTTTGACTTACTTTGGTCACTGCATTGTTTGACATAATACTGCTCATGTAGCCTTTCTTGGGGGCCATTTTCCACTTGGAATTGCTAATAAAAATGTCTTGCTGTGGAGTTTAGCTGGGCCAACGCTTGACCTTGGGCATTTCCAAGCTTTCCTTCAGCAGGCATAGCTGTGACTGGGGTCCCCAGCAGGTCTCTGTAGTGTGTTCAGAGTGCTTGGTAGCCTTTGGGAGCAGGTGATTCCTAAATATTGCCCAACTAATAACTATTTAGAAAGCCACACTAGATCCCAGTGGAACCCTTTTGAACTAACTGCTGACTGCCTTTAAAAGAGCAGTGCAGGCTTCAAAGCCACTTCTGTTTTGCTCCGTTATTAATCTCTTTAGGAAATGATTCCTTTGGGAACCAGGATAAGAGGACCTGCTGCCTACAAAACAGCTGCTTGGCCACTAAATCTTTAGAAAGAGACAATGGAAAATAATCTAGTACAACAAGGTCTATTGTCCGGAAGTGACATTTCCCTCCTTCCCTTGAGTTGAAACATGGAAAAGTAATTATAAATTGGGGGCTGGGGAGGCGCTTATCCCTTTTGCTGTTTCTTTCTCACACAATGCACAAGGGAGATCATGCTTTTTAGCAGTTTGTTTCCTCCCCAGTGTTTGGACAGAATGCCTGTAAAACCTGACACTAAATTAATCAGGCAAATGTATAGAATGTCAGAGGGATTACATTGGATTCTGGGTAATCATTGGTTGGCCTTTGAGTTGTTGACATGCCAGATGTCTTTGGTATCAGTGAAATGATAAATGTCCGTGTGATCAGACTGGTTGTCATGAAGGGCTCACAGGAGCTAATTAAACTTCTTTCTACAAGTTTGGTTCATATCTGAGACTGTATTTTGGGCTAAGGTGGGGGTCCTTTGAGATGACCGGCTGTCGTTTTTACCTATGCATCTGTATAGCAGAAAACAAGACTTAACACTTCATGGTTGAACATGTGGGAAAAAATGTAAAGAAAAATCTATCTATAATGTCATTACCAGAAATAACCAACTGTTATTCTTTACATTTGTGTCTTTACATTTTTAAGTATATTTGATGCATTCTTTTTAATAACAGGATCAAATAATATTTATCATTTGGTATTATGGTTTTTCCACTTAATGATAGATTGCAGGCTAATGAATTTATCTCTATTACAGAAGATAAACACTTGAAAATGTGAATTACTGTAATTTTAGGTAATTAGTGTAGTCTAGCTTTAGAGGAGCAATTGCCCTGATTTTTACCTCTGTTTCTAATGCTGGCAGTGAGTATCTAAAAGTCACTTGTTTTTTTCATACAATGGAAATGAGGAATACCTGGCTGTCATCTGAGATTAGATGCTCATAACAGTTTACTTTTCACTAGAGATACAGGGCAAGCTGTCCCAGAAATTTGGGAAAACTTCTTAAAACAAAATAGTACAGGACCTAAGAGAGCCTAGCACATTAAAGTGAGCCCACGAAAAAGAGATAACGCCTCTGGCTTTTCTTTTTCTGGGAGTGTTTCTCTCTCTCTCTCTCTTTTTTTTTTTTGTGGTCATTTCCTTTGTTTGGCCAGGTGAATATTAGCCTTCTAGATGGGGGACATTTTCTTTAAATTGCTGTGAAGAATCCTACATTTCATAGCACTGGAAACTTTCTGGAATATTTGCTTTAAGTTTCATTTGGACAGTGTCATGGGTTGAATTGTCCCCCAGAAATTTATATGTTGAAGTTCTAACTAACCCTCAGTACCTTAGAATGTTGACTACATTTGGAGACTGAGCCTTTAAACAGGTGGTTAAGTTAAAGTCAGGCCTTTAGGGTGGGCCCTTAGCCTATCTGACTGGTGTCCTGAAGAAGAAATTCGGACACACAAAGAGACACCGGTGGGATGAGTGTAAAGAGGAACAACCATGTGAAGACAGAGTAAGAAGGCAGGTGTCTGCAAGCTAAGAAGAGACCTCAAGAGAAACTAACACCGCAGACACCTTGATCCTGGGCCTCCAGCCTCCAGAACTGTGAGAAAATCAATTTCTGTAGTTTGACCCACCCACTATGTTATTTTGTTTTGGCAGCCGTAGCAAAGTAATAAGGTAGCAGAAGAGTCATTTGCAATATGTGGGGCTATGTTTTCCAGCTACAACAATATGGCAAACTTTTCCATGGGGGCGTGAAGAAATCACCTTAGGAGGGTAGGGGGGGCATGGGATAAGTAGAGGTGAGCACCTTGCTGGGATGCAGGTTTTTGGAAAAGTTCTAGCTACTAGATCGAGTGGTTGGTTCATTGTGTTCCATTGTATTATTAGGCTTTCTAACTTACATTATTTAACATCATGTGATTTTCCATGGATCGATATTTAGTTAAAAATAAAAGGAAGAACACTAAATATGAAAGAAGGAAAAAAGAAACCCTTATTTACATGGATTATATTTAGTGAAATAGAATAAGACATTGTCAGAATTTTTTTATTACTATCATTTACAAAGTTTCTCTTATCAAAAGCTAGTTTAAGCAGATTGTAATTGTATTAATTAGTTATTTCTTTATGGGAAGTAGGTTAATTATTTTTCCATTTAAGGGGAAAATTAATATCAGAAGTGAGCCAGTCAACCTTGCCAATGTGATAAGAAAATGCACATATGACCCAGCAATAGCACTGCTAGGGATTTACCCAAGGGATACAGAAGTGCTGATGCATAGGGGCACATGTACCCCAGTGTTCATAGCATCACTTTCAACAAAAGCCAAATCATGGAAAGAGCCTAAATGTCTATCAACTGACGAATAGATCAAGAAGATGTGGTTTATGTATACAATGGAATACTACATGGCAATGAGAAAGGATGAACTCTGGCCATTGGTAGCAACGTGGATGGAACTCGAGGGTGTCATGCTAAGTGAAATAAGTCAGGGAGAGAAGGAGGACAGATACCATATGTTCTCACTGGTAAGTGTAACAGGAGAAACTTAACAGAGGACCATGGGGGAGGGGAAGGGGGAAAATAATTGGGGAGAGGGAGGGAGGCAAACAATGAGAGACTCTTGAATACTGAGAACAAACTGAGGGCTGATGGCGGAGAGGGGAAGGGGGGTGATGGGCATGGAGGAGGGCACTTTTGGGGATGAGCACTGGGTGTTATATGGAAACCAACTTGACAATAAACTATAAAAGAAAAAAATAAAAAAAAATAAAACTTATGCCCGCTTGAAAAATTAAAAAAAAAAAAAGAAAATGCAAAAGCTTATACCATTGAAGCATGATCCTGAAATATCTGTGCTCCAAGGAGGGTCAGAACTGTTTGTGAAAGTTTTTCTAATATTTAGGATTGAGAATATTTACCATGCTCTGGAGAGTAAGTTGTGGGTGTTTAGTAGAAGTGAGTCTGATCTATGTTCATGTCAATTTAGCCTATGAATGTGTGTGCGGGTGTATGTGTGTGTGTATGCATCTATATGCTGTGATGGTAGAGATTTTTCACATTGATAACTCACATTAAAATTTTTTTTCCATTTTGCTTATTTGAGAGAAAGAGAACACAAGAGGAGGAAGAGGGGCGGAGGGGGAGAGAGAGAGAATCCCGAGCAGGCTCTGTGCTCAGCACAGAGCCCGATGCTGGGCGTGATCTCATGACCCTGGGATTATGACCTGAGCTGAAATCAGGAGTCAGATGCTCATCCAACTGAGCCATGCAGCTGCCCTGATAAATCACATTTTAAATGCATGGCAGTGGTTGGAAGGTACGATGTCTGACTAGATCATTGTGCTAGAAAAACACTCTTTTAAGCACACATGGTACTGCTTCTCATTGTATACTATCCTCTGAGGCAGTGGCTAACGATATTACTCTGCATCTCAATATTTTGGTAATTATTCATAGGGAGCATTTGGTTTTAAAATTCTGGTTTCAAAATTTCTTAAATTACTTGAGCCCTCTGTCAGGGCTTTTGGATGCCTAAGATTTCCCTTTTAGCACCTAGTTAAAAATATTTCTTGGGGTGCCTAGGTAGTTCAGCTGGTTGAGTGTCTGACTTCAGCTCATCTCATGATCTCATGGTTCGTGGGTTTGAGTCCCGCGTAGGGCTCTGTGCTGACAATGCAGAGCATGCTTATGAGTCTCTCTCTTCCCCTCTCCCTCTCCACTTCTGTGACTTGTGTTCTTTCTCAAAATAAATAAACTTAAAAACATTTCTTAAGAAAATATTTGCCAAATGTGTTAAATATCCTTTCCCTCTTTGAGTATTCTGAATATAGCTTGACCTTTTGTGTGAACAGTCAAGGTCATCCTGGGGCGCCCGGGTGGCTCAGTCGGTTAAGCGTCTGGCTTCAGCTCAGGTCATGATCTCACAGTCTGTGGGTTCGAGCCCTGCATTGGGCTCTGTGCTGACAGCTAGCTCAGAGCCTGGAGACTGCTTCAGATTCTGTGTCTCCCTCTCTCTCTGACCCTCCCCTGCTCGTGCTCTCTCTCTCTGTCTCTCAAAAATGAATAAAAAAACATTAAAAAAAAAACCAATCAAGGTCATCTTTATGAAAGCAATTCTTGTTCTGGAATGTAATGATGTCCCGGGAGCTATTGAGTTAAGTATAGTTTACCTCTGCAATACTCCCTAAATATATATGATTTTTGAATGTTTTCCTTGCCTTTTATATTTTCTTCCTCTATTTTGTTGTCACATCATCACTTATAATTTTCTTTGCTGCTTTGTAGCCCCTTGCCTCCTTATAATTTGCTGTGTCTGCCTGGCTTGTGGGAATGGAGATTATAATAATTGAACTTATAGTGGTTGTGTATAAATTAGCTGCCTGAGAAAGCGGAAGAAGCTCTACTTCAGGGAAAAGTACAAATAGAGTGTGTGATGTCTACTTGAGTTGTACTCTTCAGATTAACATACTTCTGCGGGGTGCCTCTTGTAGGTGAGCTCCATCCAGTGCTGGCGCTGGTCAGCTCCCTGAATTGTGGCTCGCAAATCACACAAGCGATTAGTCTTCCTCTTCTCTTGTCAGCTGTGACCACTTTTGCAGCTGAGAAATAAAAGTTTGTGCTTCTCTCTGTCTTGATTTGTACTTTCAAGTAGAGGTCATAAGTCTTATCAAAGGCTGCAAGGGAAAGGCGTGGCTAGTCCACACATGCATAATTGAGGCTCCTGTGCCTGATTCTACATCCGGTAGCTACCAGCATCATATGCTTCACAAATTTCTTCATGAAGTCAACCACAGAACATTTTATAATCCCCTTAGCTACCCTCCCCCACCCCAAAATGCTTCCTTTAAAAGAGCAGTTACTTCGTTTGTAAAATTCTCAATTTAATCCTTCAGAGAGTTAAGTGATCTTTTTCTAAGTGGCATTTTAATTTTGGTTTACAGAATTCCATCCTTTTAGCTTTGTTACTACTGATTTTGCTTAGAAAGCTATAGCTTTGGAACAGTAGTGATAAAACAGTTGTGTGTTTATCGTCCTGAAAGGACCACCCAGGGTGCTGATTTTTTTTTTTCTTAGGATTGCCATGCTTAACTTGCAATTTTTCATGGACTTCTGACCCAAACTGGGACAGCAGATGTACCTGATTTTCCCCTCAGTGATTTACAACATCAGCTATGGTCAGCACTTACCTTGCCTAATTCCTTGTATTGCTTCACTGTGTTTATAGAGGAAATTTCTGTATGTATGCTGGCATTTTGCGCAAAATGAAGAGTAACTTTCTCCAGAGCCTTTGACTTACACAGTTCCAAACAGTATATCCAGGGGAAAGCACAGATACTAGAATGGATACGAGAGATGTAAAGACATTTTAATTTGATCAGTACTTGATATTTTACTAGTAAGTACTAGATCACTCTTATTACACACGAAGAGAGTATTTTTAAATACTCATGAATAATAGTATTATTCTGCCAGAAAATGTGATGTGTGGTAGAGTCAATGATTCAAAAATGATACGGTTTTCTACTTTTGAATTAGATGAATCATGCTTATGACTGTATCATTCATCCAAATCATTAGGTTTTAAAGTGCAGAGCAATTGTTCAAGGTATGGAGGGTGAGGAAGGTCTGGTGAGATTTATTATCATAGGAGAAAGTCAAGAAGTTTTAATTTTATAGTGATGGAATGAAAAGGCCTAAAAAAATCTGAGAGATTATTTAGTATAGTACCTCCTCCCCCTCCTCCACCCCCAAGAAACAATCAAAGCCTAGAGGAGTTAATTGAATTTCTTAAGTTTACTCAAGTTGTACTTGAACTAGCAGTTGGGAAAATAGTAAAAAGCCCCAGAGGCATTAAAATGAATCATAAAGGATGATTACTAAGAGTGACTTAAAACAGTTTTGATGATTCTTTGAATATATATGACCCATCTCACCAGACTGTCTGTCTTAGCTGTTCTTTATTTTGCATTGAGCGTTTTAAATTAATAGGCTGATTTTCTAATGTTGTTATGGCATTAGCAGATTCTGTAATCAGTATTTTTTTGGCCATGCCATTTTCTGGTCTTTCACAAGACTTTACTTTTTTGGTAAAGGTGGGACTGGCCACTGGACAGCTGTGCACTGGGAAGTTATTGGCAACCTTGGTCTAGACTGAATTCAGGCTACTGTGGGTGCTGGCCAGAGCTTGGCCAGTTTAGCTGCTTGACCACCTGCTTCTGTTTCTCTGTTTCACTTGCAAATGGAGGTAATTCTTATTCTGGCATCAACATCAGTTCAAAAAAAATTCTTTGGAAGACCTTGAAAAGGGGAGGCAGATGTATGATTGGGGTTCCTGGTTTTGTTCCCTGAAAAATAACAACTTTTAATTGAGATCCTGGGACTTTGGTTCAGGTATAGGCCATTAGGCTGAATGAAATTTTGTCTGCAAATGAATTCTTTTGTAGTTGAGAACTATTGGAGATGTGTATGATGGGAACCTTGAAAATTGTAAACCACTTCACCTATTAGATTTTAAAAGAAAGAATTATCAGAATTTATTCTTCCAGTTAACTAGTATAACCTAAGAGAAGTTACTTTAAATAGTCAATCTGTTTTTCAGTAATAGTGCCATTATTGGAAACAGGAATTTATTACAGCCTTATAAGGTTAAAAAAATTTTTTTAGCTTAAGGGTTGTAGTTGGTTGCTATACCTGATTATCTTGAGAGATTTGTGATTTGAATTTAAAGTCAAACCCACTCTTAAAGGTTTTGATTTGAAATGTATGGTAGGCTCTAATGGCATCTCAGTGACAAGATAGGGCCAAACTTAATGTAAGTCTTCCAGAGTGGTTGCTTCAAAGAACAAAACACTTAATCTTGACTTTGTTTGTTTGTTTTTTCCTTTAATGGCTTAGTTTTATTAGCTAGATCATTTTAGGCTTCTAATAAGCCTTTTCATTTCTCAAGATACCTGGTTCAGATTGTGTAGTGGACAGTGGTGTTTAAAGGGTCTCACTTTCTTTGCTTTCCATAGACAGGATATTAAAAAAGAAGCAGTAGCCTAGAGTGTGATTTTCCTCTTGGAAAGAGAAAAGATCTGACACAAATGGTAGGGAGGAATGGCCTCTTTCCTTATTCCTCAGTAGCAGCAGTGATACTATAGGTTGTGCCTATGCTACAGGGGCCAGAAGGTGGCACTTAATTAAAGGAGAGGTCACAAGACATTCCAGTGCTTGGAATAGAGTGAGGAAGGTGAAGAGAATGTTTAGGTAGTGGAGTTGGTTAAGATCATCTTTGTATTTTTGAACGATTTCTAGACGCTCTCATTTACCTTGGTGTACTTTTTTTTTTTTTTTAATTTTTTTAATGTTTATTTATTTTTGAGAGATAGAGCGTGAGCAGGGGAAGGGCAGAGAGAGGAGGAGACACAGACTCTGAAGCAGGCTCCAGGCTCTGAGCTGTCAGCACAGAACCCAACGCAGGGCTCGAACCCACGAGCCGTGAGATCATGACCTGAGCCGAAGTCGGCCCCTTAACCTACTGAGCCACCCAGGCGCCCCTACCTTGGTGTACTTCTAACAGAATTTAACCTTATGCTTAATTCAGTTTCTCAGAGAAAGATACAAACTTCCTCATTTCCCTCCTGTCATGTTAAGAAATGCACTTGATATTTAAATTTCTAGATAAGAAAATAGAGTAGTAGTTCTCATATTGGAGTATATTATAACCCAGGCAAAGAAGTCCACTTTATAGGCATGTAGTGGACAGTTTTTGTTTGTAGTTATAGATTGAAAACCAAGTTGATACTCTACTTAATATTAGTATTAATTGGAGTTTCTGCTGATGTTGGTACTTAGACTTTTTTACTCCTTGATGGTTAGTTCTGTGTCCCATAAGGCTTTAATAACATGTCTGTCACCAATAAGTGACATTTTCCCAATAGTCTATATAGTGGAGCTCTGGCAGATCCTAGTTTATATTCTGGCTTTGCTACTGAGTAGATATTTGAGCCTTGGCTTCCTTATCTATATAAAGGAATAATAGTACCCGCCTCAGGATGGCAATGAGTATTCAACGAGGTGAAGCATGTAATGCACTTAGCACAATGGCTGGCACACTAAATGCTCTGGAAAGGTTTTTAAAATTAATTATAAATATTGAGCATGAATCAGGCTCTCTGGACAGTTTTAAGATTGGTTAGGTGAGATGAATATGCGTCTGTTTGACTTTAGATAGAGCACATAGGCTTGGAGTATATTTGTACAAATGAAGTAATGCACACTTAGTATAGTTCTGGCACAGGTGAATAATAATCCAGACAGGTTACAGAACAACTATGATTATTCTTAATTTATTCCTTTTTCAAAAATGTACACCAAATGCATACCTTATTTTTTTTTAACGTTCATTTATTCATTTTGAGAGTGAGAGAGTGCCTGTGTGCATGCCCACACGTGTGAGTGGGGAAGGGGCAGAGAGAGAAGGGAAAAGAGAATCCCAGGCAGGCTCCATGGTCAGCGAAGAGCCTGACATGGGGCTTGATCTCATGACCATAAGACTATGACCTGAGCTGAAATCAAGAGTCAGCCCCTAACCAACTGAGCCACCCAGGTGCCCCAACTTTATTGATATGGCTATATATAGACTGTAAAACAATAATAAAATAATTATTAATATGGCTATATATAGACTACAAAAACAATAAAAGTATATATTTAAAAAATACTAAGTGCTTTATAACCAGTGAAGATGAGCAGGGTAATCTTAATGGGATCAGAATGCAAACTCTAAGGCAGGATCTTTGTGTATTTTGTTTGTTGCTGTCTCCTCAGAGACTATAAAATGTGTCTGACACATAATAGATGCTCAGAAAATTTGGATGAATGGATAAATGTATGCTAAACTCATTTCAGAGCATGTGCTTGCCCAGCCTCTTGTAGTCCCAATTGATCATGAATTTTCCATGGCATAGTGCTTATCAATTCTGGCCCTAGACAACTTCAACTCATATCCACTTGCTGGCTAAGGACCTTGGGCAATTATTTACTTCTGTATGCCTCAGTTTCCTCATTTCTATAATGGGGTGTAATTGTACCTACCTCCTTTGTTTATGATGAGTATTAAATTGATGGATATTTGTACAGCACTTAGAGAAGTGCCTTTCCTCTATTAAATTCTGTGTAAATGTTAAACAATTAAATAAATATTGAATAGGTAAAAGGGGCTTCTCTTTGAGTCCCACTGATTATGTCCACTGAGTGGACATATAACCCCGAGACTGACCTTGGCTGATATTGACATGATGTTGGCTGGTTAAGAAGAGCTAAGTCAGATCCCTCTTCGAGAAAGTTACATTTGGCACATTGAAAAATTAAGCCAATTAGCTATTGTGAAAGGTGGTTTATAGCCCAGAGAGGAGGGTGGCCATTAGAAGATGCGTGACATAGGGGATGCCATTGGCCAGGGCAACGGTGAGAGTGGAGCACGTTGTGCAGAGAAACACAGGAAGTGAAGAGGTTGGGGGGGTTAGGCCATGTTTGGGTGGCTGCATATATGTAACATGCACTTCCTGTTCCTCCCACCACACATCTTTTTGTTTTTTGTATTGCAGCCTGAGTGAAGCTCTGTTCCTGGTGAGACAAAGGACCTGGGGTGATTAGTCATGCACAACAATTAGCTTGGCATGTCTTAATTTGTTTCCCTTTATTTTTAATTTTTTAAAAAATGTTTGTTTATTGAGAGAGAGTGGGAGAAAGAGAGATTGCGTGCATGTGCAGGAGTGAGGAGGGGAGGGGCAGAGAGGGAGAGAGAGAAAATCCCAAGCAGGCTCCACACTGTCAGCGCAGAGCCTGACGTGGGGCTCGATCCCATGAACGGTGAGATAATGATCTGAGCCGAAATGAGAGTTGGACGCTTAACTGACTGAACCACCCAAGTGCCCCAATTTGTCTCCCTTTAATAAATGTTTTTTTGTTTAGAAAAATAACCACCTGTTTTAGGATGTGGCAGTAGAGACAGCAGCAGCTACAAAGGAGGACAAATTCACATTTGGCTCCAACACACTCAGGCAGAGTTAGGTTGCTTACAATACAACAGACACAGAAATCTGTTACAAAGCACTATTGACCTCTTTGTTGAAGAGTTAAGTATCCCTGGATAATTCAGTAGTGCTTGAGAACATCATATGTTACGATGTAAGTGACTAGATCAATAAGAAAAGGTTAAATTGTGTTTACAGTGGCTTAAAAAAAACCTAAGGCAGAGAAGCATTCGGTTTGTTTTGGGAAGGTTTCCTTTCACATTGGGTAAATTTTAAATCAGATGAAGTTTGCACATTGTATGAATCAGAATTCTTTTAACTGCAAGTGATAAAAACGCATCTTGAAAATGTTGACTCGCATAACCAGTAGTTCAGAGGTATGGCTGGCTTGGAGCACAGCAGTACTCAGGAGGTTAAAAGAAATTTCTTATGACTCTGTTGCTTTTGCTCCAAGTCTACATGGTTGGGTCTTTTGGATAAAAAGAGAAGAGGCCTCCCTTCCAACATCTGTCGACAAAATTAAGTGAAAGGATACAGGACCTGCTTGGGTCACATGTCTACTTGTAGACATACCATTGTATCGAGGAGGATGTTGGTTGTGATTGGTCCGGTCTGGGTCACATGCTTCCTCTGAGGCAAGAGTGCTGGTTTATTATGAGTGACAGCCCCACCAGGATATGCAGAGTGGAGGAGGGGAAGCACTCTAGGGGAGGAGTGTTGGCAGGAGGGAGACTTCCACTCCAGGGAAATGAATGGCAGAGTGTTTGTTATTCAGGAAACCACTCCTCCAGAGCTCTCCTCTCCTCATGCCAGATAAATGAGGTTTCACACTGTTTGGAGTTACTTGTACTCTTTGGGAACATGCAAAATAAAAATTGTTATGCATTAAAAAAAACCCTACTTACACTATCATTCTTTTAAATCAATTTTTTAAATAAAATTTTTAAAACTTCTATAATGGAAATTGAACCTTTTTTTTTTTTTAACTAGTGTTTAAACCACCATGATAGTAATGATGTAGTCCATTTCTGCCCTCCAAATCTTAAGAGGAAAGTTGAAACCAACCTGGATAGGGACTAGCAACTTGGAGTTCAGGATACTCTTCAGTTAGGATGCTGAGGATGAAGGCTTTTTTCATCTTTTACTTACAGTCACAGTGGAAGGAGATGCTTGGCATAAAGGTCCTCTAGTTTTGTTATGCCACATTAACCAAGATGTGTAAATGTCATAAGTGGACTGCTGATATTGCCTAAGTGGTCCAGAGAGATTGTTTGAGAGCTTGAGTTGTCATGCCCAGGAGAGCTTAACCTACCTTCTTCAAAAATAAAGCATTCCTTATATCAAGTAAATTAGCCCAATCTCCTCTAGACAGTCAGCACGGACTGCATTTTGTTTTACCCTAAAAGGTTTTGCTGCATGAGATTCAAATGCAGAATTACTAAGCTGCTTTTGTGTTTCATACTATGATAAAGACAGATCCTGGGATCAAAGCAAAATTCTCTGATTACCCTTTCTAGTCTAATTAGAATTTATAGGAAATATAACCTTCCATTAGATTTTCCATGCTAGACGTGAAAGATATGTTTAGCTTTCCTTCCTGTGAGTGTGTGCCCAGCTAGATTGTTTTGTGCTCATGGCCACCAGGTTACGTGGTGCAGTGTAAGAATTGGATTCTGCAACAGACGAATGTCCCATTCCGTTTTCTAAAGAAGCACCACCAATTCACTAGTTCACAGAAGTCTTTTCTCAACCTTTTTCTTACATATTGAATTTATATATCGGTAGTAATAAACATATTCAATATTCTAGAAATATTTGTGTATGGGGTATATTTCAAAAGTAACTATCATAAGATAGATATCATAACAGGAAAGGAGACAGTGGGAAATGTGCCACTGATAAGCCTTCTCTGTATATGTCTACTTTCAGGGCCAATCTTTAATTATCAAACTCGTATGATTCACTTTCATTGTTAATCCCTTCTGTCTACTGACAAATATTAGTTACACGTCTGTATGAGGGTACAGGAAGGACAGGGTTACTCTTGATCCTGATGATGGGCCTTGGGTCTGGCCTTACAGAACTCAAGAGTACACATTAACACATGAAAATATTTGCCAACCCTGCATTCTTAGGAAAAAGTTGCGTAATGTAAATGGATGCATGTGGTGATAGGTTCTTTATTAGAGGCTATACCCAAGTACAAGTAATTTGTTTAGAAAGATAAATGTGTAGAAAGCTAAAGTTTAACAAATTATTGTTCCCTGCTGAAGAAACATGGTTTTCTTTTTTCTTTTTCCTTTTATTATTATTACATTTTTATTTTAGAGTGAGCGTGAGTGGGGAAGAGGGGCAGAGGAAAGAGAGAATCTTTAAAATAATTTTTTTAATGTTTATTTACTTTTGAGAGAGAGAGCGAGCGAGCAAGTGAGCACACATGAATGGGGGAGGGGCAGAGAGAGAAAGGGCGACACAGAATCCAAAGCAGGCTCTAGGCTCTGAGCTGTCAGCACAGAGACCAACATGGAGCTTGCATTCATGGAGTGTGAGATCATGACCTGAGCCAGTCAGATGCTTAACCAACTGAGCCACCCAGGTGCCCTGATAGAGAGAGAGTCTTAAGCAGGCTCCACACTCAGCGCAAAGCCTGACCCTGGGATCATGACTTAAGCCGAAATCAAGAGTTGGACGCTTAACTGACTGAGCCACCCAGGTGCCCTGAAACCTTCTATTTTCTTTCTTACCTTAGCCACTGACCTTTTGCTGGGGAGATGATGTGCCTGTTGAGGGAGACCACTCAGTGTTGGGAAGACTTCTAAGTAACCTTTGACTACATGTTGAGGTTCTTGATGATTTACTAGGAGATTAAGATAGTTTTCAGAGAGACTTGCACAGGCTGGTAGGCTTCCTTTGTCCTATCTGCTCCTTTTCATTTTGCTCATATAGACTCCACACCTCCCTCAGGGCTTGCCTCCACTCCTTTTCTCCAGACAAAACTTGCCCCAGTAATTGTGTGGAGACTGGAGTGGCCATTCCAAATTCCCCTAGCATTCTAATGCTTTTAGAGCTGGAGATCACACTGTCTTGTTTGGTTCTCGGTACTGTGTGAATGTCCATTTGCCTCCCCAATGATATTATCCCACCAATTCAATCTGTGGAGCGTTTTCAAAAGAAATATTTGATCATCTCATTTGGTATTCATAATAGCCCTTTGGGACAAGTACAGAAGGAGTCTATATTGGCAGATGAACTGAGGCACGTGACTCCTGGAGTCACATTTATGGAGCATTTGCTCTGAATTATAAGTGCCCTGTGATGGCTGGATGGATGCTAGTAAAGGTGATGCACAGTCCTTGTGATGTAGAAGCTTTCAGGCCAAGATGTGAAGTTGGGCACTGTTATGTAAAATAGGTGATCTTTAATTTTGTGGAAAGTGGGAAGGGAGGATTGTTTAGTGGGATAAGGAAGGCTTCTAGGGGAGCGGGGATCATACATATGCTAGATTTCAAGATATGTGTGACTTTGACAGATACAGGACATCACTGTCAGGGAGATAACAGGGCAAAAGAAATAAGTACAAGCCATGTTTTGAGAAGAGGAAGTAGGACTGTTTGACCAGAATGAAAGGCTTTTTGAGAGAAGCACAAAGGAAATAGGTCGGAAACACTGATTGGGATCAAATGATGGAGGATCTAGCAACCAAGGGTCTTGGTTGGGCCCAGAACATGTGTGAGGGAGAAAGCAATGTGATAAAGATGGAGTGGTGGGGATGTAGCAGTGAGCTAGTAGGATGGGGAAAAGGGTTGAGAGGCTGTTGCAGAGATCTGCCTGCTAAGTAGTTGGACAGGGGTGATGGGAAAAGATGATGATAGGAGAGGGATAGAGAAGGGGGGAGGGATAGCCCTTGCCGTGTGACGGGACAGGGGTGGGCTGTGTAATCTGTAGAGTGGTATCGACTTGGAAAGATACTGGAGCTTCATTCCAAGAAAAGATGCTATACTTCCTAGAAGGACATGTTTGTGGTGATGAACCGATAGGTAGAATATTAAAGGACTTGGTTATACTCACAGAGCTAAATTGTGTCTTTGGCTTCTTTAACATCCTCCATAGTGTCTAGCACAGAGGAGGGCATTTTACCAATACACAGTGACTTTAGGAATGAGATTCTTTTAGTTGGTTTGTAGTAATAATTTAAATGAAGCTGGGCTGAATCTTAAGTGTAAACACCGTGGTTATAGTAAATGAGAACATACCAGGACTATTTTAAAAAGTTATGGAAACATCATTTTTTTTAAGCACTGACCGAAGATAAACATCCCTTTATAACTAAATTATTGAGATGCTAATTAAAAATAGTTTTCAACCATTTATTACAAAAGACTCCTTATAGACTTTTATTGGACAAACCTTTGGACTTTGCTGAGTTTATGAAAAGTGATAGTTTCTTAGAAAGTTTCAGGATTTGACACTGTTAGCCTTAATAGATTTCTTATATATGAATAAGTGGGATTCAGCATTTTAACAGATTGCCAAGTATTATTTTGAAATGTAAATGTATATGTATTTATTCATAGGGAGGAATATAACTGGTCACCTGAAGGTCATTTTTTAAGTCTTACAAAAAGTTGGAAATTAGCTCAAAACAGTATAATCCATTGTCTTTAGGAGTCCCAAAGATAACCAGAAATGTATAACAGAAACTAAAGGTATAACTTATCCAAGCATATTAACTACGAAGCTCACTATTGTATCTATATTCCTACTTCATTTGTTCACAAAGTATTTATTGAATTCATACGATATACTGAGATATAGGCACTGGGGATACAGAGGTAAGCAAACCTATCAGTAGTTCCATGTCCACCCAGGTTTCTAGCTAGAAACTTGGGTATCACCCTTGTCCAGTGGTTCCAAAGTATGTTCCCGAGACCAGCACCATCAGCATCAACTGGGAACTTGAAGGTGGGGCCCAGCAATCAGTTTTAACAAGCCCTTCCTAGTGATTATGATAAAGGGTATACAGTCTGAGAGCCATAGACTTTTTTTTTAAAGTTTATTTATTTATTTTCAGAGAGAGAGAGAGAGAGAGAGAGAGAGAGGAAGGGAGGGGCAGAGAGAGAAGGAGAGAGAGGGAGAATTTCAAGCAGGCTCTGAGCTGTCAGTGTTGAGCCCAATGCTGGGATCAATCCCACAAACCGTGAGATCATGACCTGAGCCAAAATCAAGAGTCAGACACTCAACCAACTGAGCCACCCAGGTGTCCTGAGCCATAGGCTCTTTATCTTTCATGGAGAGAACTGTATGTTAGTGTTGTTAGTTTCCTTTTAATTCTTTTTTAAAGTTCATTTATTCTGGGAGAGAGAGAGGAAGAGGCAGAGAGAGAGGGAGAGAGAGAATCCCAAGCAGACTCCCCACTGTCGGTGCAGAGCGTGACCTGGAGCTTGATCTAAAGAACTATGAGGCCACGACCTGAGCCAAAACCAAGAGTTGGACGCTCAACCGACTGAGCTACCCAGGCATCCCTCCTTTTAATTCTTTGTATTTTGTGCACTTAACATTTTGAGAAACATTTCTGGGCATCAGCAGACTGCAAAAATGATCTATGGCACAGTAAAGATTAGTTAGGAATCCTTTTGGCCTGCATACCTTTCTTTTTACCTCTTGTTTTTCTCTCTTATACATCAGTTCATAAAATCCTGTGGATTCCACTGTTTAGGTATTTCTCAAATCTTCCCTTTCTTCTGTATCCCTGATGTTATGAATTCAGTTTAAGACTCATTTCCTTCTTTAGATATTGCAATCGCAGCCTGAGTGTCCTGCGTCAACAGGCTTACTTCTCCCCCAACTACTCCCCCAACTCATCCTCACCACCATAGTCAGAGGAATTACTTTTAGGTATGAATCATATAACTTGTCATTGGTCACATGGGATCAAGTCCACATTCTTTAGAATGGCTTGCAAGAAGTATTCACGACCTAGACCTTGTCTGCATTTTCAAGATCCTCTCACTGTACTTTAACCTTAACAGAAAGTGTTCTACAGTTCTTTGTACCATGATACCTCCACTTTGTGCTGACTCTTCCTCCACCTGGAATATCCCACCCTTTCTTCCTTGCCTGGAGAACTTCTGTTCACACTTAAGTTCTATAGCCAGGTGTTCTTTAGCAACCCAGGCTGTCCCAGCAGCTCTGTTCTCTGAGCTGTTGGATTTTTCCTTCAAATATTCATTCCAAAAATTAGTTGACTACAGACTTCATATTTTAAAAATCTTTGATACCCAATGAAGACCTTTCAAGCAGATTACTTAGGTTGGTATTTGATACAGGATGGTGCTTCTCTGGCCTTAAAATGTTCATACCTCTGGGGAACAAGCCAACAGATGGTATGGAACCTGATATGCCATCATTCAGGGTAGGGAGTCGGAGATGATGTCTCCAGTGGCCACCACAGGAGGGTGTGGGATGGGCAGTCTGTAATCACTCCCATTGTCTGGTTGCCAGGCTGCTGGGGGCCAAAACACATTTGAGGTATTGTGGTTTGAGTTCTTGTCTCAAATGATGGGAAATAGAGATGACTGAGGCTCAACCACAGTGAATAACTTTAAGAACATTTGTGCCCAGCCTCCCAATATAAAAGTCATACATGGTCATAATCAGAATCTAGGGAGATAGGAGAAAAGTTTGAGGGTAAAAAATTATATGTTGCTCTATCTCCTAATGAAAATAGCTGTTAGTATTTTTTACCTTTTCCATGTTATTATTTTTCACTTTTCCCAAATTTACATGGAATGGAATGGAAATTTCCAATTTCCAAATAAATTTCTTGATTATATTACAAACTTCTTACTATGGATTCTTTTAAAAAATGTTTATTTATTTTTTAGAGTGAGAGAACAAGGGGGAGGGAGGTGCAGAGAGAGAGAGACAGAGACAGAGACAGAGACAGAGAATCCAAAGCAGGCTTGGAGCTGTCAGTGCAGAGCCTGACGCGGGGCTCAAACTCACAAACTGTGAGATCATGACCTAAGCTGAAGTTGGACATTTAACTGACTGAGCCACCCAGGTGCCCCACAATAGATTCTTAATGTTTTAATGGCTACATGAAATTTCATTGAATCAATGTGTCCTGCTTACTTATGTAATTCCACTGTAATGGAATGTTAAGGTTGTTGTCCATTTTCTTTCTTTGTAAATAAAACTACATTGATTATTTTGAAGTGTGTGTGTGTGTGTGTGTGTGTGTGTGTGTGTGTGAATAGTCTTTAAATAATCTCTCTAGTCAAGTATATAATTAAGGATGTCAGTAATTACTCTTGAACTCCATTTTTTACTTTTTTATTTTAATTTCAGTTAGTTAACATACAGTGTGATACTAGTTTCAGGTGTACGAGATAGTGATTCATCACTTCAGTACATCACTTGGCGCTTATCCTGAAAAGTGTACTCCTTAATCCCCACCATGATTGAATACATCCCCCCACCACCTCCCCTCTGGTAACCATCAGTTCTCTGTAATTAATGAACTCTTTCTATTTTACAGTCAAACATTTATTGAGAAATAGAACAAGGCTGGGTAATTCTTCCCTTAAACAGTAATTATAGAGTCTCCATATCTGCTGCTTATGAAGACTACATCATGTAAAGTAACATTTAAGCATTTTAGAGTCTCGATTATAGAATGTCATGCTTTGTGAGATAAGAAAGGAACATATTTTAGCTTTCTGGCTCATTAATAAAGTATAGCTGTAATTAGCAAAATATTAAAAAATGAGTACAGTTTATAATTCTTTGATGCCATCAGATTGAAAATGTAAGTCCAGAGAGAATTTTCTTTTCTTTTCATTACCTAACTTCTAAGAAACTCAAACATTTTTATAGATTGTTGATGAAGTATCTCATAATTGCCTGGTATGTTCCAAGTGTACAGTTGTTTTAGATTGAGAGGATGGGGGAGGATGGAAGGGGAGAGAGATTAATGTTTTCCAGTGTATGTGCTAGACCTAATGAGAGGGAACCTTTTCCCTCCCAACCATCCTGAGAAGGTGGCATCGAGATTTCCATTATGGATGGCGATGAAGATGCCGAGGCTCTGTAAAGTAACCTTTCAAGGTGGTGCACCTTGGAAGAGATCCGGATCTGTTAGCCTCCAAAGCCCCTATTCTTTTTGTTACACTGGGTGCCTCAGGGTCCATGAGCCCTATGGACAAAAAACTGGGCTCTGATTTTTGTGTGGAATGATGTCATTACTCTAGAGCTGGGCTTTTCACATGTGGCTCTTTACAGTTAAATGTAAATAAATTGAAATAAAAATAAAAATTTAGTTCTCTGCCACACTGTCATATTCCAAGTGCTTGATAATCACATGTTGCTAGGGGTTACCACATTGGATAGTGCAGACATACAGCGTTTTCATTATCGCAGAAAGTTTTCTTGGTCAGTACTGGTCTGGAGGCTGCCTCTGGCAAAGTCTTTATAGGCTTCTATCCATTGTCTTAACAGAATCACTCATAAATCTATAAATACTTCTTTGGAACTTTGACTTATACTTGCTCTTAGCCACTCACACAGTCATATCTTTCTGAACTCTGGAATATATGCTGTCCACAGCCTGGGGCCTCCTGACTGGAAGAGGGGGAAGGCTTGCATAACCCACTGGTTGGGAATTGCAGTTTAATCATAATACTAGTAGATATGGAATATTATCTAAAAAGCATTTAAAAAAATAGCTCAGACCACAAGAAGAGTAGTGATTTCTTTTCTTTTTTTAAAATTTTTTTAATGTTTATTTGTGAGAAAGAAAGAGACAATGCAATTGGGAGAGGGGCAGAGAGAGGGAGAAAGAATTGAAGCAGGCTCCAGGCCCTGAGCTGTCAGCACAGAGCCTGTTGTGGCGCTCGAACTCACAAACCATGAGATCATGCCCTGAGCCGAAGTCACATGCTTAACTGACGGAGCCACCCAGGTGCCCCAAGGGTAGTGATATCTATTTCTTTGCATGATAAGTTCTGACTGTTGATCTTAATATTTTAAATTCAATTAATATATTGTCAACATAGTCTTAATTCAGTTGGGGAATGATAAACCAAATTGGGGAGGAATTAGTGAGAACTGAAATTTGGAATGTACTTTGGTGAATTTTGAACATAGTAAAATTAAATTCCTTAGTAATCTACAGGAAATTTTTATGACACTGGCAATAGACATTTTAAAGGACTTTTTTCAGTGGGGGTGGGACATACATAAAAGGTGTTATAACCTACTGGTGACATATTTTCTTATTATGGCGTTTAAAAGTAGTAGGACCAAAGAGAGCATTTTGACAAGGTAGGCAGCATTACATAATCGAAAAGGTACTTTACCATGGATCTCTAAGAAGCTATGTAACCTCTCTGAGCTTTGTCAATTTCCTTATCCAGTTCTTCCTCAGTTAATTGGAATAATACCATTTGCCTTGTTTATCAGAGACATTGGTGACGCAAATGAAATCATGTATATAGTTGTGTTTGGGAAACAACCAGTGCTGTGTACATGTTACTACAGCATCGTTTCATGGGCCCCCTCTTTTCTGAACTTTTTTTGAAATCTGAACAACAGCAAGGTAGTGCTCCAGGCCCAGCTCTCCAAGCACACTCTCTGTTGTTCTATGTCTCTCAGACGCACTCACAGGGAAGGATCTTATTCTTAATAAAGGGTCAGTAGTGATATGATTGACATGATGAAAAATACTTTGTTTGAGGAGGAGGAATCTTGGTGCCATGAGCTGTCTTCCTTTTATGAACTTGTTCACCCTGAGCCAATATTCCTGGGAGATGAGAGAGCCCTTATCTCATGGAGGAATAAATACCAGTCTCCGTCTTAGTGCTTCTTTAGCAGAGAACAGTTGTCTTGATATATAGTAGACAATAGTCTATGCATCAGCTGCCATCTTCATTCATGAAAGGGGGAAGTTATCTAACACTTTTTACTAGTTAAGTCTAGAAGGACATTGTGACAGATGTAGAACATCATTGTAGAATTTCATGTTAATGTGTATTTCAGAAAGCAAGTGCGAAGACAAAAGAGTTGTTCAAACAATAAGCAGTATGGAGATATCGCTCTTAGCTGGGAAAGCAGCAGACTCTTGATAGTGATTATTGTAATCCTTAAACCTATACTTTGTTCAGGTATGGTGTCATTTATCTGACCTAAGGAAAGGTTACTTACCCTTTTTATGTAAAAAAAAAATATTAAAAATATGCCACATCATTAGATAATTTTGAGTGGAGGTTTGCCATTTTATCACAATGGTTCATTTTTATTGCTAGTTTTAAAAAAAATGTTTTTGAGAGCGAGAGAGAGAGTGCACGAGCAGGCACAATTTGGGGAGGGACACAGAGAGAGAGAGAGAGAGACAGAGAGAGACAGAGAGACAGAGAGAATCCCAAGTAGGCTTTGCGCTGTCAGCACAGAGCTCAACTTGGGGCTTGATCCCATGAACTGTGAGATCATGGCCTGAGCCAAAATCAAGAGCCTGAAGCTTAACCCACTGAGGCAGCCAGGCTTCCCTATTACTGCTAGTTTTCACCCTGGATGCTGATGCCACTGAGATGTGGATGCTTTCATTCCTGCAAAGGATCTAGTTTGCTGCCTTCCGCACATTGCTTGCTGATTCAGCACCTGGGGTTGGTAGAAGTTGGAGGGTGATCTCTTTATTTTGCTAGGACAATGTGTCCTTCACACACATCCCACATTCTATATTGGAACTGGCAATTAATTTTGCAGTTGGAATAATGTTATAAATAATGGGTTGGTTCCCAGAATGGTCCACCAAACTAAATTAACCCATAATATGGCTTAGCTGATAGAGAAACATACATGCTGGGATCTGAAAATGTTCTCAAAAATTGACTTAGGGCTAAATTTTACACAGCCAATAATGTAAGTTGGGAACTGCTTATTCGTTTTTTTAAATATAAATTCCAAATAACTATCCTTTCTGTTAAACTTTATTTCTGACTTCTTAGTGGAGAGACTTCCTCCTTTCACAGGAACTTTAACCTTAACACTAAAACAAATAAAAATTTAACAACTGGTAGAAGCTTGAGCTAAATTTAATGTTGTCTGCTTATTTGCCAAAAAAGCACTGTGGCTTTAGCTTCTTTTCTTTTGATTAAATGCAATTTTAAAATGGTCTCATTTTATTGATTCACAGTGTTTTTCCTTTGTTGTAAGGAGAATTCCTTAAAAGCAAGTCAGTACATAGTGGTGGTAACAAAGGCATAAGTCTAAGAATTTATTGTGCTATATCCTGCAGAAGTAAATACATTTCATTGTAAAATAATGTTGAAGTACAAGACAATAATATAAATATTTCCCATCTGTCATTCCAGACTCTGTTGTCTTTAAATTTCTATTGAAACTGATACTCGTATCTTGTGTGATGAATGGCCCTATCTGTGGCATGTTTTTGAAATGGTTAAACACAAAAATAGGTTTAAATTCTTACTGCATCATAGACTCTTTAAACAGTTGTCCTCACAGGATCTTAGTTTGGATAAATGTTGATGTTTTCATATTTTACTTCAGGACTTAGGACATATCCTTTGGTTTGGTGGATGTAAACTGATAATACTCCTAAGAGCCCATCTTTGGTATGTTTTGAGTGATGGATGAGTTTTTTTGTGATTTAAAAATCTGTGGTGGGGTCATCAGGAGGGCATATGCCCCTTTTGTTTATTTTTAGTTGAATTGAGGGAACAGAACCTTCTCATACTGCAGACTAAGAAATGCTGCCCACATTGCCTTCCTGTTGGAGACTGTGACTTGCACCCGGTCACACTGCAGAGCTATGTCTTTAAGAGGCCTGCTGTGTGGCATGTGGGGCCGATTATCATCACCATGACTATTTCATTTGATGGGAAAAATCTATAGTAAATCAGGAATATTAAGTCTATTTGTTAATATTGAAATCCTTAGAAGCCAGCTGTGCTGACACTGTTTATTGCTTATATTTATACAAGTTTGTTAAATGCAAATCCTCTCTGTCATGGAATGATCTTATTTGTCCATTTTCTGAGGTTGTTACTTACGTAGTAAATGGAAGAGTTATTTTTTCCGGAGCCTTTTTTTTTAAATTGAAGTTGAGCATGTGCCTTTATATAAATAGAGCATTTGAGAAAATAGCATTTATTATTTCTTTGTATGTCTTTTAATGGATTTTAGTTTTTCTGTCTCAGATACAACTAGGCATCTAGTTACCACATCTTATCTTGAGTCAGCTGCAGTTCATTTTCTAACATACTGGTAGCAGTTTGGTGCTCTAGTTAAGGATAGGTGGTTCTGCGTTCTGCCTCTGTGTGTGACTGCTAAGTCTGCCCATCATGCTTGATCTGTAGCCAGACACAGGTTCCTTTTCAATAATAGATTTGTGTGGGTTGTTGGGTCACAGAAACCTTTATGTTAAATTATACCTTTTTGTCCTCTACCTCTCTACTTCTTGCTGAACTTCCCTCGTTATTGAAAAAAGACATTCATTGGATAAAAACAAAAACAACAAAGCTCTTTATAAGGAAAGCATTCTGTGACCCTCAATAACATAACTGGATTTAACTTCTGCGTAAGAATGGGGTTCCGGAAAGGATGCGCCATTACAGTGTATGACTCAGAGATGCGTATTGATGATGAGCTGCAGATATCAGGGTGTCCGTCTGAATCTCGAACGTGCCTGCCTTTCCGTGGAAATTAAAATCAAATGGATCCTCATGCAACTGTCTTTTACCCTAGCCGTGTGACAGTTGTGGTATAGTGTGGGTGCTGTTGAGTCACTCCCTTTTTACTACTAAGTAATATCTACTGTATTTTGAGTCAGTACCTAACATGCATTATTTTATTCACTTCCTGCAAGCCCCTAAGGTAGATCTTATTGCTGTTATATACATGAGGAAGCTGAGGTTGTGGAGGCTAATGTAGCTACTGAGTATGGGCTGCCATCTCAGGGTCAGGTGCTACAGCCCCAGGCTTTAACCACTAAACTGCCCTAGCTGTAGCTACACATCTTTCCTGTGGTAAAACTGCTTCAGAGAAGGGTATTGCATCACCTCTCCTAGGAACCAGTCCCAGGTGTAGTAAAAGCATACGGAATTAAATTACTCTCCCCATAGTTGAATGTCATTTTATTTTATATGTGCCGTGCTCAGTGGAGAGAAGGAAGCAGTGCTTCCCCCCCGCCCCCATAACCCTGGAAGACCAGTCTTGAAGGGGTATGTGTGACTTGAAAAGCTAACCTTGTTGATCTGTCAGCATCCCCACTGCGCCTGGGGCTAAATGGTTGCCTTGTAATTAAGTTGTGGAGATGCTGCGGTCTTGCTAATGTTTTAGAAGGAAGTGGCCAGGAACTGGTGTCTGAATGTTTGGAAGGCCTGAGAAGGGACTGACATCACACATGGGGACTTGGAAGATCCTGGGGAAGTTACCCTGGGGGTGAGAGTGGTGGGGCGTGCTGGTGCATATGGCCTGGAGCTGTAGCAGAAACTAGGAGCAAGGGCCAAGCAAGAGGTGAGCTGAGCACTGTGTTGGAAAAGCACCTCGGGGAAGATTTGTGAGCAGCAACTAGGATGCTGGCCAGTCCAACATCTGGAGGTTTGCAGGAGGAGCAGGGATGACTTGCTGTTGAGATCGTGG
Organism: Cryptoprocta ferox; assembly: GCA_028646485.1. NCBI lineage: Eukaryota > Metazoa > Chordata > Mammalia > Carnivora > Eupleridae > Cryptoprocta > Cryptoprocta ferox. Next base: position 65,015,397 of record CM053559.1, on the reverse strand, counting down.
GCTTTGTTTGCATTTTTGAAGGAAATAATTCACAGTGCTGCATAAGTGGGTATAGCAGCGCGGGGCAAGTTTATCCCCTTGGGTGAGGGGTAGAGGCTGAGAACCAACGAACTCAAAGAGTCTGGAACTGGGTGTCTGTGGAGAAGGACTCATTCATGAAGTAAAAATAATTGAGGCATTTGAGACACTTTACCCAAAAATTACCTAATTATTGGGTGATTTATCCCCTGATATATCTGTCAACTATATCAAAACAATATGTATTTACCACTGGATTTGTAATATGCAATGGACATTTTGGGAAATGCTTGGCTATAAAGGTAATGCTAGAGTCTTCGGAGGAGAAATCCCTCAGGCAGGGAAGTATTTCAAAGCTCTGGAGTGTGACCTAGGTTCAAATCCAGATTTAGGCTCCTACTGGTTTTGTTATTTCAGGCAAGTTACTTAATTTCTCTAAGTCTACATTTTCTTTTCTAAAATGTTGGACAGTAATAACACAGAGAGCTTTTATGAGCACTAGATAGTGCGTGTGAAGGACTTCACACCTTGTTTGGTCCAGGGTTAATGTTTAGTAAATGTCAGCAGCTGTTGTCTCTCAACCCCATCCTCACTGTCCTCTCATCTCCTGTGGCAGCTAAACGTGGCCCAGACATTGCCTCTGGGGGCTGCCCTTAGGGCATATTTCAGAAGCCTTTGAGTACTTGCCTGGATGAGACCAGCATATCAGGGGCTTGGCTTGGAAACTCGTTTGGCTTACCAATAGTTTTCATCTTTCTTCCAGTTATACTGAGCCCAGAAAGTAGACAGATTAGATATAGTACGTATTAGAAATAATATGTATTAGAAATAATAAAAAAGAAGGTTTTAAATAAACTTTATTTTTTTAAATGTTTCATTTTTGACAGACAGAGAGAGAGCAAGAGTGGGGGCGGGGCAGAGAGAAAGGGGGACACAGAATCTGAAGCAGGCTTCAGGCCCCGAGCTGTAAGCATGGAGCCTGACATGAGGCATGAACCCACGACTTCGAGATCATGACCTGAGCTGAAGTTGGACACTTAACCGGGTGCCCCAAAATAGTAGCTTCTAATAAGGGACAAATTTCTTTCGCGGCTTCGGCGAACTTCTGTTCTCTTGTCCATGACAGAACAGTTGGTTATCTCTTTGACAGCCTTTTATTTTCTGTGAAATAAGGATACATTGTATAATGTTGATAATGTTCTCTACTTTTCTTTTAAATTTCTTTATGTTGTATTCTACAGACTTTAAGAAGGCCTTATATTCTCATATACAGAGAGGTTATCAGACCCACGTTGGCGTGGTAACAGGAAAGTTAACACCTGTGCTCTGAATCTGTACTCTGAAAGCCGCAGTGGCCAAAAACAGCCTCTGAGCTCAGTGCTTGAACATAGCAATAGTGGTATATTCAATGGGAAGCTAAGACTCCACCATGACAAAGGGATGGCATTGGCACTGTCTTGCAAAGCCTGGTAATGATCTTGCAGTGGTATCATCTCTTACTCTGTAGATGTTAATGTTGACTGGCATGGAGAGTTTCCATGGAGAGTCTCTATACCCATATGCCAAAAAGAGATGTACTAGGAAATAGCACTTATTAATACTTGGAAAAAAATTTAAGTGAGTGGTGTTCAAATAATCAGGCATAGAGCAAGACAAAGCTTAGAGCTTAGTTGAGAACCTGGCCCCTGCAACCAGACTGGATTGAATCGAGCTCTGTAACTTAGTAGTTGTACGATTCTCAGGCTAGCCATTCAACCTAAGCATAATAGTTCACATCCTCATAACAACATGAAATCACTTACAGGTTTTAATCAATTCGGAGGCATTCTACCTCTCTGTACACACTTTAACATTGGAAAATTTTATGTCTTAAAATTAATGGATCCATTTAATGTTGTCACCTCTCCCCCAGTAAAGCTTTACTTAACTGATGTTGCAGTTTAAAGAAAAATCCTCTGTTGTATTTCAACAAGGAACTGTGATGACCCCTAGGTCCACACACATACACTGATTCTGTCCTCTGAGAAGTATAAAATCAGTGGCTAGGAATGAGAGCGATGCTCCACCTATCCTCTGGAGGCAGAAGCCGAATGCGCAGGGGCCAGAGCCTTCACCGCAGTCCCAGGGAGTTGGACTTTGGGGCTACTGAGGCTTCCTTGCATTCACAAGACATACGAGTTTGTTACCTGTGCGGTTCAGTAGGTGTGTGTCCCCTCATCACTGAATTGAATTTGACATTGGATTTGTATTGACATGAGCTTAGAGGTAATTCCTTTAAGAGGCCTGAATATTTTAGAATCTGGGAAAAATAACTGTGGCAGGGATTTGTAACCAGGGAGCTTATGAACAGAATTGCAAGGTCTCTGAACTTGGATGGGGAAAAAAAATCTTCATTGTCACTAATCCCTAGCTGAAATTAGCTTTTCCTTCAATTATGAATGTAGACAACAAATCAGGGTAGTAGTTAGCATTGGAAATTACAGTACTTGTGAAATATGAAACAGTAGATCCTGTTATTCGGTGTCTTAATAAAGAAGAACAAATCCTGGGGCACCTGGGTGGCTCAGTCGGTTAAGCATCCAACTTCGGCTCAGGTCATGATCTCAGTTTGTGGGTTTCGAGCCCTGCTTCCAGCTCTGCTCTGAGAGCTTGGAGGCTGGGGCTTATTTAGGATTCTCTGTCTCCCTCCCTCCCTCTCTCTCCCTCCCTCTCTCTCCCTCCCTCCCTCTCTCTCCCTCCCTCTCTCTTCCTCCCTCTTTCTCCCTCCCTCTCTCTCTCTCCCTCTCTCTCCCTCTCTGTCTCTTTCCTCCCTCTCTCTCCCTCTCTGTCCCTCTGTCTCCCCCTCTCTCTTTCTCTCTGCTCCTCCCTCGCTTGCATGCTTGCTCTCAAAAGAATAAATAAATAAACATTTAAAAAACAGACATCATTCTCAGAAAAGGTTGATAGGCTTCCCCAGATTGCCAGCAGTGGTCCAGAGTAAAATAAATTAAGAACCTTGTTTTCTGGTATTTCGCCTCTATATTAGTTCCAGTTCTCAGCCATTCTTCTGTTTTCTTCTCCAACATGTCCCTTTGCCTGCACTTTGGACGCTGACATGTGGACTTTGAAAGGTTGAGTATTTATTGTGTCGCTAGCATCTTCCTATATTTTTGACTCTGGCAGTGAAAATTCTTTGGCTCTTTTGGCTGTGGTTTACACATCTTAAAAGAGGAGACTTTCTTTAGCTTTTCTGCCTCTTCAGTACAATGCTGTCTACATAAACTTCCAGTGAAAGGTGTTGATCCAGTGACAGTTTATTGGAAAGCTGGATGCTGTAAAAACAAGACACAAAAAGCAGAGAACAGTTAGCCCTGGGAGTGTGGAGGAGAGGGAAAAAGAGGATGTGCATGTACAAAGCGATAATATGAGGCCCGAGGGGAGAGCTGGTAGAGGCTATGAAATGAGATGGGGAAATAGTACATTGGTGGAATAATAAGGCAACGGAGAAGTAATTAAATTGAGGCTTTCCAGCCTACTCCTGATGGAAGCTTCTCCTTATCAAAATCTACTTTTGCTCCTGGGAACTGTTCCTATGTAGTTAGGATGGATTCTTCACCCATGTCTTCAATTACTTAAATTCAGTATGGAGTTTTCATGACTCAAGCCTTTCTGTGTTATCCCAGGTAACTCCCTTATTTTAGTTTGAGTTGTTGCCAGAATCTTCTGATGTGGTGTGTCCGGGCTTTTTATCGAATAAAGGGAAGTGGGCAAACTATTGACTTGTAGGAAATAGTGTCTACCTTTGAGGATTTGGAAGCGTTGGGCAAAGGGTAAAAGCCAGTTCAAAAGAAAATATTTTTAGGTAAAACATCCAATAACAGAATGCTGAATCTTTGTTAGACTGAAAGGGAAATGTTACAGTTAAAGTGGATGCAGAACAGAATTTAAAGTGATAAGCATGCACTGATATATCTATAAATGGCTATGTTGAAATAGTCTAGGGGGTTAAAAGAATTGTTCTGGTAATAGTAGAACCTAGGTTTGGGTTGCCTTGAGAGCCCCCAAAACATGTTTTACTTACCATTTGAGAAAAATATGTGTTTTTTGTGTTTATTTATTTATTTTGACAGCAAGAGCGAGAGTGAGAGAGAGAGAGAGAGAGAGAGCATGCCATGTGCACGCATTAATGAGGGGGAGGGGCAGAGAGAGAGAGAGGGAAAGAGAGAATCCCAAACACTTACAGTGCAGAGCCCTACATTGGGCTTGTTCTCATGAACTTTGAGATCATGACCTGAGCTGAAATCAAGTCGGACGCTTAACCAACTGAGCCACCCAGGCACCCCCAAAGACAGTTTAAATGAATATTTGGATTTATGTGGATCATAGTCTCTAAAGAAACCAATAATTTACTGCTTACATGTGTATGTTTCTTTTTAAATTTTTAAGTTTATTTATTTATTTATTTAAATATTTTTTATTTATTTTTGAGAGACGGAGAGAGCGTGAGCAGGGGAGGGTCAGAGAGAGAGGGAGATACAGAATCTGAAGCAGGCTCCAGGCTCTGAGCTAGCTGTCAGCACAGAGCCCGATGCTTGAACCCACGAACCGAGAGATCATGACCTGAGCCGAAGCCGGACGCTCAACCGACTGAGCCACCCAGGCGCCCCAAGTTTATTTATTTTTGAGAGAGAGAGAGCACGCGTGCACGCTAGTGGGAGATGGGCAGAGAGAGAGAGAGAGAGAGAAAGAGAGAGAGGAGAGAGAGACACAGAATCTGAAGCAGACTCCAGGATCTGTCAGTGCAGAGCCTGACACAGGGCTCGAATTCATGAGCTATGAGATCGTGACCTGAGCCAAAGTCAGACGCTTAACTGACTGAGCCACCCAGCTGCCCCCATATATGTGTATGTGTCTAATGACAACACTCAATTCAGATTGAGGGTAATCTGAACTAGGGACAAGACAATATATGTAAATGTTATTAGACAGGAACTATATTACCTTCAAATACTTTTAATAACTAGATATAACAGGCTCCTGTTTAGTATGTTACTAAGGGTTCTGCTCTAATAAATAAATAGGATATCTTAGTCACATGCCATTTGTAGGTAGAAGTGTTTATAAAATGCTTTGGGGTTTTTAAGAAAGTCTCTTAAATATTTGGGAAATCATTTTTATTTGCATTATTGGTTTCCCTATCATATCCTTTCTTTAGAGAAAATATAAAAATTTTGGATAATGTTAAACCTATCTAAAGTATCACAAGTTACTGAAAACATGAGATGGGTGAAGGTATATACAAGCCTGTTGAGAACACTGGTTGTCAAACAGTATTTCTGTATCAAAGTTTTTTTTGTCACACGACAAACCAACTTAGGAAGGTCTGCAGTTCCTGCCTTTTATCTGGCACTCCTGTAATTAGGGTAACCGAGAAGTGGGGGCGGGAAGGGGGACATCAGTGTAGCCAGTTTATTAAGGAAAGCCTGGTAAGCCCTTTGCAGGATGACCAAGCTCTCAGGACCTCTGTAGCCTTGGGCTAGATGGAGATTTTGAAACTCCTTTCCATGCCAGCCTTAAAAAAAAACAAAACAAACAAACAAACCTATTTCGTAAAGTGTAGCAAAGCATTTAAAATCCAGCTTCTTCCCAAAGCTGAAGCTTTGTGTAAAGTCACCTTGGGTTTCTGCTACAAAAACTGACCTATGTTACAGGTGTTTGATCAGCACTGCCCCATTGTGATGTTAGATGCTGGATCTTCACATTTGCTGCATCCACTTGTGACTGTGGGAGGCACATTTTGTCCTATTAGAATATGATAACTTCCAATCTACTTGTCTCATTTTCTATATTGGAAATAAACATTTGACTGCATTCTAATAAAGTATGTAGCTTACGGGAAGTTAGAGGACAGTGAATAATAAATAGATGGTCATGAATGTATTTTTACATAGTTGATCTCCTACCTTCATCTCTCCATTTGTATTTTTTCTTCCAGTTAACTAAGTTCTGTGACTTGTAAGTTGTGACCTGGACTTATGATTTTAGAGGAGAAGTCAGATGAAAATAAGCATTTCCATGCAAATCATGTTTCTAAAATCATCCCTGGAGTGTGTGTATGTCTAGTGGAATGCAAAGCTTCCTTGAGAAAGGATGAAATTAGGTGAGCCTGAAGGAAGTATAAAAATCCTGTTTAATGACCCCGTTAGGTTTTTTATACAGATTAAGGTTATTAAATGTGGAATGGTAAGCCCGCCTGGAATATCTCACCCTCTGAGTAGCCAGTTTTGGCACTATAAACCAGGAAGACGTGTTTAGTGTCTCTGCGTATATAGCACTGTGTTATTGCAAGCCCTAAGGCCCTTTTCCTGAACAACATATGCTTGCATGTGGCTCAGTTTTATGTGAGCCAAACCAATTTTCAGTCTAGTATGGGAGTTTATTAGTGTGTGCATGCGCGCGCGCGTGTGTGTGTGTGTGTGTGTGTGTGTGTGTGTGTTGTTTAAGAGAGATTTTAGGGGCTGGGGTAATGAGACAGGGCCAGTTAAAGCAAAGCATTACTTAGGGATGTGGTTCAGCGATGACAGCCTAACTCCAAATACTTACGTTTAAAAAAAGCCCTCATTACAGACCTCGAGTAGGCAAATGTCTTCGATTTGCACTTGCCTTTCCTTTCTTCAGGGCTTTCCTGATGCTTGTTCCTTCTTACTCTGGGACTGTTACCTTTATCCCTCCTGACCTTGCCCAGCACCTGTCCTGGCACCTTTAGCGTTCCTCCTTTTCATATGTAAAACTTGTTTTTATCACCTAGGGAGCTGCCCTTACAGAGGTACAAGAAAAATTCTGCGTTGATAGCTTACAAAGTGTAGCACTTTAAAAAGTTGTAACAAGCAAGAGGTGTTTCATAACCCAGTAGGAAAAAGATCTCTAGTGATGAAATCCAGGCCTATAGAAGGAGGTCATTTTGGATTGGGATCCCTCTTCTCACACCTTCGTGCTTTCCCTGTCCTGGTAAGTTCCTTGATGTCTGCCGGCATCCCAAGGAGAGCGAGCCTACTGCAACATGCTTCAGAGGGATGGCATTTTGGTGCATGGTGTGATTACAGGATACCTCTGATGGAAAGGCGGTTGTAAAACCACCAGTGTATTTCCTCAGCTGTGCCAGAAATCTGGGTAAAATGAACATTAGATTATTAGTTTGGGCGTCATGGTGCTGGACCACAGAGCTCTGTGGCCGCTGCCCTGGCTCCTTGCTGACCTGGTATCCTGGAGAGACCCTGGTCCTCCTAGACCTGACTCAGGCTGCAGCTGTAAGCTGGGGGCTTGGTGCCATCCACATGGGCAAATGCAGGAAATGCCAAATGGCCTGGCAAGTTATACTGTGGCCTTTGGATCCTCTCTGAGCCATATGGTGCTAAAATGTCAAACTGTTCCTGAGTGTGGGCCATGATTGAGGAGGCTAGAGAGAGACTGAACATTTCAGATAAAGGATCCGCTGAGGCTTTTATTCCCCAACCACTTTATCATTTTGTTACTTACACCAACATTTGTTAAGTAGTGTTTGGTTGATGGTGGGCTACTTATGTTGTGGGAGATACCAAAATATACAATAAAATAATCAGATGTTTCTTTTTGGCAAGGATTATATGTCCCATGGTTCATATAAATTGCACTTAATAAACCGTCAGTAGGAGGTGAAATGTATGGGTGATTTACACATAGAACTTAATGGGAGGAAATGGTCTTAGAAACCGAGGAAAGATGAAGAAACTAAGTCTCCCAAAAGATGGTAACATCCTTAGGCTGTGGTTGCAGAGCTCTTACCAGAGACTATGCCTTATCCCCGTTTCCATTTCAGCTTCTTTGTGCTATCTTCTGGCAGTTGCCCTTGTTGATGGATTGACATAATGCCTTGAGAACTTTACAATCCATGTAGGAAGAGAAAACATAACAGGGACTTACAGATGATCCTAATCAAAACATCTACAAGTGCTAAGTGATTGAGGCCAAAGGGAATGTGGAAGTCCAAAGAGAGAAAGGAGGGGATGAGTGATGTGGTTCAGATGAGGCTAGTCCTGGCAGGCTTCTGAGCGGAGATGGCTGGGCTTGGGTTTGGCCCATGTAGGTCTCTCAGTCCCAATCTCTGGACCTTTACGGAAACATGATTTTTTCATAGCATAGGATATCTGACGGGTTGGAAAGAACAGGAGAAGAAAGATATTTGTACAGAGATTTTCCTCCTGATTGTTTAGGGGGTCTCAGACTTTTACATGTGTTGCCAAATGCAAAGAATGAAACACATATATCAGATTGAATTGGAACCTCTGAAAAACACAAGTCATTTCATGTCCTGGGTAGAGGTGCTGTAGCTTGAGAGCCTTTTTTTGACTCTAATGAATCTTTGCTGCCTTTTGAATCTCAGTAACTTCTTCCTGTTTTGCTTTATAAATATTCAAAAAATTGCTTGATTTTACTTATCCATGCCCAACCATATGTAAGCTCAGCTAATTGAAGCATTCTAATGTTTTATTTTATTTATTTATTTTTTATTTTTTTATTTTTGAGAGAGAGAGAGAGAGAGAGAGAGACAGTGTGAGCAGGGAAGGTCAGAGAGAGAGGGAGACACAGAATCCGAAGCAGGCTCCAGGCTCTGAGCTAGCTGTCAGCACAGAGCCCGACGCGGGGCTCGAACCCACGAACCGTGAGATCATCACCTGAGCCGAAACCGGATGCTTAACCAACTGAGCCACCCAGGTGCCCCTAATTGAAGCACTCAGACAGCCGTGTACATGGCAGTGTTGTTACATTTCTGGGATGGGGTGCTCAGGAGTCAGCCTCTTTCTGTTGCCCCTAGTTATGGAGGCCTCATCTGTGACTGGTATTAACCCCAAGCTTGGCAGTCCTATGGGGGATTGCTTCAAGTGGCCCAGAGGAGGTGTTCGTTTTCTTTCTTTAAAACTTTTTATTTAGAACTAAATTTAGAATTACAGAAGAATTTCAAAAATTGTAGACTCTCCTCGCATCTCTCATTCATTCTGCTGCCCCAAATGTTAGCATCTCTTTTTTTGTTTGTTTAATATTTATTCATTTTGAGAGAGAGGAAAAGAGAGAGAGAATGTGTGTGTGGTGGGGGTGGGGGCGGGTAGGGACAGAGGGAGGAGAGAGAGAATCCCAAGCAGGCTCCATGCTGTCATTGCAGAGCCGGGCACAGGGCTCGATCTCACAAACTGTGATATCATGACCTGAGCCAAAGTCAAGAGTCCGACACTTAACTGACTGAGCCACCCAGGCGCCTCTCTCCCCCCACAAATGTTAACATCCTGTAGAACCACATAATTGTCACCCCTACTGATGCACCCTCAGAGAAAGCCTCACATTTGTCCACAAGAAAAGACATGTGAGAATCTGCTTTGTTGTTTTACGCATAATGAAAAGTAAGTAATAACAAACAAATGGATAAAGCCCTATGTGATTTGTGTATGATGGAATGTCACTTAATAGTAGAAATAAATAAATGTCACATGCACCATATCGAGGGAGTAAAACCAAGGTGTAGGAGGGCGTATACACCTTATGATACAATTGACCTTAGGCTCAAGGCACGCAGAGCAGTACTAGATACTGTATATGCATGTGAAGTAACAGTATAAACACTAGCACATGCGTGTGACTGATGACACACAAAACTCAGGATCCAGGTTACTTCTCTGAGTGGTAAAGAATGTGTGTGAGCTGTCTGTTGTACTTGTGACATTTAATTTTTTAAACTCAATGGCAGGCACTCTGTGGTTCACTGTGTCATTTTCTAAACTTTATCAATGACTAAAATGTTTAACTTAAAACTTAGAGAACAATAATAATGCAAAAGCCATCTGGCTATTCACTGGAGATGCGCTCGTGGTTACGATCCCTGAGGGAGCCGGGCACCACAGAGTTGGAAGGCAAAGGAGAGAGGCAGCAGTCAATTTATTGGCTCTTCTACGTGGGTGAGACGTTCACCACACCTGTAGTTTTCTGTGTCACATGACCGTTTCCATGACTGCCTTGACAAGCCTCGTCTAACATGTAGAAAAGAAAGTTAAGAGCCTTGAGCTTTTCAGGGAAGCAAGAGTTGTCTGCAGCTCTGTACTCTGCCGGGGCTAATGTCCTGGGAGCCCTAACTAACCATGTGGCCTGGCATGAGTTACTCAGCCTTCTATGGTGCAGCTTGGTCATCTGAAAAGGGGCATAATAATAATAGCACCTGCCTAGGGGGATGTTTTCAGGACTGAGTCAATGCCTGTGAAACTTGTAGAGCCTGTTTTCTTCTCTCCCATTTGGCTCATGACTCCTTTTATTTGATTTCCAGAGGATTAGATTAAATTTGAATTAGCTACCTGTACTTAAGAACTGGGTGAGCATTCCATTTAAAAAGCATGTATTGCTGGCTTCTCTTGAACAGGTGGAACGTAGAGTGACCCTGGTCCCCATTGGCAACACTGCTGTTCCCTGTAGGTAGACATGTCCCCTGTTGAGTGTAGTTCTAGCACTGCCTTATGTCTCCTGAACACCGAGGCATCCCGTTTAGTGCCATCTGTTGTCTAACAGCCACTCTGCCCGGCGACATCACCTGCCTGGCCCCCACTGGCATTTGAGTTTGCAGCCTTGATTTGAAAAGACCTGTAGTGATGCAGATAGGGAATTGGATTATATGCCAGTAATTGGGGCTCTCCAAAGAAACAGAACCAGTAGGAGATTTTTTATATATTCTCTTCATATTATGTCCCTTATATGTATAAGGAAACCCTGGGCAGCAGTTGAGGCCACAATCTTGAGGCAGAATTTCTTCTTCAGGGAAACCTCCGTGTTTGCTCAGAAGGCATTTCAACTCATTGGATGAAACCGTACTCACAAGAGTAATTGTCTTAACCTAAATTCAGTTAAACCTTTGAAGCTGTTGACCACATCAACAAAATGCCCTCACAGCAATACCTAGGTTAGTATTTGGTAGAATAACTGGGCACTATAGCCCAGCCAAGTTGACACAGGAAAGTAACCAGTCTTGAGCAGTCTTGTAATGTATGTGTGGCACCTATAGAGTTTTTTCTGTCTTTTATACTAGAGGATTGTGGTAACATTTAGGATTTTTGAAGGGGTTGAATGTTAAAAACTCTGGGAACCCTTGAACTTTGCAAATAACGCTGCTGTGTCTGGGCTGGGATCTGTGAGGCTGTGCATTGGTGGTTGATAACGCAGGATGCTTATCCTCGGGTGTAGGTGACAGGAAAGCCGGGTTTGGTAGCTCTAGCAGTACCATTCAGGGTTGGGAATAGTCATGAGTAGACTCTTACGGGAGTTTGGAGGAAGACAGGGCATTTAGGAGGGACTAGATTTGTTCACCAGCAGTAGCTCCTCTCGCAAACCAGGTGTACAGGTGCGTATTCTTGCCGCTCAAGATCAGGTATTAATATGGGCTCTGAATACATATCACTACCATTTGCCTCATGTGGCTTTGTGCATTGGAGGGATGCCAACGGGCTTAAAAGGAATTCTCCCAAAGCCTTCTTTGTTTCTCAGAGATTTGTGTAGAGCTGCTATCGAGAGGCTGAACCGCAAGACAAAAACAGTCCTTCCATGTGTGTGTGTCTCTGCACTGTTTTTCTTCTTCTTCTTCTTCTTTTTTTAATGCATCAGGTAAAATGATTTTGAGCTCAGTTTTTTAATTTTTGTTAGTGGTGGAGTAGGTACTTTGAATAAATCCTCAATACTCTAGTTCTATGTGTCTTTTCAGGATTCACAATTACTTAAAAGCACTAATATATGTCTTTTATTTCCTTGAAAAAAGAAACTGGCTAGAAAAATCTGAAATTAGTCTTAAGGACAGAAAAAACTCAGAAGCTCAGCCCTAGAGTTTAAGCTCAAAGAGTATGTTCTCTGTGGAATATCCTGAGATGCTATAGAGCCAACATGTCAGATCCGAGTCTGGGCTCTGGTGTGGTCTGAACATTGCTGCGTCAGAGTGAGGGACAGTGTCCAGTGAGGGGGGTGTGGAATGGAGGCATCAATATGTCTACATTTCAGAGTTTCTTGTACTAGGTGAGAGCACAGAGCCTTCTGTTGGTTGGTTTGTTATTCTAACTTATCTACTTTTATCCTTCAGTGGAACCCTGCGGATTAGCCCTGGGTTTTTCTTGGGAGAATTCCAGCTGTGTTAGTGTTTATTCTTGGACTCGATCACAAGCTTTTGGGAGGAAACAGCAGTGAATCTGGGCTTGGGAGCTATGGTGTCCTATCTTGGCTCAGTGGTCCCTTAGCTTCACAGCCTTAAGGCAAGTTGCTTGGGCCTCTTTTCCTTCATCTCAACCACAAGGGTTTGAGTGGGATGGTAACTAAAATTCTAGGTACACTGTATTTTACTTTCTCTATAAACTTCTCTTGGCAAACATTTGCTGCTTGGATGGAGCCTCTCACATTCCCTTGATTTCTCTACCTTCTTCTTCAGCTAATATGCTCTCTGTATTCAGTGCTGCCCATGGTCTATCACATCAACCCCTCCTGTCAATGTCTCTGCTGTCTTGTTCTCTTTAAACCTCAGGCTCCGCCATCACCTTCTTCCTCTTCAGTCATGGACCTCACTGCCCTTTTGGTAATCTTTATTAGTCCTCTTAGTTGTGTAGCCTTGACTTTATTATTACATTTTTCAGAGAAGCTTTTAATTATCACTGTTAATCTGTGAAACACTATTTTATCACACCTGGCTATGGAAAGTATCAGCCTGCCGCTGAATTTGTTAATTTGATACTTTCCCAGCTCTCTCTCAGTTTAGGTTAGATCCGAGAAGTCCCATTCTCTCATATTCTAAGGTTAGACTTAGGTATTATTCTTTACCTAAGCTATGTCTGTTCCACAAATTGTTCTTTATATTTCACAAATGGTAGTCTTGATGAAACTGCTACATAAAAAAAAAACAAAAAACAAAAAAAAAACACCAAACCAGTGGGAGTGCCTCCTGTTGGGATTACTGGTTATTAGAACCAGAAAACCTTTTCTTCTCTTGCAGAAGACAGCCTTGCTTTGGAAATTAATATGTTTTTGTTCAGGGGTGCCTGGGTGGCTCAGTTGGTTGAGCATCCGAGTCTTGATTTTGGCTCAGATCATGATCCTGGGGTCATGGGATCAAGCCCCACACTCAGTGTGTAGCCTGCTTAAGATTCTCTCCCTCTCTCCCCCTCCCCTTTCCCCCTGTCCCCTCTTCCCCCTCCCTCCCCCTCGATCCTTCTCCCCACTTGCACTTTCTCTCTCCCTAAAATAAAATAATAATATTTTTGTTCAAAGGAATCACTCCTTTTGGGGTGTATTTTTATGCTTCCTACTTAACAGGCAGGAGGTAGCTTCTTTTGTCCTTTGAGAGGTGGCCCGACTCCATGCCATTAGCAGTTGATTTGGCTCCAAGCCCTTAGCAGAGGCCCTGGGTTTGAACGTGCATGGCTTGGTTGCAGGAGCTGCTGCTGTGGGGACCACCAGCTCGTTGCAGGAGCAGGCAGCTGAGGCGAAGTTGGCTGTGGGCAGGGGTGCTGCGAGGTGTGCTGAGGTGTCTCCTCTCAGAACCTGGGCCTGTGATAAACTTTTCTCATCTGTTGGGTGTCAGGAACCAGTCCTATTCTCTTCCGGCGGGGTATTCTGCCATTCTGGTGTTCATACTTGGTCTCCATGTGTTACCCGAATGTGTAAATTGTAAAATTCTCTCGGCCAGTGCTTTCTTAATCATTCTACTTCAGCTCTACCAAAGAGACAGTAGCCCATGCTCTCTATTCAGAGTCAAAGTAAGGGCAATAATTGTCCTTCTGTGCTATATTCAAGCCAAACCACTGAGAACATACTATGTGCCTTTCTGGACAAAAGATTTTTAGGAGGATGTTGACAAATTGGAGTGGGTCCAGAAGTGGGCAAGTTTTAGAAACCATGTCCTATGGAGGTTGATTGTAGGGAAGGAATTATTTAGTCTAGTGGTAGATGATAATGGCTAACAGTTTACCAAATATTGATTGTGTGCCAAACACTGTGTAAAGGGTTTTGTGTGTGTTATTCCATATGATGCACACAGAAAGAGCCTGTGAGGCAGGAACTGTTTTTAGCCCCACTTTACACATGAAAGAACTGAAGTACAAAGGAGCGTCACTCAGGTCAGGGTCAACCACCTGGTACATGGGGACTGCTGTGGGACCCAGAGTGACCAGTGATTGTATTCGCAATTATAAACAATTATAAGAAAAATAGCTGTTATGACACACAGTTTATGGTAAGGCCCCTTCAGATTTTATAATCGTTAAAATGTGAAAGAAAGCATGTCTTAGATGGAAAAATTTGTTCTGTTTTCTTCTAGATGGGGGGACTGAAGGACCAAGCTGTAGGAAAACTTTATAGTTCAAGGAAATGGTTTCTGCCTTGTCAGAGCAGCTGAGAAATGTAACCTCCTGTGTCAGAGGGCTTGACACATAGCAAGGGCTCAGTGTAAAGTTCCCCATCATGTAAGCATTGACACTGGCCAGAGGATTTTTCCTGGATGATGTAAAGGGGTTTACGCAATTGGGTAGAAGGTGAAATAAATGACCTTGTAGGACCCTTTCAGATCCTGACATTTTTTTAAATGAAATATAAAGGGTACTATATAGCAATCACAAAAAAGTAGAAAATGTGCTTAGCAATTGTCTGTGCCAATCATCCATCGAAGCATGTGACCCATGCTTCTTTCTCCCTCTCCCTCGTCATTCAGAAGCATACTGGTAATATTCTATTTTACTTTTCTCCCTGGTTGAGTGCAGACTTTCTGACTCACAATTGGAAACTTGCTTCACTTGCGCCCACCTTGTCTTCCCTGCTGTTTTGTTTCTCCTCCAGACCTTACAGCTGAATCCCATTGTGCTTCCCTGTTGAAAAGGAATTACGAGCTATCATAAATGAAAACTCAGAGCACAGTGTCCGCATACACACCAGCCTTCTGGGAAATGTCAGTGCTCTCTGTTTTCTCACCTCTCCAATTATCCATTCATCTCTGCTTTTCAAAATCCTTTTCATCCTTCAAGACTCCATTTAACATTGGATCTTCAAAAAGCCTTGCATGACCACATAAACTAGTGATAATTTTCGTCTTCTAGACTCCTAGAGTATTTTGTTTATATCATTCTGATGGTATGTACAACATTTGACCTTGAACTCCAATTATTTGTTTCTGGTCTTTTGTCCTCTACCTGATTATAAGCTCTGAGGGAGGAGACCAATCTTCTCCACATAATCCTGCCACAGAGGGCTTGCCACATAGGAGGTGTTACATATATACACATGTCAGTAAGTGAATGAATTAGTGAATTTTGTAGCAGAGTTATCTTTTCATAAATATCTAGATTAAGCTAATAAAAATTATTCTGTGTTCTCTGAGTGCACTGTACTTTTACGTGGGAGTGTGAATCGTGGCATGATTTTAGGCAGAGTGATTTACAAGACAGACTAGGACTGCAGATGAGAAATAAACCAGAAAAGAAAAATCTACAAGCAGATAATGGCTTTTTGTTTGTTGCTAAGTTCTTCATTGTTTTTATACTTAAAATTTTTTTAAAAACTTACATTAGAAATAAAATGAAACAGGTTTTTCCCCCCTCAATTTCCTTACAGATATAAAATTTTGCAAGCTACTGATTTGTGTTATAAACCATAGTGAGGTAAAAACTTATGAGAGTATGTTTAGTTTATAGTGACATCTTTGGAAATTGCCCTGGAAATTGGCCCAAAGAATTCTCCTTTCAACCTGTGGCAATGGTATATGACAGGAAAGAGAAATCTGATTAGTTCTTGATTGTTGCTTAATCCTTGGTTTTCTTCTTACAGTTGAAAATTTAGATAATTATCTAGGGGGCAAGTGGCTTGGAACTGGGATGAACGTGGAAGGGAATTGACGAGGATGGTTGGTGTTTCTTATTATTTTCTCTACCCATTAGTTTCTTCAGTTGTCCTTTTAGATATTCCTGGGAAAGCAAAAAATTCAATTTTTTATCATTATATTTTGAGGGTAATTTGGAGTGGTTTAATTTTTTGGTGGGAGGAATGTTTAGAATTTTATGTAATCCTTGGAAAAGAGAGAGTTAGAAAAAGCTGTTCGGTCTATTTTTCCTTTAAGTTTTTGATGGTTGAATTTCTAGTCTAGATGTCCTGTAATTTGTTACATAATAGTCTGCATGCAGCTTAACCAAGACAGCAATCGAGTGGATGGAATACTGAAGCTTGGATGGATGGTTTTCTGTTGATGAAAGGATATAAATTATATAGCTAATAAGAACTTGCTTTAGGGAATAAAATTTAATAAGTTTGGCTGTAATTGGCTATTGGAGTAAATTTAATGTGTCCTGTGTAATTTTCCCATTCCAAAAATATTTTTTTTTCTCAAATACCTACTATATGTTTGATACTGTTCAGGAAAGGAGAGAGAGATATTGAGATTTTAATGCCCTAGTTTTTACAAAAGCATAAAGAAGGAGAGAAAGGTAAAGCTTAGATACTAAAAAGCCATTTACTTTCATGGTTTTAGCTATTTGTAAATGACTTAACATTCACACCATCTTTATCAACAAGCTTGGATCATATTTACTTGAAAAATATACTGACTTTTAATTTAGCAGTGTAAAAGAATCAATTTAAAGAGCCCTACTCAGAATAATAATGTCTTAGTTAAAGCAAATTATGTCTTAGTTAAAGCAAAACTGATTGACCAAGGATTTAGAAAGAGTAAATTATATGGAAAGGACTTTATTGATTAAGTAAGGAATGTATTTGTATTTAAGTTTTATTTGTGTGATATCTTTTAAGGGTGAAATAAATTTTACGGCCTTCAAGGGTGAATACTGATTAAGAAAATTATTGAAGTTAATATTTTTTTTTATCATGACATAATACTGCTACTCTGAGAAATGGAGTACACTTCATTGAATCATCAGTCAGGCCTTTTTTTTTTTTTTTTTAAATATAATAACACACAAGAAGGTTTTTGGAAACATATACTTTGATATACTCATTATTTTAAAATCTATTTTTTTGGCCTTAGATGTATATTCTATTGTAACTTTTTAAAGTTACTTTGAAATATCAGTACAAATACTCTTATGGTTCATTGGGTCCCTGCCATGTCCACATCTGATATCTTTGGAACAGATTACTTTGGGACCTTTAGGAATTTGGTGATTTTCCATGTTGGATTTACCCCTCCCTCAAGCTATTGGTGTCAGTGCATGCTTTTTGCGAGTGAGTGAGGAGGAATGTTGTTATTGGAGTAAAGGCTCAATCCATTCTATTAATCTCCTTTATCTTGAGACTAAATTCTAAAGCGCATGGGACTTTGTCTAACTAAAATTAAAATGATTCTGAAGCACTTCAAGGGAGTGAAGAATTCAAAGTAATATGAGTAGTATGAATAGTACATTTATATTTTTCCAGATACCAAGTTGACATCACTCAGAGTAGGGCCTATTTTACTTTGAAAGCCAAATCCTAGCCTCTCCTAAGGTGCAAGTTTCAACAAATAATAACCTGGCAACATGTGATACATTCTGATATTTTCTTTTCCATTCTATTCCATTCTATTGCACTCCATTCCATTAAAAAAATTGATTTCATAAACCATTTTAGGAACAATTAATGAGACATAATTCACAGTTTGAGAAACTCCGATCCAAAGTAATAAACACGTGATGATTTTCCAAAGAGGCAGTCTTTGTCCTTTATAAGCATACATCCAGGCATCCTTTTTATACCATACTCTTTGTCATCCGGGCAAAGAGGTGCAAAATTCAGAGATCTAATTATAAGATTAAACAAGAAAACATGGCTTATATATTTGAGGATTTTTAAGAATGCTTATGACAAAACCATTTGTGGAATGGCAAGATAAATTCTGCCTTGACCAGCCGTGGATTCTATTTTGGTTTCTGTCTGGCTAAAAAGGACTATACCTGGACATGCTTCTACATTTCAGAGAATCAGTTACTCAGGCAGGTACACACATGACCAGATCACCCTAGCGTGTCACCTCCTCTCTTTCCACCTCTTGGTTTTTTTTTTTTTTAACGTTTTTATTATTTATTTTTGAGAGAGAGAGAGAGAGCGCATGTGCGTGTGTGAGTGGGGGAGGGGCAGAAAGAGAGGGACAGAGGATCCCAAGTGGGCTCTGCACTGACAACAGTAAGCCGGACGTGGGGCTCAAATCCGAGAACTATGAGATCATGACCTGAGCCAAAGTTGTATGCTCAACTGACTGAGCCACCCAGGCGCCCCGTCTCCCTCCAACTCTTGAAAGACGAATTAGGACCTGTATCCCCATTCTCATTAGGTTGGAATGAAGACCTGGAACTCTCAGGAGAACTTCAATGTTAGAGATGCAGGTAATTCTGGAGTTTCTGGGTGTGTGGTGATTCTGGAATTTGGGATTCTAAATGCTAAGAAACCTGAATACTAAATAGATTCATCCATTTCACTTCACATGCTCATTTGAAACTTGGGAGTGTAATTTGAGACTTTGGACGGTCAGGACTGGTTTATGTGGGCCTCATGCTTAATGAATCCTGCAAGGAGAATGGGTCTGTCAAGCCATGGGGCCAAGTGCCTAAGGAGAAGTATAAGCCAGCCGGGAGTGTATTTCCCCAAGGCCAGACAACAGTCTGCTCATCTGTTACTAACTGTTCTCCATATATTCCATGTTACCTTATGAATGCAGGTGAAATAGCAAGACTGAAGGCCTTTAAAAATATTTTTCCTTTAAAGCATTTATCCACACACCTTGCTGTATATATGCATGCCTGTGGTCTGTAGCTTCCTCCTTTAAGGTCCTTTCAGGGGAGGGATGCCATCAATCTCCGTGCTGTTTCTAGATACCATCTCCATGTGAATGTTTGTTGATTCTATTTTTAACACTGCATCCTTTGTGGAAGCTGTCACCAGGCTGGGATGACCACATGTCCTGTTTCCCTCCCAGCTTTTTCCTGGTTGAGTTCCATTCTTTTGTTCATGATAGCTAGAAATCCTTTTGGGATGGCGATCTGTTTAACTGTGTTGAACCAAATTTCAAGTAAAACTGTGCCTTTGAAACTGTGTGGTGTAAGCCTCTTCAGGAATTCCTGTAGTTAAGACAAAACCACCACAGAGAAAATGACCTCTGGTTCTCAAGTAGGGGGCCAATTTACATGGGGTTAAGGGATCGTATCAAAGTGAAACTAAACTAAACAGCATGACAGTCTACTGTTTTCCTAATGGTCTGAGGAACTGCCAACCTGTGCTCCCACATCCCTTTCATCCTAGCCCTCACTACAGATATTAATAAATGCTTCTGAAATGAGATTTTTTTTTAAGCTTTCAGGCCCACAATGATGATAAGCATATGAAGGCCCTTTGTGTCTGAGTTTGTTTTCTGCCTCCCACTAGGTATCAGCTTTCTTTCCAGGGATGGAATTTAAAAGCATCTCCTCCTTTCCCCATATCAGTTTATTAGTTTGAAACCAAGCAGTTTGTTATGACCATAGTTGTTTTTTTTTTCCTCTTTCTCCTTTCTTGAGTCACTTGGGTCATGTCTTTCTCTCCTGTCCTATCTCTTACATGACCTGTGACATCTGTGACATATGATTTTTTGTGTCTTCCTCTTTAGCTAGTATGGTACTTGGTTCATTATAAGCACCTGAAAAATGCCCATGACAAAAAATAAGTGAAAGAAAAAATAATGTATATATCATATTTTAACTGTTTCTTGCATTGCACCATGCATGCATGAATTCATTCATTCGTATAGTCAAAAAACATTTATTGAGAGGCACTCTACTAGGGATTGAGGCTACAAAGAACTAACGACAGTTACTAACTTTCAGAAAGCCCATAGTTTATGAGATGGACATGTTCTAGGCTTCTTCTTTGTTTTATAAAAGCTATGGACAATTAAGTACCTCATGAGGTGGATGATTCACCCTGATGTTAGTCCGTTAAGTTAGCATCCCTGTGTCCTGCTAGAGTTGCTGGCCTCCCTGGGTAGACTGGAGATCACGTTACTGCATACATTTGATGCCCTGGTCTTGTAGACCCATTGATCAATCATGGGTCCGGCACATTTGAAAACAATCTCAGGAGCTGTAAGAGCTGATCCCATCCACCACATGGCATATAATTCATACTCAGAGTTTTAGATTAATTCAGAAAGCAGAAAGCAGCTCAAAACTATAAGTAGCAGGATCACATTTGTTAGTTTTCAGACATATTTATGGGATATGGCCTGCCATTTCCTTGATAACGTGGGGGTTTTCACTATTACAAGTCTGTGTATTTCAAAGCTAACTTGACGTTGGGAGAAATGGCTCTATTTATTGTCTAAAATACTGGAAGTCAAATGGATTTATTTTAGGTAACTTTTACTGATGTAATGACTTGACATAAAAACTGTGTTCCAGAGATTGTGAATTACTGCCCATGTGAATTCAACTTTGCAGTGCCATTAATATTTTACTGCCACAGTGAACAAAGCTGTTAAATCTAAATCAAGAATTACTGGCTCCTTTTGGTAGGACATCACTGTATTTTTACTCACTTCCTGTACATTTTACTTTTCCCCTGCAATTAACAACTTAAAACCTGGCTTAAGTTTGTGTTGAGAGTATAGACCTTTGATAAAGGGCAAGGTTGAATAAAAACAAAAATTTAAGAAAAATTGGAGTATGTTACATGAGATTTCTTTAGTTTTTGTGTATAACTTAGGCTAGTGATTTTGATATCCTTCATCACTGGCTTACTTTTCCTTCCCCAGAGAAAAATCCATGTGCTTCACTTGGAAAACAGGCAAAGCATTGTATTACAATAATTTTGGGAAAATTGTTAGCACTGTGATACCTTGTTTGTAATAAACAAGCAGGCACCTTAGCAAAAGGTGTGCATGGGAGGAGGAGAAATATAATCTAGGTATCTTAAACAAAATGTAAAGAGAAGTGTTAAGAGACCACCTGTCCTTGGTGGAGTGTGGCAGGTGTGTGCCCATGAACTTTAAGACTTTGCACCTGTAGCATGGCACTACGGACCTTTAAGATCCGGTGCCACTTCTTTCCCACGGATATGTTGTACTCTGGTCATGCTCCCATCCCCCTTGCTGGCAGCTCTCTAACCCTGGGGTGCTGTCCCAGGCCTGTGGCTTCCTGGAATGCTCTTTCCTTCTAGTTCTGCCAGGTGACGTCCTCCTCAACCTTCAAGCTCTGCTCAAATTTCACTTCTTGGAGGAAACCTCCTATGACCTTTCCAGGCAGAGTCAAGTGCTTCCAAGTCTAGATGTAATGAAGGCTTTGCTCAGTTGGATCAGGATCCCCAGGGACTCAACCCTAAGGGAATGGCTTTGCTGAAAGCCAAAGACTGTCGATATACATTCATACATTTGCATTTTTCATTTTCTTCCATTATAAAAGGTGTGATAGAGAATTGCGTTATGACTTAAGTGACATAGGTCATAGTCTCCAGTCTGTTCCTACTTTGAGGAACTTAGGGAAAATCACAAGCTCAGACAAAAGCAATATTTCCCAGTCTGTTGACAGGTATCTACCTATGGATGAGCTAAAAATCTGCTAGAGACCTTTGTTGTTGTTGTTGTTTTAACTTTTATTTGAATCTTGAAATAATTAAAATTCTAGACTCACAGAAGGTTACTCACACATGAAGAGTTCCATGTACCCATCACCCAGCTCCCTCAAAGATGATGCCTTATTTAGCTATAATACAGCATCCAAACCAGAACATTGATACGGATATATTACTGTTAACTAGGCTGCATACCTTGTTCATTTTTTACGTACACTAGTGTCTATGTGTATAATTTGATGCAATTTAATCCCATGTATGGGTTCATGTAATCACCACCATAATCAGGATACAGACTGTTCTGCCACCACAAAGGACTCCCTTCAGGTACTCCTTTGTAACTGCACCCATCTCTGCACTGTGTCTGGCCCCTGCTAACTACTTGTCTGTTCCCCATCTCCATAATCTTGTCATTTTGAGAATGGTGTAGAGTGCAGTTGTGATGTATATAATCTTTTGAGATGGGCTTTTTTTTTCTAAGCATAATGACTTAAGATCTGTTGAAGTTGTTGGCCTATATCAATAGTTCTTTTATTGCTGAGTCCTGTTCCATAGTATATAAACCATTTTATTTAACCATTCATTCCACTGAAAAACATTTAGGTTGTTTACAGTTTGGGGCTATAATGATTAAAGCTGCTATGAACGTTCATAAACAGGTTTTTATGTGCATCTAAGTTTTTGTTTCTCTGGGATAAATGCCTATGAGTACAGTTACTAGGTCATGTGGTAAGTGCATGTTTAGTTTTATAAGAAACTGCCAAATTGCTTTCCAGAGTGACTGTACCATTTTACATTTTCATTGCATCCCAGAAGTGTATGAGAGAGCTCAGTTTTTTTATATTTATTTTTATTTTTTTGAAAGTTTGTTTATTTTGAGACAGAGCACGCATGCACAAGTGGGGGAGGGGCAGAGAGAAAGAGAGAATCCCAAGTAGAGCCTGATGCAGGGCTCGAACCCATGAACCATGAGATTGTGATCTGAGCCAAAGTCAGATGCCCAACCGCCTGAGCCACCCAGGCGCTCCAAGGGGGCTCAGTTTTTAAGGTGATACTACTTTTACTCTGACAAAGTCATCTGAGGTACAGGATTCAGAATCTGCTAGGATTGGAAAAGGATAGGACTGCATCTTCCCTTGCCAACAGATATTAAGTGGCTGTCTAAATTATATGTTTATGGCGGTATTTGTCTAAATGAATGTTTTTAAATAAGTAAACCATAACTGTAGACGTTCTTTGCAAAGATGCTTTTGCACATACTGTTGGTTATGTAATATTGGCTTATTTTGTTGTTGCCTTTCAGTGTTTTCATTGGCAAATGTTTGGCGTGACACCAGGGGGGATACCCTGATCTAATATGCAGGTATAGACTTGGGGGTGATAAAGCTGGTGTGTAACTCACAGCTCTTCCCCATTTTAAAATCTGTGGGTATTTATCTGCGCTTTATCTTTAATTTGGACATGATAATAGCTAATTTGCTGGGCTACTGGGTACTGAATAAAGTAATAGCATAGCTTCCTGGATTATGGTAGATATTCAAGAGATCCTCTGTCTCTGAGAATTTCAGTTTTAGGTCTTTTTGATTAACTTTTGCATTGATTAAAATTTCTAATGTTTTCATTAGCTCTAGTTTTACAAGAGAGAGAAAAATCCATTGCTATTTATTTATTTATTATTTAAGTATTCTTTAATAAGAATAGTGTTGATGAACATCCTATTTATTGGTAACATATTAAGTGTAAATGCCATACTTAATAAGCTTGTCTCATTTAGACTCCATAGCAGATCCATGACTACATATGCTTATAACACCCTTTTTTCAGATGAGAGAAACCAAGGCTGAGAGGTTAATTAACTTGATAAAGATCAGTACATCTTGGGAAGCAAGAATTTTATTCAAAGTGTCTTGTCTCTAGTGCTCTAGTCATTATTCTATATCTTTTCTTCAAATGTACTTCTCTGTGTGGTCCAGGTGATAATAACTGAAGTGCCTTAGTTACTAAATTTATTGAGAGCGAACCTACTAAGCAGGACTTTCGAGCTCTGTCTAGAAGTCAATGTAAGCATTGACTATGTAAGCAACCACACATAGTTCAGAAAGAAAGGATCTGACTAACCTTAGTATGTTTTAAATAGCTGGTTTGGATTTTTGAGAGGCAAGATGATGACTCTAAATGACATGATAGAGAAGGCTTGGGGTCACCCTGTGGGGGAGGGAGAAAAACATTGTCTCTGAAACATATGATTTTTCCCCACATACTGTAATTTCAATGGTAAAGATATTATAGAAAGTCGTAGAGATTACAACTCAAGTGAACTCTCGCCCATCTCTTCATCAGGGATGTAACTTTTAAAACGTATAGTTCATTTTTGTTTATAATTTCAAATTCGGTGGAGCTATGGGATTTCAGATTTGTTGTTTTCACAGCAAGGCTCCAATTTAACTCAGTGCTTTAGGGCCACACTTACACACGAAGCTTCCTTATGAATATGTTGTGATATTTGAGAAATGAAACGCATGAGGCTGAGACTATCTCATCTCAGTCTTTCTTATCACTTTTCTGTACAATAATAGATTAAATGCAGCCTATGTTTTAGAAGCTTCAGCAGGCTATAGTTAGAAAAGTGATGGGGAAAAAAAGAAACTAAATTATACATGAAGTATATCCGTAAATGTATATCACTTTAATGAATGTGGGTTTGTTTCTTGAATTAAAAACAAGGATATTGAATAAGTGTTTGCTTGCTTATTTGTTTGAATGGTATTTAATGAGTAGTTCCTATGGGCCTGGCACTGTGCTAGGCAGTTGATGATACATTATTTTATTCTTAAAACGGTCCTATGAAGTAGTTGGTGATATTGTCCCCATTTTATGAATAAGAAGGTGAGGCTTCCCAAGTAATGTGGCCAATGATTAGCTAGACCTCTCTTCACTTACTGCTCCTCTGTTTCCAGCCAATGATCTTCCCTCTCTTACACTGGAGGAAGGAAAAATAGGGCTGGGCTTTGTTCCTTGGCCAGAAGAGGGGTTGTGCTGGAAGTATCCTTTAGTGTAGCTGTGAGGTCATGGGTAGAATACTTGTCACTTTATTTCTTATTTAAGTATAAATGACAACATTTGTCCATGTAAACCATTTCTCACTCATCTGTTACGTATAAGAACTAGAGAATGTTGGTTTATGATGTCATGTAAGATGTTTTCTCCATGATCCAGAAAACTAATACCTTATTCCCATGGTAAACTCCTGATTATAATTAGCACAAGGACAGAGCAGTAGGGGTGCCACCTAATGTGGATAGCCCTTCTATTCCTTCTAGATAGATTCCTTCTATCTAGATACATTCCTTCTAATGTGGTTTGGAACATATTTTTTAGTTCTGAAAGCAGAGTTCCCTCCTTATTACAGCTGACTTGGGGTGAATGAAAATTTAGTTTACCTGCCTTGAATTCTAACAGATGGATGTAGTAAAAAGATAGTTCAAGGTCATACTGGATCCATAATGTAAAATTTGCCATGAGTATTTCAGGTTAAGAGGTTTCCTACCTTGACCTTGATAGCTGAAATTCCAAATGTGATTTGCTTGAATTAAAGAAATGATTGATGGAAACTGGATTTAGTTAACTAGGCCTTTATTTTGACTTTAAATCAAAGATTTGTTCATGGTACTTTTTGCAAAGACAACCATCCCCTCATGTCACTCTTCTGTGATGTTGAATTTTTTTATTACTGCATGTGAGAGAATTGTAAGTGATCTTGCTTTTGACTTTATCATTAGAGAGATAGAGAGTTTACTGTGTGTTTCATTACTTAAAGACAAAGATAACTTAAAGACAAAAACCTAGTCTTTATAATGAAATGGAAGATAAAGTACATAGCATATAACACACAGAGAGGATCAAACAAAATATTTAAAAAATGCACATATTTCTGTCATCTCAATAAATGCATTGGGGCTAAACACTAGAAGGTTCAAAGTCAGATTGGGTTTTTAAAAATCCAACTAAAAACTGTTTATAAGAGATAGTCTTGCAACGTGATGACCCACCTCTGAAGTAGTCAAATTCGTAGTAATAGAAAGTAGAATGGTGGTTTCCAGGAGTCAGGGGGAACAGGGAAGGCAGAGCTGCTGTTTAATGGGTAGTAAGTTTCAAATTTGCACAATGTAAAAGTCCCGAAGATCAGTTTCACAACAGTGTGAATATACTGCACACTACTAAACTGGACACTGAAAAGTGGTTAAGATGGTACATTTTATGTTTTTGTTTTTGCCATAATTAAAAAACATAATGACCCACCAAAATGTAAAATGACAGGCTAAGATCTGTTAACAGTGGCAAGTGAAAATAAAGTATGACATTATTAATATCGGACAAAGCAGGATTTAATTAATATTGTTTGCAACATTTTTTTTGCACTCAGGAATAAATCCAAATCAAATACTAATAGAACTGGATGGAGAAATTCATCAAAATATTATAGTGGTAGAGAACTTTCATACTCTATATTCAAATGGAAGGGAACTGCATCTGTGTTAAATAAGAGATCAATTATCATTTTCCACTAGAAATGTCATCAGTGACTTTTGTGGGAGCATTTTCTGTAGACAGATGTGATCAGAAACTCATTCCTCGTGTAGAAGAATAACAAGGAACCCGAAGGAGGGGACCCACAGACCTAAAATACCTGTATGTTGGTCTATAAGTCTTTCTGCCTAGGGTTATTTTCTCTGCAGATTGTTTGCAAATGCAATCTAATTTGTGAAAGGTAGAAGTCTTGAAACAGCATTTTTGTTTTGTCTCATTCAAGTGGATGAAGGGTTCCTAGACAAGGATGATGGAATAATAGACGTGGGAAGCCTGGAAGGGAGGGTTCTGAAAATTCAAGGGAAAAAAAGAAACGAATGCCAAGAGGTCAGTGACTGTGGACAAAAAGGATGCAAAACTTTGCCCCTGTGGATTTCTAGGAGACTATGCTAAACACCTTGTCACTGGAGAGTGAGTGTAGATCTTTGGGTGTAGATCTTCTTAAGAATCCGTAGGAACCTGTGCTCAATAGAACAAAGTGAATCCATCGTGGAGCGCCTGAGTGGCTCAGTTGGTTAAGTGACCGACTTTGGCTCAGGTCATGATCTCACGGTCCATGAGTTTGAGCCCTGAGTCGGGCTCTGTGCTGATAGCTCAGAGCTGGAGCCTGCTTCAGATTCTGTGTCTCCCTCTCTTTGCCCCTCCCCCGCTCACACTCTGTCTCTTTCTCTGTCTCTCTCTCAAAAAATAAATAAACGTTAAAAAATTTAAAAAAACATCCCCAAAGGCAAGGGAGTCAAGAGCAAAAATGAACTATTGGGACCTCATCAAGATAAAAAGCTTCTGCACTGCAAAGGAAACAATCAAGAAAACTATAGGCAACCGACAGAATGGGAAAAGATAGTTGCAAATGGCATATCGGATAAAGGGCTAGTATCCAAAATCTACAAGGAACCAAACTCCACACCTGAAAAACGAATAATCCAGTGAAGAAATGGGCAGAAGACATGAAAAGACACTTCTCCAAAGAGGACATCCAGATGGCCAACAAACACATGAAATGATGCTGAGCATCACTCATCATCAGGGAAATACAAATCAAAACCACACTGAGATACCACCTCATGCCAGTTAGAGTGGCTAAAATGAACAACTCAAGAGACTACAGATGCTGGCGAGGATGTGGAGAAACAGGCACCCTCCTACACTTGGTGGGAATGTAAACTGGTAGAGCCGCTCTGGAAAACAGTGTGGAGGTTCCTCAAAAAACTATCAATAGAACTCCCGTATGACCCAGCAATAGCACTGCTGGGGATCTTCCCAAGGGATACAGAAATGCTGATGCATAGCGGCACATGTACCCCAATGTTCGTAGCAGCACTTTCAACAACAGCCAAATCACGGAAAGAGCCTAAATGTCCACCAACTGATGCATGAATAAAGAAGATGTGGTTCATCTATACAATGGAATACTACATGGCCATGAGAAAGAATGAAATCTGGCCATTCGTAGCAAAGTGGATGGACCTCGAGGGTGTCATGCTAAGTGAAAGAAGTCAGGCGGAGAAGGACAGATACCATATGTCTTTCCTCATAGATCTAACAGGAGAAACCTAATGGGACCATGGGAAGGCGAAGAGGGGGAAAAGAGTTAGGGGGAGGGAGGGAGGCAAATCATGAGAGACTCTTGCATACTGAGAACAAATTGAGAGCTGAAGGGGGAGGGGGAAAGGGGAAGGGGGGTGATGGTCATGGAGGGGGGCACTTGTGGGGAAGAGCACTGGGTGTTATATGGAAACCTATTTGACAATAAACTAAAAAAAAAAAAAAAAATCCATCGAATCTAGTAACAGCTTGAAGCCCTTCTACTGTCCCCAGAAGGGAGAAGACTGCTCGGAATTTAAAGACTATTGAGAGGTTCAGAAGATAACGTATTTAATGTAGAAGTACTATTCGAGACAGGAAGGGCGCATGAGCTTTGGAGTCACGCAAACCTAGGTTCAAAGCCCAGCTTTGCCATTTTCTGTACTATGTGATATTGGACAAGTTACTTAATCTTGCAGTTTGATGATGAGGTTATAACATACATAAATATATAGCATGCTGTCTGACATATAGTAGGTACTCAATAAGTGAGAGCTGCTAGTTGCTAAATCCATCCTCTATAAGGTGACTGCCTGAAACCAATGCCATAGTGGAGTGGTGCTGCAATCTGAACCCAGGTTGTCTGACTTCAGAACCTATACTCGGTCACTGGCCTGCCCTGCTTCGTTATCAAAGAGCTATGTTTCTTGTGTAGGATGAAGTCCCTTGGACCTGGCATGCATGCTGCCATAGATGCTACGTTCCAGTAAGTATTAGGTTCTCAGGTCAGCCTTATGTATCTGAGGTGTTTGAGGGCCAGCAGCACTGTAAATCATAAAGCCATTCTGAGATCTTGAGACAATGTTAGTTTTTTAACTATGGAAGGCTGTGAAGTACATCTCCTCAGTTTTTCCCTATCCATAGGCATTTCTACCCTCCCCTGCACCCCTGAACATAGAGCTTAAGTTGATGGTAATCTATTGCAGCATAGGGACGGGGACAGAGGCTAAGGCTCTGGGCTCCAGTGGGGGTCAGGTAGAGGCTTCTAGCAAAACCTCTGGGATTCTGCAGTTATTCAATTCTGTCTTCCTCTGCCATTTTTCCCCCTTTGTTTTTTCTGCTGTGGCTTCCTTTTCTTGTCTTGGAGTGGAATTCCTATCTCCTCTCCTGCCCTGGGTCCTTGATGGAATGACATAACTCCTTGGCTGTTGTCTAAGGATGTTTTTACTGCCAACAATTGTTGGAAACAGAGAGCTAACCGGAGTGACTAGCTCTGGCACTGTTGCTGTCTCTTTTTCACATAGATGCAGTCTCATTAGGAAAAGGTGAAGATATATAAGGCTGCTTGTGGGCACTGAGCATTTAGATTTCTAGGGAAAGACACATCTACATTTAGGGGGAAGTGAAGATTTTTTGTGCATCTTCTGGGTTAGTCATTGAAGCAGTCAGGCTGCAGATCCACGCACACAGCAGATGTAAAGCTTGGAAAGCAGTGATGGAGGTGGAGTGAATAGACCACTACCCCAGTTTTGTTCCTTCCTTGTCACTGCCTGTTGGGCCAAACCCATGTTGATTCATGGGTTAAGGAAAGGCCCTGGACTGAGATTCTAGGAGTTTGAAAAGAAGATGGTCTTGCCTCTCAGTCTGCATTACAGAGAGGAGAAAGGTGGGGAAGGGTATTTGAGAGAAGTTAGTGGCCGCCCAATTGCGAGACTTAGGTGGCAGGTTTTTTTGCAGTTATTTCTATATATAATGTAGAGCCATTGAGTGATTGTTACTCTGTTTTTACATAAAATATTAATTTTATGTAAATTTTATGGAATATTCGGGAGCACTGAGGGGCCAAAATGTTCTTCTGAAATTACTCTGAAATCTCATTTTGTTCTAACCACCATCTTGCATCTCTCTCCCTCTCTCTGTCTCTCTCTCTGAATGATTTTCATTTGAAGCAGTCCAATGAAGTCTGGTTAAGTGTGGCAATAAATTGCTCAATAATTCCCATAAATTCTCTAAAATTTAAGAAGGGGAAAATTGAATATGGTGTAAGTAAGCTCCAGAGATTTTGAAAGAAATGATCCCTTCAATCTTGGTTCTATGGTTCTGTTGTCATTCTTTTGTAAATAAGAGATCTGCAAGTAGATCAGAGATTTGTGTGGAAAATGGGTTATTTGATGAGGGCAACGAGAGTTTCTTTATATAATAACTCATCTCTTGTGCAGAAAATCTTACGTGGATTTTTCTGACTGTGGAGGAAGAGCCCGTACCTACTTAATATGGTGTGGGAATAAATTTTAAAGGTGGTTAGACTGTAGAGAGGCTTTTAATAAGTGCAGTAATGTCTTTGTTTGGATGTCCATTAGTCAAAGCAAAAGAAGAAACAGGTCATGAGAGCCTGGTCTTGGACCTAAGCTTCTATGTATATAACCAGTTCTGCTATAATGCAACTTCTGTGTTCCTAAAAATCACCCTGCTGCACAAAATTGCACAATAGAAACCACAGCACTTAGGGGCAAAATAGGGTTAGGGACCCAACATTCAAAAATGTATTCAGTGACCCATTAATAAAAAAGACAGGAACGAAATAAAAATGGTAGCATGGTTTCACACATAAATGGTTAAGGAAAACATAACTTCTACAATAAATATGGCACTTTCACTTGAAAAAGGCCTGAATTTGCTTGTGAAGGTGGGTTTCAGAGGGCCACAGCTTGTGAGTTAGTGCGACATGGTGGACGCTGGCTGTGGGACGCCATCACAGGGAAGCCATCAGCGGCTTGTTTGTCTGTCTGATAGACTTACATGTCATATAATCCATAGGGACAGTAGGTTAGTAGTTGCCGGGGTCTAGGAGGAAGCAGGGGATAGGGAATGACTGCTAATGGGGATGGAGTTTCCACCTGGGGTGATGAAAAAGGTCTGGAACTGGATGGTGGTGATGGTTGCAACAACATTGTGAGTCTACTTCGTGCTACTGAATCGTACACTTTAAAATAGTGAATGTGTAGGGGGGCCTGGATAGCTCAGTCACTTGAGCATCCGCCTCTTGATTTTGGCTTAGGTCATGATCTCATGGTTCATGGGATCGCGCCCACATTGGACTCTGCACTGACAGCACAGAACCTGCTTAAGATTCTCTCTCTCCTTCTCTCTCTGCCTCTCCCCTGTTCGCATACACATGTGCGTGCACTCTTTATCAAAATAAATAAACAAATTTAAAAAAATAAAATAGTTAAAATGTAAACTTTGTGTAATACGTATTTTACCACACAAACACACAAAGCTTATGTTTAGTTTGTGTCCTGAGAAGAGTGCTGTGCTTAGTACTACAGGGGATGCAGTAAGAAGTGCAGCAAGGTGCTGTCTTAAAGGAGTGTTGCAGCTTAGTTGGGAGCTGGGGTAAATGGAACAACAATAGTTAGATTATAAGACAAAATGGAAATGTGCGATGGAGGAGGTGAGAACAATAGGCTTCAAGTGTCTCAGGGGGGAGTGTACCTGTCCTTTGGGAGAAATCCAAAATTCTCCAAAATTTGGGAGAATTTCCCCCAGCACATAAGATCGTCTCTTTGGGTCTGAACTAAGTGTCATGTAGGAAGCTCTAAAAATACCTGTTCTCAGGCCTGGCCCTGTTCAAATTAAATCAAAGTCTTTGAAAGGAGGGGCTTAGAAATAGGTATTTTTAAATAGAATCCTCAGGTGATTCTCACTAGCAGCCAGGGGTGAAAACCACAGGCTTAAGGAACTATTGAATATTGACAGGTGCATTCTGGGCAGGGGAAAGTATAGAAGCAAATGTCCAGCTGGGAGAACCTAAGTTCTTTTTCACTGGTCAGGGGCTTTGTGTGCAGGAAACGGAGGAGCCAGGCAGAAAAGGCAGCTTAGGCAATCTCACAGAGTATCTTTAATGTCAGGGTAAGAGCCTGCAGTTAATTTTGTCTTCAGTGGGGAGTATTCAAAGGATTTTGATGGGGGCAGGAGGGATAGCTATCTGTACTCGCTCTTTAGGTAAGTGAATCTGGCAGCATTTTGAGATAAAAATGATCCGATGTGTAGATTGCTGGAGATAGAGAGGCCTATTAGGGATGAATTTTAATGATCTAAACCAGAGGTTCTGAGAGTGGAGTCTGTGGGCTCCTAGGTGTCTCCCTAAGGTCCTTTTGGGAGAGGGTCTACAAAGACAAAGCTACTTTCAGAATACTAAGATGTTACTTGCTTTTTCTCTGGGTTTGGCATTTGTGTTAATGGTACAAAAGCAATGCTCGGGGAGTCTTTTGGCGTCTTAGCAGAAATCAAGGCTGTAGCACAAGCTGTACTCCTATTTTTCACCATCTTACCCCTGCAGAAAAAAATACCAGTTTCGCTTAAGAATGCCCTTGATGTAGCAATAAAAATCTCAACCCTTGGGTTTACCACATCTTTGTAACGTTCTGTGTGACAGAATGGGAAGCACTCATAAAGCACTTGGGCATACTAGAGAATGTCAGTTGTCTTGAGGAAGGGCACTTGGACAAATGTTTGGGTTGCAAGCTCAACTAGTTGCTTTTTTCAGGGAAACACCATTTTTTCATGAAAGACTAATTGATATATTATAGTTATTCAGACTTGGATATTTGGCAGACATTTTCTTGGGAATGAACAACACTAGCCTGTCACTTCAAGACATTTGACAGCAATTATTGCCAATGATAAAATATGCCCTTTCAAGCAAAAATGTGAATTTTGAAAAATTTGTTTCTACCACTGTGAACTTACTAGTGTACCAATACTTTAAAAATTTTCTGATGCGATATTTTATTACTGTGTAATAAAATACATCACCATTTGGAAGATTGCATACTAAGTGAACCAATATTTTCCAATATTAGTCATTGGGAGTTACCTTGCCATGAGGGCTTGACCAGAATGGCTCGTTTGTTCATGACCTCATTTAGGACACACAATGAGGTAGGTCAGATTTTCAGCATTTGCCACCTGCATGGGGGATGGTCAGATGAAAACCATGACAGCAGACATGTTTTGAGCCCAATGAACTTAGAAAGCAGTAATACTTTTATTTTACATTTTTTATGCTATGTTATTTTAAAGTAACAGCTTTATTGAGATAAAATTCATATACCATCCAATTTATTTAAAATATACATTTCAGTTGTTTTTAGTACATTAACAGAGTTGTGCAACCATCAACACAATCAATTTCAAAACATTTTCATCACCGCCTCCCTCCTAAAACAAACCTTCATGCCCGTTTAGCATAGTCATTCCCATTTCCTCCCAAACCCCCAGCTCTAGGCAACTAGCAACTTATATTCTTTTCCTCTGGATTTGCCTATTGTGGGCATTTCATGTAAGTACAATACACTATGTTGTCTTTTGTGTTTGGCTTCATTTCCTTAGTATAATGTGTTCAAGGTTACACTGTGTTTTTTCTGTTCCGCTTCGTGTGCTTAGTGTGATGTGTTCAAGGTCCATCTATGTTAGTAGCATGAATCAGTACATCATAACTTTTTATGGCTGAATAATATTCTATATAGATTATACCACCTTTTTTTCTATCAAGTGTGCAGGTGTGTGTGTGTGTATGTATATTTATGTTTGCAAAGGATTTTTAAAATTTTAATTCCAGTGTAGTTAACATAGAGTGTTATATTAGTTTAGGGTGTACAATATTGTGATTCAGCAATTCTGTACATTGCTCAGTGCTCATCATGGTAAGTATATTATTCACTATTTCACCCATTTCCTCTCACCCTCACCTCCCCAGCAGTAGTACTTTTAATGATATAAGGAAGTTAAGTGAGGGTCCTGGTTGTAGGGAGGGTTAAAAAAAAGTGATGTTTTGCTTTTTGGCTGTGTCCTGACATGAAGTTTTCTTAACTCCTTCAAATGTGTTGAGAACAAGCTACGCTTACCAAAGCTTTGTTTTGGGAAGACTTTTATGAAGTTGGATATAGAAAAATCAGTTTTCAAAGATTTTTTTTTCCTTCTCTTACTTATCTTAATAGTCATGATGTCCTTCTTTGCCTCCTTTTTAAAGCCATTTTTGATGCCAGAAGTTAGTCCACTAGGGGCTGCTGACCTCATTGTCAGGAGCCTTGGACTTTGCACAGCCGCCCTCTGCTCCCCAGCCTGGTGTTGACAACAGTCACTCAAGACTCCCCTTCCTGGTCTCAGATACTGGTCTTTGTATTTGAGAACTCAGGAACAAATCTCTTTGGTTTTTAAACTGCTAGAACTGGCCAACGCCCCACATTTGCCTCGGGAATTCACTAATAATGGCTCCTTTCACTGTACCCTCTGACCTAATTTTTTGCTGTTTTTTATTTACAAGCTCGTTTTTATTGAATATGCAGTTGTGTAATTTTTTTTTTTCCTATTGGTAATCCCCTCCTGCCTTCCAGGGATCCTCCTTTGTGGAAAATCTGTGGTTTGCTGAGTTTAGGATCAGTTTCCTTGCAGTGATGGCTCATCGGGTCCTTAAGACGGTATTAAGTACAAGGTGATTGGACACAAAAGCCAATAAGATGGAAAGGTGAAGGACAGGCAGGCTGGTAGCTGGAGCTGAAAAAAAAGATTTGAGAGAAGGTTATGTCTACAGGGCTTAGTGCAATTGTATGGGTTGTTTTTCCCTTGAAATCTAGTAAAATCCATATTGCTCATTCACAGTTGATTCAGAGAGAGGAATTGTCTTATGAATGTGGAAAAGTCTTGTTCCAGGTTGGAGGTAAAGATAAATATAAAGGCCCTGGGGAAGTATTATGAATATTATGCAGACCATTCATCTCTTCTTTTCATGAATGAAGAAGTTGGCACAGTAGTTCCTCATTCTCCAAAGGGGATATGTTTCAAGATCCCCAGTGGCCAGTGGATGACTGAACTACTCTTGATTTTGGCTCAGGTCATGATCTTGCAGTTAGTGAGATCCAGCTCTGCAGAGATCTCTGAGTTGACAGCGTGGAGCCTTGTTGGGATTCCCTCTCTCTCTCTCTCTCTCTCTCTCTCTCTCTCTCTCTCTCTCTCTTTCTCTGCTCCTCCCCTGCTCATGCTCTGTCTCTCAAAAATAAATAAATCAACACTTAAAAATGAGGGAAGCCTCAGTGGCTCAGTCTTAAGCATCTGACTCTTGATTTCGGCTCAGGCCAAGGTCTCACAGTCATGAGATTCGGCTCTGCACCTAGCTAAGATTTTCTCTCTCCCTCTCCCTCTGCTCCTCCCCTGAGCACACACATGCACACTCTCTCTCAAAAAATAAATTTAAAAAATCAGTGAAAAATCTCAAAAAATGGCTAAATATGTCAAATAAAAGTTACTGGCTGGAATTAAAATACAGTGATAACAAATGTTTAACAGAAATTCCCCACATAGCTGGAAGTTCAGTATATGGTAAATGATCTAAGTTTAAACTGATGATTTTCAATGAATTTATAAAATTAAAGTGTTTTTCTCTGCCTGATAAAGATACCACTGAAATCAGAAGTCTCATGGATGTCCTAAGGACAAGCAGACAGACCTAACGGAACTAAGGCAGTCCCTTATCCCCTCTACACAGAAAGCAGTGTCTTCATGTCCACTACTTGCACCTCAAGCCATTACTACCCAGACTGAGGTGGCTGTACCTTTTCCATGGTTCTCACAACCCCTCCTTAGTGTCATGTTTTCTACCTGAATGCTGTCAAGAACCAGCTATTGAGCTGTAGCAGGGCCAGATGCTCCAGAAATGATGAGCTGAAAGGGCCAGTTCCTCCTGTCCCTAGATGACATCACCTGCTGTAGATGCTTCTCAGAGGTGACTGCATTCCTTTTCTGATGTGGCTCCCCTGAAGATTCTGTACTGTGCTATGGAAGGATCAGAGGGTGGATGTCAAAAGGGTGAGAGGGACTTGCAGGAGGGAAATAGATGGGACATAGACGAGAATTCTCTGCTGAGGTATGGGTGCATCTGAACGGGGAAGAGGCAGGCAGATGTGTCTACCTTTCACCATGGGGAGGTAAGTCAGACTAACCCTGTGGGACAGGCTCCTTCTACAGCACGTGAGCTACATGCAGCCTTCAGCTGACCACCTGTCCGATTTCCCTGAGTGGTGGGCCCTGGGTCCATAGTGAGAGTGTCTGAAAGAAGGCAGTGGGAAGTACCTGATCTGAAGGGGTGTAATCAGGAAGTCACCAAGGAGAGATGAAGTTGCCCCTGAAAACAGGGCCTCCATCTTCATGGCTGAGAGATTTCTGGATGACCCTCCACTATGTGTGATGGTTGTGAGATTTGACCTTTTCCCTGCCCCATCTGCTGATGAAAGTGGCCTGAAGATCCTGTTTGCCACATGCTCTTCTCTGGACAGGCCCAATGTCAGGGCCCCAAAACAGGGGTAATAACACAAAAAATGTTCCCTATCCCATTTAATTCAGTATCTCAGCATATAATAATCTCATCACTTCTTTAAAGACTAGGATGCTGAGATGGATGGGTGGGACTCAGTGCACAGAACGGGGAATGTATGTGGATTGACATATGAGGTGCATGTCACTGCAAAACCATTATGAGTTGCTCATTTCCTTAGACTTTTATTCTAATCATAATTCAGCTCTCTAAGTGTTAACAATGTTTTGGGTCAAGATACTGTAGTTTTTAAGGTTTTTTTTTTTTAACTTTATTGAAGTTATCTGTGTGTGTGTGTGTGTGTGTGTGTGTGTGTGTGTGTGTAATTTATTGATTGGATGATTGGGTGATTTATTTAGTTGACATTTTAATGAAACAAACCAACCAGCATCAGGAGACTTAGAGGCTTGTATTTGTGTTTGGCAGTCCTCTGGCTTCTCTGGGAGGGCATCCACGAATGACTTTGCTTTTGGAAACAATGCTGAATTTAAAGATGGTTTTACTGTAGCTTAACAGAAAAATAGTGCTATATATAGAAATGCACTCTGGTTCCTCACAAATATGTAGCATTTGTTCAATAACCAGCCTC
This sequence comes from Cryptoprocta ferox, assembly GCA_028646485.1. NCBI lineage: Eukaryota > Metazoa > Chordata > Mammalia > Carnivora > Eupleridae > Cryptoprocta > Cryptoprocta ferox. Next base: position 64,978,714 of record CM053559.1, on the reverse strand, counting down.
CCTAAACTTTCTTAAAACCCGAGGATCTTCCTTTTCTGCTGAGACACAATATCCCTAAAAATCAATACATTCTTATTTTTAGTCACTAGTTTTACCTTGAGAGGGCAGGTGGCCCAGGAGTTTCTATCATGAGGGCTGGTACCATTTATGTGACAGTTGGATTGCTTGACCCTATATAGCATTTTCTTCAAAAGAAGTCTTGATTTTATGTTTTAAAAAATTTTCCTTCTCTGTGTTTCATTTGGGCTGCAGAGAAATTGAGTTGGTCAGGGGTTTACCCCTCAGTGCTGCCTCCTCTGTAATCCTAACTGGAGGGAAGATGTATGATCAGCAGGGATCTTTCATCTTGTCTATATGGTGGTTTGAGAATGGGCCCCCGATTTTTCCTGTTTTTCATATTGTTAGGTTTGCTTAGGGAAATGGCAATGAGAGGAGGGCTGTTTGGAGCCACTGCTGGAATACTCATGGGCACCAGTCTGGCCTTCTGGTATACTGGGGAAAAGATTGCCTCCCAGCCATGGAACTGGGAGGTCACCATGTGACCCAAAGGAAAGAAACTTCTCTGATTGAGAGAAATCCTTCAAGAGAGGCAAGGCGCTTTCTTCTCATATCAGTCTTTTGAAATGGTATTAGAACTGGGATATATTTTACTTTTTTCCTCCCTCAATAAATGAAACTGGGGTGATGCTGAAAGTGATTGGTCACCTTTACATCCATGGTTCTTAGTAGCAGCATTTAGAAATAAGGAGTCTGGCTTTATTTACTGCAAATTAAAATCCCCTACATTCTACTAGATTATATCCCTAAGAGGCAGGATTACAGCATCCATTTTAATAGTTTCTTTAGCAATTGTTGGATTTCCATTGGCATTGAAATGTAATCATGTGGGCATTTTGACATTTGTCTGCAATAAATAGAAAAGAATGTAATTAAAGGTCAGCCCCTGAAATGGATTTTTAGTTTATTTTGATATCTCTGGAAACCTACATGTTTGGCTGGTGTTCTTTACATGACTTAAGTTTTTAAATGCTCTTTTAGTTATCTAAGTTTCACTGGGGTCTGCAAATTAAGGGAGTATAAATAAATATTTTGTTGCCAAGAGAGTGAGCTAACAGTATCCTTGGTGGTCTAATAATAACTAGTGTAATTAATGCTGTAAAATACTCTCATTTATTAACTGAGGTAGAAATTTCAATAGAGAGGGAGAGTGGGTGTCTCCTTGACTTGTACTATCAAGCTTAGAGGCATAGGAGGCTTCAAATGAGGGATTTGTTTGTTTCTATCACTTTCTGTTTGGTTTCCTAGAAGGATATGTATCACTCCAGTGTTGGGCGTGACACCTAAGGTATTATGGAATGAACATGAATTTAGATATTCAGAGTAGTGTACTTTTTTTTAGAGATTAGGAGTTATTTTTGCAAGTTCTTCAGAATTCATACTAGCTTGCAGTGAAATCATATCACTGTATCTAAGCATGTCATCTCAGAAATGTTTGTATCATACTAGTCTTAGAATTTTACAATAAATTATACTTAGAATGTTAGTGTGTGTGTGTGTGTGTTTAAAAGAAAAGCTAAGGCGGTTTATTTACCTCATTGCCCGACATATGACACTTCTCCATATTCTGAAATAGTCCTTCCTGTTGCAGCTAAAGACTGTATAATTGATAATTTCTCTTTTATTTGCAATCCTGTCTCTACCAAATTCAGGACCTGACATTCAGAGCCCTTGCTGTATGGCTTTAATAGAGTCCTACTTCCTTGGCCACAGGAAATGAGGACATCACCAATGAGGGCAATTGGCTACTTGCCAAATAGTCTACTCCTTGCCACCCCGAGATCTTGGCTCATTTCTATAATGATTTCTGTGCTCTTCCTGCACCTTCAGTTGTCAGAATTCCACCCAATGATTCTAGGCTTCTTCCATGAAAGCTTTCTTGATTCCTTTGATTAAATAAACTACAAGTTTCATTTTATGGTATGTATCATGACTTCCCCCAGAGAGTAGCTGTATTAGTTGGCTGGGGCTACCATAACAAAATACCACAGACTGGGTGACTTAAACTACAGAAACTTATTTTCCACAGTTTTGGAGGCTGGAAGTCCAAGACTAAGATATCAGCAGGTCTAGTTTCTCCTGAGGCCTCTCTTTTTGACTAGCAGACTTGTGTTTGTGTCCTCACATGGCCTTTTCCTGTGCACATACCTCCCTGCTATCTCTTCCTCTTGTTAGAAGGACACCAGTCAGATTGGATAAGGGCCCACCCATATGACCTCATTAAACCATAATATCCTCTTTGAAGGCTGTCTCCAAATATAGTCATATTCTAAGGTACTGGAGGTTAGTACTTCAACATACGAATTGGGAGGTGGGGAGAGGAGGGAACCAATTCAGTCCAAAACAGTGACTGTTTATATGTGTCTTCTCTTTCCTTTGCCTGATTTGGTTGTGAGGTATTTGAACATAGAGCCTTGTATAAATGGACTTATGAGGTCTTAGTTTCATGCCTCATATATAATAAAGAGTCAATACATATCTTTAGAATTTAATTTTAATTAAATCAACTCTTCAAAAGTTTAGTGCAGTTATTAGGCTTTTATGGAAATGATCTGTGACCAAAACATGATACTTAAAATTTCTTTATGGATTTAGCCAAATGCTGCCAAGTAATTTATAAAACAAAACACTGCCAGAACAGTATGTTACTCTTCTTTTACCTTTGGATTTCAGTAATGCTTGTTTTGCATACATCCTCTCTGATTCTTACACACTCAAGGTGAAAACAGAAGTCAAGATAGAACTTACGATACCTGTCTTTTAAACCCACACATGAATCTAGCAAATGTTGAATTATGCTTGGGTATAACTCACCAATTCATTCAGTTTTCTGGGGCTAGTGACTTCAGAGTCCTTATCAGGAAGCCATGCTACTCAGAATTAGATTTTCTTTGGACATATTTTTGAAGTTATCAGTGGTCAGATTAAGAAATTGGTTATTCCTGTTCTGAAAACTTAAGAAGTTCAGAGCATTTCTGCCATCCTCCAATGTGTGGATTCCCGGAAGCTCTATCAAATGCATATCTAAATGTCAGAGGAAAATCTTTGCGGATGTCCAAAAAAACCCTCTTGTTTGTCCCACAGTCTCCTTGGGACCCACCTTTGTGTCTATGCTTTGCTTGGAAAAATCTGGTTAAATATCTCAACTTGACTCTCAAGGTCCTGTTTGGCTCTCTGCTAGTCACATCTTTGTGTGTTTAGAGTTGTCGTCATCAGCAGTAGGGAATATCAGTCTCTGGGAGCAGATGAGAGTGTACCCAGCTTTCTGGCAAACAGCTTTTACCAGAAACCTGCCTAAAAGAAAGACATTTACTGTGTCTACAGGACTTCCATCCATCTACACCTCATGCTGCCATGTTCTTTTAGGTTCCATGGCCACCTCCCACCGCTGTACCTGAATGTTAGTTAGGCTTAAGACTGCATACGTGTCTTAGTCTGTCCAGGCTGCTCTAATGAAATACTAGAAACTGGGTGGTTCATAAACAACAGACGTTTATTGCTCACATTCTGGAGGCTGGGGAAGTCTAAGACCAAGGTGGTGGCAGATTCGGTGTCTGGTGACACCCATTTCTGGTTCAGAGATAATTAATTGTCTTCTCACCGTGTCCTCACATGGTGGAGGGAGCAAGGGCATTTTCTCTTGCCTCGTATTATAAGGTCACTCATCTATTCATTAGGGCTCACTCTCTTGACCTCATCACCTCCTAATACCATCACTTTGGGGATTAGGATTCAATATTTGAATTCTGCAGGGACTCAAACATTCAGACCATAGCAGTTGGGAACTGCCAGATGGAATCTTCTGCAGAGCCCATTGTTTATTACGTTTTCCCTTCCTTCATAGTACCAGAAAGTTTCTAAGAAATTTAGTTTAGAATTTGGTGGCTTTGTGCTTTTGCTTCAAGGAAGCTTACTACCAAATTTCAAACTTTGCCATGATTATTCAAGTTAACACATACAGTTATAATATTTGCATTTTAATTTTGCTTTCATAATTAAAAAAATTTTTTTAAGTAACTATACACTAGTAAGAGTTGTAAAAGTAATTCATAGAGTTTCTATATACCCATTACCCAGCTTGCCTCATGGTTGGTTGGTATCCATTTGTTTTTTTAAATATATGTTTTATATTAGAAGAGTTTTAGATTTTCACATTAATCTTTTCACACATAATTTTTAAATATATGTTTTATATTAGAAGGGTTTTAAATTTTCACATTTAAAAAGTTTGTTTTTCTAAACTTATTGTTATGTTCTTTATTGTAATTTTCCATACCTTAGAGAAAGGTTGAAAATAAATAAAAGCTAGTAAATAAGGAAGAACAAAACCGTCAAGTTAACCTATACTTGTTTCAGATCACCATGCAAGGTGATAGGGACTAGGAGGTTTTGTCCTTGGATATAAAATCAGAATAATGTCCTCAATATGATCTCTGACATGTTTCTGATTCTGACAAATATTTTTCCATTTTTTAATGATCCCAGAGGATTCTTAAAATAATTTCTAGGGGATAAACTTAAATGGTACTTTAATCCCTTTCTTGATTCCTACTGGTCATTCTTGAACCTACCACCTCCAACATTACTGACAGCACCCTTGTTTAGTAAATAAGCCCGTTACTGCTTATTATTGATATCACACCATTTAGCATTGGGTTAATTATATACTACCTTATATTTTTCTAAACTTACTTTTTAGTCTGTTCTCCCCATCAGATTATAAGCATTTTAAAACTTCTGCCTTCTACTTTTTATATTGTTCCTGTATTCCTTAGCAGAAATTTAAAGCACAGGAGGTCATTTGGATATTTTTCTCCTAAGAAGTGGTATTTTATACTTGTTCATTCTAAATTATGGTGTCCAATATAAAGCAGAAAAGCAGATTTCTATTTTTTTAAGAGAGAAGTAAATTCCTTTTTAAAAAAATGTTTATTTATTTATTTTGAAAGAGAGAGTTTGCACGGGGGAGAAGCAGAGAGAGAATCCCAAGCAGGCTCTACACTGTCAGTGTAAAGTCTGACGTGGGCTCCATGTCACGAACCATGAGATCATGACCTCAAGCCACGATCAAGAGTCCGATGCTTAACTGACTAAGCCACCCAGGTGCCCCAAAGCAAATTTCTTCTGGTGACTGATTCTCAGAATTTGGGAACAATCAAGGTTAATTTTGAGTTTTGGGGCTTTCCTTGCAATCAGAGAGCCACATTTTGCAAGCCAGGGCCTGCAATTATGTGCAAGAAAGCTGTAAAGGTCCTGAGCTGGGAATTTTGCCCCCACTTCTTCTTGGAGTACCCTACTCTAATGATCAGTTCGCCAGTGGAGAGTGCACGGCTGGTTAATGAGGCATTCTATTTCACTGGAGTACTTAAAAGTAATTCAGTAATAATTGCTGCATGTTATGATTCATATTCCAGAACACACGGTAGCAATAACACATCTGTTGTGGAATTGCCGTTATAAGATGGAGAGAGCATTAACCCACCTAACCCCTGCTCGCTCATGACCACAGTTCCAGGAAAAAATTCAGATTGATTTTTTTCTGCAGAGCCCGCCCTCCAGCACTGGCATCAGCAGAGGGGAGAGTGGAGCATGGGATGCAGGAGAGTGGGTTTAGGCAGTCTTTGGAGGCTGGCCCTGGGTCCTGAAGGGATAGGTGGGTCTGGGTCCTGGGTTTCAGAAAAAGGGAAAGATTGTTTGGGGCTGTTCTTAGGGTAAGAGCAGTCATGGGTTTATCATGTTTTAATACTGTATAGGTCATCTTTTACCAGTCTACCCTGCCCTAAGACTGAGCCTCTGTTTTTTGTTTTCTTTTACGTTTATTTCTTTATTTTGAGAGTGAGAGAGCGAGCGAGTGAGCACGAGGTGGGTAGGGGCAGAGGGAGCAGGAGAAAGAATCCCAAGCAAGCTCTGCACTGTTGTTGCAGAGCTTGATGTGGGGCTCGAACTCATGAATTGTGAAATCATGACCTGAGCCCACATCAACTGATTTTGAGTTACCTAATCAACTGAGCCACCCAGATGCCCAGGCACTGGAACCGTTGGTTTCAAAAAGGGCCAAGACCAAATATTCTGCAGGTCTGACTCTCCTGGCTAAATAGGCCTCTTGCTGGGGCCAAAGGATGGTCATTCGGTCTTTCCTACTTGGCTCTCAGGAGCCTGTGGCTAGTACTAGAAAGGGAGGAATGTGATGCTGTGAATTTGTGGTTATGACTTCTCTGGAGTCATGCTCCCATTCATTTTTCAGTATCTCTGCACCTATAGTCTTGTTAGAAAAATTCCACTTTGCTCTTTCCATTTGCTCTCCAAGTTTAGGGATTTTGATCTGGCAATTTAAAAAACTAATCGTGTGCTATTTTCCTAAAACATTGTGGGGGAAAATGTGTATAATTTATTTGTTAAAAAAATCAAATGTTCTATATAAATTGAGTCGACTTTGTAGATATGTTAAATGAACTTTTCATTATAATAGATAAACTCAGACATGTATAAAAGTCAACATTACCAGAGGCAGAGGTCAAGGCATCTATCTGTGGGTTTGCTTCCTTTCAGTAAGAAAACTAAAAAAAAAAAAAAAAAGGTTTAAACTTAGTTTATTAATAACTTAAAAGGTTTTATTAGAGTACCCAGAATTCTTAAAGGGCAAGTTCATTGTGTAAATGTTAATTTCCAGCACTCAAAAGTGTTTGGAATGTTTAATGGCACTTTTCTAAATGGTTGACATACATTCACTCAGTTATTCCTTATTACATTTCATAAAGTTGGTACCTTTCCCAAAGCCAGACAGCTGCAAAATGGCAGGGTTGGGATTTGAATTTGCTCTGGCAGTTTGCTCTGGAGTCTTCTTTGTTAACCACTACACTATGCCTACTTTCAGATATCACAGTGTTTCTAGCTTTCTTTTCCTTCCTTACCTCCATACCAGTTTCTCATTCGCTTGGTCACTAGTCTTGCATTTATTGAGACCTGCTACCAATTAGATGTGTGGTCAAGGATCTTTCCTTTCCTTGGAAACCTTGGCCTGGCAGTGGGAGACAGGTAATGATGCCCCAGAATAAGGAGTTTGGGAGTAGAAGGGAGCAATCCACTGAGTGTGTGTGTGTGTGTGTGTGTGTGTATCTCAGAAAAGGCCTCAGAACATCATCTTTTAAAGGAAGGGCGAAGGATACAGCCTGGACAAAAAAGACCTTAAGAAAAACCGGTCAGCAGGTATAAAATGTAGAAAGTTCAGGAATGAACTATATAGATCTATTTGAAGGCAAAAGGAAAAATGATTGTAATTGCCAGTATGAGAAAGGCAAAAAGTTACGGTTGGATGGCGAGGAATTCGAGTTAAAAAATACCAAGGGAGAGGGGTACTGAGGGATTTCATTGTGTGGAAAATCATAACAACAATAAATATCAAATTCAACTGAGAGAATTGCTTTGGGAAGTTGGCACTGGGTCATGACTTTTCCAGGGCTGATTGGTAGCCTTTGTAATAAGCTATTTTATTGGTGCCATTTGTCTTTTGACATAAAAGTACTTGATGCTAAGCAACCATGTGTAAAAATCAAGCCTCTCTTCTTTATAGCACATATTTCACCCCTCTCGGGACCAGAGCTATGGTGTTGTAGGCAGGGTCACCATCATCTTGATTCAAAAGACATTTTGAGGGTTATATTATAGATGAGTTTCTTAACTAGCATGTGAAATATATAGTAAACCAGCATGACCTTATGCTGGGATAGTGGAGTTGAATTTATACTGGACTGTCTGCCTGTGATAAAATTGCTTGTTAATTCTGAGTAGATGACATTTCCTGCTGCGTTGTTGACTATAATTCTCATCTTTAGAAGTGGTGCCAAAAGTGGAAATCTTCTCACTGTGTGTGTCACTCCACCCAGTCCTTTTGTACACACCCAAATTCAGTTCCTAGGAGACTTTTAGAATAGATGAATGGCTATTCCCTAGAAACATCTTAGTATTGCTTTGTTCACTTGGTTATTTAATTCTGAATTCGAAGATCAGAGTTTGGAATATAAACCATTCTTTAAGGATAGAATTTATTTTAAATGCTTCCCATAGCCCTGAAAACATGTGGGAGAGAGAGAGGGAGGGGGGAGGGGAGGGGGAGGCGAGGGGGAGAGACAGGGAGGGAGGAAGGAAGGAAGGAGAAATCATGAGCTTTCACTAATCATGACCTCTGACCTCATCTTTGCCTTTGGTGAACATTTGAATGTCTACTTATGTGCTAGGCCTGAGGGATATGGGACTGAGTGTCATAGGGTTCTTGAATTCACTGAGCTCAGATTCTAATGGGGAGAGATAGGGGTGAACAGATAATTCCATTGCACTTTTATATATGCAATCCTTGATGTCACGTGGGAGTCAAGAGGAGGGAGAAGCTATCTCTTTTTTGTGACAAGGCTTTCCGAGTTGATGGGGGCAAAGGTAGGGCCCTTGGGCTGAATCTTAAGAAAGAAGCAGTTTTTCAGGCAGGCTTGGTGGTGGAAGAAAGGGCTGTTCTCAAACTTCTATAACAAATTGGAGTACCCAGGTGTACCTGGGTGGCTCAGTCAATAGAGTGTATGACTTGATTTTGGCTCAGGTCATGATCTTACAGTTTCATGATTTCGAGCACCAGGTTGCTCTCTGTGCTGACACTGCGGAGACTGTTTGAGATTGAGATTCTCTCTGCTCCTCCCCTGCTCACACTCTCTCTGACTTTCTCAAAAATAAATAAATAAACAAATAAACAAATAAACAAATAAATAAATAACTTTAAAAAACGGGAGCATCCATGCCCACTTGCCTCTGTTGGAGGACAAATTGACTTTCGATATCTGCTCTGTATCTTCTTGTCAAAGAGAATAGATAGCCTGGTATACTGTGTTAACCCAGTGTCCAAACCCATGTCAATCTGATATTGAATCTCAGGGGAGTGCCAAAGATCTCAAAAAAACATGCTGTAGATAGACCAAAGAGCACTCTCTAGTTAGATAACTAACCTATCTTTGGATGGAATTATGTGTAATTTTTCCTTGGCGATAGTAACTTTGTGAAGCAATTATTAAAATTAGCTAATAATCTGAATGGTAATTACACCAAAATATATGAAATGCTTCACGTATAATATTCCTTGTTCACAGTTGGAAGGAAGTATGATGTTTGGCATATGTAGGTTTGAAACACAGCTCATTTTCATTGCCAGAATTTATTTTTGTTAAACTATTTTGTGGAGTCTAAAAATATAGATATGTCTATAAAATTATAATAGCGTAGAATGAAAAGGATAAAACACTATTTGTGAGTCCTTGTTGTGCAAATATTTATCAATGTTTAATTTGTGCATTAATTCCATGAAAATAAAACCTGTTCATTATTTTTTCATTGATTCTTAGTTTTATATCTTAACTATAATCATGTCAGTAGTAATATATTAATTGACTCAAATGCCACCAAATATATTTCTAAGCTGAATGAAGTGGTAGTTTTATCTTCTCTTTTGTCCATCTATCCTGTTGTCTATTTAATTGCATCTATTACTTTTCTTTTAGGCACATGCTATGGGGTTTCTGGGCCAACTTCATACTTGGTTGATTTGAAAGGCAAGTTTCTCTGATTGATGTAAGGTCTGTGAACCTAAAAGAAAGTAGTGTTTGTTCATGAATTCGGTCAACCAATCTATCACTTTTAATGAATGCCCACCATGTGCTGTGATAGTTGATTAGTGGTGAACAGAACTGTCGCCTTTCTTGAGCTCATGGAACTTAGAATGAAGTACTGCAGACAGGCAGTGAATGAGTAAAAAAAAATAAGTAAGTACATAGTTATCAATTGTGTTAAGGAATACAATCAACTATTTTTGTCCTGTTAAAGAGAATAGGGGGCTACTGTTAAAGAGAGGCATGTGTGTGTTGGGTCCTATTAAAGATCTGGTATCAGGGCTGCTGTCTGCTGATAGTTCTGTGGACTAATAGTTACTTGCCCTTCTAGGCTATAAATGGTGACAGTTTTAGAACTTTTAATCTGCACCTTTTTTTAGGTGTTGTAAAGTGTTTCTTGGACTATTTAAAGTTCAGTATATGTTAATTTGGATCTAGTACTTATCTTCAAATTGTGTGATATATGCATAAATATGTATGTATTAAACTATGTACCACTGAAAGAAATTATATACAATATAATTATATATAACTTAAGTGTTATATATATATGTAACTTATAGAGTAAAAACATGCAACTTCCCTTAGCAGTTGAATAATTTATTTTCAGAGATTTTGAGCAGAGGGATGTGGATTATCTTTGTGGATTATTTTTTAGTGCTTCTGCCTTTTGATTTTGGCATTTACACATGAACAAGTCATTTCTAATCATTGTGCAGTATGGAAACATTTGAGACATGGAGGAAGAGGAGAAAATATTTTGTGAACGAGCATAGTATTTGCATGGAATATTTAAAGCCCTGGTTGTATAACAGAATTTCGGTGCTGAAATACGCAGTGGAATCCCTGGAATCCCACTGAGGCATTTCTGCTTCCTGTGGGCAAACGTCTGGTGTCCTGAACTCTGTTAGGACTGGGACTTACTCTGGCGTTCTGCGTTTCCTCCTGCATCTCAGCCTGATGATTCAAGCAAGTTATTAGTGAGCTCTTCTCAGCTTAGATGGTACCTACTTACCTTGGATTACTAGGCCCAGAACTTAAAAAATTTTGCTCATGTATTCAGCTGTGTGATGACTACAAACAGTACTGATGAGAACAGCAAAAGTATTTGTGACTAAGCTTGTCGCTGTAAAAATAGTATTCAAACATAGGTTTAGTCTACAGAGGGCTCATGGAGCAATCTGAATCCTCATCCGTTTATCTGAGCTTTTAAACCTTCCTGTATGTCCAGACCTTCTCCTGGGTTTTGGAACCCATCTTTCTCCCAGCCAAGGAAGTTGAAGAATCCGTAATTTGATGGTTTGATGACTTAGTACCAGGACTCTTCTACTACGTGTTCTGTTCTAGTTGGTTAATTGGCTACTACTGACTCAACTTCTTTTTTCCTTTGGACAAGAATTTGTTCTAGATGTGGTCACCAGGTCCTGTGTCCCATTCCCATACCCTTCCTGGGAGTGTTCCATCTGATAAGTATTTCATTTATTCTGTATTGGTGCTCTGTTTTCTCTAGACAGACACTCACCCCCGTCTCCTGGGACTGAATACTGCCCTCTGAGACCCTGCTAATCTGCCTCTCTTACACAGACTGCTTACTTATCTGCTGTGACACCAGTTGTCTTTCTGTTCCTGCATTCCACAAGGCTATGCCCTATGGTCCATTGGAAATGTTCAGTTGCTCATCTCTATGGCTTATAGTCTTTCTTGGTCTTCTCACTGGGAACTTTTCTAATCAGCTACATTTTGGTCTTTGGGTTTGGCCACCAAATCTCACTCACTGTAGAGTACCTCATTGACAACATAACATTTTCTTGGCTACTGAGTGGAATTCAAAATTGGAATTCCTTGTGTCTGAATAAACATTTATTAAATACCAACTGTGTATAGGCAATGTTTTGTTTTGTGACAAAGACGCAAGTGAGGACAGATCCCAATTTCTAGAGCCACATAATCAGTTGAGAGAACAAAATTAGTACATGATACACATGTGATGGATAAAATAATGCCCCCCACCATTACACATACACAGACATAATTTTATTTAATTGTAGAACTTGCCTCAGAGAGACCTAATTATACCCATGCATTTTCACTTTTGGATACACCTAAATTCATGAAACTTGTTTATTCAATCTTGTTTCATTGTTTGTTTCTTAAAGTTTCTTGGATTTATTTGTCTCTATATCTGTGAATTTTATAAAAGTATTTCAAATTATTATGCATATTTTAGAAAAGAATGAAGCCATTTGTTGGTGGAGTTATTAATACAGCAATTAGGAGAAAAAAAGGACATGTGTGAAATTTTTGCTTAATTCTCCATCCATGGGATTCATAAAGCCAAATAATTGCAAGAAATGTCTTGGGTCACTTACTTACATATTCTCGCTCTTAAGGGATTAAAATGTTGAGGTTTGACTCTCTTTTTGTCTGATTGACCATTTCTCCTTTGATTTTAAAGTAAATCTAAACTAAGTATTTGTTACAGCAGTTGAAATCCCTTACCTTCCCACCCTGCTTCCCTCCTAAGCCTTTTATATTCCTTTCATGACTGCAAGTCTTTGTCCGTTGCTGGATAATTCAACATGATTCTCTCAGCTTCTTGTATTGCCTTCTTTGATTCCAACTTGTCCATGCTCTATATAAGATAGGCCTAAATTCTGTCCTACATGATTGGAATGTTGGTCAACAGTAAATAGAGGGTTTTTTTTTTTCCAGAATTGCAAATTATTCTTGTGCTGTAAAAAGTTCACAGTAAAGTTCCTGTTAAGATCATTGAAATACACCGTGAACAGTTGGTCAGTTTTCAGTTTCAGAATTTTTTTTGTTGCTGATTGTGCCATTTTCTATCCTACACATTTTTAAGTCCTTACATATACATTTTGTTTTTAATAGACAGTTGCTGTGTTTCTGTCTCTTTCAAGTTAGCGACAACTAAACTGGTCTAATTTGCAAAGTGTCCTTTTCTAAGCTGTAATACAGATAAAGATTAGAGATTTCCTAGGTTTCAAGCAACATCTTTGGAAGATGTTTTGACTTAAAACTATCTCCATTTGATAAGGCTCTTAGTTGAGGAGGAATGGACCTTGCTGAAATGCAGTTTTATGTCTCATATCTCCCTTCATCTATTTATCTTGTCACTGCGTCACAAAAGAAAATGCCCTGTGGCTCATTCCTGAGCCTTGACCTGATAATTTTCTATTTTTTCCCCTTGTGATGACTATTAATTTAACTTATAACAAACTAATCTAACCTATAACAAACTAATTTCTTACTGAAGGGGAAAATTTTAGTGGAAGTAAATGAATTATAATTATTTTATAGAAAGAGGGCATTAATATGGTTTTAAAAGAACCTGTTAATGTATATATTTATATAAATATTTTCCAGTCAGTTGCCGATATTTCAGTATGTTTTTCTACCTACTTCAGGTAAGCGAAGTGGTCTTTTTTTTTTTTTTTTAATGTGTATTTATTTATTTTGAGAGGGAGAGAAACAACCTGAGCAGGGGAGGGGCAGAGAGAGAGAGAGAGGGAAAGAGAGTATCCCAAGCAAGCTCTACACTGTCAGCACAGTATTTTATTCTAAGGTAGAAATTAAATTTATAGTTTTTAAATCTCAAAAATAACCATTTTCAACAATTTTGTGTTTTTCTTTTATTTTTCTGTATATTTCCAGAAACTATTATTGATTATGATTATTATTATTATTTAGGACCAGCTTTATAAAGCTAATTTCATACCAGGTGGGTATGAGAGATTCTGTTCCTTAAAAATTAGGATCAAAGTCACTGGATTTTTTTGCACTAGTCTTGGAGGTGATATATTGCAGTAATAAGAGTTTCCTGAAGAAAGGTTTACTTCTACCATGTTTCTCATTTAAAAGAAATAGCATCTTTGCAAGCTATCTTTTCTACTGCAGCAATGTTTAAAACTTGGAAAATACACTTAGAATTATTGGTCCACATGAATCAGTCAGGAGGGTAGTCATTGCTAGAGTCCAGAGTGGTAACATTAATATAATGTTTCTTTCCTCTTTTGAAATGTGATGACTTTTATTTTTTTTTTTAGTTTTTTAATGTTTATTTGAGAGAGACAGACAGATGGTGAGTGGGGGAGGGGCAGAGAGAGAGGGAGAGACACAATCTGAAGCAGGCTCCAGGCTCTGAGCTGTCAGCACAAAGCTGGACATGGGGCTCGAACCCATGAACCGTGAGATCATGACCTGAGCCGAAGTCGGATTCTTAACCGACTGAGCCACCCAGGCACCCCGAAACGTGTGATGACTTTTAATCTGTAATATTAAGTAGAAGATTATTTCTGTGAAGATTAATGATGATTTGTAGACCAGCTTAAGTGATAATTTTAACAAGTTAATTGCCTGGAGAGAATTGATTACATTGTTAGTAAGGACAGTGATTTGTGAAGAGTAGGAGGTGGAGGAGGCATTGAGAGTAAGCACATATAATGGGAACCACTTAATGTTTATTTATGATCAGGTGACCATTAAGCAACTCCTGGATAATACTGTACCCACTTACATCCTTTGAAGCAACAATATAACTATCTGCCTATTTGAGAATGTAGGAACATACCTTCACCATGTTTGGCTTACTTTGTTTTCTGGCCTCTGTTGTAATTATCTCCGCATGTGCCCAATCTTCCATAATAATGCCAGTATGTGAAAAGATAGAAATGGTAAATCCTTTGTCATTAAACTGGAGTTTGATTCCTCAGGACACTCTGAGTTTCTAGGCTGGTAGGGATTTCAGCATTCTATCCCAACTTCTCCCAAACGCTTACTGAGAGAGCAGCACCTCTCTGACATCCTGAGGTGTGTGGGGGTGTAATTTACTGGTGCCGTGAGCCTGCTGTCTGTGTATTTTATTCTGTCTTCTTGGGGAAGGAGGACAGTGCAATTTCAAAAATGGAATAGCCGATTATGGCTTTCTGATCCACTGCTGCCTGTTGGGCATGTTAAAAAGGAAAAGGCAGTGAAGTTTAATGCAAATGGCGGTCTTTTTGAGGCAGGGTCATCTTTCGCTGTTTCACAGTGCAGTAGCCTTTGGAGAAACTGTTTTTCACTTGGAGTGCTTTCAGATGTTGTTTTCAAGACACCCAGTGCTTGGGGCCCAAAGTCCTTGTGCAGGTCCAAGGCCAAGCTGGAGCCCAGGTTCTTCTTGTTTAGGTGGAGAGAGACTGTCACTCCCTTGGCTAGAGTCTTGGGGTCCTTGACATCAAAAGTGAGCACATGTCAGATCTGCAGAGAGAGGTTTTGCAGGCACATAATTGGATTTCAACATTTTTATCTGTTAGAAAGTGTAAAATATCTCAGAGGATTGTTGAGGGGATTAAAAAATGTGAAAACCCTAGAATAGTACTTTCTACATGGTAGACAATAAATGACAGACCAGTATAAATACATATACTCCATAGTGGATGAAGATGAGACAGAATGTGAATAGTGATAGTGTGTTAGGCAAGAAAGAGTTCATGCAGTCCCTGGAATCTTCATCTATTAAGCAAAGTTACTGCACAAGCAGCCTTGGTGCGGATGTGGTGTGAGCAGAGCTGAAAGTGGGCCTTGGCTCTGTGGCTGACACACAGAAACCTCTAGCAGTTTGCTTGTGGGGTGCTCCCCTGCATGTGGTTACTGTGTGAGTCCGTGAGAACAGCACAACTGGGACGGAATGCAGTGTGGCTGGCGGAGGCGGTCAGCCGGGGAGACAGGTTGAATAAATAGCTTGCTCCACTGATACTCCGAAAGAGATAACAAGCTTAGGAAATGGACTTAACAGCTTTGATGCTTTTTGGTTCTTGATGTCTTCGGAAGGCACAGGGAGGATTCTGGGTGTTACTTAGGCACTGCTATTCCTTTCGAATCTCAGGAGTCCGTGTATTGTTAACGGTGGGCTTTAATGGGTATAGTCTTCTCCAGGTGAAGAAGGACCTGAGAAACGCCCTTGTGAATCTTTTCTCCTTTCTTCAGGGCCGGAGAGTTGGTGGGTGTAGAGATAACCCTATTGATCATCTCTAGCACAGGTGTGAAATTCAAGTAAATCTAATCTGCAGCTCTGGAAAGGAGGAAAAGTGATAATCTCTGGTTCCAAAGATCAGCCTTCTAGAGCAGCCCTGTCCAATATGCCAGTCAGACATATTATTTTAAATTTTCTGGTAGCCACACTAAAAAGCTACTGAAAATCATAAAAGTAAAAGAGGTTAAATTAATTCTGGTCATATTTTATTTAACTCAATATATCCCCCCAAATATCTTCTTACATTGTAACAGCATAAAAATTGAGATGTTCTATATTCTTTTTTTTTTTTCTAATGAGACTGATACTCTTTTTTTAGAAGCAAGTGTGTCTTTAACACTGACAACGTATAACAAGCACTACTGAGCACTTACCAAGTATCATTGTAAGCTCTTTAAATGCATTACTATGTTTAATCCTTTCAGTTACCCTAAGTGGTAGATACTAGTATTATTCCCATTTTATAGATGAGGAAGCTGAGACAGAGAGGTTAAGGAATCTTCCTAAGGACACAGAGCAACTCACTGGCAGAGCTGGGATAGTCTGAGGCGGTCCAGGTCCACAGCGTGTGATGTTAGCCATGAGGATATCATCCTGCCTCTTTTAACACAAAACTTCGAGGTAGGCAACTGAGTGAACTGAATGGGTGGAAATTTGCCTTTGAAAGGAGAGATCATTGTTGGAAACTAACGTCATCTAAATTGGCATCTTGGAACCCAAAAGATGAAACAGCTTATCAGAACCCTGGTGTGGTGAGCTGCCTGTCTGGACCACAAAATGTAGAACTGAGAATCCTGAGGGTTTCCTCTTTATTTTTCTGCTTTTCTTCCCTCTTTCACAGAGTTTAGCTTGTAGTGTTAACTCAATGAAATTGTGTCCTTTCTGGATTTTTTTTTCTCCAGGGGTGGTGGTGGTAGTGGTGTAATGTTCCAATCCTCCTGAGTCCTTTTGCTTTCCCTTTCCCCGTGCTATTGGCCACATAAACTATGACAAAACACCATTCTAATCTTCAAATAATATTTAATCTGCATGTGCTTCACACGTAACATTTAATGAGGTTGGGCAGGATGGCCTGGGTTTAGTATAAACCCTGTCAGGATCAGTTAAATGTGACTTTGGATCTGGGTTTATTGACATTTTACATGCCAGAGTTGATTTGGGAAATTGTGCCTGTTACCACATCCTTATTTCTGATTCTAATGGGGAAGCTGACATTTGCCAGATTTTTGGCAACCGCTGTTTTAACAAGAGGGACCTGTGTGTGTTAACACTGCTACATCCCCACAGCCTTGACTTTGGTTAAGGATAAGTAGAGATTGAGTGACTCTTGAATGAATGAATTTTAGTGCTCTCAGGTCTTTTTTTTAAAATTCTGTTTCATTGACTCTCATATTGTAGAAAACACAACTTCTCTCAAACCTACTTACTTAATACAAAACTGTAATTGTAAAAATGAAGAAAAAGAAAAGAGAGACAAGCCAGATAAACATGAACTGAAGGATTACTAATAGTCTCATATCTAAGAACATTAGCTATGGTGTGTTAGATTTTCCTGATTTCACTTTATGCCTGACTTTATTATAGAAATTTGAACACATATGTATACAAAGATCATATAAAATATTTGCATGTATTTTATGAACTTCAGGAATTATACACATTTGTCAGTCTTTTTTTTATCTTTTCTTTTCCTGTTTCTGGAGAATTTTAAGGCACATCCTAGATAGGATGTCATTTTTTGTGTGTTTCTGGAGAATTTTAAGACAAAAATTGATGTCATTTTACCTCAGAATTCTTCAGTATGCATTTCTAACTGAGAAGGACTATTTAACAATTTTTTTTAATATTTATTTTTGAGAGAGAGAGTGTGAGTGGGAGAGGCGCAGGAGAGGAGACACAGATTCAGGCTCTAGGCTCTGAGCTGTCAGCACAGAGCCTGATGTAGGGCTCCGAGCTCATGAACTGCGAGATCATGACCTGAGCCAAAGTTGGACACTTAACCAACTGAGCCACCCAGCTGCCCCAGGACTATTTTTAAAAATGAATTATCATTAAATCATTACACCTAATATAATCAACAGTCACTTCCAGAGTTAGTATTAACAGCCAGTCCATATTTCTGGTGATCCCAAGGATGTGTTTTGTAGATATTCCCTGCCTCTGCTCCAATTTATGATTTAAACACAGTTCACATTTTGCTATGATTATTGGGTCTCTTAGGTCTTTTATTTATTATTGTCCTTCCCTCCCCTGCTGCTGTTTTTCTCCCCTTGTGCCATTGACTTGTTGACAAAATGAGCTCATTTGTAGGTTAATAAGTGCCATAATGCCGATGGCTTTCTTGTGGTGTATATTATCCTTTCACCTGTTCTTCTATAACTGGGAAATTGGATATTCGATATAGAGATGTTACTAGATTCAGGATTGTTTCTTTATTCTTTTGGCAAAAACATCTCATCGGTGGCACTGTTCCATTTTACCTTCCTTCAACAAGGGCCTGATGTCTGGCTGCCCCTCTTTCAGTGGGTTTACTCAAGATACACAGATCTGGGTGGCTAGGTTCGTTGAGCACCCAACTCTTAATTTCATCTCAGGTCATGGTTTGTGAGATTGAGCCGTGTGTTGGGCTCTGCACTGACAGCATGGAGCCTGCTTGGGATTGTCTCTCACTTTCTCTCTTTGTCCCTCTCCTGTTCACGATCTGTCTCTATCTCAAAAAAAAAAAAAAAAAAAAAAAAAAAAAAGGATACATAGATCAGGAGGTTCCCTGTTCCACTGATGTTCAGCTCAATAACTGACTTACTTTGACCACTGGAATCGAATCCAGATGTGATACAAGTACTGCTGGGCTAGCCCTCTTGTATCTCTGCTGTCACCATCAGAAACGCTTCCCTTGGTTTGCTGCCCCTTCACATTGGGCCCCAGAATAAATATTTGTGGGACAGATCCAAGTCTACTCCACAGGGAGGACCCAAGCCCACGTGGGCATGCAACATTGCCTAGAACACTCCCAGCCACTTTGACCCTTATGTCTTTTACATACATTGCACCAGTCTTTGATATGTAAGGTATGGCTTTTTTATCTCTAATTTTGCTTACTGATTTCCGAAGGGCGTTTGAAATTGCTCCGTGAGCATCCTGGTGGCTTGATTATATGTAAACGTTGGGGATTAAGAAGGAGTCATGAAGTATTTCTTTAAACATTACCATGTAAGGTATCTTCAATTTGAGGGGAAAGGATTGGAAGATGGCTTTGTGGTAATATCTACATGGCAATTTCTGATGCCAAATCAAGATACTAGAAGTATTTTTTTTCATGGTATAGGATATGAGAAAGAGAACTGGTTTGGAGTAAGACAGCCTGGCTCCAAATCCATGCCTGACCACTTCTTAGCTCTACAGCTTTGTCAGGTTACTCATGCTCTTGATGTTTTAGGTTTTTCATTTTCTAAAGTGCATATGGTTAAAGGACGCCTGGGTGGCTCAGTCGGTTGAGTGTCTAACTCTTGATTTATGTCCAGGTCATGATCTTATGGTTTGTGGGATCAAGCCCTGTGTTGGGTTCTGCACTGAGAGTGGGGCCTGCTTAGGATTCTCTCTCTCTCTCTCTCTCTCTCTCTCTCTCTCTCAAATAAATAAACATAAAAAAATAAAGTGCATATGGTAATAATACATACTTCTTAGGTTATCACTTGAAGTGATAATGGTGAAAAACTCAGCACAAAGCCTACCACACATGGGAAATGTTTTGTAAATGGTAGAATAAAATGGTAGCAAGTCATGTCCCTGGGATTTGGCATTCTTTCTGAATCTGTTAGTTCACTCTGTGCAGATATAAAAGGGGGTTTCCTAAGAAAACAAGGATTTTCTTTCATTTTCATTATTCAGGTCTTGAAATTTCCTGCACTAGTTTATTTGTGGGATGTGAAGAAAACATATTCTCAGCCCACAGCATCATGTGACTGTTTCTTATTGCTAGTCAGCAGTGTGAAACCTGATGAAAGTGTATTAACTCAAGGTCTGGTACAACTGTTGAGCAAAGCTAAGCAAACTTTATTTAAAGAAAGTGCTTGTTCTCTTTTTCTGGACACACAACTCCTAAGAACTATGCATCACACTGTTAAGTAGTGGCTTTGGGATGTTTTCCATATAAATGAATTTTCCAGTCAGTTGAAAGTTAATCTTTTCAAATGCTAAACCTCAAAATATTTTCATAGCTTACGATAGAAGTTTTACTCAAAGTGTAACTGTCTTAAATAGAGACAATTTAAACATCTCTAACTTTTTCTTTGTGACTGCATCAGTCAGCTATTGCTATATAACATACATTTCCATAACTCAGTGGCTTAAAATAATTTTTATTCATTTTCATTCTCTAGGATGCTGATTGGAGTGTGCTAGGCAATATCGTGTGCTTCTCTGGGCTTGGGTCCTCCCTGTGGAGTAGACTTGGATCTGTCCCACAAATATTTATTCTGGGGCCCAATATAAAGGGGCAGCAAAACCAAGGGAAGCGTTTCTGATGGCGATAGCAGAGATACAAGAGGGCTAGCCCAGCAGTACTTGTATCACATCTGGATCAAACTGGATCGAATCGAATTGTTCGATTCCAGTGGTCAAAGTAAGTCAGTTATTGAGCTGAACATCAGTGGAACAGGGAAAGTATACCTCTTTCATGAAGGTGGAGAGGGAAATTGTTTGCCAATCATTAATCTAATTTATAATAACCAGGGTCTTTGGTGTGATTATCTAACATGGTTCGATGTTATATACAGTTGTTATTTTTACCTTTGAAAACTCTGCCATAAATCCTACCTTTCAACCTGCTTATTCTGTACACAGATGACCAAGTTTTTTAAGAATCACATTTATATAAGGAGAAATAAACTTTACACGAGGATTTAAGGCCTTCTTTTGGGAAGTGAAACATTTTCATGGCTGTTTTGGGTACTTGGTAATCTTTTTCTTTACTTTTCCTTGCACAGTTAGTCTCAAAAAGAATCCCTGGTATTACCAGGAATTTGACTTGTGGGAGTAAGGGGTTAACTCAGCATGTAAATGTAAACCTCTAGGAAATAGAGGTTAAGTCAATTTGTTACAGTAACTAGGTCATGCACTACACTAGTAACTCTAGAATTGTCAGATTCTAATCTTTTATCTTCAACCAACTCACAGAACTTCCAGGGTCAAATTTTGTAATCTCTAGGTGCTTGTAAATGAAACCAGTGGAGATGATAGATGTGAAAGCCAGAGACAATTGTGGTGGTATTCACATATCAAGTACAATTATTTTCAAATACTTTACAATTTTGTTAATATAAAGTTCTAATTCCTAATCATTCTGTCTAAGCTGCTTTGAAATTTACCTTAGTGCAATTGATGGAGGAAGGGTTTATTAAAAAGATTAGTGTTATGAACCTATAAGAAAAAGTACATCATAAAAATTAGAACATTTATTTTGGTATATAATCAATGCTAATTATAATTAGTGCTAATTTGAAGTGTGCTTCAACTGTTCACAAAGCAGACCCAATGGACTTTAAATTGGCAATTTCCATAATAAATTGAAAGTAACAAAGTTTTTATTGAAATATGTTTCATAATAAATGATGTTTCCTTAATTCAAATTTATTTCTAACTAAATGACATGAGTAGGATTTTTACCATGTTTACAAAATTATTTATTTTTCAGATGCATGAAAAACACTGCCAATTTCAGATAGTTGCTTTTAATATGAAATGTGTCAGCAAGTGATATGGTGGTTAGTATTTTTCTCTCCTTTCTCTCTCTCTCTCCCTTTTTTTTTTTTTTTTATTTAGAGCTTTAAATGTACTAAATGCATCTAATCTAAGAGTAGGAGAGAGAGGTGGAGTTGCTACTATCCCTAAATGCCTTCCCATCTCCATTAGTTAAGTGTTTAATTTAACAATACATTCTCGGCAGGATTTTCCAGTCTCTTTCAAGGAAGAAAAACAAATTTTGTAATAAACTACAATTATGATGTTTGATTCAGTGGGAAATGCTAGCCTGCTGAGGGATTTCCAATTCTACCATCTCCCAGTAGAGGGAGGAAAAAGTAGGTTTTGTACCACAGAGCCTACCACCCTTATTTCTGCACATTCTTCCTTTCCCTTTGACTTTACTGATGAATTATCAACGTCCTACCTGGCATATTTTTGATCTTCTGGACCACAGATGAGGGTGTAGTGGTGACTGTTATTTCTGCTACTGATATTAGTATAATTGATGAGAATTTCAGGGTCAGACATGATGTATTTCTGATTTCAAAAAGCATGGTTCCATTAGCCTAGATTTCCTCTCACTCCGGTCATGAAATAGGTTTTTTAAAAGAAGTTTTTCACGTTGCTGTATTTCATCACTACTGCTATTATTGCTGCTCCTGCTACCGTTTATTGAGTATTTATTGCATGCCAGAGACATGCCATCAACTCTCCATATTTAATCTCATTTAATTCCCACGCCTCTCAGCATAGGTGTTGTTATGATACCCATTTGACACATGAGGATTCTGAAACCCAAAGAGGATCAGCAATTTACCTGATTTGTTACATGACTGGTAAGAGAGGCAGCATAGGCTCCAAGCCAAGTCTGTCTCCCTGTGGAACTTGCACTTGTGAGCACTATGCTAAATGCGCCATTGCTCTGTAATCTGCTTCCTTTCGCCTTGGAATTTGGAATTAGGGTACCTTACATAGTTTTTCCTCCTTTGATTCTCAAGTCCCAAATTCAATTACCATCTTTCTTTTTGACCCCTTAAAGAAAACAGCCATTAGTTATTCATTTAATACACATATACTTAACATCGGCAGCTTGAGGAGCACTTACTGTGTTAGGAAGTGGAGCTATGAAGATTTGCTTGTTTCTGTTAGGGTCTGCAAAACATTTCAGGTAGCTGATAAAATAGAATAAGAAAAGGATAAAAATAAGTCTCAGAGATCAGGCAGATAAAATAACTTCCCTCAGGGGGCTGTCTGGAAGAGCGCTGTGTGAGGGTCATGCGTTTGTGTCCTTTATTTGCCTACCTGGTGTGTTGTGCAGGACCTAACGAATACTCCTGGGGCACTTTGCATCTCAGACTTCCTAGAGGACTTTACCCTCACGTTGAGCCCTGGATCCTGGCCATCCAGATTCATGACCACAGTGACCAGCATCTCCTCAAGATTTCATAGTGTGCAGAATATTTTCACATGGGTTGTCTTGTTTGTTCCCTACAATCCTGAGAAGCAGTGGTCATGTGGAAACTGAGTCATGTAGTACAGCTTGCCCACATTCTGTGAAGCTCTTCCAAACCCCTCTGCTTCCTTGAATTGTCCGCGGGACTTCATTGCTCCCTCACGCAGGGTTCTTCCTGTTTCAGTTCTTGTTGCAAAGGCTGTTGATGACACCACCATTCCCCTTCACGTCTCGGCATTTCTGTTAGTGGCAGACCCACCAGAAACCTACCACAGTGGTCATTTGTGCCCTGTTACAATTTCTCTCACATTGTTGAACAGCAGCTAGAACAGTGACTTAAATCTGCTTTGTCATTTCTCACACTCCATAAATCCTACAGTGTAAGTTTTTAATGACATAAATATAAACGTTGAAACCTCAAAGTACCTCACTGTCTGTACCAGTTCCTAGTTTATAGTATTCAGGTGATGGCGGACTTTGTAGAGCTTGAGGAAAATGACAGAAGGTGTGTTCTCAGTGATCTCAAATAGTTGGATACATTTGTTGTGTAAATATTCCTGAAACAGAGGAACTGTGTTATCTGTGCCAAGCAGAGGTCAAAACAAAAGTCTACCGTAAGGTCTGTCTTCATTTCAGTCCAATGGGAAGTCGTGGTCCTACAAGTTGTCACAAGTACATGGCTGATTGTAACCTCTTCTTGAGCAATTTAAGCTGGTGCAGGAAATCTGAGAGATGACTAAAGGGTGTGTCAGGGAGCAAAAATTTCTGAAATGTCTTTTAAACAAAAAAGTGGCAGATATGCAACATTTCCCTATGGATCTTAGAAAACATCCTAAGTGGAAAAGGATCCTCAAAAAATTTGTTTTAAAAAAACAAGCATTTTCGGTTCCTTTGGGTTTTGTTAACATTTACCTTTTTAAGTAGAATTGCCAGATTTAGCAAATAAAAAGTACAGGACACCCAGTTAAATTTTAATTTCAGGTAAACAATGAAAAAAATGTGTATAAGTCTGTTCCATGCAATGTTTGAGATATACTAAAAACTTCTGTGCTATTTTTCTGAAATCTGTATATAGCTGGGCATTCTGTATTTTATCTGGAAATCGCATTTTTAAGAAAGCTGATTGATCCACAGGTCAGTTAAGAGTGTTATTTTTTACAGGTAAATGATATGTATGAAAACCAGTTGGCCTAACTTTAGCTCTTCTAAAGTTTAGTTGCGCCTGGGTGGCTTAGTTGGTTAAGCATCTGATTCTTGGTTTTGTCTCAGGTCATGATGTCAAAGTTCATGGGTTCAAGTCCTGCATCGGGCTCTGTGTTGACAGCATGGAGACTGCTTGGGATTCTCTCTCTCCCCCTCCCTCTCTCTTTCCCTCCCTCCCTCCCCCTTCCCTGCATGTTCTCGCTCTCTCAAAATAAATTAAAAAACATGTATTTTTTTAAAAAGGAGAAACTTAATTTTTTATTTAGCTAAGGAAGCCCAGGAGTTTAAAAACTGACCTATCTGAAGTCAGTGCAACTAAACTTGATTGAAAAAGGAGGTAAGGAATCCTAGAAATAGGAAAGTAGGATTTATAGTTAATATTCAGTCACTATCTGTTTTCCTTCACCTCCATTTCCCCACTGCTCCTAATTCTGCCGCCTGGAGGCTACAGAAAATAATGAGGATGGTATTACTAATGATCTCCAGCCCCTGTTGAGATCACTTATGTGCCAGGCACTCTTAAAGTGTTTGTTTTAGTTTATTTAATCTTCACAACAGACTTTTGAGAAATGTACGTTTATGATTTCTGTTTGTTATCAGTTAGGAAACTGAAGCACAGAGAAGCTAATTAGCTTAACCAAGGACACATCTCTTTGTCAACTATTGAAGTATTTTCTCTTTTGTAGTCTTAAACTTTCTACTGAACTTTTTTTATTTCTTGTAGGACAAAGTGTCTGGACTCCTTTCTATCCTCATTCAACTCTGGGCTAGCTGTAGTTTGTCAGTGTCCTTGAATGTATTATGGCCCAAATTTA
Organism: Cryptoprocta ferox; assembly: GCA_028646485.1. Classification (NCBI taxonomy): domain Eukaryota; kingdom Metazoa; phylum Chordata; class Mammalia; order Carnivora; family Eupleridae; genus Cryptoprocta; species Cryptoprocta ferox. Next base: position 64,953,772 of record CM053559.1, on the reverse strand, counting down.
AAAGTACATTTTATGTGTAATATAATTTATAAGCAGGGTACATTGGGATTTTTAATGGCCTTTTTACTGGATGCTGTGCCCAAGAATTATATGAATTTTTATTTTATGGTATTATTTGGTGGTAAACATACTTTTGACAGATTGAGTTTTTATTCAGGTAAAACATCTAGGTTCCTTATCTACACAAAATGCAAGCAAGCCATGTCTTCGGTTTCTATGCATTTTTTTAAACAAATGCATAGGAATTCGTTTGGATTTGTTTAATTAGAAATTATTTCATTTTACTTCATTCTTCCTGCCTATCTTGTCATATAATAAAACATAATGATAGTAATGATATGTGTTTAGTAGTAATGATATGTGTTTAGAACAGAGATCCAAGCTCTGCAGGAGAGTGCATGTGTGAGTAACTGTGTGTGTCCTTACTTGGACATTTCTAGTCTCTGTCTGTCTTTTCAGTTGGTCTAAGTGGACATACAGTAGGGTCATATCAGTGTATTACATACTATTTGACTATCTTGTCTAAGGGAAGAAGGTTGGAGCCACATTATAGCATTTTTCTTTGTTATAACCTTTCTAACTCTTAAATCACCTTCCTTTGATAATCCACAATGATCCTGCCTAGTTAGATACATTATCCCTAAATCACTATGTCATTCTGTGCCCTGCTTGTACTTGTTAAGTTTCTCCCAAAATAGTAAGACTGTTATTTCTAATAGTTTGCTGTTAATAACAAAAGTAGCCATGGGTTAATAAGAGGAAGAAGTATTTACCTGGAGAATTGCAGATCATTACTATTTCATGTAAGAAAATATGCAGCTCTTGGGTTCAAGCCCGCGTCGAGCTCTCTGTTTTCAGGGCGGAGCCTACTTCCTCTGTCCCCCTCTATCTCTGCATGTGCTCGGCTCACTCTCTCTCTCAAAAATAAATAAACATTAAAGAAAAAGAAAATATGCACCTCTAATGGTATTAGATAAGCTGGGGACAGAATGTGAAACAAAAGGCACTCTTTTGTTTTAAGGAAAGCTCAGATTTAGATATCAACTGAGAAAGAATATTCTACCATCTCTTAAAACTGGAAGAGAGATAAAATTATATTCATATACATGCTAGCCCTAATTTTTCAAGAATCAAATACATTTATGTATCGTGAGTTGATCATCTTTCAGTATACCACTAGTAGAGAAAAACTTTCTGTATTTGTCAACATTATCAATAATTAGTGTAATATCTGTGCAGATGTATTCAATAAATACAGTAGTAATAATTTCACTCACATTTGCTTATGCTTTTAATAAATAACTACCACAAAGTGATTAACATTTATTCTGAGTCTGTTTGACATTTTTTAGCTGCCTTTAATCATTAAGTTTACTGATTATAGTTCTTACTTCCCAAAGGTATTACAATGAATAACACTTGACAAAAATTTGAGAGCATTATGGAGAAAATATAAGTATTAATAGTCACTGCTTTCCAGTATTAACATTCAGCCTAAAATGTTGCTGTGATACTGCAGATGAATAACTGGAAGGATAAAAAATACACACACACACACACACACACACACACACACATAAAGAAATGATAGGTGCTCTTTGAAGGCAGTCTGTTACACACCATGGTTTACAACATATTATAATACATGGTACCACAATTCATTATGGAACACATGTAACACATGTAAGTGATTTGTTAATGAAAGATTTTTCCTAAATACTCATTCCATCACTCTTTAGCACCAAGTGGAAACGATTCATAATTGTTTTACAAACAACATGTATCTTTAAAGGACATGTTAGTTTGTGTAAATATTTAAAATATTGTTGTAGTATCAGAAGTATAAAAAGAAAACAGTTCTAATTTCATTTCCTTTTATATGATTTGTTTTTCCCATTGCGTAGATGTGAATACTATTCCATTTTTGTCCTGAATGGTCCCAAACGTGTTGCATTTTTTTTTTGTTGGTAAGATATTTAGCAACCTCTGTACCATTTTTACTTTTTGCATGACTTGATTGACCATTTAATTGGGTGTGTTGAGGATGGAGGGAAGATTTATCCCCAAAGTTACTTTAATCAGAAGAGCGTATTGCTTTTGGGTTTTGAACTTTTGACTATTGATCGACATTAATCTTATTTGTTAAATATTGGTTGGCATTCAATGGCCCTTTGCCTGTCCCATTGACTTGTCTCTCCCTTTTTTCATTTTGGCTTCACAGTGAATAAAATCAAACATGTCAGGGCACCTGGGTGGCTCAGTCAGTTGGGCGTCCCACTCCTGATTTCCTCTCAGTCAGGGATCTCACCATTGTGAGACTGAGCCCTGTGTTGGGCTCAGTGTGGAGTGTGGAACCTCCTTGGGATTCTCTCTTTTTCCCTCTCTCTCAGCCCCTCTCCCTCTTTCCCTCTCTCTCTCCCTCCCTCCCTCCCTCTCTCCCTCTCTTTCAAAGTAAATAAATAAAAAATTTTTTTTAATGAAACATGCCTAACTGCTTAAAATACCCACCTTGACATTTATGTTTAACAGATCCCTTGGAGAAAAGAATTTCTAAATGAGACTATCTTTGTTTATGCTATGGAAATAATACTTGTGCTTGTCAACCTTTAAGAAAGTTATATCATAATCAAATGTATATTTCCCTAAAAAATAAAACTGTGTGTAATGTTTAGCTTTTACCTATATTCTTAGGTAAAATTCTTGGAAAAAATGAGACTTATGACCAAATGAGCAGTTAGTTCTAAACTTCAATTTTAAATGAAAAACCAACTTTAAAAATCATATTTTGGGGTACCTGGGTGGCTCAGTCGGTTAAGCATCCGACTTCGGCTCAGGTCATGATCTCGCGGTTTGTGGGTTTGAGCCCCACGTCGGGTTCTGTGCTGACAGCTCACAGCCTGGAGCCTGCTTCCAATTCTGTGTCTCCCTCTCTCTCTGCCCCTCCCCCACTCATGCTCTGTTTCTCTCTGTATCAATAATAAATCAACATAAAAAAATAAATAAAAATCATATTTTGCTTTATAAAACTCTGAACACACTTTACCTAGAATTTAGGGCTCATTTGTAATCATAGAGGAATAATAATCAAACTCTCCAATAAGATGAGTGTTTAGGGAAATGTGAATTAAACCAGCTACCTGGAGAATGTCCAAATATTGCAAAACATATTTTGAAAATATCAAGTGGGCCTTAGGGTGGAATTCCGTAAATAATCAAAAAAGCCAGATGTCTTTGATCATCAAATAATATGGAAGTATGCCAAGGTGTCCTAAGCTTTCCTCATCTGTCTTTTTTTTTAAAATAACCTATTTAATATAAAAATGAGTTCCAAAAATTTAAACTATTTTTGCCCAATCCAGTTTGTCTTTATGAACTCTGATTTTCCAGATCCTACATTAATGAAGAATCTAATTTCAAAATATTTAAAAGATCTTCTGTTCTCTTCCCTAGTTAGCTCAAATCAGCAAGTATGTATTATGTGCCGACTGTGAACAAGGTACTCTGTCTGTTTCCAAGGGATGTAAAAGTACATAAATCCCCCTGTTCACCTCAAATTACTGGGAGCTGTTCTAACAAAATAGCTTCATGTAGTATGTGTTCTAGACTTCTTTAAATGAATATCTAAGAATACTGTATTTTTAGCATGTAATTCAAGAAATGTTTTAGGAATTTTTACTCACTGTGACAGATTGTAGAAGAATATAGGAAAAGTGTCACCCTTTGACAAAGTAATTTTATGATCTAGCTTCAGAAAGAAAAGAAAATAACAGATAATGTAAGGATATGAGTAAGTGATAATTGTATTATCCAGGAGTTCAAAGAAAATCAAGTTAAGAAATCAGTGGTCATTGCATTTATTTGGGTCCTTCATTTGAACTGGAAGAGTTTATTCCTGGTCTACTATTCATTTTTCTAGGGAACTTTTTTTTTTTTTTAATAAAGGCAAAGATTTGCCCCACTAACATTTACATACTCACAAGTTTCATTGTAGTTGTGTGTGTGGATGCAGGACGGTGGTGAATCAATGTAGAAGTACTTTGTAATGAAAATCTTTCGTTCTAAATTAAAGTTGTCATACCGCTTTTTGGAGTGCGCTAAAATTCCATTGTTTGTTGCCAAATTTGGGAACTAGTTATATTTAATTGTACAGTATTTAGTGAGCTGTGTCTGCATTTCCTTTTAAACTATATAAATCTTTAGAGGAAAGACTTTGTTGTCTTAGAGATTAGTAAGAAAGCTTGATGCTAAGTTCCCCTCTATTCTGTACTTCCCCTGTAAGCTGTCCACTACACCATCGGCGCTGTTCCATGCCAAATAGGGAACTGCGTGTGAGTCTTCAGTAACTCTCTACTGTCTAGAAAACATTTCTAAGTAATAGCAAAAAACCCATCTTCCAGCTTGGCCTCCTTTCCCGCCCCTACAGAAATTCTTTTCATGAGGAGGCTGTGCATTTTCTTTGTGGTTGTCTGTTATATTTTCTACCAGAATGTTCCTTTCCCTCTTTTTTTCTAATGGGTGTATTCTTTCTTGTCACGTGGGGTCCTGATTCAACTCTTAGCTCTTTAGTATTCTTTCCTTGGCCCCACTGTTAGAATTTTATTCTATGATCTGTGTTCCTTTATTTATTATAGCATGTTGTGGATAGTTTATCAGCCAGAGTGTAATCAGGGGCAGTCCCCACACTAGTTATTTGAAGAGTGATACTTGAATGTAAAGAATTGTTAACTAGGTATAAAGGTGTTACCAAGGAAACGGACAAGGCGAGAGGAGAACACAGAAGGATCAGGAAGGTTGCAGCTGTAGGGGAGAGTTAGGTTATTAAAACTTAGAAACTACAGAACCGAAACAGACTGAGGAGAGGACGCTGCTCTTGTCAGAACAGGTTCCCTGGGTGCCTGGGATCCAGCAGCCAGCCAGCTGGTGCTGAGACGATAATGACTTATTAACTGAGCGTGAGAGATAATTAAATATCTTCCTTGTGTTTGACTAGGAGCTTTTTGATATTGGCATTGTATCTCATTTATCTATTGTCCCCAAATCCCCCAATGTCTAAAATCTAAATCTTTTCATAACTCATTTCAGAGTATAAGCTAATCTGTCCTGTTGATATAATATTCATACATGTTGCTGCAGAAATCTTGATCCTGAATGGACATCTGTCTGGGAAGTTTAGTAAAACATGATGATTCACCCAACTTACTTTTTAAAACCTGGAAAAATTCTAAGTTACACAATGCATCTGGCCCCATGGTTTCAGATAAGAGATCTGGATCAGAAGGGCATATATAATGGCCTATATATTATATATAATGTCTTGTGTAGGTGTTGGTAAAAATTCAGTGAAAAAGAAATAGATTGTTCACTGACTTGCTAGTGTTATATTATTTTTCAAGCTAATAACTTGGTCACAGATACTTTTTTTACATATGAGACTTTCTAAAGAGGTAATTTATGAGCTCATTGTAGTTTGAGTGCATAGAATTATTATGGTTTATTAGAGCTTTGCAAATGAAGATGGAAGCCCTTTTGTTAGAGCCTTTGAGAAAGGAAACAGGAGATATTTCAGATTCCCAGTAGCTAAATGGCGTTGTAGCAGGTTATCAGTCAGGAATTAATTTTCATATTGGTTTATAATAAAGGGAGTTGAGCAGGATGAAGGAATATGTATTTCCTTCAGATTCTGAGAGTCAGTTTCCACTAAAACTGTAAACATGTAGAAAGAAGAGTCATTTGGGGTTTCATTAGTCTAATCTTTTTAACTAAAACATCGGAGGTAAGCCTCTACACTTCCTTTGACAGGATTCAGATGGGAACTCCCCACTAGCTTTATTTCTGTCAGTATTACATATTGCTTCCAGTGCATTTTCTTCAAGCTAATATACTTTTAGTTTTCTCTGCTATGGGCAGGGACATGCCAATATGAAGATAAGAATTTGGCAGGTAATTGTGAATAAAAATACATTCCAAGTGTAGAGAGTGTTCAAGAGAACTTGAATTACTTGAATTCCTTTGAGAAGATTGAAGACTGCTCAGTGAATGTAATTCTTCTACAATTTGTATTAACATTCCTAGTGAATTAGAATCATTCTGGAGTTCATTCCAGTTAAAGAAATAATAGAAGTATGACCATGTTTAAAAATGTTTTTGCTTTTGGGTGCTAGAATAATAAAGATTCACAATTTAAATCTTGGAGAGTCAGTTAAATTTCAAACAATCCTTAATAATTATGCTAAGGAATTCTTAATTTTTCCCTTCAGTCAACATTTATTGATTTTCCTGACATATTTAAGTACGTTCTGCTAGGCAGGGGCTGCAGAAGATATAAGAAGTAGAAATTCTTGACCTGAAGGTACTTCAGACTGCTTTTGGGGAAGAAAATAAAAATGAACGAGAACTAAGTAATACTTGATGAAGTAAATAATACTGGTTGGGGACAGTAGAAAAAATTGTGTAAGAGCAGTCACATTGATTGCCAGTGTCAAATATGAACAAAATTGCCAGATATTTTAGAAGGAGGGGCCCATTGTGGGCTGTGGTAAAGTCACGTCATAACCAGTGTTACCATTTCAAAAACAGAATGACTTTGTAGAACAAACTGTTTTTTCCTTTTGTCTTATAACCCAAAGCCCTGTTGGTTTGGTTGAAAGAAATTCAGAAGAAATTCATCTTGGACCCAGTGCTTTAAGTATTTGTCTCCATGAGGTAAGCATTAATAGTTACTCAAAAGAAAATCCAAAGAAGTGTGTACCATCCAGCTATACACACACACACACACATATACATGTATGTGTGTGTGTGTGTGTGTGTGTGTGTGTGTAGAGCCGTCAGGCAATTGCCATTTTTGTTTTGTTAATTTTCCTGTTCCCTCTTCTTTGCCTATTTGACTATTTCGAGTAAGTAATTTCTTTCCCCAGGGAGTTTTCTGTTTCTTCCCACTAATTTGGCTACTCTTAACTTGTGCTCTGACACTAGTCCACACATGCTTCTGTCATTACACATCTACCACCACTAATGGTGATGATTGATGATGATGATGGTGGTGGTGGTGGTGGTGTTGGTGGTGCTGGTGGTGATGATGATGTCCTCATCTTAGTTCAGGCTGCTATAACCAATTACTATAGATTGGATGGCTCAAACAACAAACATTTATTTCTGATAGTTCAAGAAGCTGGAGGTCTGAGATCAGCATGCCAGTATGGTTGGGTTCCTGGTGCTAGCCCTCTTCTTGGTTTACAAACGGCTGTCTTGCTGTGTCTTCACCTGGTGGAAAGAGAGCTTGTCAGCTCTTTGGCTTCTGCTTAGAAGGGCACTAATGCTGGTCAAAAGACTGGTGGATGCTATTTTCCCCATTTTACAAATAAGGGAATTGGAGAAGTTGACCTGTTTTTGCTTAGTCTTCGAATAAGAGGTGAATTGATATTTAAATGTTATTTTTACTATAGAGCCATACCTTTTAACGACAACACTGTGCTGCTTTCCTCGTTAGACTTAGAGCCCCTAGAAAGCGAGAATTGTGTCTTTCATTAACAATTGGCCAAGTGGCTGCCTTAATGGGAAGATGAGCAAAGAATTACAAAAGTATTTAGCCTACCTAGCCAAACAATGCGTTCTTCTCAGGAGAAGAGCATCAAGCCATTGTCCAGCAGATGACAAAAGTTCATTGTTTTATTCATTGCCTGCCAGCAGATAATCATTAGGTGCTCAGAATAGCTGGTCACGGTTACTGAAGGTACTTGAGAGCGTATTTTATTTTATTTTATTTTATTTTATTTATTTTATTCTTTCAAGAATGCATTTTATTTATTTATTTTTAATTTATTTTTTAAATTTACATCGAAGTTAGTTAGCATATAGTGCATCAGTGATTTCAGGAGTAGATTCCTTAATGCCCCTTACCCATTTAGCCCATCCCCCCTCCCACCATCCCTCCAGCAATCCCCTGTTTGTTCTCCATATTTAAGAGTCTCTTATGTTTTGTCCTCCTCCCTGTTTTTATATTATTTTCTTCCTTTCCCTTATGTTCATCTGTTTTGTATCTTGAAGTCCTCATATGAGTGAAGTCATATGATATTTGTCTTTCTCTAATTTCACTTAGCATAATACCCTCTAGTTCCATCCCCATAGTTGCAAATGGCAAGATTTCATTCTTTTTAATTGCCAACTAATACTCCATTGTATATATATACACCACATCTTCTTCATCCATTCATCCGTAAATGAACATTTGGGCTCTGCTGGTGGGAATGCAAACTGGTGCAGCCACTCTGGAAAACACTATGGAGGTTCTCAAAAAATTAAAAATTTAAATTAAAAAAATAAAAAATACATATATTGAGAAAAAACCTACGACCCAGCAATTGCATTACTAGGTATTTATCCAAGGGATACAGGTATGCTATTTTGAAGGGGCACATACATCTCACTGTTTATAGTGGCACCGTCAACAATAGCCAAAGTATGGAAAGAGCCCAAGAATGCATTTAAATGTCAGGCATATTCACTGCTCTGAAGGAGACACATTTTGTATAAGGGTGGAATTAGAGTTAGAATTTGGGAAATATCCTGATGGTATCTTTTATTATTGTTATCATATATTATTATTATTATTATTATATTATTCCTCTGTTTTGTTTTTAATTGTTTCACTAGGCACTTTCATCTTAGGTCATTAGAGAAGTGATCCTCTGGTGTACCACTTGGAGAGTAATCCAGAGATAGATATCCTGCATCTATCAGAGGGTAGGAAGGGTCTTGGGACCATTAATTCAACCAGAGTATAATTGCCCACAACGTTCAGGGCACTGTGGAAGGTACTTGGGGATGCATGGATGAGTAGGACTCTTTAGGAAGGTGAGTCTCCTTTAGGGCATTGTGGGGATTCCTGGAAGTTTCTGTCAGGGAAGGCATGTTTTTCTTTAGGTTGCATTATAGGCTTTTCCTTGCTTAAGATGGGGGTAATAATCATAAGTATGTATTTGTAACATGTCTGGAATGGTTCCAGGCACTTTATGTGAATTGTTTTAAAAACATTTCACAATAAACTTACGGGATCGATATAATTACCTTATTATGTAGGTGAGGAAACTGAGGCTTAGAGAGGTTAATAACTTGCCCATATTCATGTACCTAAAAGAATGGAGCTGAAATTCATATTCAAGGCCATTGCTCTTAACCACTCTGCTATCCTGCCTTCCTTTGTAACCCAAGCAACCTGGGAAAAAAAGAACTGTCAGGGTCATAACAAGGCCGTCTAACATCATTTGATCTTTTCAAGGACTCAGTAAAGGATACAGACACCCTTCCCATTTTACGGTTGAAGAAACTGACCCGGAAAGCTTATAAGGCTAAAGTCACCCTCTTCTTACTAACCAGCAGTACTGTGTTTGAATAAAAAAATGGTCCAGTCCTCCTTGTCTGACTCCCCAATAGCAATTAAACAAACGGGAATAACGTATCATGCAGGAACAGAGATCTAGAGTTTATTATATTTTCCTTCAATTCATTTTTCCTTTTCCTTATTGTGTGGACATGGATGATTTTGTTTGGTTCTGCATATACATAATTACATATCTGCCTAGAGATGACATGAAGTGCAGTGATTCATGAGCTGAGACTAGATGTAGTTGCACTGTCACCTAAGTCCTTCCATATCTTTCACCAAAAATGCTGATAATTAAGCTGCTGGTGGCGGTGGACAGCCAGAGTTGTGATTGGTGTCTGCTGTAGTTTTCCACAGCAGTAATGTGGCAGGGCTTTAAGAGTTTCAAAGGATTCCAAGTGGTGGCCTTTGAAGTCATATTTTGTACATCTATCCTTCTCTGGGGAGTTTTCTTCTTTCCCTTAGGTACTGGAGGCGAGTCAAAGCTATCAGTTCTAGAAGAGTTGTCAGGAAACCTGTCCCTGCCAGTTTCCTGCCAGTAATGCTGCTTCGCAGTAGGCCCCAGGACATTACCATGTCATTTACACTTTTTTCCCCTTTGTAGCCCTCTGGTTATCACCCAGTGAGAATTCAAAAGACTTTAGTTTCTCTCTCAGTATATTTTCCATTTCTTTAAGACTTACCTGAAGTACCTCCTCCGGGAATACCTCCCTGGCTGACTCATTCTCATACCCTCTCTCCTGCCTCTGTTGCTCTGGCCAACCATTCAGGAAAGGTGCACTCCCTCCATGGCCTTTCTGGCCAGGTTCTCTGCATTAGGCTGTTAGAATGTTTTGTTTGCTATCGTGGGAGTATCCGGTTTGATTCCAGGAATAGGAATCTTTTTTTTTTTTTAAGTTGCATATTTATTTTTTCCTGGTTATAACTTTAATAATGTTCATTGTGTAAGATTTTTAAAAGAGATAAGAAAGTATGTGAAATCACCTGTGAATTCACTACCTGTAGATAATCAGAGTTAGTATCTTGGGCCATTTGCTTTTACTCTCAGGTGTGAGAGGCAGTGAGTGCTCATTCTGGGCATCTGATGTTTATTGTTTTGGACATCTGGGTAGCGCCATGATACTCACTTAAATCTTTTTTTTTTTTTAATCCTTTGTCAGAAGCCCCATTTGGATGCCTGGGATTGTATCACATGGTGATGGCAGTGGCTCTTCCTTAGCAATTCCACGAACAGTGTTTGTTTGATCTTAGAACAGCTTACGTGATAACTTGAAGGGAAGGCAGTATTGTGACACAAAAGTATGGAGACACATTACTTTTGGAGTGTACCCTTGAGATTATCTAGTCCAGTGGCTTCACATCCAACTGTGCATGAGAATATCTGGGGAACTTATTCAACTGTTACTGTCTTGGGCCAGTTGAAACAGAGTCTCAGGGCTAGAGCCTGGGAATAATAAGCCCCCTAGGAGGTTTTTCTAGGCAGCCTAGCACCATTGAGTGGACTAGAATTTGAGAGCCAGTTCACATATCTGTTAGAGGTTACTGGGAGCCCTGCACTCTGCTAGGCTTTGGGAATAACGTGACGTCTGGGGTAGACATGGTATTCTCCCTTAAAGGGTTTATGTTTTCCCAGGGAAGACAGTGAAATACCAAGTAAGCAACAATAATCATTATATCAGAGTAAGTATTTGAAAGTAAGGCACTGAGAGAGAATACTTTTAGATACTGTGGTTAGGGGTATCCTCTCAGAGAAAGACACAAAGTCTGAGGAGTTGGAGGCTGAGAACAAGCCACCTGTACAGAGTGTGGGAGACAGTCCCTAGGCTAAGGCATGCCACACACAGACCCCGAGGTGAGCAAAAGCTTGGTGTGTTTTAGGAATTGCACAGCAGTAAAGCTGCAGTGCAGGGAGAGAAGGGAGAGTGCAGAGATGGGTTCAAGGTTGTTTTCACTAGGAATCCAAGTACCCATGCTGGTAATGGGTAGAACCTACTCTGTGGTTGCACGTCCAATCAGTGCTTTCTCTGCTGCTGTATTAGTCAGCTTTGCCTGCTATAGCACAGTGTTACAGATGGGGACTTAGATGACAAATTTATTGTCTCACATTTCTGAAGGCTGGAAATCCAAGGTCAAGGTTTCAGCAGGGTTGCTGTTTCATGGGGCCTGAGGTTTCTTCTTGCACATGGCCACCTCCTTGCTGTGTCCTCACATGGTCTTACCTGAACTTGTGCATCCCTGGTGTCCCTGTATGTCTCCAAATTTCCTTTTCTCAGGATGCCCTGATTACTTCATTTTAACTTAGTCACCTCTTTAAAAGCCCTGTCTTCAAATACAGCCATATTACGAGACACTAGAGATTAGGCCTTCAGCATAGGAATTTGGGGCAAGGCACAGTCAGCCCCTAAGACCTGCTTTCACGTAGTTGACACGGTGCCCCATTTGTCATAGGAGCCAGTCTAATAAAGCAAAGCACTTGTTTGTCACCTGGTATGAGGGCCAAGGGGGAATTCTGTATTTCACAGTAAAATAATTAATTCCGTTTTTTAAATTGAAATAAATTAATACAGGTGGTTGGGTGGGAAGTGGTGTGGAAGTGGCTTATGGGATTTTTTGCTCCATTGGTTGGGACTTTGTGCAGTTTTAAAACCTTGCCTTACCAGGGAATTCCGTATCTCCCAGCGTTTTTTTTTTTTTTTTTTTTTGTTTGTTTTTGCTTTTTTGTTCTTTTAAGTTTATTTCTTTATTTTGGGAGTGAGAGAGCGGGACAGGGAAAGAGAGAGAGGGAGAGAAAGAATCCCAACCAGGCTCTGCATTGTGAGCATCGAGCCTGATGTGGGGCTCAAACTCAAGAACTGTGAGATCCTGACCTGAGCTGAAGTCGGGCGCTTAACTGCCTGAGCCACCCAGGTGCCCCAAGAGTTTTTTGATGCACATAATAGAATCCACCCTAGCTGGTTTAAGTGGGATTTATTATGTGAGATTAGCTGTTTTAAAGACAATTTGAAAGGATGCAGAAACATGCTGTAAGGCTAAATTTCCATGAACATCTTCTAGAACTAGCCCATGGGACTAGGCTGACAAGAGAATGCCACCAACGCCAGAGCCACATTGTCTCTGCTATGACCCACACGGCACCCACAGCTCTGTATCACCTGTGCCAGCAAAATGGCTGTCCTGAGCCCGTCTTATTTCTTCAGATAGTTGACTTCTAAATCAAAGCTCACAGCTGAGTGGTGGAGCCCGGTCTCATGGCTGCACTCAATCTGTAAGGGACGATTCACAGTAGGGGGAGGTGTCAAAGATGGCCTCCTCCTCTTAAAATAGAGAAGAAAGAACAGTAATTTGGGTCCCCACAAATGAAAATATTGAAGATATTCTCTAAATCCACTTTTTCCCACGATATGTTGACATTTGACATCTCCCTGTCATACTATGACCAAATTGTAACACATGAGTGGGGAATGTGTTCATTGTTATTACCTCTTTGAGAGGGTGTGAGTGAGATACAAAGAATATAGAGTAGGAGATGAAGCATGGAGAGATCTTAAGAGTCCCATCAGTAAATGCCCTTCATTTTCACAATTGTTTTATGTGAGATAAAGGGATGGCAGAAGCTTGTGAAAGAAAGGCTGGTGTGTAGCGAATATAGACCTGGCATTTGAGAGCCTTGGGGTTTCGGTCTTGAGGCTTCTCTTGAACCGGTTTGGTCACAGTGGAAGGTATTGTAGATGTGTTCACCTCTGGAATTTAAACTGGGGAATTCTCTTTGCTCTATATCTTTTGGGTGGACTCTACTAGTTTTCTGCATGTAACCTTTCTATCTTTGGGTGGGGGTGGGAGGTCAAGTGTGTGCAGGTGACACAGCCACGCTAGAGTGTATGCATGATGTAAAGGCAGGGAGAGCTATTGTCCTATCCGATAGGGCACAGCTAAAATCATAGAATTGTATTTCTTTGTGTGCATGCATTTGCAAATATAATTGTTTAAAGTCAGCCCTCAGGCATCACTCATGGCATCACCATTTTTTTTTGGTGCTGAAGATAGCAGGGATGAGGATATATTAGCACTTATTGGTGGTCATTACAATACATTCATTAAGAAGTGCTGTATAAAGCGCTAACTAAATCTACACATATTGACAACTGCCTTTGCTTTGGGATCAAATGTAAGATTAAAGAATTAGCCTTGTTTTCACTGGAGGCAGAAGAGCTCCTTCAGAATGCCTTGTGCATGTTTATAGGTCTTTTTACCACTTTGATGACTTTCCTTTATGTGCTTCTCTTATTTCAAAACTTATTTTGGTTTTCACAAAGTGAATTTCAAGGGCAGGAGGAATGGATATTCATTATGCTTTTCTTTCAACTTGTGTAGGTTTAAAAAATTTTTTAAATATGGTGGTTATAATTACCAATATTATAAGGGCAGAATACATATTAGGAGTGTCTTATGCTTAGTAAATATTTTTAGGTGACTGAGTGAGTAAATGAATGAATGATTAAAAAAAAAAAAACATGTCTTGGAGCCAGATCTGCATTCAAGTGTCTTTTCTGCTACTTAATAGCTTGTATTATCATGATCTCTCTAATCCTCAGCTTCCTCATCTTTACACTCTATAATTTTAGGTGCTGCATATGTCCGTTTTAAGTATTAAGTAAGATAATGTTTGTAAAAAATGTGAAATGATGCTGGTCTGGCCTCAATCTACATTTCTATCATGACTTTATTCCCCTCTGGGAGATTCCCAGTGAAGATTAACATAACAAAGACACTGGTAAATTCTCCAACAAAAGAACTTGTTGACATTTTGAAAATTATGTACAACATTTTTTTGTGTGTGAGTGCAACATTATTAACAAGTTTCTAGAATATTTTCCACAAAAAGAAATTTGGGAAAGGCTACTTTGAGTCAAAGTCACGTTCATTGTAAAGGAAAACATTGGTGTATTTCTTTTTAAGACTTTCAAAAGTCGCCAAAGAGCGCTAATAAAGAATTTGCTGGGGGGCACCTGGGTGTCTCAGTTGAGCATCTGACTCTTGATTTCAATTCAGGTCATGATCCCAGAGTCATGGGTTTGAGCCCCGTATCACGCTCCACACTGAGCATGGAGCCTGCCTAAGATTCTCTCTTTTTCTCCCTCTGCTCCTCTCCCCCACTCACATGCTCTCCCTCTCCCTTGAAAATAAAATAAAATAAAAGTAAAGTAAAAAATAAAATAAAAAGAATTTGCTGGATGCCAAACCTTGTTTGGAATCACATGGAAGGATGGGGGTGGTAATAAGCAGGTATCAGGAAGACTAGTGTGTAGCAGGCCCAGAGCTCGGCTCTCCTGAAGGAAGACCTTGTTTGATTTTTACTCTTGGGCATCTGTCTTGGGCTACCTCATGAACCAAAGCCTGGCCCTCAGGGCCAGTCTTTTCCAGTGTGGCTCTTAACTTTCTTCGTGACTGTGAAGGTCTGTGGTTGAATTCTGCAACTGCCTGATCATGTGACTCCCTCTGCAGTCCTCAAGGGCATTGAGCAAGCCAGCCAGGGCAGGATGTAGCTGTTTTCCAAAGGGTGCATGGCAGTCCCTTCTGTCTATGAGGCTGTAGCTTCAAATCCATCCAAAGTGGTCATTACTGGAAATGCTGATTTACACATGCGTAATCTTCATCACTTTGTGGGAAAGACACCCGAAGATGGGGGAGGGAGGTATGGGGAGGGAAAAGTGAGTAGTTTTCAGCTCCAACCTTTCCGTTTTATACTGGAAAGTATTCATTTGTGTGAAATAAAGGAACGCAGAAAGAGAAAATGTGGTAGAGTAGGACATGAGGGATTATTCACAGTTATCTCAATACATCTTAACCTGATAAACTCAAGCCATTCTTTTCCTGTTAGATTTTGCTTTTGACCTTTAAATGGCTCAAAAATCAAGGATGAAAGCTCATCCATTCTTTTTCTTGGTACCTCCTCCTTGAAGGAGTTGGAAATAAAATCGATTCTCCCTTGAAGCTGGCAACCCTTGTAGCCACTACCTTGGATATGATATTACTTCTTTCCATTATATCAAAGAAATTTCTTAAGGTTTCTGTTAAAAATTTCTTTAACATTTTTCTCTTGGCTCTTAAATGTATTCTCTTATTATTCAGAGTTGGTGTAGACTCTGACAGCGGTAGTAGTGAGTGCTTATATCTGGATAGCGTACTGTGAGGGAGGCGAGTAAATGCCAGTATCTGAGAAAGAAGATTTCTCAAAGTTTGAGACACAGCCATTGGAAAGTGTCCATATTTCCACTTCTAGAGCTCATTATCCATTTCCCTGTCCCATGGCTTTCATTTTCTTTTGATGTGTCCATGTGTATGTTAATTTTTATATCAATCAAAAAATTATTACTTTAGTCAACCATCCCTATTAAATTTAGTGGAGAGACTTCTTTGAGGAGACAGGGTTGGTTAGTCAGGGATGTATATCTAAAATTCTTTTTGATTATTTTCTATCCAGAGTTGGTAAAATAATTGTAAGTCACTTTTGCCATTAAATGAAAATGAAGGAAAATATAGAATGATGATCATCCTACCATGGTTTGATAGGTGAAAGGGTGTAAGTTCTTAAGTTCTGTCATGATGATTTTATATTCATTGAATTGAAAAAATTCTGAAATGCTGCAGCATAATTTTATGAATAGGAAATGATTACATGTTTAAGAACATTATTGTGATTTCTGCCTCTGAACGTCCTGAGAGGTTGAAACAAGGGTATCCTTCTGAGTCTACTCAGAGGCCGGATCAGACGCAGAAAGCTCTGATCTCCTTACAGTGGAGCTTAACCTTTTGCCCAAATCAGCTTTTCCCTCAGTTTTGATCTATGACTTCAGAGCTTTTTTTCTCTTCTCTGAACTTAGCTCCCTGTCTTTACTTGTTAAGAGGACAATGTGATCCTTGCAAATGTGGGAAGAGGAAGCGGAAGTAGGCTTTGACCTCTGTCAGAGTACAGAGGCTTCTTTTTCTTTCCTCTCCTCTCCCTTTCTTCTGTCCAGCTTACTTCATTGTCTTCTTGCTCATTATCTGACCATGTCCTCTGTAAGACAGCAAACAAAACTGTAATCAAGGCTCTTGACTGACTGAGCTCTGAGAATTGGTTACATGAAGCCTTTACTCAAGGGACTCAATATTTAATGTGTTCATGATTGGGTTAATGAAACAGGGAGCAGGTGACAAATTTAGTTTATGGAAGCCCAATGCATGATAGTAGGCATTTGAAAGGGCATAAAAGACATAGCAGAGATTCTAATCAAGTAGGGTGGCTTAGATGAAAGGTCACCAATGAAGTGTAATGTGAATTATGCTTGGATAATTCATATTATGAAAATAATTTAGGCATATTATATTATGTCATCACTTCTTATTGCTTTGGAACCTTCATGAAATAGAAAAGGCAGTAGTTGCGCTTCCTTATAACAGAGGTTTTGATGATTTATAAAAAAAAAAAATTACCTGGACTGCATATTCTAAAAATATATTTACCATGGTGGGAATGAAGATAGAGGAATATCACCAGGGGTGTGGGGGCAGAGATAAGATGCCATTACTGGTACTGGAATTCTCTCTCTTCAAGTACCTTTCCAAACATTTTCCAGATATTTTTATTCTATGGGGTTCATACAGTGGCTTCTCTACTAGTAAAACTCCATTGGTAGAAAGTAAGTATTCTTATTCTTATTCTTATTCTTATTCTTATTCTTATTCTTATTCTTTTTAAGCATAATATAAAGCACTTATATTCTAATAGGAAGAGATAAAAGTAAAATAAACTTTACTATTTAATTTTTATTAATACTACATAACCCCTTTAATTAATATGTCATTTTATTGAGAGCAGTGTGTTTAAATATGGTTCATTGTTTTTAACCTTAGCTTCTTTGTGATATAGCTATTGGAGGGTTGATTTCTAAGTGTTTTAATATCCTTAGCCTCTTTGCTTTTATTTTAATTTGTATACAGTATTGCACTTTGATGCACTTTGATGAGTTTTGGACTAAGTATTTTGTGATGTTTGATTTTAATAGTTGATCTCTAATATTAATATCAATCTAATATTATATTAATTCTTCTAATATTACAAAATACAGTTAGATCATAATTCATTATTAAAAATAATGGGTATAAAATACATATTTCAAAAAGTTTTCTTCATTATTTCAGCCTTGTGTTGGATGATTTGTTTAGCACTCTTATTTTTCAGATCCAGTTAGATCTTTGATTTTTACCTGGAACATATGGTTGATTAAATCCAGGAAAGTGTCAGTTTTACCATTTTTTGTTTGTGTGCATGTGTTCATTATTAGAATTATCCTTAATCTGTGTTTCCATCTCAAGAATCTTTTTAAGCATTTGCCCATTTATAAACGAATTCACTTACGCTGATATAATCTTGTTTGTAAATCCACTTAGCCAGGCCCAGGTGCTTTGCTGTCTTTCACAGCATGCTAAAAGTGAAGAACTGCATGGGCCCTTCCCCCTGGGGGAAGTTCCCCCCCGCTCATCTCTGGATGTCTCATAGATCCAGGACCATATGACTTACTGCACCTGGGAGAGTTTGGACAGTACACATCAGGAGGACTTAATTTTATTTTTAAGGTAGAAAAATTACATATACGTATTTTGTATACACACACACAGTTCTGCCCTGTTCTTCTGTGCCTCAGTGGCTCATCTTGTAGACCTAACTCTGTCAACGGTTGTCAATTTGTTTGCCATAAAGCCACGTAACCCTTTTTAAAAATATCTTATTACAGAGAGGCCAATTAGGTAAAACTAAGTAGAGCTGCTGCTGTTGAAACAGCATTGAAGAGCTGGAATCTCGTGTGCCTTATTCCTTTCCCACTGCTGCCCGCCTGCCTCCCCAGCCAAAGCTACCAGAACACACTTAGCTTCAAGAGAGGAGGGAAAACATTTTCTCCGATCTCACCATCTCATCTCATTGTGCTTCTCCTTCACTCTCTCTCGGTTTCCGATCTCACCCTCTCATCTCATTGTGCTTCTCCTTCACTCTCTCTCGATTTTTAGCTTATGGACACTGACATTCTTATCAACGACCATTTCCCTCTTTACCTTTCTTTTGGAAGAGCTTAGGGCCGGTTCCATCTTTTGTACTAAACATACGGTGTTGAGTTCCATCTGTTCCATCTTTTGCAGTATATGGAAATGCATGGAATACATTTGCGACATCAGGCCCACTCCTGGCTTTCTCTTCCTTTCATCCTTTTATATGCTTTTGCTTCATATTTCTTTAATTTATATTTTCTTTTTATATTAAACAAATTTTATTTTTAACTTCCCACAATATATGTAGCTTAAATTACTTTAATCCTTTTTGGAATAATTTCAAGGTCTTCGACAATATCACGTATTGTATTGTCCAGAAATTAGCTGTAATACTTTTGGGAGAGAAGTTCTAAATAAATTTAAAATGAGCAAATTCAAAATGTAGTAAATGACTTATATAAAAGATTTTGGGAGCAGAGGCAGGTAAATCCAATGTTATATGAAAATCTTTTTTCTACCCACAAGAACTGGAAAATATATAGTTGTATTTTATTATTTTGTTGAATTTTTTGGCCAGTGATTCTTCAGTTGAGAGTCTAGTTGACAAAAGAGGAACATCTGGGCTCTCTGGTTTTAACTTGGAGGTCAGTTTATAAATATGTGACTTCTGCGTTGTTTTTGGCAACAAGGTCAGGATTTTAATGCTGGGATTACCGAATGGGGATTCTTTTCTCTGGAAATTGGGGTCAGTTGTTGCAGGGATACCTGGAGACTTATGAAGGTATATAATGATAGGTCTCATCGTTTTTGAATTGGAAGGCAGTGTTAAATAAGTTCTATACAGGGAATTTATAGTTTTGCAGTCCCAGACCTAAATGCTGGGGGAGTCATACTTTTGTGACCCCGTTGGGAAATTGAGTATTCATTTTCTGAACCTCACTATTTTGAATACATTAATTTGTTCATTAGTCCCTGCTTTCTTCAGAGGAGTGCTTCCTATGAAGAGCCTTGAGACTTCACAGAGAGGATGCTGGAGAAGCACAGACGATGACCCCCGAACATGTGTTGTTTGCCTCTCCAGCAACCAGGGCCATTTCCCATTTTCATTTGCAATTTGCACTTCTCTACCCCTCCTCTAGGTGCTTGGGTCAGGTTCCAGCCCAAATGATTGACTCTTGGTGTGAGGATTACAATATGGCTGACAATGCCTTTACTGTGCACCTTCCTCCCACAGGTTCTGATAGACGTGATTGGTTTTGCAAGATTCAGTAATTGCATGCATACCATTGAGTGGGAAAGCAAGGAAAATTCTAAATAAACTGTCAAAACAGATTTTCATACTGTGTAGCATAAACTGAGTATTAGGTGAGTGTTTACAGAGAGCCCTTTATTATTATGATGTTGGTGACACTGTATTTAAGCTAGGTGATGTCTTGGGTTGTACTAGTTAGTGGTACTTTCCTCCCTGAGAGGGGTCAGGGTTATTTCTTGGACTTTTGAGAAGTAGGGATTAGAGTGGGGATGAAATGAGTGAAATCATTTCTTTTTTCTTACAGAAAAATCTGTTTAAAGATATGCACATGGAGTAAGTCATAAAAATGAGATGAACAAGGGTGTTTTCACTTGCCTGTGTTTAGTCTTATGTTATGGCCTGCAGCAGTGAGGTCTGACTGTAGCACCTTGCTTGTCCTTCCCTTGAACTTCAAACCCTTGAACTTGATCTGAGAAGTAGGATATAAATAGCACCATGGGGTCTTGCGTGTGGCCAAATATTGTACTATAATTAGTAAGGTTTATGGCCTGCCGTTGCCTTCCCAGAATGATGGCTGGTCAGTAAGAATCAGTGCTTTTATTAGCTCTAGGCTTTGAATGGTTAAGATAATTGAATCTCATTATATAGGAGTCATTTGAAATAAAATAATTGAAATGAATAAACACCAGGTAGGGGGAACTGTACCATTTAACTGTCCTTTCATTTGGCTTTTTATTTAACTCCTGTCCATTTGGTGAGATAGAGAGCAGAACAAGGAATTGGAATCATATGGGTGTGTTCAGTCAACTGATTCTAAAATGGAAAGACTGTATATGTTGTATAAATTATGCAAGTTGTATTGGGCCTTAGTTTGTAAAACTATAAAATAAGATTGATGAAGGGCTTAATAATACTGGAGGTGAGTGTGAAATCGATGCAGGGACATATGAAAGGGGAGTGGTGAAAGAGGGTGGGTGTAATAAGCCCAGCTGCTTCTATGAGGCGACAACAACCATTATTGCTAGTGGGTGAGTGGGAAGCAGTGAAGCTTTTTGTATAACAGTTTGGGCTGGGTCTAGGGCATTCAGACTGAATGTAGAGATACACATGGTAAATTGGTATGTTGGAAACGGGTCTGGTGATCCATCACTGAAATAAGATAGCCTTATAATGGATTTCAAAGAAATCTAGCATGGGAATCTGTAATACATTATATGCCCCCAAAGGGAGAAGGAATGGAAAATAAGAAAAAATGTTGAAAGTTCAAAATTCTTCTAAATACAACATGTATTTGTAGAGCTTTCTGTAAGAGGAATATTAGGGTTTGGATATTAAAAGAGAGCTTAAGAATGTATAGCTACATATATGTACTTCTGTATAATTCTATGTATATACATA
Organism: Cryptoprocta ferox; assembly: GCA_028646485.1. Taxonomy (NCBI): domain Eukaryota; kingdom Metazoa; phylum Chordata; class Mammalia; order Carnivora; family Eupleridae; genus Cryptoprocta; species Cryptoprocta ferox. The sequence continues at coordinate 64,932,719 of CM053559.1, read as the reverse complement.
CTTATAAATATAGAGCCATAAATATACATATAGATATATAGGGGTCTGTCTAGCTAGACCTTTTTTTAGATTTTAACTAAAAGTAAGCCTTCTGAGAAATGAATTATAATAGTCTTGGGAAGATGTAAGAGTATTATTTTTGCTCTTTTTAAAAATGCTTGAATATTTTTCGTAGCAATATCAAATAATCTCATATAATCTATCGTTTGAACAGCTCCTGAGGTTCTTTCCTTCATGGTCTCAAGTTTTTATTGAAAAAACATCTGCAGCCAGGTGCAAATTAAATTTTTTTTACTATTAGAAAATGTCATGCCTTTGTCTGATCTTTTTCTGACATATTAATGGCTTTTCTAAAAATGATTGCAATCATTTTCGGATATCTTATATCAGAAATTAACATCAAAAAGTATGGAGCCTATGTATTTTCCTAACTTCCTCTTCACTCTTCCTGGCTCCTCTTAATAAAAGAAGTCGTTTAAAAAGAATCTCTAATTTAGTGTCATTGATACTTTTCCATCATGAATGTATCATGTATATGCAGAAACTTCAAGGCTTCTTTTAATCTGGTGCCATTACATTTACCTACCATCATATAAGTAAATCCTACTGCTGAAGGGTCCTACCTCATCCTCTCTGAGAGTTTTTAACCTTCCACCCTGAAGGTGATGAGGAATTCCAGATCCATTCATGAAGCCTTTCCTCAACCCCCACCCACTCTACTTCTGCTCTTCATTGCCCTCTCTTCCTAAACCTTAAAAACAATACCTCGTTTTTTATTGTACACTAATTATTCTATGTATCAGCATATTAATGTATAGTATAGTAATATTATCCAGCACTAATACACACACACACCCAAATACTAACTTTTTAATTTTTAATTTTTTAAAGTTTATTTATTTCAAGACAGAGAGAGGGAGAGAATGTATGTGAACAGGGGAGGGCCAGAGATAGAGGGAGAGAGAGAATCTCAAGCAGGTTCTGTGCTTTCAGCATGCAGCCTGACACAGGGTTCGAACCCACAGACCATGAGGTCATGACCTGAGCTGAAACCAAGAGTTGGACGCTTAACTGACTGAGCCACCTGGGTGCTCTCCTGTAATACTATCTTTTTTTAAAACTGTGGTCAGTGGCCATATTTTACTCTTAGAATTTCCCCAGTAGCCCATCTTGGCACAGGATGGATTTTTACAGTTCATTGACATCAGTATAATGCCATAATTGGAAATTACTAATTTTGAAATACTGAGTTAAAATCAGCCCATAGATGTTCTAGCTTCAGAATTTGGATTTTAGTAATACTTTGCAATCTGAATTTGTCTTGACAACCTGAAATTGTATAGATTTTTAAATCAGTGAAAAATCAGAATTGAGATTAACAGTTTCTTTATTGTGAAAGAAGTATGCACTAGAAGCTGGAGCTCTTTCTTTCTTTCTTTCTTAACACTTGGCTTTTGTTTAAAAAGTATTATCAGGACTATTTTTATAAGTCACTCATCAATGACTACCTTTAATTTTTTACATAAATAGTTTAATAGTATAGAAAGACAGCTGGAGTTTAATACCCAAAAGTATAACCTCTAGACCCGTGTAATGTTATACAGTTGACTTGTGGACAGTGCAGAGGTTAGGGGCACTGATTCTCCCATGCAACCCAAAATCCACTTGTAACTTTGTAATTTCCCCCAAACTTAACTAATACCCTACTTTTGGCCTTACCAATAATATAGTCAATAAACAAATACTTTGTATGTTATGTGTATTATATACTGTATTCTTACAATAAAGTAAGCTAGAGAAAAGAAGATGTTATTAAGAATATCATAAAGCAGAGGAAATACATTTAGAGTGATGTACTGTATTTATGGGAAAAAAGTCTGTTTGTAAGGAAACCCACACAGTTCAAATTGTGTTATTAAAGGGTCAACTATATGACATATGTGGATTAAACAGAATACTAAAAGGCTTTTGGGAAAGTAAACACAAAGTTTAGAATGGTTCTGATTTATGTACAGTTCATTTAAAGTCAAGGAATAGACAGAGTGACCTTAGCATTGGATGGTAACAAAACTACCATCATAGTCCACTTTCCTTTTGTCTCAGTTGGAGGCCTCCTTTAAAATTTAAACAAAACCAAGTCTCGTCCAAAGATGACCAATATTATGAAGACTTAGGAGAGGCCTCTTTAAATTTCCAGATGATATCTATGAAGGTAGTTCTCTCATTTTAGAAGGAATGCTGAAACAGACACAGCGACCAGTAAAAGGAGAGGAAAATAACAATTTTTGAGTTCTTCCTCTGTATCAGACATTATGCTAAGTGTTGAGGAAAAATCCTCTTACATCCTTCAAATAAGCAGGTTTAAGGATGCTTATAATATAGATGGATTAAGATATGAAGCTCTAAGGGGTTTCATCTCTTGCCCTGGATCACAAAATTAGTAGTGGTTAGGCTAATGTTGAGATTTAGGTCTGTAGGCCTCTAAACACCACACTCTTTCTAGCACATCTGGCTTGATCTCACTGTAATTAATTTTGAAGCTCTGTTTTTAGGTAGGTAAATGTTTAGGGTTGTTATATCCTCTGACTGAATTGACTCATCATTATGAAATGACCTCATCAATGCTAATATTTTGTGCTTTGAAACCTACTTTGATATAATATAGGTACTCCAGCTTACTTTTGGTTGATCATGCTTTGTTAAAGTTACCTTGTGCCTTTATATGTGAATTGGTTTTCTTGTAGCAGCATTTAATTAGGTCTTGTTTTTTTTTTTTTTTTGTTTATTTATTTTGAGAAAGTGAGAGAGAGAGAAAGAGAAAGAGACAGAGACAGAGAGCACAAGTGGACGAGGAACAGAGAGACAGGGAGAGTGAGAATCCCAAGCAGGCTCTTCATTGTCAGCACAGAGCCCAACACGGGGCTCAGACTCACAAATCGTGAGATTGTGTCCTAAGCAGAAATCAAGAGTTGGACGCTAAACCAACTGAGCCACCCAGGTATCCCAGGTCTTGATTTTTTATCTGGCAATCCCTGCTTTTTAATTGTCGTGTTTAGACCATTTGCATTTAATGTAATTATTGATATGTTTAGGTTTTTAACTGTCATCTTGGTGTATGTGTTCTGTTTGTCTTACTTGTTATTTATTCCGTTTCCTCTTTTTCTGTCTTATTTGGGATTGACTCTTTTTTTACAACTGTATTTTACCTCTTCTGTTGGCTTATGAACTTTTGTTTATTTAATGGGTGCTTGAAGTTTTTAGTATATATCTTAAACTTACAGTTTACCTTCAAGTAATGTACCACTTCACATGTAGAATAAGAACTTAAGATAGTAAACTTCTGTTTCTTTCCTTCAGACTTTGGGCTATTGCCAAACGTTTTATTCATACATACAATTAATTTTTTTAACTTTAATGTTTAATTATATTTGAGAGAGAGAGTGTGTGAGCAGGGGAGGGGCAGAGAGAGATGGAGACAGAATCTGAAGCAGGCTACAAGCTCTGACCTGTCAGCACAGAGCCAGATGCAGTGCTTGAACCCACGAATTGTGAGAACATGATGACCTGAACCGAAGTCGAATGCTCAACTGAGCCACCCAGGTGCCCCTGCCCCCCCCTTTTTTTTTTAACAAGCACTCATTAAAGTTCCTAGAATCTAGCAAATAACAAGTATATCCAGCACGCGTGCGTGCGCACACACACACACACACACACACACACACCAAGCTAAATGAGATGTAGGTTTTCAGTTGACACATCCTGTTTATTTTAAGTACAGTTGTTATTCAAGGGACAGAGTGTTGAACAATCATCTCCCTAAACAGTAGTTCCATATGCCATGAATGTAAACTTTAAAATGGTAGCTTAAGGGGAACTTTCTTTTTACTCCGTGGAAAAAAAGTGCTGTTATTTTCTTCACGTTGTAAGACATGAATTTTAATACACTTTTTTTTTTTTTTAACTTTTGGCAAATGGCAGTTGACCTATATTGCCTCATCTTGGCAGTGCTTTTGATGTCTGTTAGGGCTTTCTTGAACAGTGCTTTCTTGAACAAAATGGCATGCTTTCACCAGCCTATCAGATTTAGAGACATGGCCTTTGAATCTACTAGTTCTTATCCTGTTCTGGAAAGTAGTATGTTTCAGGGTTAAAAAAAAAAAAAAAAAGCTCTTGTTTGTTTGATAAATATTATTGACCAGTTATTATTTTTTAGGCAAGGGCTGATTTGAGTGTGTGTGGATGAAAAACGAAAAAAGGCTTGATCCTTGTTCTCTGTTAATAACCATTTATTGTCAAATGATCATAACGCACTGTGATAATTATTTGTTGATTTCTTTGTTTAGTAAGTATTTACTGAGAGTCTGCTGTGTGTCAAATACTATTCCAGTATGTATATTCATAGCAGTGAACAGTTCCCTGCTTTCATGGAGGTAATGTCTTAATCAGGCGATGATGGGATGGGGGTTACAGGAAATGCTTTAAAGGTAAATTAGGATAATGGGATAGATCTTGACAGTGGAAAGGTACTATTTTTATCTAGTAGTTGGGAAGGCCTTTGTTTGTAAGGTGACAATTGAGCAGGGACCTTAAAGAAGTAAGACAGATTATGCAGTTGGAAAGGAAACTGCATAGGAAAGAGTGTTCTAGACAGAGCCACGTATAAAAACTGGAAAACGGGGGTATGCTTGAGTGTAACTGAAGAATCATAAAGAGGCTGGAGTGGAGTGGAATGGGCAAGCATAGAATGGCAGGAGATAAGTTTATCAAGATGGAGAGGAGATGGGGGTGGGGTGAGAAACCAGATTCCGTGGCCCTTTATTAGCATGACATGAAGGGTGTGTGCTTTGTGAGCTAGCTGATAAGGCCCCTGGAGGATTCTGAGTAGAGGTGAGGCTTGGGGAACTCTGGTGTTAGAAGTATCCCACTGATAGCAGCCCTGTGAAGCCAGGGAGGAAATTTAGGGACGATGTTGGGTGGTTAGAAGCTGTTGAAATAGTCCACGTAAAATTCTGAAGAGCTCGGGCTGAGATGGGGGTAGTTGTGTGATGACAGTGGTCAATTGGGGTGATATTTTGAAGAACCCATCCTTGGGTTTGCTGAAGAACTGGATGTACAGTGTGAGAAAAGAAGAGAATAAGTATGGTTGTAATGTTCTTGACCTTGAACCAGTCGAAGAGAGCTACATTTAGTAGGGTGTTAAGGAATGGGGCGGTACTAGAAAGGGTCAAGTGGTATGAAAGAATTGGATTTTGGAACTGGTGTGCTTGAGGTACGTTTTAGACTCAAGTCGAGATATCAGGTCGATGCTTGGAGGCATGAGTTTGGAGTGAGAGGAGAAGTTTGGGCTAGAGAAAAAATTTGTTATGGCATATGATTAAGGTAGAAGGACCAAATTCACGTACTTTGAGCACTAGACAAAAATAATATTTAAGATAGTCTAAAACAGAATATATATACTTTATGCAACTGAAGAATCTGAAGCCTAAGGAAGTAGAATGAGGTGCCAATGACACACAGGTTGTTAGTGAAACCTGTGTCACTCAGTTCATCATCTACTATTTCTAATCCAGCACACAGTTTGCCATTCATGAAGCTATAGTTATAGAATGGGGGAAATCCCACTAACTTAAAAAGCAAAGAAAGTAAACCACGGTGGTGGGCAATGTTGAAGATCACAAACTCTAGAACATACTTCCTAGGTTCTAATCACTATGTGATCTTGCCTAAATAACCTAATTCCTCTGGGCTTCAGTTTCCTTATCTGTAAATGGGGTTGATAATAATACTTAACTCATAGAGTAATTGAGATTAATTGACATACATGTAAAGCACTTCAAACAAAACCTATTAAATAGTACCATCCAAGTGAAGCTGCAGCTCTGATAATGTTAATAATAACAATAATTATTAATTTTTTTTCAAATTAGTTACGAGATGGTCACCAAGTCTGCTTTTTAACCTGAGTGTCCATGGGTCAAATGCAAAATAATGTAGCCTCCTAAATGTTGTCTAAGATTCTTATTTCAGGATGGAAGCTAAGAACTTTTTTTTTTTTTAGTTTATTTTTGAGACGAGAAAGAGAGGATGTGTGCATGTGCATGAGGGGCAGAGAGAGAGAATCCCAAGCAGGCACCATGCTGTCTGTGCAGAGCGTGACACCAGGCTCATTTTCACAAAACCGTGATATTATGACCTGAGCTGATGTCAAGAGCTGGACACTTAACTGGCTGACACACCCAGGCACCCCATGGAAGCTAAGAACTTATGTTACAACCCCTGGGGGCCCAGATTTGGCTTGACATCTAGGGGTATTCAAATATTATGTACAAGTCGTGTTGAGGTCAAATATTCTCATATCCCTTTTCTCCAGAGTTGTCTGTTCTTTTCCTGATACTTGGATCTACTGATGCTTGTAACCGATTGATAACAAACTGTGCTCTTCTGCATTATTTTGTCTTTTAAATTGACTGTGTTCTGTGAGAATGGTTTATCTGCCTATTTATTAAATATTCATGATTTTGTGACATCTCATTTTCTTCACTGATGGCTTTTATGAATAATGCCTTTTTAATAGAGATCTTAATCTTTAACATTTTAGGCAATGTCTTGATTATCTACACTGTAACCTCTCATTGGAGTGTTGTTAGGTTATCATTGCATCATTGTGTATAGATCAAAATAAGTAAGTCCCTGTTTTTAAGACCCTATCCTTTGTGGTTAGGATTGGTTTGTGGCAGTTTCTTGAGGGTAGAAAAATTGAATATGATTTATTAGTAAAACTTAAATTTTTCAGGGGGATAATGAGATTATTGATTAGGATTTTTTATTATAAAGAATATTTAATGACATAGTTTTGGTCAAGACATGTACAAGTCTCTATTTCATTGGATAGATAATAATGTCTGCTTATTTCCTTCTTTTGCCTGACATACTAAGTGTCACGTAAGGTAAGTTAATAGAGCTCTTATTGTCCATAGATGATTGGTCATTCATCTAGCAAGCAGTTGGACAGAAACAATTTTATTTTGAAAAGATTGTGTATTATCAGCTGAATACCCCCCCCCATGTGTTTGCTCTAGTTTTTGCCATGTGGCATTTATGGAATTTTTACTTAGCACATATTCACCTTCTACCCTTTTCCCATGTAACAAGTTTTATTTATCTTTGCTGTCTTGGATGTGAGTTTTATCAATAGTGTTTGATAACTCCTTAAGTCTTTCTCATGGTCTGTGGTCCAGTATCCTTTTCCACTTTTTTTTGACATGATCTTCCTGTCCTAGGACAAATAAGGTCTGAGCATGGGGCATATAGTGTGGTTATCTCCTGGTCATTGATTCCTTTGGTCTATTCCAGTGAGTGCATTTGGGGTGAAGGAGGGTCACTAAAATGATAGATAAACATCCTTAGAGATTATTACTCTTTATCACCTTGCAGCCATTTGCTTACATTCCATTAGAGACTGGAGAATCCTTACATTGGCAGTGTGCTCCCCTATGAGCCCACAGACTGGCACTCTTGACCCACTGGGCTCTCCGGAAGTAGGTTATGTGGTACAAAGTGGGGTGGGTAGTCTGGAGTCCAAGTTAAATCTTTGCCATCGAATCATAGAATTTTAGGGTTGAGTGGGTCACTGAAATCACGAAGGTCTGGTTCTTCATTTTTACCAAGAAAGAAAAGAAACTCATTCAAGCGTCCTTGCCAAAATGAAAGGTCATAGGAATACAGGAACCATAACTAAAATGTCTTTTGAGTCCTCTATTATGACCATGGTGAAATGGAACAAGAAGCAGAGTGTTAGAGTAGAAAGAGCATTGGGCTTGCAATTTGAAGATGGTTTTTTTTTTTTTTTTTTATGTTCAGGTCTGTTGTTACATAGTAGTTGTGATTTAGAATAGTTAGCTTTTATTGTTCTTGAAATTGTTCATTATCCATTGAATGATGGATTTGTCATTGACCCTCCGTTTACCTAAAATTTGTTGTCTATTCATATACATTGAGTTATGCCATATTTTGATATTTAAAATTTCCTCAAGGTTGTGAATTGATGAAAAATGTTGACTATATGGAAATAAACTATGACCCCATTTTTTTCTCTTCTCCCACTTCCTTGAGGTCAGAGGAAATACATTTTTTAACTTCTATAATTGTATATTCTTATCTACTTTGACAGCTACACCTCAGGGTCTCACCTCTCCTGAAAAGCATTATAATAATTGGGCATTCTCTGACCTTCCTGTCGCCATAGATGGGTGCATGAGACTCTGCAAGGATTTTTGTCAGCAGTGTTCATCAGTGTTTTCCTGTTAAATCTAAGGAAAGTAGTTCATAAGATGTCTCAACTAATGGTTTCAACTTGGGGTTGCATCTCGGGCTGAACTGGGTGTGTTATCACTGTCTTACTAAAAAGTAACATTTGGTTTTTGTTAAAATGTAAAAACTAAAATAATGACTTCTAAATCTGCCACCCAGAGATAACTACTTTAAACATTGTATATACTTTGTCTTTTAAAATGCACATTTAATAGAATCTAATGCATAAAATTGTACATACTTAATGCATACATGTGTAATAACTGGATATACTATTTTAGAACATTCTACTTTCACTGAATGTTACTTTCTGATCAATTTCTCATGTGGTTAAATTTCCTTCTGTAGCATAAATTCTTAATGCTAGTATTCCTTTGTATGGAACACCATGATTTATTTAAGCAAACCCCTATTATTGAACATTTTAAAACAATAGTGCAGAGTCTATCTGTGACATAATTTCCCCTATTTGTGTCACTTAAATTTGATGACGTTTTTATTTAGAATTCTAATCCTAAGATTTGATAACACAAGATTTAATTTCTATCACTTGAGAATCCTGTTGGAGGATTTCTGTCTCATCACATATTGTTATTTCATATTGATCCCATTAAATTTTCTGTGTGAAATATTTTGACCTCACTTTAAACTGGGTCAGCATATGTATATGGAGAGTATTTTCTCGGCTACTGGGCTCCATACAACATGGCTTAAAGCTGTGCCTAACTCATTCCTACTTTATTAATGAAAGCAGGAGTATGAATAAGGTAGTTGTGGTAGAATACACCTGATGTATGGTAGGGGCTGAAAGTTCAAATGCTTATTGGTGCCAGGCATGCGTGGGAAGGACCAGGTGAAAATAATAGGGGTAATTGGTTATGTTTTTCATCTAAAGGGGTCAGTTGTTAGTTAAATTAAACTAAGTTGTCACCATGGGAAATAAGGATCCAGAGTAACAGAATTTTCTTACTTTTCAAGAAAAGCTGGAAATTAAACTTATTTATGGAAAAACTCCTCAATATAATTGTTTTAAAACACAGTGCTAAGGAGGGGTGTCTCAGTGGCTCAGTTGGTTGAGCATCCAGCTCTGGCTCTTGCAAGATCATGACCTAAGCTGAAGTCACTTTGTGAGATTGGGCTCTGCATTGGGCCTTAGGCTGACAGTGCTGAGCCTGCATGGGATTCTCTCTCTGCCCCCCCCCGCCACTTACTCTCACAACGCTCTCTGTCTCACTCTCAGAATAAATAAACTTAAAAAAATAAAGAGTCTCATAAAAACAAAACAGTGCTAAGGAAACAGGAGACCTCTGTGGATCGCATGTAGTCTACAGGTGTTAGATATAGACCTAACCTGGGGGGCAAGTCTTCCGCTCTTTGCGAATCAGGAAATTCTTCATAAAGAGAAGGTTTTACTTTCTACACTCATTTTTCCAGAGTTACTTTAAGGGGAGGTATGATATATAAAAACCAGAAGATTTCAAGTAATAAATTACTTTAAAGAAAAAGAAAGAATGACAGTTTAAAACTAGATTTATGCATTTCTATGACTCCGAAATGAAATTCTCTTTAAAATCTTCAATTTTCTATGTAGCACCATAAGTGCTTGACAATTTAACCTTAGCAGGAATTGTGGCAGGGCTCCTCATAATGTAGGTAATCAGTAAATCTCTTTTCATCGATAATAACGTAAGAGTTGGAGACAGTTCTGATACCACTTACACTACTTTAGTGTGGAATGCATCTGAAGTGCATGTTTCAATATGGATGATGATTCTGGGGGATCTCAAAGATTCACTGAGCCCGAAGCAATAGAATACGTCCTGGTATATGAATGTTAATACTCCTAGCCTCTCTGTTTTGCTTCCCCTGTTAAATCCCTTTCCTGTTATTTAGTCTTTGTTGTGCATAGAGAACCACCTCTCAGAGGAGAAGGACTAGCCCAAAGTGGATGTGAACACCTCCGTGGGGGTGAACTTGTTGATAGGCACCATTTGTGAAGCCCAGAAGGTAATCTGGTCGGTCCAGTTGATCTATAATACCCGGCTTTAAAAAAAGAAAAGTTCCCAGGGCACCTGGGTGGCTCAGTAGGTTAAGCGGCCGACTTCAGCTCAGGTCATGATCTCAGAGTTCATGGGTTTGAGCCCCACGTCAGGCTCTGTGCTGATAGCTCAGAGCCTGGATCCTGCTTCTGATTCTGTGTCTCCCTCTCTCTCAGACTGTCCCCTGCTCATGCTCTGTGTCTCTCTCTCTCTCAAAAGTAAATATACTTAAAAAAAAAAAAAGTTCCCACTGAGTGAAGTAGACATGGTCCTTTTTATTGTCACACAACATTAAAAGTGGTAACTAAGGAGTAGGGACTGAAGTCAACTCTAGCTGGTAGGAAAGTTACGACCTTTCCATAAAACCAAACAGGGTTTGACTTAATTCCCTGATTGAGGATTATCGAGATTCAGCTTGGGTTTTACATTTTTGTTACTTTGTCATCTGGAAGAGAAATATAGTCCCACCAGTATTGGTTTTCAGGATACATACTCAATGACAGTATAAGGTGTAGCCCATCCAGAGTGCACTTGAAGCTCCACAGCCGGTGGTGGCACTAGAGTGACAGTATTGCCACCTCCAAGCTGTTTGTTCTTGACCTCACTTGACCTATCGATCTTCAGTCCTCATCCATTTGTGTGGCATGGTGACATTAGTATTTATCACCACTAAGCCTCTTCTGTTGCTCCTCCCCTAAAAAGTTTTGAGGAGTCAAAAGTCCCCAAAATAGAGAAGATCTGTCTATATGCCTGCTAATTAATTTTTCAAAAGGACTTTGATCTCACCTCCAATTTTTTCTCTATGTGCATTTGTAACAACAAATAATGACTTCACAACATTTCTGAAATAAGAGACATGCTCCTTTTATAAAATACAAGAAATATAGAAAAACATAAAGAAGACATTTACAAATTACCTCCAGATTATCATATCACAGAGAATTAGTCTATGCAAATTTATGACTAGAAGAATGAAGGAGCAGATAGCTGGGTCGGTATGAATAGTGTGTTCATGTTGTGCTTGCTGTTTTAGTATTTAAAGCATTACATTTAATGAAATTGGAAGGATTTTTGAACTCCTGAGTAAGTTTCTTCATAAAAACATTAGTATGCAAAAACAGTGCCTCCAAGGTAAGGAAAAGAGTTAAGAATCATTAGGAGGATGGGGTCATCATGTTGCTACCACCATGCAACCATCAGAATGGCTGGAATTAAAATACTGAAAGTACAAAGCTTATATGAGGATATGGAACAACTGGAAGCCTCCTATACTCTTGGAGGGAATGTAAAGTGCTACAGAACTTATGGGAAATTGTTTCTTATAAAATTACGATCTTACAGGGCACTTGGGCGGCTCAGTCGGGTAAGCATCTGACTTCCGCTCAGGTTATGATCTCACAGTTTGTGAATTCAAACCCCACATCAACCTCTGTGCTGACAGCTCAGAGTCTGGAGCCTGCCTCAGATTCTGTGTCTCCCTCTCTCTCTGGCCCTCCCCCACTCGTTCTCTGTCTCTCTCAAAAATAAATAAAATTTTAAAAATTTAATAAAATTAAGATCTTAGGATTCAGTAATACACTGATATTCACTCCCTAGAAATGAAACCTCATGCTGACAAAAAGATTTGTGCAAGAATGTTCATAAGTACTTAGAAACAATCGCCATTAACAAAATGTGGTACATCCATACAATAGAATTGTATCCATCAATAAAAAAGGAAGGGACTGCAAAAGTACACAGCAACAAGGATGACTCTCATAGACATATTGGACAAAGAAAGCAGACACAAAAGCGCATGTATTATATGAATCCATTTATATTATGTTCAAGAGTAGGTGAAATTGGTCTCTGATGATGGAAATCAGAACAGTGGTGCCCTATGCGGTGATTGGTTGCCTAGCATGATGTCTGTATTCTATATCTTCATTGGGGTATTGGTGAAACACGTATATGTATTTGTCACAACCTTTCAGACTGTACACTTAAGGTGTGTGTACTTTATTATGTATAATTATACCTCAACTTAAAAATTTTTTAAACAGAGTAAATTTAAGCATCTTACATATTATGGATTATCTTCTGTGAAAAAAACACGAGGAATGAACAAACTTGTGCTTCCTCCCACTACCCCTTATGTTGCTTGAATTCGTTTTTCTTTTTTCAGGTTGTAGAGCATTCATATTCTGATCTGCAATCATAATCCCCTAGTTGTTTAGTCTTAGTTCTATATTTAAATAGATTTTGTGCTCACCACAGGTCCTTTTGCCACAGTTTTTCCATTTCTGAATTCTTCATTTTGATTCATCTCTTGTTTATCCAGATTTCATGGTCAAGTAGCTTTTTTTGGTTTGTTTATTCTCAGGGAATACTCATGGATTGTCTATTTCCTGAGTTTTTAAATGTTTGCAAATGCCTGTGTTTTGCTTTTATACTTGAACAACAAATTAGCTGTATTTAATAATATAACATTCTTGGGTCATATGTTTCCTTTTTTAAACACATGGCCCCACTATCTCCTGACAGTGAATATTATTATGAAGGTGTCTGTAGTCAGCTTCATTTTCTTGTCTTTCTCCCTCTTGTAGGTGACTTGCTTTTTATACTCGATGCCTGTAAATTTTTTTATTCTTCTATTCAACAACTTCAGCTACTGCTTGAATTCTTTTCTGTTATGTATAAATTGTCCCTGACATGAGAATGCCCGTTTGATCTGCAGTTTTGGTTCTTCCTTTATTTTAGAGAGTTTTTGGTGTGTTACAGTTTTTTGTACTCCAATTTTATTATTAGAAAAAAAATTCCTGGGGTGCTTGTGTGGCTCAGTCCGTTAAGCATCTGACTCTTGATTTCGGCTTAGGTCATGCATGATCTCTTGGTTTGTAAGACTGAGCCCCATGTTGGGCCCTGTGCTGATAGCATGGAACCTGGTTGGGTTTCTCTCTCTCTCTCTCTCTCTCTCTCTCTCTGCCCCCCACCCATGCTCACATGCATGGACACATTCTCTCTCTCTCAAAATAAATAAATAAAACTTAAAAAAATAATTCTAGTATAATTAATATGCAGTGTTGTATTTGTTTCAGGTTACAGTGTAGTGATTCCGCAATTCTAGTGCAATCCCCTGCAGGCCATTTCCTCTCTTTCTCTCTTTCTCTCTTTCTGTGATTAAGACTCCTCCTCTCCCCAGTACCCACAACTCTTTTCGCCCCCATATTAACTCTCCATAGCTCCTACCTTCCATGATATGGCTGATTTTCTCCCTTTAGATGTGCAGTTCTCAGTCCTCAGATCAATTTCTTGGGTGTTCAGAATGATTGGATTTTTTTTTCAGCTGTGTTTGCGGGATGAGGCAAACATGGGGTCCCCCTACTACTCTGCCACCTTAACTCCTCTTGTGATTCAACGGTTGTATTCATTACTCAGTGCTAATCACAATAAGTGTACTCCTAATCCCCTTTACCTATTTCACCCCTCTCGCCACCCCTCCCTCCTCTGGTAACTATCACTTTGTTCTCTATGTAGAGAACAAAGAATCTGTTTTTTTAATTGTCTCTTTTTTCTTTGTTTTGTTTCTTAAAATTCCACGTGTGAGTGAAATTATATGGTATTTGTCTTTCTCTGACTTTATTTAACTTAGCATTATACCGTCTAGATCTATCCATATTGTTGCAAATGGCAAAATTTCATTTTTCAGGACTGAGGAGTAAGTAATAGTCCTGAAGTAGGACTATTGTAGGACTGAGTAATAAGCCGTTGTGTGTGTGTGTGTGTGTGTGTGTGTGTACACCTCTTCTTTATCCATTCATCTATAGATGGAACTTGGGTTGCTTCCATAATTTGATTATTATAAATAATGCTGCAATAAACATAGAGGTGCATATATCATTTCAAATTAGTGTCTTCATATTCTTTGGGTAAATACCCAGTATTGGGATAACTAGATCATATGATAATTTTTTTTTTAGTTTTTTGAGAAAACTCCTTACTGTTTTTTACTTCTACTCCTTACTTTTTCTTTGTAGTCTGGTTTTTGAATATGAATGTTTCTTTTCTCTTTGCTGTGTGTGTGTTTGTATATGTGTTACTTCAAGAATACCAATCATCATTACATTTGATTATCTTGATTCTCCATGGGTCACCTTCTCTCTACTTCACTTAATTTTTTTGTCTTTTCCTGCCACATTCAGCATGCTCATCTCTATCCTTTACTCTGCACCATTAGATTTTCATCTTTTACCCCTTTGCTATTTCTGATTTGTTTACTAACTACCCAGTGTTGCTTTGTTTTCTATGTATCTCCTTATTTCTGCTATTTTCCTTTCATTTTGGCATTTTGTTCTATCATCTAGTCTTTGAGTCCTTGTTTTACAGACTTCATAGTTTTATGAAGTTTTTATAGAATGTGAAGCCCTCTCTGAAAGTCCTGTTTCTAGGGTGATGTTCCTTACAGTCTTACTTCCACATCTGTCATTTCCATGCGAGATCTTTTTCCTGAATTTTTTTGTTTTAGTATAGTTTGTAATTTGCCCTTATTTCCTCTCACTCATGCATAATGGAGACCACTCTCCACAGCATCTTTTTGTTCTGATCAAATAGATATGAACGTACCTGATCCTGTTTCTACTTTATCCAAGACTAAATTGACTTTCAAATTGCTATGTACAATTTGAAGCCTGGCTGTTAGCCTCACTGCAGCACTCATAATCCAAGGGCATGAGAGTGGGGAGAAGTCAGCTGGACCAGAGTGTAGTCTTTGTTGGAGCATCTAGACCTGATACTAACGATCCTGGTGTGTCAGGAGCTTTCCTAGATTTAGCATTTGAAATCCTACATTCCAGAAAACCCTCTTAGTCCAGGCATGCCAGGATGGTTGGTCACCCTATTGAGGTATTCTCTTTTCTACATATATTTTTATTAAGCTTATTTAGTTTTTGAGAGAGAGGGAGAGAGAGAGTGTGAGCAGGGGAGGGGCACAGAGAGACGGGGCAGAGGATCCGAAGCAGGCTCCACGCTGACAGCAGAGAGCCCGATGTGGGGCTCAAACTCATGAACTGTGAGATCCTGACCTAAGCCGAAATTGTACCCCTTCTACATATTTTTAAATGACCTCAGCCTGCACCAGTGCTAGTTAACTTGACCCTAACTCTGCTTAGTATTTTGGAATGTGGCAAGACTGGGGCACCTTGGGAAGTACAGGATTCTAGTGTCAAGCCTTTTTTTTTTTTTTTTTTTTTTTTTTTAGGACTTACAGTTGAGCTTCTCTCCAATTGAGAGATTTAAATGAGAGTGTTCAGGATCTAGTCAACTCATCCTTTTTGTTCATTACCACTTGTTGGGAAGAGTAAGAATAACATGGGCAGGACTCAGCGCTGCTAGGTCTTGTTTCTATCAGTGACCGTGTTTCAAACGATGGCACACACATAGTTTCCTTTTCTTGTTCAATCACTTTATTTAAATTTTTTTTTAATGTTTATTATTTTTGAGAAAGAGCAGGAGCAGGGGAGGGGCAGAGAGAGAGAGGGAGACACAGAATCTGAAGTGAGCTCCAGGTTCTTAGCTGTCGGCACAGAGCTGGACACGGGGCTTGAACTCACTAACTGCGAGATCATGACCTGAGCCAAAGCCAGAGGCTTAACCGACTGAGCCATGCAGACACCTCTCCTTGTTTAATCACTTTAAAAAAGATACTTAAGGGGTGCCTGGGTGGCTCAGTCAGTTGAGCGACCGACCTCAGCTCAGGTCACGGTCTCGAGGTTCGCGGGTTTGGGCCCCTCGTCGGGCTCTTTGCTGACAGCTTGCTCAGAGCCTGGAGCCTGCTTCGGATTCTGTGTCTCCTTCTCTCTCTGCCTCTACCCCATTCGTTCTTTGTCTCTCAATAATAAATAAATGTAAAAAATAAAGATACTTAAAAAAATAAAATAAAATAATTAATAAAAAAGATACTTAAAATTTCCCATTAGCCATCTGAGGAAGTATTTTCAGTAATCTTATTTGGTTCCTCTATTGTTACCCAGTCCATTATAAAACTTTGGTTTTCTTGGTTGGTCACCTAATTTAGCCTTGTATCTTCTTTCTCCTTCTCTTTTCCTGCTCCCAGACACACACATGAATCAACTTCTCTCTCTCCCTTCCTTCCCTCCTCCCTCCCTCCCTCCCTCCCTCCCTCTCTCTCTCTCTCTCTCACTCTCACTCTCACTCTTTCTTTCTCCTTTGTATGTAAGTGAAAATATTAAGCTCTTTAAATTAAAAAAAAAAAAAGGTTTGAGAGGGAGCTTAGAACCCACACCCAATCAAAAGCACAATATTGCTTTTGAATTGAAAAGGTGCTCCTTTATTGCACAATTTATAAATTTAGATGCTATCATTGAAACTTCTATTCCTAAGGATTGCTTCACACCGAGTACTATATTTAACACTGAAACATTAATGCTGATGTGGATTTTATGTTGAGCTTACTCGTTCTCTTTAAAGATTTAACTTTTTAAGTATAAAGAAGATTATGATCCCCCAACATTGAAATGTAGTAGCTCAGATTTCCAGAGACTGTTATTTGAGGCAATGAACATTAGGAACCGGTGCCAGCTATCTGTCCCTATCCTCTGCACAGCTTCCTTAATAATCCTGTGTCCACACAAGCTGATCAAGCAGTCATAACCCGTACAGTCAAGAAAAAGAAGCCCAGTCTTAACTGATAGGGTCAGGAAAATAGTGCTACCCTGTTGATACATCCTAAAAGAGGATACGTTTTGAAGTTTTTGAATGAAGATGAGAAAACATTGCATGTAAATTTCAGAATGAAATTTAAGGCACACCTTGAAAAGTAATGCTGAATTCATTAGCAGGATGTAGCATGTGCCATCACAATAAAAAGTGTTTACCTGTACCCTCCCAAAGGTGTCTTTTTTTGTTGTTGTTGTTTTGGTTTTGTTTGTTTTTTGTTTTGTTTGGCTTTTTTTTTTTGTTTAAGGAATGGGATTGGTAGTATTCAAAATCCATTTATAAATTAGAAGTTTTGTGCTTTCTCATCTTTTTCTTAAATCCTCAAAGGATAGGTAACAAGAGAAATGGTCATTTTTATATTTGCTTTTATTACCCTGTTTTTTCTAGTCTAGAAGGATGAAGAAGTTTGTTTGCCCTTGCTTCGAATTCTCTTGTATTTGTCTGTCTGTATATTGTATTTCTTCTGGAATTATTTGCCTTATATTGAGCTTTCCAGGAATACATGCAATAGAAAAATTGGGAAAAAATTTAAAATTATACCTTTACACCTTATTGGATTGTTTACTCAGATTTATGACCGCTGAAATAGATGCATTTAGTTACAAACAAACTAAAGTTACAAACAATTCCAGGGAGTTTTATTTTATTTACATTGTTTACCTAAATAAATGAGTGCTATAACACTTTCCTTCTCCTTTCCTTTGGGGATATTATAATAAAAGATTTTGCTTCTCTTGGAGATGAGAGTGTTTTCTCCTCATGGAAAGCAAAGTATATTGGAGAATATCATTCAGTTGACACTTAAATCTTCATTTGAAACTATGAATGAAAGGCAATGCATTTATTTTCATCCCTTGTCTCCCTGTCCTCCCTTTTTAGGTAAGGGTGGGGCACTGGGCGGGGGGGGGGGGGGAATGAGACAGTAAAAGTATCATATGTAGGCTCTCAAAGCTGTGGCTGGAAATACAATCTAGTCTACCTTCCAGCCACCGCCTTACTTGCTGTTTTATATGGTATTCACATAATGCACAGGAATCTGACTGCAAGTGTCGTGTAGTAAGGAATTCAGAATAAGACAGATCCTTCCTGAGGACCTCGGTGCCTTGCAGTGAATACCAAAAGGCCCTTTTTAAAAGTGAAGCAAGCAGCCCCCAAAATGGAAGCCAAGAACAGCCTTGATGTGAGACCTCGCTGTAGTAATATGTGAGAGATTTATTTAGAAATTTAATTACCCTAGTCATATAAATAACTTCTTAATTATATTTGGTGTTTGTAGCCATTCCCTTAGGATTTCCATTTTAAGGTAGGCAGCACCTTAAGCCTAATTACCTATCAAATATTTTAGCTGATGGTACGGTACCTCTAGCTTCTCTGTTTGAATAGATATTTTTATACACTCTCTTCCTAAATATTTCATCATTTTAATGCAGTCAAGATTTGGTCAGAATAGCAAAACACTGACTTTTCCTCCAAGATGATGTACACATTGTCATCCGTCACACTTTTCTTGCTGTCAATATATTTTTTAAGGCTTGCTATGACCTACTTAAGGGTCTCATGACAAGATTACACATCCTAGTGAAGTTTTTGCTGCAGACGGCAGTGAATTCAGCATTTGCACTTGTGTTTCCCAGTCTTGTTCCTGTGGAGATCATGGCCAGCCTTGCCACGCAAACCCACTGCCTTCTTTTTTTGGTAGACATGCTTTTTGTTGTGAATCTCGGGAAGGAAGGCCATTTGATTTGGTTGCTTTGAGTTTCTGGTGTATGCTACATGTATCTCTTGGCATTTTGGCAGGAGACATTTTAATGGTATGCTCACCTCACCTTAATTCTGATTTGTCAGCATGCCCTTTCTAAGTCTGTATCTTTCAAGGGTTAATCTAATAGTTTCAGAAATGTTCTTGGAGTGAAGCAAGACATTGCCCCATAGCAATGAGATTAATTTGAAAAGGCTTGAAATGATGAACCATACATAGCAAATTCTCTTTGAAAAGAAGTGTGTCCCTGAGTTACAGCCCAAGATTAGGCAAAGGGGGAGGATGGGGTGTGAGGAAGAGGCTCTGACTTGATTATAGGCTCGAAAGCAGTGTGCACAATGGGAGGTTATGAATACTGAGCTGGATAGGAAGTTTGTAGGAAGTTGTAGGAAGATGTCATCCATCTTTAACAGTATAGAGCTTATATGAAGAAGGACAGAAGACAGGGAGAGAGGGAAGGTGGGAAGGAAGATGGAGAGAAGGAGAACCATAAAGAATATGAGAGTGGAGGGACGCCAGGGTGGCTCAGTCAGTTAAGTGTCTGACTCTTGATTTTGGCTTAGATCATGATCTCACAGTTCTTGGAATCGAGTCCCATGATTGGCTCTGTGCTGCCAGTGTGGAGCCTGCTTGGGATTCTCTCCCTCCTCCTCTCTCTGTCCTTCCCCTGCTCATTCTCTCCCTCTCCCCCCTCCAAAATAAATAAATAAACTTAGAAAAAAAGAAGAGTAGAGTAGAGTAGAATTAAGGGTCCTAAAGAGAAACGCTTTGGCATCCTACGTTAAGCATGAGAGAGTGATACTCCAGCTCCTCTGAAGATCAGCTGGCAGTAAAGAGAGTCGACTGACTTCATGAAGGATGACCCCTTAGTTGGGTCAGCAATGAACTGGATGAAGGTCACCCTTGCTTGTTGGGGGATCTGTTATGGACAGAATATTTGTATTCTCCCAAAATTCATATGTTGAAATCTAACCCCATTGGGATAGTGTTGGGAGGTGGAGACTTTGGAGGTTGTTAGGTCATGAGGGTGGAACCTTCATGAATGAGATGAGTGCCCTTCGAAGAAGAGGCCAGAGAGCCAGCTTACTCTTTCTGCTACTTGATGGTACGATCAGAAGTTGATTGTTCAGCCTGGAAGAGAGCTCTCACCAGAACCTAACCACGCTGGCACCCTGGTGTCAGACTTCCAGCCTCCAGAACTATGAAAAGTACATTTTTGTTGTTTATAAGCCACTCAGTCTATTTGTAATAGCAGCCTGAACTAAGACAGGAACTGAAACAGCCCCTCTTTTCAGCATGCTTGCATCCAATGTCATCCTCACCTGGCTTTTTCATGGTTGCTGGTGTCCCTTATTTTATGGTATAGTTGTTGGTAGTCATGGCTATGATTGCATAATGTCTCTGCTATTCATGTAATGTTCTTGCTCTTTCTGCCTTAGCTCTATTCCGGTTTGGTGGCAGTAAATGAAGGGGAGAGACAGGCATTGGTTCACCATGATGAACTGCCAGTCACAAGAGAGTATAAGCCAGTAATTTCGCCCATAAAGTGCCCCAGCCTTTGCCCTACTTTGCATCCCTGACTATTTGCATAGTATGTGGCTGCTATTCCTGGCTACGTGAGGCACTTTCCCCAAATTCAAACTAGCCAAAAATGTTCAGTAACTTGAGAAATCTGAGGTGCTGACTGTTGCTGGATCAACTGCTGGCTCTAAGAGTTCATTGTACGAACAGAGCTCTCTTCATCCCTCTGGGAAGGTTTCTTTTCTAGCAAGTTCTTTCTGTGTGGGTCTAGCCTTTCACACCTCTTGGAGCTCAAAGTCCCACAAGATGAAAGCTCTTCTTTCTCATCAGCTCTGGCTGAAGTTGGAGGGAAGAATCTGCCAGATCTTGTTCAGTGCCTGGCTGGAGGGGGTTTAAAATGTCTGCAGCCTCTCCCCTCTAAACTACAGGGATTGTGAGTAAAATGGTTAGAAAAGATAAAAGCTCTTAGAACAGTGTAGGTTCACCTTGTTAGTGTCTCATGATTTTTGTAATTTCATTGTGACTGGGAAACACTTGGAAACTACGAATCCACTCTTGAGCTGCAATAATTGAGGCAGCATTAACGTAACCAAGTGGATTAGGTATGGTTGGCTTTGGAAAGGGATTGTATTTGTTCAGATGGTTTTGTGTGCTTCAGATTTGAGCATTCACTGTTCAGACGCATCCTGAGCTCACTTCCCAGCCCGCTCAATCTTGATATGCGTTCTCCTTAGGAAACAGATACCTCGAACTTGCTGTTCCACGCCCACATGCTAGTGTGGGCTTAAAAGGGCATCTTTTCTGGTCTCTGCAAAATCAAAATCCTGGTCCTCTCTGTTGGTCTGTATGACTCTGAAGCCAGCGTTTGAATTAGGCATCTGACATGCCAGTAGAAAAGTTCTTGATACCAATAAAATTTTTCCTGCAGAGGTAGTGGTCTCCAGCTTAACTGCTTTGCTTATATTAAAAAGGGCGCCAGGGTGGCTCAGTCGGTTGAGCATCTGACTCTGGATTTTGGCTCAGGTCATGATCCCAGGGTCATGGGATCGAGCCCCACATCTGGCTCTGTGCTGGGCATGGAGCCTGCTTAAGATTCTCTTTCTGCATCTCCCTCCACAATATACCCCACCCCGCCTGCTCACATGTGCTTTCTCTGTCAAATGAAAAAAAAAATTAATTAAAAAAAGTAGATTCTTCAAGTCATTTTGAACCAGAAAATTATATTTGTAATGATTTAGACATCCAGATCTTTTTTGAAATATTACAGCTATTTAATTGTCATGAAGTCGTGGCATTGTTTAGTTTCAGCCATATTTCTTAAAAATAATTTCTTTCTGTGATGCATCATTAGTTTACCCTTGTACTTCCAAGGATTAAATCGGATCAAATTGGTTCACAATAGGATCTGCTGTCAACACAAGCAAACACACCACCCAGTGAGTGCAATTACCGTCTTCATTAACACTGCTGTCTGTTGGAACTAATGAATTTCCATGTTGAGTTCAAAAGTGACTACTGGCTGACATCTTAGATTATCCAAATGAAAGTGACATGCTCTGTCCTTGATGTTAGCATGGAAGTTCAAGGGTTAATAGCAGTTCCCATCCAATGTCGATTTGACTTTGCAACAGATATTGCAGACACCAAGTGCTGGTCCGGTGCTGAAAATGAATGATGACATTTTATGAATTATTTTTTCCATTTATTTTTATCCCTGGAGGCCACTTAGGATTTTCATTTTTACACAAACAGATTCATATCCAGGACCTACCTATGAAAGAAGCAGTTCTGCGTTGCATAATTTGAGAGGTCCAAAATGCTATTCATACCTCCTTTTGGTGCCTGGTGAATCAGATGTGCTGAGTGGGAGGTCAGGAGGGTCGATGTGTATTCTTCCCACAGAAGCCTGTAGCTGAAACAATTGTGTTCCCTGAGACTGGCCAGTTCTCTCTGCTTGCACATTCATGATGATTAGCTTATCAAATTTGCTTCAGATCTCATGGGCCCTAGTAAGACACAGAAGCAAGGGAATGAGCAGGCACATTTCCAAGCTGGGTACCACCAGCTCAGTGACAGATTCTTCAAGGGCAACTGGAAGGAGCCAGATGCCAAGAGACAAAGGAGGGAAAACTCAGAATGTTCCTTGCTTGTATTGTAACACTGTAGGAGCAGCCTTGCTGGCTATGTGATGTACACAGGGAGTTGGTTGAAAATCCTAGCCCCGGCATTATTATTTTTAAACAATTAGAAGTCCAAAAAAAAAGTCACAAGCACACAAGTAGGACGGAGTTGTAGTATTATTCAGTGTGGAATGTGTGTCCTCTGTGCCGAGAAAGAAATGGTTGAAGGGAACAGGGTGAGGCAGCTTGAGCCTTTGTGTGCCGGAGAACGGAGCACTGCCGTGACTTGCCGTGCAGGGGGTGATCAGAGATGTTCACTCTCCTGGGAGTTGCCATTTCAGAAAGTTTCTTTCAGAAAAGCTTCCCTCCTGGGTTGAAATTTTTTCCATTGATTTCAGCCATGTGGTAATTCTTTAAATGAAGATCTTTTTAAGGTATTAGTAGGCAGTTACAGTCCAGCCAGTGAGTTCTGCTGAGATCATGCCAGTGCGATGAGGTAGTTCTGTGCTGGGATGGGGTGGCGGGATGCAGGGGATAGTTTTCAAACAAACACCCATTGATCCTTTTGATGCACGCTCTCACCCTCTGCTCTGCCAACAAAATGCTTTTGCTCTTGGGAAAGTTACATGTTTTCATAGAGGTCTGTGAAGATGTTGGAGCCCATTTATTATTTTTGCTACTACCTATTAGGTTCTCACCCTAAGAAGCCCTTAGAGAGCTTGGACCTGGACCATACTCTCTTGGGGCCTTCTTCAAGTTTATCTTTAAAATAAACTTGATTCACCAGTTCCATTGCCTTCTCTTCCCTCTGGGACCATACGTTGTTCTGTAGTGATACTCACCTACTTGTGGGTCCCTATGTGGCACGCTGTTCCTTTCCCTTTCTCTCTAGGATCCTTTTTATCAGTTAAAACTCAAGTCAGGTGTTGTTTGTTCTGGAGGCCCAATCATCCATCTCCCAGATCTGTCAATAAACGTCTTCTCTGTACTGCTTGGTTCATACCTTGAGTAGCATCCTCCTCAAACTGCATCGTAACTACTGGGCCACACGTGTCCATTCTTCTCTAGACTGTGAGTGTGGGCAAAGTACTGTGATTTACCCACCATGTGTCTCAGCCTCTCTGCCTGGCACTCAGATGACCATTGAGAGGGAATTGGTTTTGGTGAAGGAAGTCAAATTAACATTTGAATAAAAAGGCAAGTTGGTTTGATTTTTTTTCTCCTCCCTTCCTGAGATTATGTGTTTTTGGCTCCCTAAACTCAAAGCTCTTTGGTCCAGCGCAGGTTCCCAGCACATGAGTGTCCTGTTTTTGTTTTTTTAAAGTTTATTTATTTATTTTGAGAGGGAGCACACAAGCAGGATAGGGGCGGAGAGAGAAAATCCCAAGCAGGCTCTGCACTGCCAACACAGAGCCTGACACAGGCCTCAAACTCAGGAGCTGTGAGATCATGACCTCAGCCTAAGTTAAGAGTCAGATGCCCAACCGACTGAGCCACCCAGGTGCCCCCTGTTGTTGTTGTTTTTAAGTACATTTTATCTTCTGCTTTGACCAAAATACCAGAAGCCAAAAGAGTTTAGTTTATTATTTGCTTATCAATTTGCTACAAATTGTTCTCTATTTAGTTAATAGAAATTAGAATCCATAAAGACATGAGTAAAGAAAGGTAGCCTGCCTGTGTACAAAATTCTTTTGGATTTTAGGATCTCACACTTTAGAACTGTATGACATCATCAGATTTTCCAGCAGATTTGTGGGTTGAAATGTCTCATTGATGATTTTCAGCAGTTGCCCACAAGGTAGACACTGCCAGGGGGTAGCCAACGAGGTCATCTACACCGATCCTGTCTTCAGCTGTTGCAGCTCAACTGGTTCGGAAGTAAAACTCTATCCTGAGCAACACCGTTTCCAGTGAGACCTGATGTCCCAGCTTCAACCCCTTGCGATCTTTTTGATGCTCTTTAACTTGAACTTCTCTTGCACTTCTCCCATCAATTCAGAGTGCTCTGGGATTGGGATGACTCACACAGTCATAGGCAAAGGAACTGGATTCTAGAGCAGAGGCAGGAAACCTGTTCTGCAAGTGACCAGGTGGTAAATGTTGGGGGCTCTGGGTGCCCTACAGTCTCTGTTGCAGCAAGTCCTCTCTGCCATTGTATGCGGTGCAAAGCAGACAGAGACAAGGTGAGCATGTATGAGCACAGTTATGGTCCAGTAAAAGTTGACAGATACCGAAATGTGAACTTCACAAAATTTTCACATGTCACAAATTACAGCTCTTTTTTAGATTTTAGTCTAAGTGTTTCCAAATGTAAAAACCATTCTTACCTCATAGGCCTTCTAGAACCAAGTGGCGAGCTGGATGTGGCCAGTGGTGAATCTTTTGCTGATGGCTGTTCTAAGGGAAAGTTGTAAAGGTGGGAATGGGGCCTTTGTGAAGCACCCCTTATGTGTTAGATAATGTACTAAGTGTTAGACAAAGTTCTGGGAACTTAAAGTTGGGTGGGGAAGACTGATACTTGTACACATACAGGGGTGAGTTTAGAGAGGTTTGCTCTGGGTATAATGGGGGCACCAAGGCAAGGCACTTACCTGAGCCTTGTGGTTGGGGGAGATAGCCGTGTGCCCAGGAGTAGGCAGGGAAGGCTGCCTGGTGGAAGTGACATCCTCTTAGTTGAATTCAAAATGATTTACAGAAGAGTGGTCAGGGAATGAAGCTGAAGGCTGTTCCCAGTCGAGGGGCACATAGGAGACAATAGGACTTAAGAAACAGCATCATGAGTGAGAGGAACTGCAGGATCTGGTGTTGCTGATACAGTTAAAAGATGGTGAGGGAGGAGACCCTCGAATAAGGCAGGTACTGGGCCAGGCCGCAAAGGATGCCAAACTCTCCCTCAGCAGTCATGAGGGTGGGCACTGAAGGCTTTTACATGGAAGAGGCATGACCAGTGCCACCTGTGGTGGGTTGTGCTGGCCCCTGCAGGGAGGGAGAATCAGAGGCATTGAGGCAAGGGGGAGCAGGAGGATGCCTGAGAGAGGAGTTTGTCACAGTGATGGAGTAGGCTCTCCTCTCCTCGGCTGCTCTGATAATTCAGCACTTTGAACTAAGTCAAAAAGGCCAAGAAATACCCCAAATAGCCACATAAACCGTGTGTTGCCACTGTCCACAATACAGATCGGAAGTTGGGTCTGTATTTATTGTTTGTCCTCATCCAGGATGTCTTTCAGCTCAGTGATTTCATGCATCATATAGAGGGGACTTGGAAGCTCAGTGACAGTTAAGGGAACTCAGTGAGAAGAAGGTAGAAATGGCTTTTTTTTTTTATCCATGACCCGATGGCTGTCCCCCAGCATGGTGCCAGCATATGGGAGGCACTGGGTGGACATTGAGGATTTGGCTTATATCAGCACTTGGAAGACATCTGTACTATCATCACTGTCACCAAATACTTTAGGTTGGTCTTCAACATTTCTGTTGATGAGTGCTTTCGCAATGACCAGCTGTGTTATGCAAACCAAGTTTCTAAACTTGGAAATTTGGTTATTTTGTAAATGTATTTAGTAGCATGAAATAGTGAGGAAGGAGTTGTATCACTTTGATAATTTTGTGAAAGATCTGGTATCGCTTTGCTAATTTTACATTACACATGACTAAATACAAGAGGTCTCGATAGCAGCACTGTTCATGAGGGCCCCACATATGAAAAGAACCAGTGTCTGTCAGGGAAGAGTAGAGGAGAAATTTTGAGCAGAGGCATGGCATGGTCTGTCTTAAGTTTTAGAAGATTGACTCTGGATGCCATGGGGAGAATTGACTGAATGCCAAGGTTTTAGAAGCAGGGACAGCTTTGGGAAGCAGTTGCAATAATTCAGGGTAGCCATGATGGTGGTTTGACCAGGCTGGTATTAGTGGAGGGGGAAGAGGTGCTGGAACCTGAGACGTACTTCACAAGTAGGCAGCAGGATTCGTTGGTGGGTTTGTGAAAGGATGTAAGAGAAGAGAGGCAAGAGTGACTTCTCGGTAGATGTGAGCAGCTAGAAAAGGCAGTGTACTTTCCTGAGACAGAGGGCTGAGAATACAACAGGAATGAGAACAGGGAGTTGGGTTAGGTGGGAAAAGGAGATTAATAGTTCAGTTTAATGGAGGTATCAAGGAGAAAGTTGAGGATACGAATCTGGAATTCAAGAATCTCAACTAGGTTCCCAGTCCATTTGAGAATCATCAGTATTTAGATGATACTGAAGGCCAGCAGGCTGAGAAAGACTTCTTGTGACACCTTAATTATAGGCCTATTAAATTTTAAGGCAAATTGATTATGAAGCCATTTTATTAGAAAATTGAAAACATTGTATCCTTGATCATGTCTTTTCAAAGATATGTACTCTTTCTTGAAAAGCAAGTCAAGGTTAACCAACACGTATATGATAAATATTGTCTTGTCTCTGAAAAGCATAAACAGAGCAGTTTAGGAAGGAAAGCTGTCGACAAGCCTATGATTAACAAAGCAAGGAAAAAAGACTGTTTTTGGTACTGGTATCACTTGGTCTCCTGGCTAGCAATTAGCAGCATTAAATATCAAAATTTTATTTTTTTAATGACATGAAGAAAGCTATGCTGTAGATTAAAGAGTAAGTCTTACTTTGAGAATTATTTTTGTTTATTCTTTCTTAAAGCCATAGTATGAATTGACCAGTTGAGGATTTCCCTTGCAGATGTGTAAGTTGCAGAAACAATGCAGTATGAGTTAATGTACTACCACCATTCAGGGGATGGAGTACAAAATGCCTGTCTTTCATTAGTATTCTAGTGGTTGGATTCCAAGAACAAAGTTTAGGGAAGCAAAAAAGAATCCTCACCACTATTGATTTTAAACATGGTAGAAAGCACAGTACCCAAACACCTCTTTTTTCTGATTCAGAAGGCGTGATGTTGTCTGATACGGTACTTTCTTACTGAGGTTTTGCCCCATGGGAAGCAGGTGATGTATCTTTATGAGTGGGAGTGTGTCTTTGCCCCATTGCTTGGCCTGATTTTCTTGGATGCTTTTTACAACTTGAATGGAAATCAGCTCAGAATCTTTAAGAGGAGAACACAGGCCCTTGCCAAAGTTCTCTGCATTAACTATGCACCAAGAACATCTTACAGCTTTGGTGCTTCCACTTCTGTATGTGCCCCTCAATTTTATGTAGCATCTCTGGAAATCCTGTCATGAAGGCTACTTAGAAAAGCTTTCTGTCTTACTGGAAGGGATACTTGAATCTTTGGG
Organism: Cryptoprocta ferox; assembly: GCA_028646485.1. Lineage (NCBI taxonomy): Eukaryota > Metazoa > Chordata > Mammalia > Carnivora > Eupleridae > Cryptoprocta > Cryptoprocta ferox. Next base: position 64,904,990 of record CM053559.1, on the reverse strand, counting down.
CGCAGTTTGCAGACTTTTGGTTTCTAGCATTTAATAGGAATTTGCATCCAGTAAATCACAGAGGTTAGGCATTGAGGAAGTAAGCATTTCATCAGGAAACATTTCTCGATGTTAACTCCTTGCCCGGCGATGACAGCAGTGGTGTGGGGGCTGCAGCAATGGCGGCAGCACGTGTACCGGCTGCCCAGGTGTGCCCATCACAGTGCTGAACAGAACTCCATACTCACGGGGAACTTCTTCTACCCTCACCCAACCCTATGGGGCGGATACTGTTATTTCCCCAATTTTACAGTTTGAGGAAGCTTGCCAAAGCGAGGTTAATAGCTTGCTTGAGGGCACATGGTTAATAAGTAGCAGAAATGGGATTTTTAACCCACGTATGCAGAAGTGCAGGTGATTCTCTTCTCCACGGCTGTGGTGTCTGTTTCCTTCTGTAATTACAGCTGGGACATCCATCAGCAGACTGGGATTGGAACACTCCCAGGTACCATTCTCAAGCTTTGTGACTTGTCTGGGCCCAGCTTTCCTCCTCCATAGAATACAGGTAATAATACCTCCTGTGGGGAGTTGCTGAGAGGAATAATTGTCCTATGTCTGTGGGTACTCCTGGCTTAGTACAGAGAATGGTACCCAGTCAGTGGTAGGTGTCTAGTAAACATTTACTGAGTGGCTGTTTATTATTTGCTCAGCACATACTATAGCAATCCCTGGGAGAAACAGGAGAGATGCATGTCAAGAGGGAAAGGTAAAATTTTTATTTATAAGTGTTTCTCGTGCTGTCATGATACAGAATAGTGCCTATTTACAGAAAAGTAAATAGTGCCCTAAATAATCAAGTGAATGTTTTATAGACAAAGCATTTTGTGTGCCCTTAACATGATGTTGGGCTTTCTGGGGCTTGCTCTAGCCTGCTCTGTAGTCTGGTATTGGTTCAATAGCCACCGCCTTACTTCAACTGGGGAAGCAGGGAGAAGGTGCTCTGCAGGATACCCATATGGAAAAGCCTTGGTGTGAATTAGGGAAACATTAGAGGCAGTCTGAATGCCCATTGATAACAGGTCGCTTCGGTAAATTATGGTACTTTACACTGTGAATCTCAGGCATTACACTGTTATCAGGCATTTCCGTAATATTGTGTCGTTGAATGCAAAAGCAGGTCATAGAGGAATATGTGGGCCGAATTTGCGGAAACACAACAAATTAAAGTTTAATAGTAATGAATAAAAAACACTATGTGGGAGAGAGAAGGAGAAGGTGAGAGAGGAGGGAAGAGAGAGAGAGAGAGAGAGAGCAAGAGAGAATGAACTGTTAATTCCAGGGAGTGGGATAGAGAGAAGGTGGCTGGAGAAGGGGTAGACATTCCTTTTTTACTTCAGGTACTTTTGTGTTGTTTTAAAATTTTTTCCAGTAAACATGTATTAGTTAATATTCTAAAAATTGATAAAGAAAATTTTAGGGGCGCCTGGGTGGCTCAGTTGGTTAAACGGCAGACTCTTTATTTCAGCTCAGGTCATTCATGGTTCCGGAGTTTGGGCCCACATCAGGCTCTGTGCTCACACCTTGGAGCCTTCTTTGGATCCTCTGTCTCCCTCTTTCTGCTCCTCCCCAGCTCTCTCTCAAAAATAAATAAATGTTAAGTTTTTTTTAATATTTAGAAAGAAAAAGGCGTAGTCCTTTTTTAATTAAAAAAAATTTTTTTTTTGTAGAGTCATGTCTGATAGGTAGGAATGGCTTGAGAGTCTTTTGAGGAAATACTAGACCACAAGTCCCAGTGCAGTAAGTAAATGAAAAGGCATAGATTTTAAGGAAACTGTTAACAGATGGGGGGAAAATTAGCTTACTGTGTAGATTTGGGTGAATTATGGAAATGATGGGATTCTTTGTGGATGACAGACTCATGGAGTGGATTAGCCCAACCTGCCCATTGGAAGATGTTAGACTTCCTCCTGTACTGCCAGTGGCCTAAGGAGTTTTTATTCAGCTTACAGGTGAGAACGATGTATGAAATTCATACACTACTTCTTCCTTTTTTTGAGCTACTCAAAGGATAAACAGGATTGATGTTTTTACTTATTTTTTTCATTTGTATCTACCTTTTTGTTGTTGTTGTAGGTATAGGCCCTTTGAGAACAGATACATTTATAACGTTTTATATCTCTGGGACTCACCTTACCTATATACAACATGGCCTATAACTAACCAGTAATTTTATGAACAAAGAACGTGGATTTGCTGAAGTCTGTGCTCTAAAGCTCATGATACTCATTCTAACAGTTTATGGATTCTTTTTTCAAGCCTTAAATCTAAAGGGCTGATTTCTGAACCAAAACAATTTAGAAGAGAAATATTATAATGGCTCTGGGCATCACCTTTTATCTTCCAAGTGCCCTCTGGTCTTTGTCTCCCAGTATGGGCAGGACATGGTAATGGCCTCATCTCCCATCCTTATTTGCCCCCACCTTGGATCTAGTTGTTGGTGTTGAGCCTTTGTGCTTCAGCTCACAGTCCATCCAGCCCGGGCTCTGGGTTGTCCACTCCATAGCCTCTGCAGACCTGGCAGAAATGTGATTCTGTATTTTCAACTGCCTTCTGCCCTCTCAAGAGGGGGATACTGTCTTGAGGGGAGGTGTGAAGGCTAGCTAATTCAGACCCAACTTATTCACTGTACCAGGCTGCCATTTTCACTCCATTTTGTTATTATTACAGATTCTCCCAGAGTACCATAGAGCAATGAGATAGACCTCTTTGCTTTGAAATTTCCAAATTCCATTAGGGAATCTCTATTCAACTTCTCTCTCCATTCATGGGTCTTGACCCCAATAGGGTACCACACAGGCCCTATGTTTGTGTGCCACACTTTGGCTTGCCTCTTTTTTCCTTCACTCTGATTCTCTCCCTATCTAGAATGGAAAAGCTCTTCTCCTTCTACTGGTGGGAATGCCTTCTGCATCTTCATGTTCTGTATCTTAGAGCAATAACTCTGAGTCCTCCAGGCTCTAATTCTTGACATTTGCAGGATAGCCTTAGGAGTTAACAAAATGTTAATCCCAGCAAAGCAGCCAGTCTTTGGCTAATGAAAGTCTTGATTTTCACAACTATCGACTGGGAAATGAGCAAGTTTGTTTGGGAAGTAGAAGACTGAACATCTCCCCTTTGTTTTGTTGTCCCTTGGAAACAATGCAGGTTCCCCAATGGGAGGGGGCTTAGGCGCACAGGAAATTACTGGGTATGAGAAATACAGATGATAATGTGTAAAATACTGTCCAGCTGTAGAATCAAATGTGGACCCATGAATCCAAGAGACTCCCACCTCCCCTGCCCCAAATTTCCCGATGTTAAAACTTACTCATGACCCTATTCTATTACGTGGTGAGTGTGTAGAAGAAGAGCGTGGGGCTCTAAAGAGAGCAGTGTGCTTTTTGATTATAGCAGCCAGTTCTAACTCCTTAAAACTGCATTCTTTCCCAGACCCTCGAGTCTTTTGGACCTAAATCTGGGGATAACATTTATCTAAAGCTGGGCCATTGTGATTACGAGCTATCACACCTTCTCATTATGTTCTAGCTCCCTGACTCTCAGTGCCTAGCCTTTGTCCATTTGTTAAATTTCTTTTAAAAATTTTACTTGTGGGGTACAAGTGGCTCTTTGGCATAGAAAGCAAAATTCATGTCAGCGTATTTTCTGAGCCCTGTGATCCTACAAGGCCCTTGAGTTTGGGATTCTGATGATTTCAACGTTTCAGCCAAAGACTTTAACAAATGATTGACACTACTCATTTTCAAAAATAAATGTAAATTCATAAATTTGTTTTTCACAAGGCCACTAGGTACAAGCTACAGACTAAATAAAGAAGATTGGGGATTCAAACTGAGCCAGTTTTTGGTTTTTTTGTTTGTTAAAAACAAACAGAAGGACTGCCACAGCTAGGGAATTGTGTGAAGCTGAACTTTTTCACCTTGGGAATTTGCAATTGATGCACATTAAGTCGCTTGACATGTCTCATATCTAGTAGGACCCACTTGTCTTTGGGAAACTGACGGAATGATCTATTATTTCTATGTATGGACCATGAACTAAAAATGGTTCAATCTTTAGGCAAAGAAAGGGAAATAATAACTTGATGGAGGGAAGGGTGGGTACATTTTAACTCATCTGTTTTGATGAGATCTTGGATAATATGTCCTCGTTGCGTATTGTGTTTGTCAGAACTTGGGCAGCTGGTGGGGAGGAGATGATTGAGAGGCACTTAGGACCTTGTTTTGTATCTGTCACACAGCTTCAAACACATTGTAGGAAAGGTTCCCCTTGTAATGTTTGGTATTTTTAACTGTGCTGCTCCAATTGTAAATTGGAATTTCCTGGTATAGTATAGCTTAGTTCTATTATCTCCCAGGTAAACAAACAAACAGACAAACAAATGACCTTCTTGGACATCCACGCTTTTAAGAACTGCAAGGAAAGTGCAGAATTTTTAAAGACTGCGTTCTCTAGTAGGCTCTCCAGATTCATTGAAAGGGTTCAAAAAGCCACTCATATTCATACACGAAAAGATCCTCAAACTTAGTAATTGAAAAAACTTACAAGAAGCATCTTCACCTGTTACTGGTACTTGATTCCGCTGGCAGAGCTGGAGTTAGGGGAAAGGACAGGGACGTTTATTGATACAGTTTACAATTTTGTATTTGAATTTTATGAGAAGTTAATAAGCACATTATGAACTTTTAAGCACATTATTTTGGATTCCTGGTAGTCTATTGATTTATATGAAGAAAGAAGATATGAAGATATGAAGATCCATTCATTTATATGAAGAAATAGCTGTGTTGCTCATTTTATATGGGTTGCTTTTTTACCTTAAGAATTCACTCTATTTACCTATATTTATTATTAATGGTGAAACTTACAGGAAACTGTCAATGTTTTATAAAGCATAATTAACATATGGCTGCCACCAGGGGCTATAAAAGCAGATATGTTTAATGATAGTCGCTTATAAAAGAAGAAATAGTCACATCGTCTTACATGCATGTTGCATGTAGGTGTGACCTTCGGGCTGCTTAGGAATTTGAGGTCCTAATTCTTCTTTTTGGAAAATGGAATTATCTTTAAATTCTTGCACTCTGGTGGAATTATACATTCTGTGGTTATTTTAATTTTTGTATGTTGAGGTTATTTTGGGTAGTTGGAGGTGATTTTCCAAAAAAATAAATTTTCTGTGTTTCCTGAAAATTTTTTTCTCTTTCTAATCTTACTATCTTTGGGCACTTGTTATTTCACTCTGCACTGGCTGGAATATTAAAGGCAGTCACTTTGTATGTAAGCCCCAAGGGCATTCACATTGTCAGATTTAGTTCATGACCAGACTGAGTCACCTCCAGTGATACTTGGAAAAATAGTAACAAATGCAGAATTATCATGCAGACCAAGGAATTGCAATAGATGGATTGTTCCTAATTAACATATTGTGAAATAAATGACTGGTTTTGGCCCTAACACCAGACCTGTTGTCTTTCTTTAAAGATATTTTGGAAAACTTATCTAGTTAATTTGGCAATTCTCATTGTTTAAGGGGAAAGAATAAATATTTACAAAGATTTTTAACCCTAGTGAAGCACAGTGATTTTTACTCCTGATTTTTAAGAAAATGAGATGTATTTGTAAGGGGGGAATGGCTGCCAGTAGGGTGGGGGAGACGGATGTAGTTTTTAAAAGTTTCTTTTAAATAGTGCAACAGTTTTCTAACAAATAATCCAAATACTTCAATTATTATGGACAACATCTGGGATCAATAGCAAAACTTTACAGTGAGAAAGAAGGGCTGGGAAGGACTTGCTTCATTAGTTTATAAAATTAGAGAAGACAGTCTCCCTAGAGAAACTTGGTGCCCTCTAAAAACCCTGAGGAAGGATTTAAAAGTTCATTTATAATTGATAAGTGCTGAAATGGTAATGTTCATTTTTATCCTGGTTCCCTGATTTGGCCATTATAGTTTCATGAGTTTTGCCTTAACTTGTCATTAAAATCTCAAAGATAAACTGGCAGCATTTCTTTTTAATATCTTTTAATTTTAAAAATAGTAATTGAGGGGGAACAGAAAGGCTTCTTAGAAAATTTATAAAGTGGAAATAATCGGGTGGGATGAATTTCTTGGATAAAATAAGCTACATGGATACCAGGTTTATAAGTACCCCATGTATAATGCTGTGCTTTTTTTTTTTTTTAATTTTAATGTTTGTTTATTTTAGAGAGAGAGAGAGAGAGAGAGAGCACAAGCAAGGGAGGGGAAGAGAGAGAGGGAGACACAGAATCTGAAACAGGCTCCGGGGCCTGAGCTGTCAGCACAGAGCCCAACGTGGGGCTCGAAACCACGAATTGCAAGATTGAGCCAAAGACAGACACTTAACCGACTGAGCCACCCAGGAGCCCCCTTATAATGCTGTGATTATTCCTTTAAGCCTCTTGTAATCCTGCCACGTTGCCAATCTAAAGAGTAGCTAGGCTGGACACCTGTCAGACCCTAGACAACATGGGCATGCATTCTCTCAGCTCCCACTGGTCAGGTAGTTGTTGTGTCTGCCCTGGGTATTGAGGTAGGAGTGAACTTGAAGGAGAGAGGTGGTCTGGGGAAAAGGAAAATGGTGAAAGAAAAGGAAGATATATTCATAACTATGCAATTTGTGTTGGGGGCACTGAGCAGTGTGGCTGGAGCACCAGGACATGGCAAGCTGTAGTGTGGTGCCCCCTCTAGGATGGAGGTTTCCTAGGAGACCAGGATGAGAAACGTGCTCTCAGGAAGGAGTTAACTTATGCCCATTGTCTCTCCACATTGGTTAATACCTCTCCACCTCCCCCAAAGTGTACCTACTCTACTAAAATCTCTCCCATCCCCTAATTTTCATTGTATGCAAACTTATTATTGAAGCTGCTTAATCGATTAAGTAGGCTATTATGTGGTAGCTTGAGCATCTACTCATTGATTCTGAATAACCAAATATATAACATTTCTAAAATGTAAATCACCTGTAAGTTAGATTCACTGTAGTTTGTAGTCATTCTCTTATTTTAAGATTTTAGCAGTCAATTCTAAAACAGCATGTGAAAAAATTAATAAATAATGGTAGCTACTGTGAACACGAGTGAAGCCTAAGACCTTGGCTGAAAATGAGGATTATGGCACACAATTATTAGGAAGTATTATGGCACATGATTACTAGGAAAGTGTTCTCCGGAGAAATCGAACCAATGGGATTCTCTGTGATTTATGATTTATTATATGTTACATATATAACATATCAATATATGATTTATTATAAGGAATTGGCTCATGTGATTGTGGAGGCAGAGAAGTCCCATGATGCAAACTGGTGATACAGGTCTGAGAACTGGAGGTCCTAGCTGAGGCCAGGAGAGGACTGATGTTCCAGCTTGGCAGTCAGGCAGAGAAGTCCTTCTACCTTCTACCTTTATTCTTTCAGGCCCTCAGTGGGTGATGCCCACCCACACTGAGGAGGGCAATATGCTTTACTCAGCCCACCAATTCAAATGACAACCTCTTCCAAAAACACCCTCACAGACACACCCACAAATAATGTTCAGTCTGGGCACTCTGAGTCCCAGTCAAGTTGACAAATAAAATTAGCCATCATAGAAGACTCAATTCCTTCCATGAAATAAAAGAAATTGAAAAATTTACCATGATTCTCTTATTAGTCACCAATAAACATAGTAAAGATAAAAGAGTTTAATTCAAACCTGCAGATGACTATAGTTAATGATAGGGCCCATCCAATTTTCCTTGAAAATGTTGAGTTGAAACAGTTCAGAAGCTGTCTTTGACCAAATACATACACACACACACACACACACACACACACCACACACGCACACACGCACACTCATCGTTTAAGGGAGTAGTACCTGAAGAAGTCATGTATTGTACTGAAAATTGGGTCAGAATATTAATTTTTTTTCACTTTCTAAAACAAATGAAAGTTAAAGTTTTATTTTGTTTGATACGACTAGGTCATTCAAGGATACATCTGGTAACAGGTTAATTTTATGTCTTAGGCTTAAAAAAGAAGGACTAAAGTCAGGATATTGTGCCCACTTCAAAAAGGATCCATTATAGGTTTCGACTGCAATTAAGATGATTCAGCTATATCTGGATAACCCTATGAAAAAACATTAGAGTTAAATGGCTAAGGTTGCAGGCAAGAATCATCAATGTATGCTATACAAAGTATAATGAAAAAAAAGAATATTTGCATAGTAATTTGTTAATTACAAAGGAAAATCTAGTAGCTCTGTAGTGGGAAAACCACTTTAACCAAGTGATCAAGGTTAATTAACATCACCAGCAATGAGATACATTGCCATCGTATACCTCCTAATAAGGTACACTGAGCAGAGCACATCATCACTTTTATGGTATTCTTGCCAAAATTGCCTATCCTACATTTAATCATGAGGAAGCATCAGACAAAACTAAATGTAGAGACATTGTGCAAAGTAACCGGGCAGTATTCTTAAAAACATCAAGGTCATGAAAGACTAAGATAATGTCTTAGATAAATGCTTAAGATAAATAGGAGACTAACAGAATATAACAATGAAATGTAATGTGGAATCCTGGATTGGATCCTTAACCCAGAAAAGACATTAGTTGGACAGTTGGTAGAAATTGCAGATGATCTGTAGAATAGTTGATAGCATTGTATCAATACAGACTTCCTGGACTTGATAAGTGTACTATATTTATTTAATATTTTAATAGTTGGTGAAGTGAAGTTAAGGGTGTATCAATTTTTATGTTTCTTATAAATGTGAAATTATTTTAAAATTAGAAGTTAAAAAATAGGCAATGGATATAACTTTTTTCCACACACGAATAAATAGAACTACAAGTTTGTCTGTGTGTATACATTTAAAAGTCACTGGGGAGGGACACCTGGCTGGCCCAGTTGGTGGGGTGTGCGACTCTTGATCTCAGGATTGTGAGTTTGAGTTCCACGTTGAGTGGGGAGATTACTTAAAAATAAAAATCTTAGGGGCACCTGGGGGCTCGGTTGAACGTCCAACTCTTGGTTTCAGCTCAGGTCATGATCTCATGGTTTCATGGGATCTAGCCCTGCATCAGGCTCTATGCCGACACCATGGAGCCTGCTTTGGATTCTGTCTCCCTCTATCTGCCCCTCCTCTGCTTGTGCTGTTTCTGCCTCTCTCAATATAAATAAATAAACTTAAAAGTAAAGAAAAATTTTTAAATAAATAAAAATCTTAAAAAAAAAAGTAAAAATAAGAGGCACCAGGGATATAAAATAACTGTATTTTGTAGGAACCAAAAGATACAGTAACCATTCTTTATCATGATTTATGAACTCAGCGAGTTCACCATAAATGATGCCAAGTGTTATCTTCACCATTGTATTTCCAGTGCCTACCATGGAGCTGGCATATAGAAGAAGGTGGCTGTTGGGTGGATACATGAGTAAATTGCACACCTTGGTGATTTTGTTCCATTGTATATTCAACGAATATTTTTTGAGTAACCCACTGGGTGTCATACATTGTGCTAGGTGTTGGGAACATAAAGGAGCTGCAAAATTAGAGGTAATGAGTTTAATTAGGGATGTAAGTGGGAGGAGTGCCTAGAGTAAGCCTTCCCTGAAGAGGATTCTTGAGTGTTTTGGAAGAATGCCTGGTGGGGAAAGGCAACAGGAAGCCAGAATCCCAAGTAGAAGGAAAAGCATTTGCTCGGGCATAGACAAGAGGTTCAATGTGACTGGTGAATGTGGTTTATAAAGGACAAGGTTGGAAAAATACGTAGGAGCTAGATTTTGGAAAAAAAATTTTTTAAAAATCTTTGGACTTTGTTTTATTTCTCCATTGACCAGTTTACCGGCTCCCTGTTTTCTAAAGAAATTGGTTTTCATTGGCCAAAACCAGTCAGAACTAGTGTATGTTCAAAATTGGAAGTGGGCTTAGTTATCAGAGCAGAAGGGGAAGGTACTAAATAGGAATATAGAGTTTGGTTCTCTTCAGAGGGAAGTTGTGCAATTTGCAGGTGACAGTCTAGCAGACCTCTTGAGAAGTCAACGTTGGGAATGAAAGTCAAACTTCAAATTGGAAACAAAAAGTCTGTGGAGGAAAAATTAGAAATATGCATGCTTCGCTGTATGATGTGAATTATCAGAGATGAGACAGAACTGAATATTAGTTTAGACAGGACATTAGGAGAGGCCGAGAGGACAAGCTGGGCTCTCCCCGCTGTGGGGCCGTGGGAGTCATTCTGCCACCGTGCAGAAGGCAGAGATGCTGGGACCCAGGTATGCATTTTGCTTCTCCTGGGCTATGTTGTGACTCTGAGTATTTAGTACTTGGAGAGAGAAATCAGAAGGAAAGAAGGGCACAAAGGATAGAACAGTTGATTTTTTTTTCTCTCTTCCCTTCTAACAAAAAAGACTACAACAAAAAAATACCAGGAAGCTTAATCCTGTGTTTCAGAAATTCTCCTAAATAACATAATTTCCGTATTAACTGCTTCACACTGGAAAGAGGCACATTATATATATGCCTATTTATACATATATATGTGTGTGTATATACACATATATGCACCCTATATAATCTAGCTATATACACCAGACACTTAGTGGTAGATTTAATATGTTTGTTTGGAAAATGGTATTTTGCTTCTTAGCGAAAATTCTTCACTTGGATCACAAGGAAAGCAATGCGTGTTTTCTGTTACTTCATTCCACTTTGTGAGATGAAGGGCAAATTGTCATTTTGCCCTCCTGATGCTCTCTGTTATTCCTCAGAAAAATACTGTGCGGTAGAGTGAATGTTTAAAGCTGAATCTCCTTCTGAGTCCTAGCCCTGCATTTTAGGAAAATCCCTCTTTACTCTGTTGTTTTCCTTATCAGTCTCATTTGCCAAAGATACCCTGTTTTCTCAACTTTTTTCTCTTTCTCAAATGGCTGAGCCTGAATCTTTCTAAATTTGACTTGTTAATAATGATTTCCAGGAAGCTATAATAACAGAAAGAGTTTTTGATTTACTGCTGAAAATGGAAACCTTATTTTTGCCCATGACAGGTTCAGGTTCAGCCTCCAAATTACTGGTTAGCAACGATGATGAAAATATAATATCCTATGTTCCTAAATTTTATAGGCTTACATATCTCATTATCATACATTTGTTTGATCCTCATGACATCTCTGTGTCATCTCATGATGCCATCCCAGGAAAGCAAATAGAAGGACTGAGGACCATGTCGTTCATAAGCAGTGGAACTAAGTCCCAGGCCTCCATCTCTCTATTTAACTTTGTCTCCTTTTCCTAAATGCTGGGATGCCTTTGAAATAATTGTTTAAACTGTGTCTCTTCCCTCCTCTTGGCTGGCAGTTGGCCAAAACCATAACCTTTTCTATCATCTTAAGTTGTTTTTAAAAGTACTGATAGGCGGATGCAGTAATTAGTTCAGAGTTTTATTGTTTGACCTTTAATTGTTCTTGTAGCCACTTAGGCAAATGCCTTTGCATTTGTAACATTAAAACCAAGGTGAAGAATATGTTTGTGACTCTGGAGAATAAAAATGTTTCGTTTATTGCCTCAGTGACAATCTTCAAATAAATCTTCATGTCGAATAATTCCCTCCTAGTATCATTGATTTGTTGCCTTGGTTGCCTCTTTCCTCTTCTTTTTCTCTATTTCTAAAATGGGAAGTAGACCTATATCTTAGAAGATTAAAAATAATACATAAAGAATTTAGCAAAACCCTTAGCACAAAGTAGTAATTTTAATAAGGTTACTTTCCTTATCCCTTGAAAATAAATTTTGGAAGACATAAATTCTGAAAGGGTAAAGCTTTGAAACTGGTAGCAGGTTGGGCTTTCTGGAAAGCAGACTCTGAGCTGGAGATGAGTTTGCAGGATGTTACTCAGGGAGTGCTCTCGGGATTCATGCCCATGGATGGGAGTAGAAGGAAGGACGACAGGGCAGAAAAAGAAGTTGACCTGTGATGCAAACTCAGTGACAGCCTTAGTCACTTGAGCTAGAGTCACTTGAACTAGTTGTACTGAATTATAGCATGAGGATCTGTCCCTCTTACTCCCACCCAGTCATTAGATGCAAGCCACCCTGGGCAAAGCAGCTCTCTTCAGCTGAGACAGATACGGAAGGGGCCTGGCAGCCAGGGCTGCCTGCCCTAATGCTCTCAGCAGCTGGGAGGATAAGTCGTGCATTTCTGAAGAGGGATCTTGATATTGCAGCAGCCACCACCACACTTAATGTTTACCTTGAGTCCAAATGGCAGTGGTTCAAGCAGAATGAAGTTCTTCAATCCCTGATAGAACTATCCTCTTCACAGGCAACGACAGCAATACATTTTCAGGTGATACTTGTGAAGTGTCAGAAATGGATATATTTTATTCAATACGCTTGTGATTTTTTGGTCACTCGGGCCAGAAGGGAGTCATGGAACATGCCTCAAGTCCTGACCGAAGTAACTGTGGCATGTGAATGGAATCCTGCTTGTAAGTGTGCCTGTGCTTGTGCTTCTCATGTTTGACTGCAAGGTGTACTGGGGCCGTGGCCCATTTCTAGAACAGAGCCAGATCCCAAGCTCATGACAAGTCTGAGGATGAGAAGGAGCACAGCATTTTTTTCATTTTCTCAGTTCATTTCCAGCATCAGCGCAGCATTCAGGAGCTCCCAGTTTATCACCCCCTCCCACATTCATTTGAATTTTTTCTTCATTCTTTCTGAGCCACCTGTTTCCATAGCCCTGTTGTCATAGCCAGGTACCAATAGAAATCTCCAAGTGTCGACATCTGCCCTCAAGCCCTATTCCAGACAGCTATTAAGAAAGAAGAGTCTTTGCTTAGAGTAGTATTCTGGCTTTCCCCACTGTATTTTGTCTCTCCTACAGGAGGATTTTGTGTATGGAGGATTTTGTGCACAGGAGGTAGCCCCTTGTTTTCTTCCCTAGTTCACCATTTTATGAAATAAAGTCCCTGGAAAGAATTCCTCATTAATCCTCTGTCCCTTTTCTGTTTCCTCCAGCCCTTATCCAGGTTCTTCAGAAATCCACCAATGACACTCAAAACAAATCAACCTAAATATAGATATATCCATGGCAAGCCAGAGTTGAATGTACAGTGTGAAATGCATGCGGACATACACAAGAACCAGTTCTAAATGTGCTCTGAGCAAGAGTTTCCTTAGCATGCCTGCACAGTCAATGCCTGCTTCATCATTGTCTTCTAACTGTTCCTGCTGTGCCTTAAAATCACGCAACTACTCATGTCAATATGTTTTTTTTGGTTTCTGCTGCAATCATAGCACATTTTTTTTGTGGCGAAAAACAAGCAGTTTCATTTTTGTATTAAATAGGATTCTTGGGCTGATCTCAGAACTTGGGAACAACAATACCATGTTCTCTGTTGTAAATAGTCACATCACAGGTGACCTTTCAGACCACAACCTGTTCATGAGTCAGAGATCCTATTACTAGAAAGACGAAGCCAAAACTCTGACTTCGAGAGATGAGTTTCTTTCCTTTGTGTCAGAAAGCACAAAGCATTTTCATTATTTTTTTTTTACATTATGTTCCATTCATCTTAGATTGTCAGCCCATAAAGGGCAAGGGCAGCCTTTGCCAGGTTTGAATTGAATTGTGGCAAGTGGAATCATCATAAATATTGTTTTGACAATGATGATGAAGAACTTGGTATTGTCTGTGAGGTAGAGCTACTTCATTGACTTAGAGTAGTTTTTTAATAATTTTTTTTCTATTTTTGCTTTGAAAAGTTGTAGAACTCTGTGATTGAGTTTCTCTGTGCTGTTTAGAAGTTTTAAACAATGAATTTGTTGTTTGCGTGAACAAACAGTATCATTGAAACTGAGGTACGAGTCTGCTTCACAGAATGATGTTGCTTTCTTTCTACCTTCTTAATAGAAAATACTCATGAGTCTCTATGAGGATGTTTGTCACAGCCATTTAATTTCAAATAAATTGTCAATAGATATTAAACTGATTATCATTATATAAGGGAATAACATGAGTGATAATTGGCAGCTATTTATGGTATGACTTTCAAGATGGTTATGCTCTACATTTAACACTTTCATCTTAGGTAAAAATTTAAAAGACTGACTCTAACTTAGGTTTATATGCATATTTGTTAATCCAAATAAATTTTTTTATATAATAGCAAATGGGGAGAGATGAACACAACACCATATTTGGAGCCAAGGATGAAGAAAGGAAAGGGATAGCATCAAGAAACCAAAAGAGCTAACCCTGGAGCTAGAACTTATGCTAAGACTACTTCACAGTTCTCAGTGTAGAAGGGGTGGAGAAAGCAATCCCCCAAAAGGGAGTAATATATATAAAAGCACCGAGGCATGTAAGAAAGCTTGATGAGAATGTGGGTATGACTGAGCATAGGGCACTTTGTCTACCTCCTTGAATTTAGGGAGGAGGCATCTGAAGCCCAGTGAGATTGAAGAACTTACTAGCATGCCTTCATTAGTTGTCAAATATTACGTAGCTGAAGAGTAAAATCAGAATTCACCTACCTAGACTGCTTGGATAAAAAATGAGATGATACACAGTCATAACTTATACAAATTGTCATCCCAGTTGAAGCAACCTCTGTATGAAAAAATGAGTTTTCACAGGTAATATAGTTTGGATCTTAAAATTTTGAGTGCCCTCATATTATTTTAGTATTAGCAGTAATAATATTAATACAATAATGACCATATCCTCATTCATTCCCTGATTGATTATTTACTGAGCTCACGTTGAGTGCCAAGCTCTGTACTGAATTGGGTATACAGTTGGGAGCTAAAAGCAACATCGTCCTCACATTTATGGAACTTACAGTTTACTGGAGGGGATATCGTCCAAATAAAATAATAAATATTTATTGCACAAATAAGGAGTGTGGTTGGGTAGTATATGTTGCTAGGGGTACATGTAATTGGGATGAGGGGATGCTCATCAGGGAGGGGATGCACATCAGGGAAGACTGCCCCGAGAAGTGACCACTGAACTCCTATCTCTGTAGGATGAAAATGGCCTAACTTGGCAAGGAGTGAAAGCAAGAATATTCTTTACAAGAGGTCAGTCATGCACAAAGTCCAGTGTGTGAGGAATACAGTGACCAAGGTATTGACAGAAGGTCTTTGTAACCAAAGTACAGAAAGTCAGGGTTAAGAGGTGCAGGATGGAACCAGAGAGAAGGGCAGGACCTTACAGGCTGTGGTGCTGATTTCTATGTCATTAGCAGAGCTCTGTTATATTGAGGAGGAGGTTGACATCATCACATGTGCATTTTGAAAAGGGCTTTTTAACTGTTGTGTGAGAAAGTGATTGGAGAGGACCCTGAGTATCTGAACATAGACCTGTTTGGAAAGACTGTTGGAGAAAGCCAGGCAAGGCTTGGGAAATGTTGGGAGAGGAGATATCAGGAAAAGGATACCTTTGGGAGATACTTCAAAGATAAGATTATTGTGACATTGTGAAGGATTGGATATATGGATGAGGGGGCCTGTGACTGACTCCTGGGTTCTTGGCTTTTTCCAGTCAATGGACAGTGCTAGCATTTGATGGAACTGGAAACAGTGGAGGAAGGTCTGGTTCAGAGACACATAAGGATTATATGAGCTAAATGGCAGCATGAAATAAGAGGAAAATAATTAGCCCGATGAAATTGTTGTCCAGTACTGTACAATATATTTTATCACCTTTTAGTATGAAAGAGATCAAATCGAATGGAATACAAAAATTTCCCTGATGCCACATACAGAAACACACACACACACACACACACACACACACACACACAAGAAACCATACAAAACCTTAAACCCAAAAGTGACAGAATCAAGGGTAACTGGTGGCATTGTGGACATTGTGTTGAGGAAGGACAAACAGGGAGACATCTCAGAAGGCTTCACAGTGGCCCTGTTGAGGGATACAGAGAAATCCACCTCATAATAGCAGTAAAGCAGGACTGTCAATAAACTAATATTTTAGACTAACATTTCAGAATGGGTGATTGGGAGAGAGAAAATAGGTTTGGTTAGAGGATGACGGGAGATAACAGGTTCAGCTGAACATATGCTAAGTTTCAGTGCTTAGCTATGGGAACAGTGATACACAAGTTCCAAGTTTGCGTCAGATTCTTTGGGCACAAATCAGAACTGGAGAGACACTTGGCAAACCATTTGTCAACAGGTGATCCTAGAAGTCTTGGATCTCTCTCCAAAAAGGAAGAATGTATATGGATAGGAAGGAAAAAGTACAGTTTAAATAATCGACGTATTCATTAAATGACTAGAATGTACCATGTGTGTAGTAAATTATATCTAATAGGTGCTTTATTTAATCCTTCACTACCTTTTGCAATTCCTTTATTGTTACCCTCATTTGCCTGAACAGGTAACGAATGCAGAAATTGAGAGGTATCTTTACTAAAATGAAAAAGCTAACAAGTGGTAAGATCTGGGTTCAAACTGGTGTCTCACAATACCAAATTTGATGCTATTTTCCTACACCCCAGCTTTTATGCCTCAGCATCTTGGGCATAGAATGCTGGATGACACCAACGTTTAAGAGGGCTTAAGAGAAGAAGTTCTACAGAAGAAGGCTGGGGAGTCTGAGAGACCCAGTTCAAGAGAGGATAGCCTCCTAAAGGTGATATGCAAGGGCACATGAGGGGACTGGTGACTTCAGTAGAGCAGTTTCAGAGCAGTTTCAGTTACAGTGAGGGCTGGGTTGAGTGGGGTGAAGTGTAAAGGGAGGAGAAAAATAAGTCCATGGATGGTACTGCTGTGTTTGAGAAGGTGATGTGGGCTAGGAGAGAACATGCAGCCTTGGTAGTTACAAGGGCGTTGTGAGTGGGAGAAGCTGTATACAGAGCTGTGCTGGGGAGTCTGTGTGCTTAGACTTCTAAGGGGAGCAGTGTGGAACCACCAGGGTTGTGAGCAGTCAAGGTAACTTCATGAATGTAGAAAGGCAATTCTGGATGCAAGCTTGTTCTGAAGTCTTTTAAATTGTTTTCAGTCTACTGTCTATTCAGTTGTTGGTCTGTTGTAAGAAGACATCTCTGAAAGTTATTTGAAATAATCTGTCTAGATATACAGACCCTTGATTATTTTTTTGAGCAAACATCTTCTAGCACTTCCGTATGAGGTCATATGGTATTTACGGTTATAGTTAGAAAATGACATCATGCGGGCGCCTGGGTGGCTCAGTTGGTTAAGCGTCAGACTCTTGGTTTAGGCTAAGGTCATGATCTCATGGTTCATGATATTGAACTCTGTTGTCAGTGCAGAGACTGCTTGGGATTCTGTCTATTCCTTTCTCTCTGCCCCTCCCCAACTCGGGTGCACACACACCTCTCTCAAAAATAAATAAAAAAAGAAAAAGAAAATGACATCATGAATTAGTACTTGTATAAAATGTTCTAACTTGGTTACTATACCATTATTTTCATCCATCTCATGTACTGTGGGTTATGTTTTTTGTCCTGTGTTTTGATCTCTACTGTTAATTTTGTTTGGAGATTACGAAAGGGTTTTAGACCTCTCTAAAAGCCCATTACATATTGGCGTGTTCTGATTTTTGACAGATTCATGTGTTTTTTCAAGCTTTTAAAATACATTCACAACAGTGGTGATAATTTATTTTGGGGATTGGGGTTGTATCTAAATCTCACTGTCTGAGACAGAGTTATAAAATTGATTTCCAAAATTTAGGTCTTTTAAAAATCATGCAGTCAAAGCATTTACTATCATTTTTTAAAGCGTGAATTGCAAGTTCATTACAGTGCTCATAGTATTTAACAGAACATGTCTCTTCTTTTTTCATGTGTTGAGGTGCATTTTTGTTTCTCCATCCTTATCTCCTTTTTGACTCAGGGGAGTCCTGGGACTCCCTGGGGAGAATCAGTATGCTTCATCCTGTCTGTAGTTCCTCAAGGTACCCAGAGATGACTAACCTATACACGCTTTCTCTCTGGTTTTAACATCCTAGTCCTGTCCAGCCCTGTGAAATGTTTCAGAAAGCAGTCAGTCTGTAATCACTAGGTAAGGCTAAATCATGACATCCTACTTACCCCTGGACACACACACCATATTCCAAGAGAGTTAAGGCATATGGGAATTGTCATCGTGGCTCTGTGTTTAATGCTAGGAGAGGAGTCCAGTCATTACTAAATAAAATGTTACTATCGATTACTACTCAAGAGACTGCTTTCATGCTACATACTTGGCTAAGCCCTAGGGACATGCTAGTATAGTAAGCAAATAGATGTAGTCGCTTCTCTTGAGGAGCTTATAGTCTAGGGAAAAGAAATCTCTCCAGTAATGTCATAGAAAGATAAACCAAGCTTAACAGCAAGAAAGATAGGTATTCCTCATTTGTTAATGAGTACATATTTATTGAGTAACTACTACAGGTGAGGTGTCTGGATGAAGAGTGAATATAGTAGTAAACAAGAATGGCACAACTTTTTCCAGAGATCTTCAGGAAATATCTTTGTCATATAGGTTGCTGAGTGATATTGTTGATATTTTGTAGTGTTTTAGTAAATTCCTTATCTTTGAAATTCATATTTGTGGCACTTACTTGACCTGGAAGTTGGTAAAGTATATAAACATCAAGATTGACTCTCTTCAAAAATAGGTAACATTTAAATATGATGGCAGGTTTTAGCTCTCCAACTGTACTTCATATTCATTTTTCCTAGTCAGTAACATTTAATAGTAAGCAGTATAACTGGCTGTAACAGATATGATTATTTTCATATATTCTATAACATTTCTTACAGTTATTGCCAGTTTTCGAGGAACGGTCCCATATGGCCTGTCATTGGAAATTGGAGATACAGTTCAGATCCTGGAGAAGTGTGATGGTAAGTGGGCTAGTTTGTTTGAAGCTGTATAAACAACCTCCTCACCACTGGACAGTTGATAATGTTTACAAATTCTGTCCTCCTATTAATTTCTGGAATTTTTCCAGCGGTCACAGTGAACCATTTTTGACAAAGCTTGTTTCTTGCATTTCAATGTCTGGCTTATGGAAAAGCATCATTTACTATTTTTAAGCTGATTTTATTGTTCCTGAGATTATTTCTATACATTCACTAGATGTCAACATAGAAAGCAGTTGAGGCTACTGTATTTGTGGGAGTTCATGACTCAGTGCCAAACTAGAGGGTCTTTGTCAGAATCTCAAGTGTCTTATAGGTCCCCCAGGACAGGAAGAAACATACGTCCAGAGAAGAAATGGCTTCTCCAAGGTTAGGTAATTAGAGGCCTTGGGGAAGGGTCCAGCCAAGGATAACTCTGCACTGGTCCTGCAGTCCTCTCCCCGCCCCCAAATTTGAACTAAAGGTATTCAATATATATGAAATGTTAGTGCAGTGTACTGTAAGAACTTTATGATTATTATTGATTTATGAAGCAATGTAACTCACTAAATCAAGATACTTAATATGTCCTCACATGTTTCCACTCCTGTAAATGGACTTAAACTCTAGTATTTAAAAAGATCCCAGGTGAAATCACTATTCTTTTTGTCTTGTTAATAAAATGGCCCCATTTTAAAGCCCTACCAGAAAAATCCCAAAATACCTGTTTTCTTCTGAAATGCTATCTTTTGTAGGAATTTATAATATGGTAACATTCTGTCATGTCAAGATCCATGAAACTATATTCCTCAAAACAGAACTATTAAGTTTACTAATAACCTGGCATTAAATGGTGGTGATACATGGACATTTACTCTTCCCACTGTAAATGAAATCTTTAAAAATATAATAAGGTCTTCCTTGTTACTGCCAGATGCATTTTGTTTATGTTTACTCTGTATACAGGTAAGTATAAAATCTATTTTGAATTGGTGCATAAAAATGGGCTTCATAGCTAATGGGAGCGCTTTTGTAACCTAAAAACCTTTCTCTGTGACATAGCTGGACAAAGACCTCTGTATGAGATGTTTGCAGTTCTCAAAAAGTTTTGGTTTCTGTTAGAATAATTATTTAAAATTGAATATATTTCTTGGATATGTCTTTAAGGGATATAATAAATCCTCAGATGCACAGTTTCTGCTCAATTCATTCTGCCTTTCTTCAGACTGATTTTAAAGCTGTTAAGTATGACATTTTACAATATATCCTTCTAAGAAAACTTATGAGAAACAAAAATATTTAAATACAAGTTCAAATATTTCCTTTTAAAAATTCATTTCATCAAAAAGCCCACTTCAACAGAATATTTGTTACATGGTAAAATAATTTCTTACCAAGAAACAAAATGGTTCTATGCTTGAAGAAATTCTCAGTTGAAAATAATACATGTGTAGGGGACTATATATTTATTATATATATTTATATATATGCTCTATACTTGTTTTAAGCTGTAAAAAGATATGTTCCTCTTTCAGGATATGCTATACAGTTGATACAAAGTTGCTTGGAGGTTAAGTAATAGGCATTCCATAGAATAAAAATTAGGGCGAGCTCATTACTAGAACATTTTGCTGATAAGAGTGCCCATCACTGTTCTTAATGGATGATACTTGATTTCCCTCTTCTTATGCTATCAGACTGATCCTAACCCTAGATGATGGGCTGAAGGATGTGAAAATTCACTCTATGACTGTTGGCTGAACCCTGTTCTTAGGTGATAGGGTCTGGACCTTCTAGTCAGGCAAAGACAAATTGGAAACATATTAAATCTTTTGCAGATTCTTGAATTTCCCTGAGACACAGCGTAGCCGTTTATAAAATGTAGAGAAACCAGAGTCCGGTAAATTAACTTGCCCTAAATAAAATAATAAGTTAGCAAAACCAGAATTTAAGCCCAACGCTCTGATTCCAAACCCTGTACTTCTATTATGGATGTTTGTATTTTTATATGAAAATATAAAAATTTCATTTTTTTATTTCATTTCACTTGCATTAATAGAATACTTAAACTAGTAGTCTCTGGAGGTATAGTCTAGCCCAATTCCAACCCCCATCTTTTCATACATAGAATATTTACATGTAGGGTAAAATTCCATCAGGAAAGGACAGACTGATTTGTAATCACTTCTTTTCTTTAAAATATTACAATGGTTTAATCAAAATAATGACCATGATTATTTCTCCACAGGCTGGTACAGAGGATTTGCCTTAAAAAACCCAAATGTCAAGGTAAAAAAAATTACTCCTAACCATATTATGGGATTTTTAAAAAGTTATTTTACTTCATTTCATTTTACAATTGAAATTACGGTTGGGACTCTTAGTTGAAATGGCAAATGGCATTACAGATTTTCATAATTTTGGAAATTCCTTTGAACTTGGATTATCATTAAGACATGCTATTCAAGTGATAATCCTATGTAGCTCTTGCAATTTGTACTGAGAAGACCTTAATAAGCTCATTATATATAAACAAAATCTTTTTGAAGTGTTAGTTTAGCAGAGAGTGAAATTAAAATTCAAGGGGAAATTAAATTTCAGGGTAAATAGATATTTCAAAAGAAATATCAAGTAGAGGTATTTAATTTTTAAGTTATCTGTGGTATCATTTATAAAAAAGTGGTGTGGAGAAACAAGTTTATTTCAGCAGCCTATAAAGAGTCCCTTTTTGATTTGGGCAGGTGAAACACAGGGAAACCATATTACAAGGAGCTCCCCCTTTTACCATTCCAGGGAGAAACTAAGGCTCATTGTGTTTTATATGTTTATATACATCCTCAGGAATTACAGTAGGACATATTTTTGTCTTACCTTTCATTTGTATGCTTTATGACTTTGGCATTAATCCTTACTATTATCTGTGACTCTCTGCTTTATTTTAATCTCTCAACCTTTCAGCCATACTTCGTACATTCTGTAATACTCTTACATGTCATGTCCACTTCTTGGTTTAATTCTGGCTTTATTAGGATTTTAGGTAAGAAATTGTATCATTTCTTATTCTCAAAATATAATTAAGTAATCTAAATTCTGCTTGCCTTTCTGCTTAACTATACCTTTTTCTGGATCATCCAGCTATGTATAATAACTGTATTTTTATTTATTTTTGGTCCTTCTAAAGGAAAGCCTGGGGGGCAAAGAGTATAGAAATTGAATTATTTTAAAATATTTTAGTCCTTATTTAAAGTTGTTTTTGGGCATCTGCAAAGCACATACAAATATAGTTTTAGTACTTTATTATTACTTAGAATAATATTGAAAAAAATAGGACTGATTTCTGCCTCTCTTCTAACATCAAGTTCTGACTTTTTCTTATTAATTATAATTACTCTGTTAACCCTACCATTTTAATTTAAATTTTGAAAGAAAAAATATTGTTAACATGTATATCTGTTTACTACTGTTGTATGTACAGAATTTGCTTATTAAATTTTATATTATCATTGGATCCACAATGGTGATAACATATTCAAATAACTTTTGCCTTCCTAAATATTTAATTGAATTTGTCATTTGATTACACATCAAAAATCATTCAGAGGATATTGTCATTTAATGGACAATAAAATTGATGCTAATTTTTTTTTTGTTGCTTCTTTCAACGTCCCATTTAGAACAAAGGAATAATTTCCTTGCCCTGTCTTTTCTGTACAATAAAAAGCTTTAAGCTAGCATGCTGTCTTTTGTTTAATTTTCGTTCCAACAGAATACAGCCTGCTGATTAACTGCTGCTATGTTTTCATCAGAGATCTTCCATAACACATAATATATGTATTGTCTCCCAATTAATAGTGATTTTTTGTGTGTGTATTTATTTAAAAATAGCCATGAGTGTTTTAGAGAGAAGATAAAGAACAACTACCAAAACAGACAAAAACCCTCTTTGAAAACTGTGCAATATTAAGAAAAAATTCTTATTCAGTGTAACATGCTTTCTATTCTAGGAAGAATTCCTGAAAATTTTTTAAATAACTCTGTTTTGTAAATAATAGATTTTTGGGTGAGATTTAATTTTTTTAGATATTTACTTCAGAGAATCCCTGAATTTGTAAACTAGTCAATGGTAGAAAATAAAAGAAATAGGTCCAGTGTTATAGAGATGTTGTTTTTCCCTATTTCTGATATTGTTCTGGTTGTGTGACTGTAGTGTATGCATGCATACGACTTGTGAAACTCTCCCCTGCCTTATCCATCCACTAGCACCGTAACCTTCATGTTTTCTCTTCCAGGGTATCTTTCCTTCCAGCTATGTTCACTTGAAAAATGCCTGTGTGAAGAACAAAGGGTAAGAAATGAGTTTTATTAATGGAGGATTTTCACAGAACCGTTGCTTATTTTAGAATTTGAAAGGCTTAGTAAATTGTCTTGAAAAATGAACTGTAGGAGATTGTGCCATCGTCTGTATTGTCTGATAAAGGTGGTTGGTGGAGACAATTTAATACACTCCGAGTGCTAGATCCGAGTGCCCCTCTGGGGCACCAGCAGTCTCTCATTGTCCACAGATCATGGTATCAGCCTAATCGTAAGCACAAGGAGTGGGTTCTTTCTGGTTTCCTGCTGTATATATAGAAAAGCATGTCCATCGACCCATGGAATGCTGAGTCATGTCTCAAACCCCAGGAATTTCCTAGATTTACCACTGATTATAAGCACTCAAGTCTGACTGTTTTTCCCTAAATGGGGATAATACCATGTTTTTGTGTAAAGCCACTCTTCTCTTTTAAGGAATGGGATTTCTGTACTTTATTTGATTGAGCTCATTGATAACCTAAGATTTCTCATACATTTTAAAAGTCTTTCCAGTCTGTTTCCAAAAGGATTTGAAGTAGCTATCAGGATAGCAGGATCATTCAGATAAAATACCATAGTATAAAATGGTAGAACTTGCTTATTTAACTGCTTATCATGACCTGGTGATTTCATCGTAAGTGGGCTGTGGATTGAGGCCCAAACTTTTGCTTCCAGTATCATAAGAAATTTGCCCTGGATCATTGAATGATTCTCATATTATGATGAAAGAATCCAGATTCAACTGCAAAAATTACATTTTTCTTCAAATAGAAAAGATAGCAATTTATTTGGATTACTAAAGCACATTTTAAAGTATAGTAAATGAGATCTTCAAACTTTAGTTTTACCAAAAAAGTTCCAAGGATGCTATTTAAATGGATGATTCTCGTATCTAATGTCTGTAAAGGTAGAGTATTAATCTTAGTTCAGTGAAATAATTTCTCCAGGTGGCTGAGAATCTATGGTATAAATACTTTCAGAGTTTCCTATATGGATAAAACTTAAGTCTAGGAGATTCTTTTATACTATATGTCTTGTATATATATGTCTCCTACTTTTGTTTTAAGTTTATTTATTTATTTTGAGACAGAGAGAGAAAGACAGAGACAGAGAGACAGGGAGAGAAAAAATCCTAAGCAGGTTCTGTGCTGTCAGCACAAAGCCAGAAACAAGAGCTCAATCCCACAACACTGGGAACATGGGATCCCCAGTGTTGTGGGGATCATGATCTCAGCCGAAATCAAGAGTCGGTGCTCAACCAGCTGGGCCACCCAGACACCCCTATGTGTCTGCTACTTTAAGCGATATTACTATCATTAGTAGTAGCAGTAGTTAATTATTTAAAATAGTAGATTAAAAACATAATTCTAATATTAATATTTACCACTACTACTACTGGTTTTTTAGAAAGTTACTGGTTTTTTTTTTTTTTTGTCTTTTAATGTTTGTTTTATTCTTCAGAGAGAGCCCTCCCAAGTGGGGGAGGGGCAGAAGGAGGAGGACAGAGGATCTGAAGTGCTGAGAGCAGCAAGCCCAAAGTGGGGCTTGAATTCACAAACCGCAAGATCATGACCTGAGGCAAAGTTGGATGCTCAATTGACTGAGCCACCCAGGGGCCCCTACTTCTACAGTTTGAATAGATATGTGTCCTTCAGGAATGTTGTGCAGCTGTAACACACCAGAAATGAGCCAAGCAGCATTATTGGTCCTTTTGGAGCTCTCCCACCAGGCTCACTTTGATACTGTCCAGCTCCTCTCAAGTAAACCAGAGGAAACTCTAGAAGATATTTAAGCCGTAGGCTTACTCTTTGTTCTGACTTTTCTGCTCTAGTGACTGGGGCTGGACAATGTGAAAACCTCAAGGTCTCTACCCTGACCCTTAAAGTGTCCACCTGGGCAAACCCATGCAGCCAGTTTTCCTTGCTGCCTTTGCCCCAAGCCCACCCTACTCCTTCAACTCTCCAGAGCAAAGGGCCACTCAGCTCACACCTTAACACTCTGACCAAGGGAAAAAGAGGATACTAGCAAAGATGATGTCAGTCATCACTTGACCCATTGGAAGTCCTACCTCTCAGCAGATTGGGGTGGGACATTATCAAAATAAATACCTTCTTTTATTTATTAATTTTTGTCCTAGGCAGTAACTGGTATGTATCTGACCCCATTCCCTGTGCCTGAGGAAGTTTAAATATGGATTAAAGTTCTCTCAAAGTTTAGTTGTGTAAGTTTAAGACTTGGTTGTGGATTCTCTGTGTGACACAGGGCATAATGAGCATTAAATAGGAGAGAACACTGTGGGTAGAACCCACATTGATTTTCAAAAAAAAAAAAAAGTTAATGGAATTGATTGAGACCCTAGATTCTAGGGCAATTAACTGGAAGAAAAACTTTAGCCTGGAAAACATTTCAGAACACATATTGCTAGATGATTGCTTTCTCAAAGAGGAACTTCTTTAGGATTTTGATGTTACCTCTCTTACTTTAAGATTAGCAGCTTTGGGTGCCTGCATGGGTAGCTCAGTCAGTTAAGCATCTGACTCTTGACTTTGGCTGAATGCATGATATCCCAGTTCATGAGTTTGAGCCCTACACCGGGCCCTGCACTGACAGCCTGCTTGGGATTCTTTCTCCCCTCTCTGCCCTCCAGCTCCCCTCACTTTCAAAATAAATAAATAAACTCTAAGAAAAAAAAAAAAAAGATTAGCAGCCCAATGGCCCACCTGGATGAAATTGCTGCAGAGTATATATATCTCAGAATAACTAAACAAAATGTAATTTCAGGGGCAACTACTTATGACTACTGGAACATTGACTTTTGGTTTTGGTATAATTAAGAGGAAACAGCTGCCTCAGTGAAAACGACAATTTTCTGGAGCTTTGTAAAAATGTACATTTTGGTGGAACAAACCCCAAATCAACTTCTCACAGACTGAATTGCCTTTATATTCAATCCAGGGTCTTCAGAGCTATGTAGGGCTGATGGGGGTCCTTAAATTAAATTATAGTTGATGAACAGTGAGGCCACTTCTGCATTGTTTAATTGCTGCTTGGGGTCATGCCACTTTTTAAATGTTAACTGAGTTGTCAAGTTGTCCTAGAAATTCATCCTTCCCTTCTTGACCTTACATCTGATCATTTTATAATCTCTGTCTCCAAATATTCATCATTTAAATTGCAACAGCTGCTTCAGAAGCAAAATACATGTGCTACCACTTGCTGGTACCACACATAGACTTGATAAAAGCTTCCGTATATGTTGCAGTTCATATACTACTGTTTACTTTTATTTCTAGGTTTAAATTCTGGTTTTACATTTTCAGCTGTATTTAAGCTCTAGAAAGAAGGGAAATATTCACAGAGCAAGTATTTTAACAGCAGTATGAAATGAGGAAATGAGGCTCTGTTGGTGAAGATTTTAGTTTTCTTACTTGCTGTCATGAACACTTTACAAAAGACAATTATGCACCCTTTGGATATAACATCACAAAGGAACTACAGAGCAGTTATTAGCCTCATGCTAACAAGTAATTTTCCCTTGATCATCTAGACAACCTGGTTCAGTTTCTAAGATGCTGTTACCTTCTACATATTAGATGTTGTCCTTGAAAAAATACATACTCAATGTTAAGAAAATAATCCCAGTCACATAGCTGGTAACAGTCTTTTGAGAAGTTGTAATAATAGCCACTTAAGCATTTTCACTTGCGCACATATTAAAGAATTTGAAAAAAAGAAACTTGAGATGAAGAAAAGGTTGTTATATGTCAAAGATAGACACAGAGAATAAATTAAACCTTCTGGGTTTTCTTTCTTGTCCATATCTTCATGTGTCTTCTCAACAGCAGGACCACTGTACATATCGTAGTAGATGTTGGTATGAATGTTTTCCAAGTATAGTTCCTGACTTTGAGAGAAAAATCAGGAAGAATATATTACCCTAATCAGAAGAACATTATGCAGTGGCTATTCGAACATCTATGATTTCAAAAGCTCTTAAGTTCTATGATTCATGATAACATTACTAATATACTAATCATTTTTCATGGTCCCATTTACAAATAATAAAAATGAAGTGTTAATAAGGTCAAGTGAGTGTTTAGCGTTGCCTGGGTGGCTTGGTTGGTTGAGCATCAGACTTTAGCTCAGGTCATGATCTTACAGTTTGTGAGTTCAAGCCCTGCATTGGGCTCTCTGCTGTCAGTGCAGAGCCTGCCTCAGATCCTCTGTCTCCCTCTCTCTCTCTCTCTGCCCCTCCCTACTTGCATGCTCTCTCTCTCTCTCAAAAATTAATAAACATTAAAAAGAAAATCAAGTGAGTCTTTAATTTGTACTCAGTGTCTAGATATTTATAACACTAAGTCACTTTGGATGTTTGGAACCATAATATCCTGATCATCAAACAAGTCTGTCATTATCTTTGAGTCCTGTGGTCATAATGCTTGGAAAGCGAAAGCCATCTCAGAGTTTATGTGAGCTTGGTGATCTCATGTTACATGAAGGCTTTTAGGTTTAAGGAGGTTAAATGAGTTGTTGTTTAGTGGTCAGATTGTGGCTGGAGCAGAACTCTTCTGCTAATGTTGCTTCTTACCGCGCTCTTCAAAGTTGATGTTGATGAAGTGGGTGGTCATTTTGGTATTGTAGCACCATAACCCACATGGCATCCCTCAAACAGGTCTATGATCAGATCCTGATTACTGTCTGCAGAACCCAAAATAGTTTCCTCTTCTAGTTTTATCTTTTAGAGGATTTAAAATAAAATTATTGTCAATGATAACAGCACGCATACTCTGTTTTTCTCTTTTAATTTCACAGGCAATTTGAAATGGTTATTCCCACTGAAGACTCCGTTATAACAGAAATGACATCGACATTAAGAGACTGGGGAACCATGTGGAAACAGCTCTATGTGGTGAGTAACTTTTTAATGGCCTGGTTTGGGAATAGAGAATTGTTTTAAGGAATACTTGAACAAGCGTAAGCACTGACTAATAGTTGAGCACCTGCTCTGAGGCACTAGTTCTCCAGAAATCGGAGATCGAGAACCTCCCAAGACATAGTCTTGTTGTAATCTGTGTGTCCACTAATCATGGGTTTTATAAGTTCTTTTTCAAACTGCAGAAATGTAAAAGATGATTTTTCTGGCATCTAATCAAATAGAATGTTTTACATGAAACTTGTGTTAGGCTTTCTGAGTATTTTTTATCTTCAAAGAGAAAGAAATTCCTTTTCAGTGCAGTTTGGAGTATTGGTAGCATTTTATTCTAATTTTCTGTAAATCGTTCAAGTATACTGAAAATGATGGACTCCTTAGGCACAATGAACAAGGATACTCTAAATATACAAGGGAAAGGAATGTTTCTTGAAAAAAAGGGGGGGTCCATGTTTGGGGGTTATGTTTTTATGTACATATTTACGTATTATAACAGATTGTCTTTATTGAGAGCTTACTGTGTTGCAAACTCTGTAGAAGTACTCTATATGCAGTATCTCATTTAATCCATACAACCATTCAAGGAAATCGGGACCGTGATCATTCCCAGCTTACGGATGAGGAAAATGAGGCAGATTGTGAACTACAGTACTTGCTCTGGGCCAAGCAGTTGGAAAATGGTCGAGCCTGGATTCTCATGTGAATCTAGTGCCTTCACTTTGAATCTCTGAACATCTCTGAGGAAGATGAATGCTATTTCTCCTTTTATTTTCAAAGGCATTTATAGAACAGCTTCATCATTTGAAGGGATGCGTTCAAAACACAAAGGTGTACTTAGCCTGACAAAATGATTTGAAACAGCTTGTCAAAGAGAAAATCCAAATTAATGAAGGACATTGGCACAGAATGACAGGTTTTATTGTCTGTTACATATAAAATGCAATAGGATATTTTACCGAAGCAAGGAAATCTTAAAAATAAAACCCCTTTTGATGTTGGATTTCTCTGACCATGCCCTCCTGGAGCTGGTGGCTTTAGGACTCACTAGTAAAATCCACAGGGCAGTCTTAGATGAAATGCCAGTCTAAGCTTTGCTGGAATGTGGTAAATGCAAAGTCAGGATAACTGAACTCAGGCGCTCTGTGCTGAGAAGCTGCAAAGGAAATGCAGATCCCTGTTTCAGGTTTTTTAAAAAAAAATTATATTGGAAAGAATATAAAATTCAAGTGTTATTTCATTTAAAATGACATTGTACACGATATTAACATGGAAATGAAACTGTTTGAAATGTTCAAATCATTGCAACATTTAAATACCTAACGTAAGAGTCATAAAAATAAGGGCCGTGGAAGTGTCATCCATTTGTTGAGCTAGAACACCAGCACTTTCCCTTTTATGAGGCTGCTTGTAGGGAACAAAGTTGGATTTCCTCTTGCTTCTGCCCTATCTAGCTATTTTTACCTGCTTTTCAGATTGCGAGCCTGTATTTTGGGGACATACTTGATTGGCTTGAACATCTCTGTGTTGTAAGCTCTAGGAGTAACCTTTCCACCTTTTAATGTCCTGAGTAATGGAGACAGAGAGTCATTTAAAACTTCCCCCGGATACTGGCATGGTAGTCAATTATGTTAGGCACAAATACGAAGTTTCACCTGGAGATAACAGATTTTTGCCCTTGAAAATGAGGCTGACTGGTCTATTTATGTTTAACCTTTTGGTTTCTCTTTTCCTGATAAGAATGTTTCAAGGCCAGTGTTTTGGTTCAAGTTGCTCATACCTGAGCATCCACGTTCTTTTCCACTGTGTTTAAGGCTTCTCCGCTGCAAGATGTTTGATGAGGCTAATAATATTTTGTAAATTGTAAGCAGTTTATGAGATAGACTTAATATAAGTAGAACATTTAGCTTAAAAGCTCATGGTAAATACTTGAGAAATGCTAGCTGCTCTTTTTAATGTCATCAGTAAGGGCCTAAATAATGTTCTTTCAAATACCACTTAATAAAGTATCAGTAATATAACCACAAAAAGCTTAGGGGAAATACAATAGCCATCTTTTACTAAGTACCTCTGTGCAGGCCTTTGTCTTAGTATTTTGTATCTTTCTTCCCTGGGGCTCTGCCAGATTGTTTTTATTCTCAAATCTTATCAGAGATAACCTATGCGGAGTCCCACACTAAGTGGTAAAACTTGACTCTAAAGGTAGGTCTACTGCTCCAGAACCTACGCTCTTTGCATTTTGAGGCAAACGAAAACCTCCCCATTCTCTAAAACACTAAAATCCTCACAGTTAACTTTTTGCCACATTTCTGATGCATTGCAGAACCTTTAGATACTGTTTTGCTCCAAGTGTTTAATATTTTACCCTATCCATTTCATTTAATGTTAAAACGAGTATTTTTCATATTTCTAAATAGGTCTTCAAAATTGTCCAGTGATTAAAATCCAGTTTTTTCAAGAATCATCATTTTATGACTAGCTGTCAAACCAGATACTGTACTGCTTTCACACATTAGGAGCACAAATTTGCTGGTCAGGGCTGTGGTATGTCTGTTTTCCTAAAGGGAGAGCTGACCAGCTGGTTTTCATTTTTATGAAGGATCCAGCTTCATTCTCATCCTAGCGTTCTCTTAAACTTAAGTACTAGAGGGGGCATCGTTAGAAACTCAAACCCATCTTCCCGCACAACTGCAAAACACCTTCCCCAAGAGCCGGGCAGATGACTCTGACCCTGTGACAGTCTGTTCAAGAGGGAACTGGCTCTCCATTTTTCTGCACAAGATTTTTCTTATTTTATATCTTCCTAATGTAATTTCTTTCACTCTAGTTGGCCTTTCTTTCTGACCACTGACATACTCAAGTTTTTCTCGATCTTTCCTTATTGTTTCCCATGACCCAAACAGAATCTACCTCTCAGGATCCACAATGTGACCTTCTATAAATCAAGTTATGTATCCATTCATTCTCCAGCTGCTGGGGCTGCCCAGGACAGACACGATGTCTGTGGTTGGGAGCTTACACCAAGTGGAGAACACAGACACTGGGCAGTGAATTACCAGAGGATTGCGTTCCAGTGCCCCTGTGATGGCTTGTATGGGAGTGTATAACATGAAAAAAGAGTGAGAAGTAATAGAAGAGCAAGCTCAGTGGAGTGCTTTAGGAGTTGCAAGTGTGATTATTTGTAGCTCAGAGGACCAGGGATAGGATTAGGGAGAATGTTTTGTATTTCGCCAGCCCATTTGTCTAACCTGCACAGGACAGTAAACCACTTCAAGTCACTAAGTATTGATAAGGCAGAAGACAAGTCATGATTTTTTTTAAATAAAATTTTAAAAATGTGTTCTGACTAAGCCTCTCTACCCATCACCCAGAACTTTGACATTTCTGGCAGTTTATCATTGTAGAAAACTTCAGGTATATGATCATCTCAATACTTTAATGTCCTCTACTAATATTTTAGTAGAAAGTAAAAGCATAGCTTCTGGTTAAGAAAGATGAAAGGCAGACACTGAGAAATGGTTTTTGCCCTAAGTGTATGGGTAAGAGATTTAGAGTAGCTTTTGGTAAAGACACAATGTTTGTAGAGGGCTTATTCTGGAGCAAGCCCATCACGATAACTTTTAATAACAACCGACACTTACATAATATTTATTCTAAGCCAGGCATTATTCTCACAGGTTTAGTATATTAACTCACTAATCTTTACAGTGACCCTCCCAGGTAGTTATTATGATACCCATTCTACAGATAAGAAAATACAAAGAGGTTAATTGCCAAAGTTTTTTCAGCCAGTAAATGGCAGAGTTGGAAGGCAGGTTAACGAGCTGGGCTCCCGAATCTGTGCTCTTCGTCGCTGTGCTGCACTGCTCTCTTCACAAACATTGTCTCCAATCCATAAAACAACCTTACAGGAAGATCGCACTGTGTCTGTTTCACAGATGACAGAGCACACTCGCAAATCCTGTAAAACTAATAAGTAGCAAAACTGGGATTTGGAGCTAGGAGATTACCCCATCTTCCTTACATTAAGCTGCCTTGCCTGACAAATTTCTCAGGGGACAATACCTTGAATCTACATGAATGTTTAGCAAGAAAGAAAACATTTTTTTAAGAGGTCTGAATAGTGACCAGACAGTGGCAGTGAATGAGTCTGAGAGCCCTCTTTGATACCCAGCTTATGATGGGAAATACAGTAAAGCATTAAGACCAACATGCAAGAAATAATTAGGAAACAGTATTTTCCACTGAATTGGCCTTAATTGGATGCAGCCACTGTTCAGAGAAGGGGGAAGAGAACCTGGGCAAGAGTTATCAGGGAAGATTCCTGACAGAAAGGGAATCTAGGCAGAGCCTTGAAGGACAGTAGAATTGGGAGAGAGCTACGGAAAGGAGAGTTTGAGGTGGAAGTGGAGACAGGGTATGCAGACTCCGGCTATGGAGGCAGAGTGAGGACGCTGTCTGTGCTGGGGAGTCTCAGAAGTGAGGTTGGACTCTTGGACAGGAGAGCAGCGTCATGAACCTGGATGAAAGTGTGTGGAGTGGCATTTGAATTGACAGCACGAGGGGAGAGGTATCTGTTGACAGAGAATCTGTCAAGCGCAGAGAAGGTAAGCAGGACTTACCCTTCCCTTTCCTCTGTGGCCACCTCACAACTCACTGTGGGGACCGACCACCGATTCCACGTTTGTGTTGTTCCCAGAGAAATGAAGGCGATCTCTTCCACCGGCTGTGGCACATCATGAATGAAATCCTGGATCTGCGGCGGCAGGTGCTGGTGGGCCATCTGACCCATGACCGGATGAAGGATGTGAAGCGCCACATTACTGCCCGCCTGGACTGGGGCAATGAGTGAGTACCGTCCATCGCAGGTGTTGGGGTGTCTCTGATGACAGATGCCACATAGGGGTGAGCCACTGCATGGTAATATCTCCAGAAAACACCAGATGGGACTTTTTCAGCTTTCTTCCTTTTGTGTGCTTAGTGCAGACTGTCACTGGTGGAGCCGAGCACCGCAGCCTCCAGGGCTGGTGAGGGTGACAGGAAGTTGTTTGTTCTCTAGCGCCCTGTGAGGTCAGATGGTGTGCGTGTGCTCACAGAATATTAAATGTTTACAGGGATCAACCAGATAGGACTTCTGATAAATAGGTCTTATTTAAAAATAGGCTTTGGGTTTGGCATGTGTATTTGCTTTTAATATATACCACTTCTGTACTGTGGTAATATGTCATCAGAGCAATCTGGAGGGAGACACTAATGCTAACAGATCCCATTAAAAGTCTTAAAAACAGGTATATCAGTGGAGCATTCATTATTGCCCTAATTCTGCCTGTGTGTATATATTAGCCTCTTTGAGAAGCTGTTTGAGAGCACTCCGTAAAAAGCAGAGCCAGATTTACTTTTAAATAAAACTGTAAGTGACTAATCTAAAATAACAGCAAAGCACTGTAGTAAATCTCATCACTTAAAGCTCTAATCAAGGCTCATGTTGTACTAAGTATGAATGTTAATATGTGAGTGAGAAATTAGAATAAGCTTTGACTATGATCTTGGGCTTGTTGAAAGAAGTTAAAAGGTCCCTCAATGTCATATTTGGTCATGTCCTCCTTCCTTTCCTTTCCCCAAGTCCCCATTTGCTGTTTGGACCTTGGAAGGATCTTAGGACTACAGAATGAAAGAAGAAGCAGGCATAAAAGGAGAAAATGGCAGGACATAGATCACAGATAAATTTGCCTCTTACTGCATCTGGAAAAACTGATTTGAAATTAGTGTGCTATTTTCTCTGAGCATAGGAAACTGTTTTATCATAAGCCACTTTTTAAAAATTATTTTTTATTTTTAGTTTTTTACTTTTTAAATTTTATTTAAAACCAAGTTAGTTAACATATAGTGTAATAATGATTCCAGGAGTAGAATTCAGTGATTCATTGCTTACATATAACACCCAGTGCTCATCCCAACAAGTACCCTCCTTAATGCCCATCACCCATTTAGCCCATCTCCCCCACCCAACATCCCTCCAACAACCCTCAGTTTGTCTCTGTGTTTAAGAGTCTCTTATGGTTTGCCTCCCTCTGTTTTTATCTGATTTTTCCTTCTCTGCCCCTATATTCATCTGTTTTGTTTCTTAAATTCCACATGAGTGAAATCACCCTAATACATTCTAGTTCCATCCATGTTGTCCAAACGGCAAGTTTTCATTCTTTTTGATTGCCGAGTAATATTCCATTGTATATGTATGCCACATCTTTATCCATTCATCAGTTGATGGACATTTGGGCTCTTTCCATAATTTGGGTATTGTCGATAGTGCTGCTATAAACATTGAGGTGCGTGTGCCCTTTTGAATTAGCATTTTGGTATCCTTTGGATAAATACCTAGTAGTGCAATTGCTGGGTCATAGGATAGTTCTATTCTTAATTGTTTGAGGAATCTCCATACTGTTTTTCAGTGTGGCTGTACCACTTTGCATTCCCACCAGCAGTGCAAAAGTTTTCCCCCTTTCTCCTTGCTAACATCTGTTTTTTAAATGTTTATTTATTTTGAGAGAGAGCACACATGCACAAAGCAGGTAAGGGGCAGAGAGAGAGGGAGAGAGAGAATCCTAAGCAGGGTCCATGCAGTCAGCACAGAGCCCAACTTGGGGCTTGATCCCACAATACTGGGATCATGATCTGAAACTGAAATCAGGAGTCAGACACTCAACTGACTGAGCCACCCAGGCACCCCTCAGAAGTCACTTTTGATTCTGCCAAAATGTGACCTGCTACAGATATGAACTACTAACACATTTTAAACCTCATTCTCACCCAGAGTCCTTGTGTTATTTTGTTGAGCAAGATGTGCCATTCATCCTTTTACAGATGACCAGTATGGAAGCCCTAATTTATTTTTCTCTATGAGTTCCATTCCTGTGGGGAATAAACAACTCTAGGTGTGGAATGGCAATAAGACACTGAACTAGGAACACTACTAGTTGGTAAGAGTTGGTCTTTATTCATTCTCTCGTGATGTAGACCAGTTTGCCCTCTGGCAAACTCCTGAGCCCTTTTTGACTTTACTTTCATCACCCATGGAAGGAGTAGATTGAACTAGAGGAGGTCCAAGGGCCTTTTGGCTCCAGGGCAACATGATTCCAAACACACACTGTTTCCTGAGGAAGAGAACTTGGCAGCCGTTTGCACTGGGCCTTCAGTCTTTCGTTGTGACATGAGGCAGCCCTTGCAGGGTAGGTCTAATGGCTTATGGATAATGACCAATGCTGTCTATCATGTGTTTCTTTTTTATTTTGAAAAAACATTGAGTTGTCACTGAATTAGACTGGCTCTTAGTCATTATGCTGATCCAAGCTTAAAGACTAGTCTGTAAATAGGAAGAAAGTTTGACGAAGTATCATATCAAAAATAACTTAGAAATACAGAGCAGGCAAGAAGATGATACTTTTTCAGTTTTAGGAAGGAAGATGATGACAGAGGGAAAAACATTAATTATGACTGAATCATGACTCAGTTTTGACTCACGTTAAGTTCTAGCTTGTACTTTGGGCAGTTCTATGGCTAATTTATGGTAAGTTGGTAAAACATTGATGAAAATGAACAATATAATTTATATAGCTCATCCTCAAATTCATGAATTTTCTGAGGCCTCATTTTTTTTTCTTTGACCACTTATTTAAAAACAACTTACAGCACACAGATTGTGCATTTGCCTTATTCTTATAAGTATAAATTAGTTTTCTTATTGAATAGTGCCAAATGGAAAGCAAATTCAGATAATTCCATTGAATATTAAACTAGATCAGATTGTCCTGCAAAATTTTATGTCAATATGCAGATCTCTGGATGAACTTAAGTTAAGAATGTTTGATCTTGGTGGACAGCCTCTCCTTTGCTCTCCTGCCTGCCACTCTCTTGCAGTGTATTCAATAAACTTCTCTCTCCTTTTAGGAAAAACAAAAAAGAATGTTCGATCTCAAGTTATATATCACACTGCTGAAGAGTGGTAAAGGGAAGCCCTTGGGATTGGGATGCTTGGGAGGAAGAGGTGGGGAGATACCAGTTTTATTCCCTAACAGGGCCATGAAAAGAAGTGTTCTCACCTGGAGGCATCAAACAGAGCTAAAAGAATGGTACCTGTTTTTGTTCCCCATAGCATCCTGTGCTGTCCTTTGACTTTCCTGCTAAGATCATACAGGAGGGAGAATCCATTCATTCTTCTTTCTTGATGTCCAGGAGCAGTTTAATGACTGCATTGATATAGAACTTGAGTCTCCCCTCCCCACTCTGGCTTCTTGTATTCTGAGAGATCTCTTTCCATTTTCTCCCTTCTCACTCTGCCACATTTTTTCTTATTTTTTTAATATTTAATAGTGTTTTAATGTTTAATATTTTATTTTTGAGAGAGAGCAAGAGAGCAAGCATGAGTAGGGGAGGGGAAGAGAGAGAAGGAGACAGAGAATTCGAAGCAGGTTCCATGCTGTCACTGCAAAGCCCAACATGGGGCTTTAACCCAAGAACTGTGAGATCATGACCTGAGCTGAAGTCAGATACTCAACCAACTGAGCCACCCAGGCACCTGCTTCTTAGTGGTTTTAAAGCACTGCCCTGATCCTGTTCTGTGAGCTAAGAAAACCAAACATTGGGAGAATTATCCTAAGTATATACCTAGGAATTAACAAAACAAAATAGAATGAGATAAAACTCTCTTCACACAGCTAGGAGTCCAGGAAGCCAGAAGTTAAACATTCAGAGCCTTGTGAGAGAAAGAGACTTGCAGGTTACAGGCTTCTGGGACTCCAAGCTCAGAAGGTTTCTAGACTTCACACCTGCTCTGGAACCTGTGCAGTGCGAGTTGGTCTTTATTCATTCTCTCGTGATGTAGACCAGCTGCCCTTCATATATCTTTTCTTCCTCATGCCATATGGCTGATGCTCTGAATTTCTAGGTCAAAATACTCAAAGAAGGAATCTCATTGAAAGCCAGTATCTGTTATTCCTATTTAGACAGAGCATTTTATACCAGCCTCTTTCAGCTACTGTCCAGTCCATGGATTATTCATCGGCAGGTCAGGTGCCTATGTGTGGGCCAGTCAGCTGTTTCTCGGGAAGGGGAGATGGTCAGATGACTAGACAGCCTCAGCACTTCTGCTGCATGCCTCCCAGCAAAGAATATGGGTGGGACAGTTTCTCATAGAAGTTGTGAGTAAGGTAGATGACATGACTCATATGTGGTCATATATCCTCTTTCCTTTGCTAGATAATCTTTCCTCAGCAATACTGACCTGGTGTCAAATGATGCCTTAACATTGTAGTGCAGGGGTTCTCTCTTGGGACGGGGTAGGGAATGGGAAACAGACCCTGTTAGAACCCCTAGTGAGGTGTACCAAGGGGGATGTCTTAGTCTGCTAGGGCCGCCATAACAAAATACCATAGACTGGGTGGCTTAAACAACACATTCATTTCCTCACAGTTCTGGAGGCTAGAAGTCCATGTTCAAGGTGCCAGCAAATTCATCTTCTGATGAGGGCTCTCTTGCCGGCTTGCAGGCAGCTGCCTTCTTGACTGTCCTCATGTGACCTATCCTCTGTGCCTACATAGAAATCTCTGGGGTCTATTCCTCTTATAAGAACACCAGTCCTATTGGATTAGGACTTTAGGACATCATGTGATGTCTTTATAGTCCCTGTCTCCAAATATAGTCATCATGGGGCTGGTCATATTGGGCTCCTACAAAAATATTTTGGGAGGACATAGTCAACCCATAACAGGGAGACATGGTTATTTTAAGAACCAATCATAGTGCTATTTGTGACTTGAAAGTTCAACAAAAATTAGAGAATGGGAATGTGGTTTTTAAGTTTCTCAAAGAGAAACATAATTGAAAAAAAATTCAGAAACTTTTTTTCATGTCTAAGATAACTACTGCCATTGAGAAGGTCACAGATGTGTAATTTTAAAACAACCGTCCCTCAGGGTAGCTGGGTCAGTGCCTGGTCTAAAGTAAGTGCCAAATTAATAAATTCTACTCATGAAATCCAATGACTTTTGGGGGAAGGTAAAGAATTTCAGGATTTTTCTTTCTTTTCCTTTAACCCACAAGTGAGGAGCTATGGATTTATAGCTGGAAGAGCTTCCATGTTAGGATAATAGCGTGAAAGGGACAGAGATCAGATTATCCTCAGAGAATTACACATGAGACCTGGAATGGGGTAGCTGATGGGAGTCTGCGTGAGACACAGTGTCTTGGCCTTGATCTAGAGGGCATTACAAAGCCATCGTGGCACCTTTGGGATGATTGTGGTTGGTTAAGTAGAGGAATAGAGTGATACAACATTGATATCAGTGTAATAAAGTGGGCACCCTGGGGACGAGTATGTTAACCGAGGTCACCAGAAGGAAACTGGCAGTTACACTTCTCTTCCTCTCTCTTTAGTAGAACATCACAAATCAGTCACTATCCTTGGTCCCGCTGAGGCTGGATGTATAACCTTAGAACACTTCTGAGGAGAGTAAGCCACATGGCAGTCACCTGACACAAGAGATGAAACTGTTTCGCTGCCCCAGGCCTAAAATTATGCTGCCTTAATTCCTGTCCCCTGCCTTTCCTGAGTTTCTCCTAATGACTGACCCCAGAACTCGCTATGACTGAGGACTGCATACATGTTGCCAGAGATCCACATTAGAAATGTGTTCACTCTGGACATAACTAGGCATTTCAGTACCGGGTATAGTCCTAAAGGCCAACCTCCCCTTTCTCAACTCGGATTTCTAGAACAAAACTATGCCTTGTTGTTGTCTTCTATCCCAGTACAAGGTGGAACGGTTTCTGTGGTGATAGTTTGTGGCGTGCTCATGGCTCCCCACCACACTGCATTAAGGCCTCCAGTGCCAACCCATTTCCCTAATTTACCTTCCTTTGTCATCTTGTGTTTCTCAAATTATGCCCAGGGACCAACTTAGCTATGCTAGATACTCCAACTGCGGTAATAAGTTAATATAAGGTAAAAAGTAGGAGTGAAAGAAGCATGGTGGGCAACAATATAATTTCAGGGTGATACAGTAAAAATGATGATTTTTAATATATTCTGTAGAAATGACTACCCCCGAACTTTTGCAATATGTTTTCTAGACAACTGGGACTGGACCTGGTGCCTAGGAAGGAGTATGCAATGGTGGATCCAGAGGACATCAGCGTTACAGAGCTCTACCGACTGGTAGGTACAGGAAATCTTGGCTCACAGCCTCACTGCCAATTTTGTGGTTTCCATGGCGCTCTTCGTACTTGATTGATTTTATAAGAACAGGATGTTCCAAGTTTAATTTGGAACAAGTAAACAGAATTGAGAGCTGAGGTGACCATGCCCCAAGTTAAAAAACTAAGGCACATTACCTGTTTCAGAATCATATGATGTGCTCTACCGAGCTCTCAGCATTTAAATATTAGGAAGTAAATCCAAAGAAGTTTTAAGTTCTTTTTCACATCTTTGTAGCTTTTGTTAATCTAGTGAAATGCCTACAAGTCATACATATTTATCTTTTGTGTTTCACAACAGTGCCATTACTAATGACATCCAATTATTGATCCCAAACATGTTACCCTACTCTGTGCCCCCATTACCACTATATGCAAAGACCATGGAAAGTTTGTCCTCCATTGTCTCCAACTGCTGGTGTCACACCTGCCCCTCCTAGACCCTAATTCATCTTAAGTGCTGCAGTCTGTTAATAATCCTAAGATATTTGATAATATTGCCCATCAATGAATCACCTGTGACTTAAGTTTTTTCCTCTAATTACATGGTAGGTTAAGGTTCACTTATTTACTTGACATCTAGATTCCCCAAATCCAGTCCAATCTGCCTTGTATTTAGCCTTGTATTAT
Source organism: Cryptoprocta ferox (assembly GCA_028646485.1). Lineage (NCBI taxonomy): Eukaryota > Metazoa > Chordata > Mammalia > Carnivora > Eupleridae > Cryptoprocta > Cryptoprocta ferox. Next base: position 64,864,910 of record CM053559.1, on the reverse strand, counting down.
TTTTTTAAATGTTTATTTATTTATTTTGAGAGAGAGAGCATTTTTTATTCATTTATACATAGAGCATTTATTCATTTATATGTAGAGCATTTATACAAAGAGCATTGTATGCACCTTTAAAATGTTTATGTATTTTGAGAGAGAGAGATAGAGAGGAGAGACAGAGAGAGAGGGAGAGAGAGAGTGAGAGGCTGGGAGAGAGAACCTCAAGCAGGCTCCACACCATCAACATGGAACCTAATTCGGGGCTCGAACCCATGAAACGTGAGATCATGACCTGAGCTGAAATCAGGAGTCCGACACCCAACCGACTGAGCCACCCTGGCACCGCTAGCTTTTTATTCTAAATATCTATATAAAAATTACCTGATCTCTCGATATTAACAAAGCTCTTATAAAACCCCAAATAAGAGAAAAAGGTGTTTGGGAAGGCCTTTCAAAGGCCAAATCCCCACACATCTTACTATAATACTCAAAGAAGGAGTACATTTTGAAAGCTCCTGCCTCTTTTGGGTAGCTTCCCAAGCTTACAGTATTCTTCATAGAATGTTGGGTATTCTTGACCTGAGATTATTTGTATCTGAAAAATGTGAGGAAAAAAATCTTCAGTAGCCCATCAGGGCTTATATCTCATTGTGGAAAGCAGTTCTTCTACCACTTCTTTTCCTTAGTCGCTGATCTGTTCGGATTACCTACACTTCATTATGTCAGTTGGAATTAGTTCTATTTTTGTAGATAATTTCCCTCACATTGAGCTTCTTGGGGGTGATGTTTCATGTGGCACACCCTTGTGCCAAAGGTGGTATACCTTGACCTTTGCAAGTCGAGAAGCAGGAAGTTTGTGGCATCAGTGCTAAGCAGAATGTTGGGCACGTAGCAAAAACACAGTTAAAGATAAGTTGGAGGGAGGCAGAGAAGGAGGAAGGAAACAAAATAAGAGTATTTGAGGTTAAAATTATCACTAATTCTTAGCTTGTATAACAAATAAAATCTGTATAATTGATTTACCAGTCACATCTTCTCATGAGACACCTTTATTGTAGTTATTTTATTTAACTCACTAAGCATCATATTTGTCTCTTATATCTGTTTTTCAATCTCCCTCAATTTGAAGTTTCTTCAGAGTGGGCACTGTCTTATACTTCCTCTGTTATGCCCAACTTAATAAGCTATCATTCACACTGTTTTTGAGGTTATTGTGGTATTAGGAAAAGACCATGGGTATAGATCCAAAAAACTAGATGTGAATTCCATCTCTTTCTTTTACCAGATCTGTGGTCTTGAGCTTATTGCTTAGTCTCTCAAAGCTTCAATTTCTTCGTCTATTAAGTAAGGAAATAATTCTTACCATATTCGTTATGAAGATTAAATAAGAAATGCATGTAAAATACCTTTCCTTGACAGTTAATGTTTCCAGAGCACCTAAGCATTCAGTTGATTTTCATGCCTTGCTCACCTTTATTTCATCCTTATTAGGCAAGGTGGCAAGAATAATTGATACCTTCTATGCTAAATGTTAAGACTAGATCTGGCTGTGTCCAATGAAATAAATAATAGAAGCTTCGACTAATACAAATTTCTTTCTTTCTCACAGTATGCAAGCCAAGAGGCAGGATGTTCTGGGCTTGTGTGTGCTTTCATGGTGTCAGAAGTGATACAGGCTCTTATATTTCCGGTATACAGTACTTGGCTTCCATCCTCAAGTATACTTCAATGTAATATAGTTGCAAGAGCTGTAGCCATTACGTCCACTCCCCAGCAGTAGGAAAGAGGAAGGTTCTCCTCAGTTCAAGGACTTTAAGGGAACTTTGCTGGAAATTGTATACAACATTTGCAGTTCCCTTTCATTGGCCAGAACATACTAGTCACATCTCCACATTTAGCTAGGAATGTCAAATATTTGATAAGCAACTACCAGTGTCTGACATAAATACATTTTCTTTTTTCTAGTTTGATTCTGTGTGTGTGTGTGTGACTGTATCTTTGTTCTTTCATTTTATGTCATATACGGGATGTCAAATTGACTTCCTCTCTTTCAACATTCTAATTTGTTAGTGGTGGCTGCTGGAAATGCTATGTTGATAAGACCCTGGGGTCTCACCTGGGCTATGATCAATTAGCAATGACTACCACTGGTGGAAGAGACTACTGCTGATGTGCAGTGACTGCCATTCGAGGGTGTTTTTCGTTTTTAATAGCTCAAAGCCTAGCCCAAATTCTTCATTTGTGATTTTACATGAAAATTTAATTTCTCCCAGTAGTGGTTGTATTTTACTAATTCTAAAGCAAAGACAGTGGCCCAAGAAAAACCCAAATTATTATAAGCTTCAGAAGGACAGTTTATCTTCAAGGCAGATTCAGGGTTCTGTTATTTCCTGATCTAGCAATACTCAGATTCTCCTTAACACTGGTCTTTTCCTTCGGGCAGCTTATAGTGACTGACTGTATTGACCTCACCAGGAAGGGTTCGAAGGTGCCACCACCAAACCCTTGTTGTTGTTGTTGTTGTTGTTGTTGTTGTTGTTGTTGTCATCGTGTCTTGGTGTTAATTGTCACTTAGGGACAAAGAGCCATGGCATGCAGAGAGGTTGTTTGTTGCCACTTTTAAATACGTCTTCTTCTTGTTCTATTTGAAACACAAGTGTTTGCATCTTGCTAAATCCCTACTGTATCATTAGAGGGAAAAAGTCTTGCTTTAGGTTTTTGATAGCCCCATTAGCAGATCTTTCTCACCTGATTATGTTGATCTAAGCAGTTAACACATGCTAAACCTCACAGTGTTAACATATGTCCACTTGGAACATTGGGTTTTCTGCCAAAGGTCAGATCTCAATACCTCTATAAATAAAGAGAACCGTAGCTAGATTCTCTGGTTATCTGTGCATGCAGAGTATCTTTCCTTTCTTGGTTTTGTAAGATCACGTTAGCTGCTTGCTTTGTGATCCTTAGTAGGTAGACCAGTGATTCTCAGAGAGCAGGGTACATTTGTCATTGTCAGGAGACATTTTTGGTTGTCACAATTGGAGGTGGTATGGGGTGGGGGTGGGGAGAGGTGCCACTGGCTTCTGGTGGGTAGAGGTCAGAGAAAGCTGCTAAACATCCTACAGAGCCCAAGACAGCCTCACAACACACAAATACCCTGCCCAAATTATCAGTAGTGCTGAAGTTGAAAAACCCTGGTATAGACAATTCACCCAGTAATTTATATTTAGGATACAAAATTTGGATACCTTCAATAAATCTTTGGAAAATGAATCTCTTTCCTCACCAAAGGTCTAGTTAAACTGTAAGCACATTTAGAGTAACTGATAGGTGCCTTTTAACCATAAACAATTTCAGAGATGGATTTTTGTCTGTTTGTTACAACTGCCAGATTATAGCCCTTGACATGTGAACATGCCTTTTCAATTTTGTTTTTGTAATATTTTTAGCATTTCTCCATAGTAGTGAGTTACCAAGAGATAAATAATCATAACCCACGTAAGTGCAAATCTCTTCCAGACCTGGAAGAATGGTGGGTGGAGAGAGTGGAGACTTCAGTACCATTTGTGAGGATTTATATCACATATGCATAATCAGGGTAGAAGCAGGCAGGCTTATTACCAGTATGCATGCAGAGATCCATGGTTGCAAGGTGGTAACCATACAGAAGATGCAGCAATGCATCTTTCAGTCAGCTGTGATTTGCATGTCTTAGCATATGATTTCAATCAATAGTTCTCAACCCTCATTGCACATTAGAGTCACCAGGGGAGCTTTTAAAACTATCACTGTCTGGCCCCCCATCCCCTAGAAATTCTAATTTAATTGTTCTGGGATAGGTCCTAGGCATAAGTATTTTTTAAAAGCTCTCTTGGTGATTCTAAAGTGCAGCCAAGGTTGAGAACCACTGATCTAAATATATTGAATTCCTTGCATGAGTAAAGGAGCTTAACACCCCCCCCCCCACCGGCTTAGTTTTTAGTGAATGTCAGGACTGAGGCCAGGAACTTTGCACTATTTGAAGACCAGACATCTCCTGAGGTCCCTTATTTATATAAGGTTTTTCCCACTCCCGTCCTTGGTAGTCATTCATTTGTTCATTGTAATTTGTGCTACATTACCCTGAACTTTTAAGTATACCAGTAGATAAGTTAGCTTTTTCAGAAAATAAAAAGGTTCTCTGTGTGTTAAAGAGATGTAGTTATGTGACTGTATGATGTTTCTTTTGCTCTGATGAGAAAGAATTTTGAAAGCGCAATATGGAGCAACCTTCTCAGAAAAGGCAGAATTATGCTTTTTTTTTTCATGATAGAATATTTCTCTGCAGGAAGCTTTTCCTAGCAATTATGACTTAACATATAACACAATGCTGAGGTGCACTTTCAAGAAAGTGTACTTAACTTCATGTTCACAGAGAGACGTCCATGGTACCTGTTGAGTATGCAATGATTACAGATACATTTGGTTAATTGCATTTTTTAACCTTTACTTTTTGAGTAGTTCAAATTAAAGATAAAAGCATGAAAAAATTGCATTAATTTCACTGTTACATTTACAACTGTAAATTTAGGTGGCATTTTTTTCCTTTCAAATGTTGGTCAGTGAACACTTGTTGAGCTAAGAAACATAAACGGATAGCTAATGTGCAAACAGGGTTATGCGCCTTAACCATAAGCAAAGGATATTGCCCCATTACTATGGGGTTAATTCCTGAGCTAGTTTTTTAGTTGTCACGTGACCCAGAAGAGGTGGTCATTAGTAAGTCTTTGTTAGGAAGGCAAAAATCCTCCACAGTCTTAGCACCTGTTCTGTGAATACACAGGCCTTTTTATATGTTTTCCCTGTGCTCTTCCTCTGAATTAGTTCTCCTCGAAGGCGGTCCCACAACTAGCTGGACCATGAACTGTTTGTAGTTGGTCCAAGTACATAGATGGTGAGTAAAGGTTTAGAAACAGAAAATACCTGTTTATAGTAGATTAGGGGGAAGAACAAGCTGGTTTTTTCTCTACATAGTCTGAAAAGCACTGTCCTAGATGGTTTATCACTCCTGCTCACTCCTTAGCTCTTGGCCAAAGTGTCACTGTCTCAGGATGCCTGCTCTGACTGCCCAGTCACAAAGGCAGAGTGCTTCCTTATAGATGCTCATGGTAATCTGGTTCTTCCCTTCCATTCATCACAGTGTGGGTTTTCCATCTGTATGTGGGATGATTTTACTGATGTCTGCTCCCACTGGTAGATGAGGTGTGTGAAGGTAGGAGCTATGTCCGGTTTTCCTCATCAGTGTGTTCCCAGTGCTTGGCACATAATAGACACTTAACAAGTATGTGTTGCCTGAATGATCACCCCCATGTTCTCTCCACTCCTGAAACCATGGATGAATCCTTTCCTCCTCTGTTTTGTATTACTTCCCACTTCTGATCCTGCCTCCCAAGTGTAGCCTGTGCAGCCATACTGAGGGCAGAAATGAGATGGTTATGGATGCTGTTCCTCCCGTTAGACATCTCAATGACTTGCCTGATCTGCCTCCTTATAGCCCCACTGCAAGTGAGAAACATCTTCTTGCTCTAGTGATTGAATATCACTTGTCACAGCAGGTCTCAAAAACTACCACAATTTTGCAATTTAGTATACTTTAAAAGGACTTTTAATTATGACAAATATGAAGTGATAGCTTCATTGTTGAACTATCCTAAGGAAATAACCCGATAGATTTAGTTTGGTTTAAAAAAATTTTTTTTTAATGTTTGTTTATTTGTGTGTGTGTGTGTGTGTGTGTGTGTGAAAGAGAGAGAGAGCAAGTGAGCACGAATGGGGGAGGGGTAGAGAGAGAGGGAGACACAGAATCTGAAGCAGGCTCCAGGCTCTGAGCTGAGCTATCAGCACAGAGCCTGAAGCTGGGCTCGAACTCAGAGACTGCAAGATCATGACCTGAGCTGAAGTCAGATGTTTAACTGACTGAGCCACCCAGTTGCCCCTAGTCTGGTTTTCTAAAGGTGACTAATAATTTGTTCTCACCTTGGGAGAACAGTATAATATATATACTGTAAAAGGGAACAGTAGAATCTTTTGAATTTCATACTGCCTGAATCTACTCAGTAAGTTGGTATCCTTTTTTTTTTTTTAAGCTTATTTATTTTGAGAGAGCAAGAAAATACAAGTGGGGGAGAGGGAGAGAGAGTGGGGGAGAGAGAGAGAATCCCAAGCAGGCTCCACAACATCAGCCCAGAGCCCAATGCAGAGCTTGAACCCACGATCCGTGAGGTCATGACCTGAGCCAAAGTCGGACACTTAACCCACTGAGCCATCCAGGAGCCCCAAGTTGGTATCCTTTTAACATTAATGATTAAAAACCAAGTTATTAAAGCAAGTTTCCTTAATGGTCTAGAAACTTCATGGTTTCTTATTTTAGAAATTGGAAGAAAAATTGGAATGTAATATCCAGCTAGATGAATACAAACAATGTATACCCACAGGAAAAACAATGATAGCACAGGACATCATAATCATACCATAGCTATCTAGTTTTTGGATCACATTCTTTTCTTCAGTCCATGCTGATCATGTTCTTGTTGGGGGGTATCCTTCAGATGGAGCACCGACATCGGAAGAAAGATACCCCAGTACAGGCCAGCAATCACCACCTCTTTGTGCAGATGAAGAGCCTCATGTGTTCCAACCTGGGAGAGGAGCTTGAGGTCATCTTCTCACTGTTTGACAGTAAAGAGAATCGGCCAATCAGGTAATGGCACATGAAAACATGCCTTGAATGTTTTAATGTTGGAATGGTATTTGTAACTGGCAAGCTTTGGGATATGTGACCTTGCATACTTTAACTCTGTCAGCCACAATTTTCTCATTTGTAGAACTGTGTGAATTTCTCAGCTGCCTACCCTCTGGAGGTTCCCATGAAAGTTAGATGGGGTGATGCATATAGAAGTTCTTTGAAAAATTCCAAAAGGTTCTAGAACCCTGATAATTATTACTAAACGAGAACATTGCGTTCATAAAGGGTCTGTTATTTGAGTTATTTGGTACTGATAATGCAAGGAAGACGTAATCTTAACTTTGTTTATTACCAGGGTCATCAAGTTGTATTTTTGAAATTTTCACTAAACAGTTACATTATTCTTATCCTATCTACATCAGGTAATATTGAGAAAGAAGTAAATACTTGGAAGGCTTCCCATTAGAGTTTTAGAGCTATAAAATGGTAAACAGTTTCGTATACTTTTTTTCTTTCTGAGTTCTCAGAATCTTAGGGCAAATTTTCAATATTTATAGGAAGAACCTATAGTGAATGTTTTGGTTGTTTTTCAAAAGCCTCCACTCTTGTTGAGACATGTTTGTGTCTTGAAATCTTTTAGATTTGTTTTAAAGCTGAACACAACACACACCGTCTTTTACATTAAAAATTTAATTTAGAATTTAAATCATATCACACAGATCATACATAATGACCCAACTTTACCATGTTTTAAAAAATGATGCTTACTAAATAAATGCTGACAGTTTAAGTAACTCTGAGCCACATATATTGTTTTATAAACACTCAGTAATTCTGGGGTATGTAGAAAAAAAATATTTTTTTCTAAGAAATATGTGTGAAGTCTAGTTTTAATGCATTTTTAGCCATAAAATCTTCAGTGAATTATTTTATATGTTAATAATTACCTACTAGTAAGAGGACTTTTTCTATTCTGGACAGAGGACTATATGCATACAATTTAAAGATAGTATTTTCGGGTAGCAAGGACAGAGTTTATGAGATGTGTAAATAACTATATAATAGTTTCAAAATCTGCTTTACATACTTTTGGAGGAAATGAATCAGTAAATTAGAAAACTTTTCCCCCTTCACAAACCAGCAGTACTAAAAAGGGAAGAAAAAAAGCTTGAAAAACAGATCCAAGTTACAGCTTAGCACTTGCTTTAGAAATATGAAAGATTATTTAGAGATAGTACTTGCTAACATATTGAAGTCTGTCTTAGAGAGCTTGGTTTTTCCAGGTACTTTAACAAATTCCTCATAACATTGTACAATATGTTGTCTCTGCAATAGTTAACAAACTATGAGAATGTAAAAGGGAGGAATGAGGTCACTCTTTTGCTCATGCCTATTAGGCTAAGGTTTCAAGGACTACAAATTCCCCTTTGCCACTAATGTTAATATTACATTACTATAGGAGTGCATTAGTTTAAGATTAATATTAGCTGGTCTCTTGGTTTTGTTGTGTTATACACAATTTGGAATTTTCTAAAACATCCTTTTAGATTTTGATTGCCAGAATTCCCCTTGTTTTAGTCCTATTTACTTGGTGAAAGTAGGAAAATAAGTTGGGTGCAGGATCCCCAAAATATGTTGTTGCCACCCCCCAAGTTCAGACCAGGAGCTGGACCATTTTCCTACCCTTTGAGGTGGTTGGGCTACCATATGTGCCTGCCTCCCTTTTCTCCCTCTGCCTATTCTTCCTCTTCCCCTTCCCTTTCTGCTGTCACACACACTCCTTTAGTAAACCACCTGATAGGTAATGACCCTAGAAGAAATAAAGCCTAAGTCCATCTTCATTGCTTCTACTTACTGAGTTTGGCTATTGGCTCTCACCTCCCAAACTCATAATCACGGTAAAGATGATCAGCAGAGAAATGAGTAAGAATGAAAATATCTGCTTAGTAGGTGTTGAAACAGTATCAGATTTATTTTCTTGGCTTTCCAAGGCCTTGGGCAGCATGGTGATTTTAAGAAGTTTTTAAAACCTTGCTGTGAGTAGCTTTGGTTCCATTGATGGCACAGGGCAATGTCACCATTAACTTTTGATGAGGGCTTAGGATGCACATATCTGAAGACTGGATGTGATTGTGGTCTTCACAGTTGACTGCTGCTGCCCTGACCCCATCACTTACCTCTGTCTTTTCCTTCATCTTGAAACTGGGGACAGGTCTGGCTTCCTTCATTGCTCCCAGCATAGCTAATGACTGTAAAGTATTCACATCTTCTCAGGAAAGGGTGTCATAAAGGTAAGATATGATTGTGAGACATCCTTGTGTTTCTGCTTAGGCCCAGCAGTGGATGCAGTATGGGATGTATGGGTATTTTTAAATCAACTTGCATCTCTTTTAAAGTTTTTTTTTTAGAAAATCTCAAACATGTGAAACAGTAGAATAGTGTCCTATGCATGTACTTGCCTCCAGCTTCAAGAGTAATCAGTTCCAGCCGGGTCTTTCTAGTCCTCTTCCTTGCCCCCAGATTACTTGGAGGCAAGTCCCCAAGATCCTTTTATTTTTATATGTAAATATTTTGGGGTATAGCCGTAAGAAGGGGAACTCTAAAGAAATTAGTAAGAAATTAATATTCTCTTATCAGATATCCCTGTCCAGCCAGTATTCAGTGTTCCCACAGTGACTCATAAATACAGTTTTACAAATTCCAAATGGTCGTATTTTATAAGATCCATATAAAATCCATATATTGTAGCTGGTTGTTAAGTTTCGCAAGTTTCATTTCACCTTCTGTTTTCCTCTCTCTCTCCCTCTTAGATTATTTTGTAATTTCTCTGTTGAGGAAACTGGATCATTTGATTTTTTTTCTTTTTCTGAGTTCAAAGCCCAGTCCAAACAATGAAAACCTGTAGACAAAAGATTGTATATTTAAGTGAATGCTTTTGTTGTTAAAGAAGATCATTTAGTGCTCTAATTTACAAAAAATAAAACACATTTTAAGTACAATCTTACAGCATTACCTGACCATTAATCACAGGAAGTTACCTTGTCCAGGTGTAAGTAGAGGGACCCATATGTGCAAAGCCTGGAGAGGTGTGATGAGGAGAGGTAGATGTTTATTCTTCCCACAAGGCAGACAACTGGTTGGGACTTTTTTTTTTTTAACTTTTTTTTAACTTTTTAACTTTCCTCCTCCAAGAAATAAACAGCCAGCATTTATTGAACACTAATCATTCATTCTAAATGCTTTAAAAATATTACCAGCACTGATTTTATAGGTGAGTGAACCAAGGCACAGACAGGTTTGGTAACTGGCCTAAACTTAAAGACCTACAGGAGGCAAAGGCGAGCTACCAGCTGGCAGGTTGTCCGCCACATTCCTCCTTAGGGCTTCAGGATTTACCTGAAAGTTTCCGTAGTTGAGTAGGATTTTACTGGCCAGAGTTAGAACTCCAGAGACTGATAGTCTTAATAATAGGTTGTTATAAATTACTGATAATGATAAAACTAGAACTAGAACTAGGCATAGGACCTCACAAATACTCTGTGCTTCAGAAATTGGTTTTCTGAATTGAGTCCTCAGAATACTCGAAGAAAAGTTAAGTAGCATTGACTCGTACTGTATGCCAGTGATACATGTCATAGCGGTGCTTGCAGACGTCAGATGCAAAAGGAGACAACATGTGACAATTGTCCCCTTCTAGGTCACTCAGTGGAACAGTGGCACACATGTTCCTCAAAACTGAAGGGTACATCTTCCAACAAAAAAACTTAAATTGTCACTGAAGTTGGGGCCATATTTAGGAAGCCCGTTAGTTTTGCCCGAACAGGCCCCAGAATGTTAGGCCTCTGATGCATGTGGCATACAGCTCTTGCTGTAAGTATTCATAAAGATTTTGTCCACTTCTGACACCCTCTTGCTAACATACACTAACCCTGTACTTCTTTTCCAGTTTTCATTCCTCAGTTGTGTATGTGACAGCACCGACCCGGAGTCCCCTGCAGATAAAGCTACACTGGACTCAGCTATCAGCAAATAGGACATACTCCTATTTTTTTGAGTTTTGTACAATCTTGACATGATTTAGCCCTGTAAAACATCATTAGTAAAAAAAAAAAAAAAAGAGTTTGATAAATCAAGTTTTGTATGATTAAAATGGTTTTGGAGAGTATCTCTCCGGTTGAAAGTTTGTCATTTCCCCAGTCTACAAGGGGATAGCTGGAAAACTCAGAGAGTCATTTCCCTAGGTATCATCTGTAATTTTATTTTATTTTCTTCTTTTCTATTTATTTAACAAAACACTCATATAATGAGGCCCAGAGTAATGAGTGACTTGCCCAAGGTGACACGCCTGGTATGTAGGGTGGCTGGTATTCTAACTTGCAGCCTCATCAGGTGTCAGTACTCTTAACCACCGTTCTCATCTTCTTCAGTATTTATCGTATTCTCTTTTCTTTCTCAACCAGGTGTTACTCACCAGTGTGTAGTAAGGCATCTGTTGAGGGCTTGGTCTTTTTTTTTTTTTTTTTTTTTTTTAAGAAACTGGAGTGGGAGAGACTTGAGCTCTACTGATAGGAAGGATCCACTAACAAAGGAAAGGTTACACTCAGGGAAGAGGGGAAGCAATTGCTGGATCAGTGTCCCTTTGGAGGCATTAGGAGACTAGTTTGAGACTCCAGGTGGGGAGATTAGCCATGGGCCAGAAAAAGGGAGAAAGGAAAGGGTGTGGATGTGTATAAACTGAACTGTAGGATTGGGACTATCAGGATATATATATATATATATATATATACACATACACACACACACACACATACATATATACATATACATGTATATATGTGTGTTATATATATATAAAGAACTCTAATCACTTAACATTATATGCTACAAATGTGTCTCCTTTGGCTGGCATTTGAAATTGGGCGTCGAACAGTTTGGTGATAGAATTACTCCTAGTGTTTATCTTTTCCATAGGCTATACAGCTATGCATGTGTGTATTCATTCATATCTTCCCTGTATGGACATGTGTCACTTAATCTATAACAGACTGTAATTACTTTGTTTACTGATGTACTCTAAGGCTTCATTAATTAAAGCTGTAAATTTGTTTCAGGACTAATCTGTTACTGTATTTCAGTCTCATCAGAGAATGTATTTAATAGGACCTCAGTGCCACACGTGGGTACTTCGCTTAGTACAGCACTGCTCATGCATGCACACTGCTGGCATGGGCTTTTATTTGAGAAAATAGCAGCAGAGTAGTACTTCTGGAAAGTCTTATTCCGGGGATTAAATTCCAAGTCTTTTCATAGTAATGAAATTCAGATAAAATTTACTCTCTGTTGGTACCTTGTTCACATTCTTTCCTGAAGTTATGTATTTTTCCAACAATCATACACTTAAACTCTCCATTTTCCTTGAAGTGCTTCATTCCCTGTAAAATTTATATTGCCCACAGTCAACTTCTTTTTTAGTATATCATTCTAATTCTGTCATTTAAGAAAAAGATAAGTAGTGAATATTATTGCTGAAGCACAGGGGTTTTTTTTATATGGATTCATATAGAACTATGAAATATGTCTGAATTTATGTCCATTCTCAAGACACATATCTTCCTATATAGTGGTGAAAACACCACTATATAGTATGTAAGTGGCCCAGCTCTGGTGTCAGAGACTCTGGGTTCAAATCCTGGTTTTCTAATTCAGTAGCTGCATCAGCCTGGGTAAGTAGTTAGTGTCTCTTATGGTTGTTAACTGTCTGCTAAATGAAGATAATAAGAGCACTTTCCTCTTGGGATTATTTGAGGATTAAATGAGATGATAGATATGCTTCATAGTGTAATGCTTGACACTTGGTAATTGGTCAGTAAATATTAGCTATAAAGATTATAATTTTCAAAAACCCAAATAGGAAATACAGTTTAATGTAACCAAAAATGATACATGGTGTTTGGTCTTGAATTCTTATATTTTACAAGGAACTCTTGTTGATTTTTTTAGGTACATATTGTTATGGTTAGGTAAGATTTAGAGACTTACTAGTAAACAGGTATCATCAGGGATATGATTTGCTTTAAAATACTTCACATGGGGTGGGGGGTGGGGGAGTGAAAAACAAAGAAAGAATAAAGGGATAGGTGGAGCTAGTGTGACACAATTTAGTGGTTGTGAATTCCCTGTGGTAGGTATAGGGGTTCTTGACTTAACTTTTAGCAGTATAGCATGTATTGTTAATAAATTATCTGCTTCAAATGTTTTATGCATGTAGACAAAAAGCAATGAGAGCAAGCATGTTTTACAGTCTCTTTGAAGAAGACTGGTTTATTAGTCTGGTCTAGTCATTAGTTGCGTGGATGGTCTGGGTTCCATTTTGCCTAGAATAATATTCCTGGGTTTATATAAACTGACAGTAATATTCTTGATAATATATTTGACAAAACTTAGGAAATTTTTTCCTAAGGTCTAAAACATTCAGTATTCTATAACAGGTACACCATAATATTACCTTTAAAGCATAAACTTTGACTTATATATAAAGCAAAACAGCAGCTTTTAGAAGATTAATAAAGATTCTGTGATAGGAGGTACCTTATTATGCTCAAGGGAAGTCCTGTGTCTTCATTAGGACCAGCTTCCCAGAAATTCTGAATTAGTACAGGTTTGCCCTCTCAAAGGTGAAGAAATGGAACAGTTCTGTGAAACTTTCTGTGAATGACATATTACTTCTAACTGTTCACCTGTTCATTCATTCATTCACTCATTACACAAGTACATGGGAGTAACTCTTGTGTGCCAGCAGAATGGGATGATTCAAAGGAGCAGATGGCAGAAGGAATCCAAGGATGCAAGTGAAGGACTCTATTTTGAGAGGAAGGGCAGTCTTTCTGACGTGGAAGGAAGAGAGGTGAGGGCAGTGAAATGGACAGAAAATGTTGAGATGAGATGGAAAAGAGAGACTGGGCTTGTCTCCTTGACCTTTTATAGGTAAGGGTGGAAAACAATGTCTGCTATCATTGGGCAGCAAAAGAGAGGATGAAAGGGAATTGGGGGCTGAAAGTAAGTTACAGGAACAAGGTAAATGACTCTGAGCAGAAGTGTCCTAGGAAATGAGATAGTGAGGAATGATAGAATTGTTGAATGTGGTGAGGCCCCTCCAAAGAGAGATGTGTGAAAGGGGTAGTGAATCCTTGCTCCCAAGTTACACAGCTTTTGCCAGAGGTGCTCAGGAAGTAGGGATCAGAAGCAGGTGATGGGGGTTGGAGACTGAAACATCAGAGTTGGAAGAGAATGAGAAGATTGGGAATCTAGCATAATGATGAGGAAAATCAAAGAAATAACAGTTATAGCTTCCGATAGGTCTCTTCCAGAGGCAGATGTGATCTAATAATAGCCTTTTCATTTTTTTAAAGGAAATTAAGGAAGTGATGTTTTGTTTTGTTTTTGAAAAATTCAGTTACTGTTTTAAGAGCTTCCAGAAGGCAGCTGTCAAAGAGAATAGTTATTCATCCCAGACCAGGAAAAATGCTAATATTTTTGTGTATGTATTGTAGTACATAACACAGTTAGAGCAGATGAGATTTTTTAATTCTCTGAGCACCGTGCTAGAATTTCTCATTTCATACATCATTTACAACTTACTATAGTGTGATCACATAAGTTCAGCATTTATATTTTTGTCATAAATTAGGAGCATGTATGGTTGTGAATGTTAAAAGATAGCTGGCATAGACCTCTTCTTAGAGTCTTACGGTACAAAGCGAACTCAGAATCGTAACCCCTCCAAAGCAAAGCAACAATGTCGAGAAAAAGTCTGGCCATATATGCAGGGGACACAACTCTGAGAACAAAAATAGATGAAGAAGGCATTCAGGGATCCTCCTTGGACTGTGGCAATATCAACTATTCCATACGGCCCAGAGCGTTTCCTGCTGTGTCTAGACATGTTGGCACACATTTCACTGTGGGTGTCTGTACATCCCTGACCCGCAGTGACCTTCCCCAAGGCCTCCTGTTTAAAAGCACCACTGCTTTCCACTCTCCCTCTTCTTTCCCATCATTTAATTCTTCCAGCAGGTGTGTGAACATTGTCACTTGGGAGTTAATCAGATTTTGTGGTTTGCTTCCCCTTTGGTCACACTTCTCTGTCACAGATTAAAAACAACAACAACAATAAATAATTGCTTTGGAGATGTGGTGATTTCCTTAATAGGAGACATTTTAAGAAATGGACCAGGAGGGAGATCTAAACTGAAACAAAAGAAGCAAAGAAATAGCTTTATTCTTGCTGAGAACACCCAGGTAGAAGCGTTCCACTCTTCTTCTCTGCAGTATTGTAAGAACTGTACAATTTCAATTATTTTTCAAATTGCAAATTAATACATTATTACAATAATAAGTGGGTGGAAATTCAAGGTGGCAGAAAAGTGGAAACTCAGAGTCAGTGGGTTGAGAACTGGCTTTCTTATTCCCTTTTGCTCCCCACCCTCATTCTGGCTACTTGTCTCTTCTTACTTAAACCATGCTGTGTCATAGAATGGGACCAGAAGGCCATTTGACCCTGATTCCTGTGTTTTAATGTCTTTTATTTATTTTGAGAAAGAGAGAGAATGAGAGCACATGAGTGGGGAAGGGACAGAGAAAGAGGGGAGAGAGAGACTCTTAAGCAGGCTCCATGCTGGGTGTGATCTCACAAACCATGAGATCATGATATGAGCAGAAATCAAGAGTTGTACGCTTAACTGATTGAGCCACCCAGGTGCCCCTCCTGTGTTTTAAAAGATGACCAGATTGATGTTCTTTTCACCAGGATTCTGGTCATTTCTGTCTTTCTTTCTCTGCCCTGTGTTTGCTATTTGTAGAGAATTCAGATTCAGGCGTCCTAAGTTCCCCGCTGAAGAAGTTACGGTCACACACAGCACTCCACCTGTCAAGGACTTCTTTGGTATTCAGTGCCATTTCTGTTGTAGGACAGTGGAACACTGATAAAGGAATTAGGAATGATATGGCCCATGTTGGCTCCTATTCTGAAGATAAGACTTGATCTTCTCAGCATCTTTTTGTGCCCACAGGGTGGCCAGTGATATGGTTAAAGGAAGCTTACAAGTCTTTTATTGTCATTGAGGCAAAACATTACAAGATCATTCCGTTATTGTCTTCATTTTTGCTGCCATCCTTCTATTCCAGTAGGGGTATGCTTATGAGTAAGAGGGAGAAGTCAAGGTGTTAAGGAATGTTGATGGCGTTGTTTCATGTTACTCTGTATTAATCAGAAGTACACTCTCAGACCTGTACCTATGGGAGCATCATTTGCAAAATCTGTCCTGCCAAAAAAATCTGAATAAAAAATGGCAGATAACCGTACAATGCCTTTTCCTAAGTATTTCTAATTAGAGGTTTTTAACCACAAGTTAAACAGAGACTATGTCTTCTTTTTATTTCCATTGAGCATGATAGATTTCACATTATTGCTATTGAATCATTGATGTTCATTCTTTGAGCCAACAGTGACTGCTGTCTTCATCAGAGCCAGGCACTGACCTGAGCATTGAGGACACATCAGTGAATAATACAGAGAAAACGATTCCTGCCCATCCAGAACTTAGTTTCTAATGCTATTAACAATACTATTAAGCTTTAAGTCAAGAACTATTTTTAAAAGATAGTTTCTGTGCCATCTCTTTGCATTGTAACCAATATGCTGTTTCCATTTCACAAAAATATTTTCAGCGTCTAAAGCAATGCTTTCTAACCTTTTTAGTGCCCTCAGCTTCTTCTCAAAATTATGAAAATTGTAAACCTCTACAGAAAGTAATGTACCTATTCACACACATTAACATTGTGTATCAGTTTAGAGACTTTGTAGCTGCCTGATTTAAAAAAAATCATTTGACCTTTAAAAAGTCCGAAATGCACGTATCATCTGGCTAATACATAGTACTTAATAATCATTTAGAAAGTTTTCAGTTTTGGGGCACCTGGGTGGCTCAGTCAGTTAAACATCTGACTTCAGTTCAGGTCATGATCTCACAGCTGTGGGTTGGAGCCCCACGTCAGGTTCTGTGCTGGCAGAGCCTGGAGCCTGCTTCGAATTCTGTGTCTCCCTCTCACTCTGCTTCTCCTCCACTCACACTCTGTCTCTCTCTCTCTTTCAAAAATAAATAAAAATTAAAAAATATTTTTGAAAGTTTTTAGTTTTTAAACTTGTAATGAATACAATCTGTCAGTAAACTGATGAAAGAAAATTTGATTTTTGCCTATTTTTAAAAAAATAGAACATCTTGGGACACCTGGGTAGCTCAGTAGGCTGAGCATCCAACTTCAGCTTACATTATGATCTCCTGGTTTGTGAGTTCAAGCCTCACGTTGGGCTTGCTGCTGTCAACCTGTCAGCACTGACCCCACTTCCCATCCTCTGTCCCCCTCTCTCAGCCCTGCTCCCACTTGTGCTCTCCCAATAAATAAATAAATATTTTAAAATAATAGAACATCTTTCTGAGATAATATATGCATGAAAGACATGTTGTACTTACTGGTTTTGCAGGGCTTGACTTATTTCAAGTTTTGTTATTTATTCTGTTTTCCTTTAAGACTTCCTTGCAAGGAACTGCACGCTTCAGCTCAGAGTACTTAAGCTCGAGTTTTTTTTTTTTTTTAAGATTCCTTATTACAAATATTTTCCCTAACAAAGAGGCATTGTTAGAAAGGTCAGAATAATTACTGTACATAGACCAGTGTTTTTCCCTCATGAAGAGTCAAAGGTAGAGTATTTACAATGATCAAGTTACATAAATTCCCAGAAGGATAAGCATAAGATATATTGCCTGTATAGGCCTTCTTATTTGGTTCATGTTTGTGTTGATCAGATCCTATCATTGCCTACTTTTTGTTACTTCTCTGAGAAACCTCTTAAGAAAATTCTTAATGAATTCTCTAGAGATAGATGTAAGCAAGTATTTTCCTGAGTGGCTCAACCAGTGTAGCTATGTCTTTTTTTTTTTATTTTTTTATTTTTTTACGTTTATTTATTTTGAGGGAGAGAGAGTGTGTGAGTAGGGGAGGGGCAGAGAGAGAGGGAGACACAGAATTTGAAGCAGGCTCCAGGCTCTGAGCTGTCAGCACAGAGCCTGATGGGGCTCAAACCCGTGAGCAAGGTCATGACCTAAGCCGAAGTTGGACACCCAATCAACTGAGCCACCCAGGCCCCACCCCCACCCCCATAGCTGTTTCTAAGGATTTTACTTGAATTTAACATTGGGATTTTTGAGGTCTCAAGTCTTTTGAATTTATTACTGTTTTTCTCAAATCAGCAATCAATCCAGATCATTTTTAAAAAATTTCTCAGTCAATGATGAAGAGCACAGGCAATGTGAAACAGCAGGTGATCTGTACATCACTTATTTACAACTTTAAAAAGCTGTAAATTTCTTTTTTGATTGAGTTTTACTTTTCTGGAGAGAGTTTTGATTCTGATAGCTGTACTCTGAAAAGAAAACTAACATGAAATGCTTTTAAATCACCTTAAGTAGTCAGAAGAAATCAGCTTGATGTTCAAAACTGGCAATAGAGTTGACTATAGTTTAAAAAATGATGCCCCTTATATCATCCAACTAAAACCAATCCTTTGCTGTCCTGACAAAGCTGTCAGATTCATTGTTTGCTTAGTTCCTCACTCTCAAATATTTGTAAAGTGAATGTGGGCATGGACATTAATAGCAAAAAACAAAAAGAAAACTCAAGAGTCTGCTCTGGAGGTGAACCCCAGAAACCTTGGTATTGAGGATCAGTCTCTTTCCATTTCCCTTTAATCAGAAGAGCTCATGACCCTAATGTTGCTTTAGTTTTAAAATTAGAAAGCACATTAATAGCTTTATCTAGGAAGTCTTGCTTGAGGAGTTGCTTTCATTTATTGCCAAGGAAAAACTTTGTCACTTGGCTGGTCATGTGGTTGGGAGAAGAAAGGGGAAAAGTCACTGATAATTGAAGATACCTGGTGTATGTTGCCTGTTTTCTGGTATATCTGACTCAAAAAACAGCCAGCCATTCTAACTCGTTAGGGCCTGGGCACTTGGGTCAAAACAGTGCTCCTTAAACATGACTGGGCTTTTAAACATACGGGGTGCTCTTAGGTCCATCCTGACCTAGTAAGTCAGGATCTCCAGGGAAGGGCCTGGCTTTTACACAGCTTCCAAGAGTATGTTGTACACACCCAGGTTAGGAGTCCCTGGATGAGAAGGCCAGCAAGTCTCTCTGTTTCCCCCCTAAGCATTCCTTTCATCCTTCCTCTGTGCCTCAGTGAGCACCAAAGCTTTCGTCCAGTGGCCCCCCGCAGGGCAGCCAGCACACCTTCCACCTGCCTCCCCAGGGTCTTGCCTGAAATAGGACAGCACCACCTCCTGAGTGGTGCCGGGGGGGTTGGGGGGTGGCAGTGGTTAGTCCCCATTTAGGAAGCTGCTTGAGGCTTCCTGTTTTGAGTTGTCCATTGCCACTTGTTCTAGGAAAGAACACAGTAACGGTTGCCCTCAGACTGTCGGAAGCATCTTACACTGTTGGGTCAGCCAGAGAGCATTTGAGAAAATGCTGGAGAAGCACTGACTTAGAAGCCTGAAATCACTGTATATTTGATTTTCTTGCCTTTTGGATAGAGGCTCTGGAGTCAGCAGAGCAGAACCATTCCCTCATCCCTTCTCATTCTTGCCTTTCTTTCTTTCTTGACTTAAAAAAAAACTTTTTTAAAATATTTATTTATTTTTGAGAGAGAGAGAGAGACAGAGTGTGAGTGGGGGAGGGGCAGAGAGAGAGGGAGACCCAGAATCAGAAGTGGGCTCCAGGCTCTGAGGGCATAGAACCTGACGCAGGGCTCGAACTTACTGAATCTGAGATCATGACTTGAGCTAAAGTCACATACTTAACCAACTGAGCCACCCAGGCACTGCCCTCTCTCTCTCTCTCCCTCCCTCCCTTTCTTTTTTCTTTCTCTTTCTTTCTTTCTTTCTTTCTTTCTTTCTTTCTTTCTTTCTTTCCTCCCTCCCTCCCTCCCTCCCTCCCTCCCTTCCTTCCTTCCTTCCTTCCTTCCTTCCTTCCTTATTTTTGAGAGAGAATGTGTGCACGTGACCAGGGGAGAGGCAGAGAGAGAGGGGAAGAGAGTATCCCAAGCAGGCTCTGCATTGTTAGCACAGAGCCCGATGTGGGACTTGAACTCACGAATTGTGAGATAATGACCTGAGCTGAAGTCAAGAGTTGGATGCTCAACCAACCGAACCACCCAGGTGCCCCTCACTCTTCCCTTTCTGTCTTTTCACTCCCACTATTTCCTTTCTGGCTCCTGATGCATCTACCTTCACTTCTTATGGTAGAATAGGTGGTACTTGTTATCCCCACACACGGCACAGTGAACTATAAGACAGGTGCCTTTGCATTTTCAAAGGTACCACGTGGAGTATTTTTTGGTCAAATGGTTTCATAAAGTCTAAGTGTAAAAGAATCAGACAGTTCAGGTTTTTTTTTCTCCACTCTGATTAGTTTACCAGAACATGACAATCTAAATGTTTTCTCTCTTTGGTTACTGTTACTCTTGGAGACCATTCATTTATTTCAGTGATTTAACTGTCCAGCCTGATTTTAGAAATAGTTTTCATATTTTTTTGTAGCTTGATCAGAATCTTACTCTTTCATATCACATGTTTCAACCCAAGATACAACCCAGTCATACATTTTTGGAAGAAGTATGGGTTGTGTAACTTGCATATCTCGAATCACTAGGCAGTTTTGCTTTTTTAGGAGAAGGGAATGTTAGGAGGTAAACATGAATCTGTACAGAGAAATACAAAAATCTTCTTGGCGTTGGCCATTCCTAACTTTAGGTGCGTTGCTCTTTGAAGGCAACTGATTATCCAAGGAACCCCCTATGAGAGAGCCACTTAATTACTCAGCAGACTGGGAGCAACCTTCCACACCTGGCCTGCAGGCCTCCAAGACTCTAGGTAAGGCCTTACAGAAGGGCCACTGCTTCTCAGTGGATATGATGGCCAGAGGGACAGGAAGACAGGAGCATCCTGTCCTGCTGAGAAGGGGAACAGAAGCCATCAGAGGGCTTCAGATCCCTACTCTACACTCCATATAATGTGATCACTGGCAAGTACTTTTTACCAAACTATGTTATTGAAATACACTCTTCGTTATCAGAGGTCTTTTAGAGTATATAAGAGTACATTACTACAGGTGAGCAGGTTCACAGTCGTGAACTCCCTAAACACAGATACATCTGTGGCTTTATTTATTGTTTTCAGATTCATGGGTTGTCATTATTATTTTTTATTTTGTTGAAAATATTCACAACAAAAACTCTCCATTCACATGACATGGTTAGTCTTGCTCTTCTTTGTTCAAAGTAATCTGTTCTTTTAAAGATGGCATAACATTGTGGTCAAGAGCTGAGACTCTGGAGATGGGCCCTGAGTATTGATTTCCTGGCTTCACACTTGGTGACCCTGCACGTTAGGCCAATTGACCTCATATCTCCAAGCCCCAGATTTCTCATACGTAAAGTAGGGATGGTTCCTACCATATAGGGTGGTTGTGAGAATTAAGTGAGAAAATCCATGTAAAATGTAAGTCATGGTGTTTAGCACAGGGTATATATTTACTTGTACTATTTTTCCCCTGGCGCCATGCTAGGGGTGCTTATGTACATTCTTATTTCATTATCTAGGTCTCCTTAAATCCTTGTTAGAAGAAGGCAAGTCATAAATAATAAATATGATTTTTTATTCTTTATTTCCAAAGAAAGATTTTGTCATTGTTGATTTATAATAGAGAATGATCTGTAATGGCTCACACATGGAATTCAGGTGGACACTAAATTTCTCTGGCAGTGAAATTCCCTCTGGGAGAACATGGCAGTATATGGAAAAGTCAAATGAGGATATTTATTCCCTGCTGGTAATATCCATTCTCATTTCTCACCGTTTCTGGAAGTGTTTCTATTTGCTTATTCATTCTTTGATGATGAAAAAGGACGCAGTATTCTCATTGGGAAGTATATGATCTCACTGTAGATTTTTCCATTACTATATGTTTAATATAATAAAGATATAAAATGTGCATGGGAACAAGGTTAAAATCATGATCTAGAATCCGGGGCTACCATGAACGTAATTCGGTGACTCTCACATCTGATGGGGAGGCACCACTGACTGAAATGTCTCTTTGGAGAATTTCGTACATTTCTCTACCATAAAGTAAAGGACCTTATGGGTAAGAGAGAGAAAGTTGGGAAGGGAGATAAAGCTCCCCAATTATTTGGATTTTGTTGTATTTTTCCCAAAAGATTGTATTTGTTTAGTCTTTAATTAAACTCTGAGGAAATACCAAATCATTGGCCACTAGCTGGAGCTGTAAAGGTTAATGCTGGTCACCATGTACTCTAGTGACTCACAATGATAGAAGCATACAAGCCTCTTCTGATTAGTAAAAAAATGTGAATCATGTAATGGAGGTATTCACATCTTATCATAGGGCACTTTTAAACTCACAAAAACTAGTTTTGTTTTCTGATCAGAGATGCCACCCTTTTATTTACAGTAGAGTCTCGAAAATGTCTTTTTGTGTGGCCCTGAAAGTTTGTGAGAGAATTGTAGAAGGTGTTTCAAGGTGGAATGTCAGTGACTTATTTAGTTCTCTCCTCCAACCTTGAAGGCATACATATTGGGGTTCTCCACACGTGGGATCAGGGGTATTTATTTATAATCCAAAGATTCTGAAATGTGTTGCTATAGGTCTTTGGTTTACTCTGAAACCATTTGCTGATTAAATAGTTGCTGTATTACCAAAGCTGGAGAGAAATTTGTTTGAGTTTGTATAAGAACTTGTCACTAGGTGAATTTTTTATTAATTGGCCACAAAGGTTTTCTTTTCCCTTCAATAAAAGTGTTTAAAAAAAAAACAAAATTCCACGAGTTGTTTTTCCATAGTACCCATCATCAGTCTATTTTTATCTCCCCCTTAAGGCATGTCTTAGCTAAGGGATATGTCATTGGCTTAGTACATATTGGTATTCTTTCTGAAACAGGATATGATATAGTATAATACTTGCATAATCAGGATTCTGTCTAGACTGGTGAAATTAAAATAGTGACAGAGCAAAAGGAATCTCTTTCTGAAATAGAATACTTGAGGAAACACTGCTTAACCAGAATATTGATGAAGCTTGGAAATAAGGAGTGGTATTTTATATCAGTATTAAAGTTAAGGCTTTAATATCTAGAATGCCTTGTTGACTTTTGTACGTTAACGTTATTTGGTATTCATCATTTTGGACTCATCTATCAAAGGATAAACTGCAATTTGTTTTTAACATTCCAGTAGGAATAAAGAAGAGCCTCAAACATAAGCGCATCTCAAAAAAATAAATAAGTAGCGCATGCTGTCTGTGACACACAAGCGGGGAAAGTGGTCACAGTGCTTGTGTTTTGGGATAAAATACAATGTATGAACTTTTTTTGATGGCTACAGAGCAAAACCAAAGAGTCTTAAATCTCAGGAATTTTGCCTAACTAAAGATAATTTCTTAAATCATTTTGGAGTTCTGCATTTGTTTGGTCAAATAATTTATTTCTTAATTTATTTTTCTAGGTATGTTTTATTGAACAGACTGCCAAAGAACCATTTTTTAAGCCAGGGACAGCTTTGAAATCTGCTCAATCAGATTTCCACTTCTTTCATTCCTTCGAGTCCAGGAAGGGCGTGGGGAGAGTGGCCCTGTACTCTGGAGACCAGGCTCGACTGAGGCAGTGGGTGTCTGAAGCAGATGAATGACTTCTCCCTTATATCTATATTCTAGAAATAACTCGATGAGTATTTTTCTATAAAGCAGAGATGAGATTTATATAGCATTCACATGAAGTGCAAAGGTTTTTAATTAACGCATGGCGTAGAATCCATCCTCAGCCACAGGCCAGCTCTGTGATCTTGGCCAAAACTATTTACTACTTCTCAGTTTTCCCATCTATAAAATGGGCATAGTAACAGTACTGTCTTTATAAGGGCATGGTGAGTTTTAAATGAATGAATCCCTGTAAAGTCCTTAGCAGAGCCACCTCCAAATGGTGAATTCATGTAAAAATAGTATATCTAGTATGATTAATTAACTGTAATTCATTTATCCTAAGATGAATTTTTACACATTTCCTTTTAGCATGTCTTAGTCTTGAAATAACAGTGAATTTCCTTCCACTGTGAAGAAAGCTGACAGTCTCCTCCTTGAATTACAGTAAATGACAGTTGGATAAGATTAATGTAACTCTGCACTCCCAGTTGGACCTATCATCCCCAGCCTCTCTTTCAGAAGCATAACGTATGGGAAGTTAAGCTTCACTTGAGAACTCTTACAGTAATGTATATTCTCTTCATCAGACCTCATCAGCCACCACTCTGGAAAACAAAACAAACCCATAGATAATAGGTATGGAAATGGTCCCATAGAAATGTGCATTGGTTGCCCTTTCTCATATGAGAGGTCAGGAATAGGCATAAGATAAGAAAAAAACAAGGTAAGCCAGGTAGTTGAATCTATTACGTGTATCTATCTAGATTTAAATCGCAAAAGAGAATAAAGCTGTTCCAAAACAGTCATAAATTCAAATCCATATGCTTCCTTAGAGATGTGGTTATGGCTTTCGTTTCTCCTCCTGTATGAGAGAAGGGAGATTTGGGGTGACAGAGTCATTATTTAAGGCAAAGATCGAGTGATAAATAAGCATAGAAAGTTGGTAGTTCTGAGCCTCACCAATGCTCAGCACTCCCTTTCCCGGCTCAGTCCCTAGGCAGAAACTACGCTAACCAAGGCCACACTATGTGCTAATACCACATTCTGTGGCTGTTGGCTATGTGTTTTCTGCTAGAAGCAGCAGCCAGTTGATTCTGTCATAGGCACCAGGATATTGAAATTCAGAAGCTCATGATAGCTGGTAGATTCATTTTTCTTAGATTGATATTCTATTCTATTCTATTCTATTCTATTATTTGAATATAAACAGGGTAGCATTACCTTGGATCTAAGTGATGTCCACAAGTATTTATTGACTTGAATTAGTGACTGATCAGTAGCATTTGTGTTTGCATCAAATTTGGGGACCCTGTATATTCAAATTCAAGTTCTGTGGGGAGTTTGAGTTCTCTTGTTCTTCTGTGGAGCAAAGCAAATTAAAATTTCATTTCCTGGGCCTTCTCTTTGTGTTTTGGATTATAGACATTTAAGAGTATAAAATATTAAGCCTCCTAATGGATGGATACCACTGAGAATGGTGTATGATGTTTATTAAATACTATAACACAAAACATGAAAAACAGTCCTCTTAGTTATGAACGTACGTTAGGTCCTGTTTTTCCCCTTACTGCACTTGTTTCTACTTTGTAGAATAATGATATCACTGACATGAAAACCTATTCTTTTAAAAGTTAATGTTTTGTTTGCATATATATTTATGTTTTCTGCTTTTTCAGTTGCAGTTTGCTGGTATTATCAGAAATGAAGCAAATGTTTATTGTCCTGGGCATGCTCCTAATTTACATAAGCAATTTTGACATCAAATGAAGGACCTAATAACTTTTGAGTTTAACTCCTTAGATGAAGAGCAACTAGAAGAGTGATGAGTCCTTAGATATTAAATAATCTTCAGAATATTTAATTTGTTTTCTCTTGTAGTGAGAGATTTTTCTTGAGGCTGAATAGAAACGGACTTCCCAAAGCCCCAGATAAACCAGAACGACATTGCTCTCTCTTTGTGGTAGGTAGATCTTGTTTCATCTAGGAGGCAGATTCTTGCAACTGTGCTTTGTTATCTAAGGGAAATGAATTATTGTGAGAGAAAATAGTGACTTTGCTTAAACCTTGTAAATAACACATAATAAAGTACATTAGTGCCCAGAATTCTGAATACCACCGTTCATAGACACACCTCTTTTCCTTTGGTGCATGTGAGATTAGACTCAGCATGGAATATGGTATTTAGAATATATTTAGTAAATGTTTAAAGAATGAGTAAGTGGGAGATTGAAATAAGAACGGGCTTTTTAAAAAAGGATTATTTGACGTCAGCAGACCTACAATGTAAAGTTGATTGTAAAGTGGTTTTTTTACTTATTTTATTTTTTAAGTTTTTGTTTGAATTCCAGTTGGTTAACATACAATGTAATATTAGTTTCAGGTGTACAATATAGTGATTCAACACTGCCATACAACACCTGGTTCTCATCACAACTAATATACTCCTAATCCCCTTCACCTCTTTCACCCATTCCCCTACCCACCTCCCTTCTGGTAACTGTTTGTTCTCTCTGGTTAAGAGTCTCTTGGTTTGCCTCTCTTTTTTTTCCCCTCCTTTGCTCATTTGTTTTGTTTCTTAAATTCCACATATGAGCAAAATCCTATTGCATTTGTCTGTCTCTGACTGACTTATTTCACTGAGCATTATACTCTCTAGCTCCATCCATGTCCTTGAAAATGGCAAGATTTCATTCTTTTTTATGGCTGAGTAATACTCCATTGTATATATACCATGTCTTCTTTACCCATTCATCTGTTGGTAGACACTTGGGCTGTTTCCATAACTTGGTTATTGTAAAATGGGCTTTTTTTTTTTTAAAGCATTATTTGACATCAGTAGACCTACAATGTCAAGGTGATTATAGTAGTAGTTTTAGAATGGGATTTGAATTATATGCTTCTGCTACAAAATTCCATCAAAGATGTTGACATTAAATTGGTCTTTCTTCTATTATTTGTGAAAATAATATGCTATTACCTTTAAATGCTTCTGCATAAATTAGGAGTTTTAAAATAATCACACTTTTTTTTTTTTTTTTTTTTGGTAGGATTTGGGTAGCAGCGAGCTAAGGAGGGACATCTATATCACTGTGCACATTATCCGAATTGGTAAGTCCACCACTTGTCAGTGTTATAGGGACACGGCAGTGGCAAGAAATGCTGAATGGTCTCTGTGGTGTTGTGATTTCTTTGCTCTCTGGATCAGAGAGGAATAAAAGCCAGTTTGGAATCCACGAACCACCGAATTTGGGAATTGTTCCCTTGCCTCCCCAAGCTCACATACAACCTTCTCACTCATCTTAAATAGACTTTGTTCTCTTTCCATAGAAGTCATTAGGTAGTACTTTGTGTTTCATTTTGCTTTATTGGACTCCCTAAACATATTTGATTCAAAATGTGGTATTTGTCTTTTTAAATTCTAATTCCTGTTAACAGCATAAATTGAACTTTTCGGATCTGGATTTCCTACAAGTTTGTGAAAATTTTCTACTAATTGGCATTTTCCAAAGTGTAGAATGCCACAGAGCATTATTGCAGAGAGTGCTACAAGAAAAGGGTTATGAAATACTGAATGCTGTATATTTTTTTCCACTTGTATAATATCATCAGCTCATAAAAGGGTCTGAGAGGCCCTACAGGGAAAAATCAAAATGCCTCTCTAACTTTGTTGGCCCAAGCTTTCTCCATATTTGATTTGACTGTGGAAACATTTATATAATGTAACATTTACTAACATCTTGCAGAGCCCTCTTTGGGTGTTCTACACTGAACTCATACAACAGACCCAGAATATTTTTACTGGTTTTTACTCATAAAATGTCTCTGAAAGCAGGTATTTTATCATAGAGGAACTAGGTAAAATGAGGAATTGTGTAGCGTAGAGTTTCTCTTTTAAAAGCCAACCAGCTGATACTGGGTTCCCCCTTCTTCCCTAACTGTGGGACATTATCTGCCTGGGAACACTTCTGCAGGACAGGAATATATCACTGTGTGGTCCTACATCATGATCTTTATCTTTATAGTCTTTTATCTTCTGCAGATGAGAACCGCATTGTGCATTGAGAGAGACTATAAAACATGTTGCTCTTCCAACATGGATTTTCTATATATTTTTCTTGTAAAAATCAGTTCTGAAAACCCATTTTCATTTTATGCTTATTTTTTAAAATTTGAGGGACAGTTGAAATAAAAAGGAAAAAAGTAAATTGTTTTGGGTTTTAATTTTCTTTTTATAAGTGAATGGGGGGGTGGATTGCAAAGAATCTCTTTTAAATGTTGGAAAAGTTGGAATGCATGCTGCAGTGTATTTATGAGATGAAGCAGCTGCGTGTGCCCAAGATGGCAGGGGTGCAGTCTCTTAGGTAATTCTTCGTGTGTGTGTGTGTGTGTGTGTGTGTGTGTGTTTAATTCAAGTTTGTAATGCCAGTTGTTAATGTAAAATGTGGTTTTGGATATTTTCGCTTAAACATTGCATTTGAATATAACTCTCTATGGTATTCAGAGAAAAAGTTAACTCCTTTTGCCTTCTGAACTTTTTAAAAGTTATGTACAGGTTTTTGGTGGTAGAAACACATGTGGCAGATGGACTCCATGTCCTGCTTGCCCGTGGCCTGGGTGGCTCCACTGCTGAGGGAGCCACTTCAATGATACCAGTCATGCGGCTCTCTTTGGAATGCATGGTGTTGGATTAGTGACTGCATGTTTTACTCAGATTTTTTATGATTGTTAAGCCGTCAGAATGAATGTTGAATGAGAAATTACCTGCGTCCCTTTTCCCCGCCCTGAGCTTTGGTCAAATTAAGGCTTCACTGAGATTCCTGCATAAACTGCCTGGTGGTTGGGCACAGTTACTGGTTTGACATCTTGAGACTGAGAAGGAATAATGAAAGTGAGAAACTCTGAGAAAGGGCAAGACTTCATCTGCTGCAGCGATATTAAGGAGTGGTGGATTCTTGTCTATCAGTAAGAGATACTTCTTACTTTTTCTAGAATGTCCCTTGTACTTGCTTTAATAAGAACAGAGCACACCGACCCTCACTGGCTGCAGAGAACAAGAGCAATAGCACCTTGCCTCGGAATTTAAGCCCAGATATTTGGTTAGAAGAGGAGGGAAAAAAGAGAAATAGCTTTAGATCCTCCTGCCCGTCCATCCCCCTTAAGGTTTTTCCACCTCCGTGTTTCTCCTTTTGGCTTTTAGCTGGTTCCCAAAACTGTTTACTAAATATTGCTAAATATTTTTACCTTCCCCGTGCCTTGCCTTCCTTTCTGCCTAGAGAATTTTCCTAGAAATCTGACTAGAACTGTGAACTTGGATTAATTCTGGAGTTGGGATCACCAAGGCTGACATCAAATAGTGTTTTTGGTGCAGGACTTAGAGCAAAGTTTTGGTCTCCAGAGCTGTGGCTCCTGCAGAGCCAGGAAGGAAAACTTGAAATTGAAGACATGCGTGGTGTGGAGGCTCAGGAGTGAGGCTGTACAGCGGTCAGAGAGAGTGGCCAAAACCTCACTGCGGGCTCCTCAGGTTGTGAGAAAGCACTGCCTGGTTCCCCCTTACTTGGCTGTCCTCACCAGGCACTCACAGCTTTTTCTTTCATGCAGTTCTAGCCGAAGTGGGTCAGAAAATCCGGGTGATATACCTACCCTGCATCAACTTCTAGGAATTTACAGCTGGAGGGGTCTGTGTGGGAATAATCCTGTTGAGAGTTTCAGGGTTTTTGTTACTGTTTCTTACCACTAAACTTCTTGTGTGATGTTAAGTAACTTTGAAACACTCCACCCAGAAATCTTCTAACCCCTGTGTCAGCTTGCATTAACAAAGGGAATGATTAAGTAAGAAAAAATTTGTATTTCATGATATTGGTAAAGATGGGAGTATATAGTTCATCCTAATCCAATCTATAATAATATTCAAAATAGAGATAAACTAGACTTTTCCCCCCATATAACAAGTGAATGGAGTTTTAATTTATTTGTTAGTTTTGTAAGTAAAAATATGACTTGTTGATAAATTCAAATAGGACCTTATAAAGTGTTTGATTTGCCAGTGTAATTTATATGAAAACAGGGGTTGAAGTTTAGCTATGTATTACAGCATCAGGTTATGAAAACACAGTTCTTTGAATTTTGCACATCCGAAAAGCAAATGACTTATTTTGACCATGTTTTAGTTTTGATTCTAACTGATAAAATGAGAAATATTCATGCTATTTGTAAACATTTCCCTAAAAATGATGCATTGCTGAGGTAGTTTTACTTTATTACTGGTGAATGAAAGCCAAGTTGGCTATCCTCCCCCGTCCTTTTTTTTTTTTTTTTTTAAATACTACTTAACATTGGATTTGGGAAGTGCCGGAGTCCTCTAGCTATCCT
Source organism: Cryptoprocta ferox (assembly GCA_028646485.1). Lineage (NCBI taxonomy): Eukaryota > Metazoa > Chordata > Mammalia > Carnivora > Eupleridae > Cryptoprocta > Cryptoprocta ferox. Next base: position 64,835,013 of record CM053559.1, on the reverse strand, counting down.
GTGGGAGAATTTTTCAGATGGAAAACAACTTATATATCTGTTGCCAAGCATCTGGAAACAGATTTGCATTTTTTCATTATTTTCCCTCTCATTAACTTGTTATATTTCAGCTTTAGTATACTTTCTGCTCTCTGTCCTCAAGATAATCCACCAGTAAATTAAATACAATAATAAATTAAAACAGTATATCAATTAATGTACTTAAAAGTATATAACAATTTAAACAAGTTGCAACTGTGTCAGAGTGACAACCATCCCGGGAGATTTCAGCCTTTGGCTGAGTTATCATCAGCCTGAGCCCTGGGTCAGGGGAGGGCGTGCATGCTCATTTGATCATCCATGCTACCTTGTTATACCTCCAGGGAATCTCAAACTGCTTCCTTTCAAAGGTGAAATACTTAAAATATTTCTTTAAATGCAGACCTTTTTAAAAATATTTTCTGAAATGAAATGGACACCGTTATTGCATTTGTTGACCTGGACTTCCTGGGTTGCCTAAATGAATCCTTAGGAGAAGGGTTCCCAAACATGGGACCAACTCCAGTCTTCATGTTTCATAGATGTTAGCTGGTGCCCAGAGCTGCAGCTATGAGCCCGAGGTCACACATCTTGGAAAGGAGAGTCAAGAACTGAAGCAACATCTTCTGTGTCCTTTTAATTGCCCAGTTGCGCTTTATATGGCCTATGTATCTATTTAAGATGCACCAATTAAATGGCTCCATGGGCCGTGTTTGCTTTTCAATTGAACAGGTCGAATGGGGGCAGGAGAAAAAAAGAATGCCTGTAGTGTCCAGTACCGACGACCCTTTGGCTGTGCGGTCCTTAGCATTGCTGACCTGCTGACAGGAGAGACAAAAGATGACCTCATCCTAAAAGTGTACATGTAAGAAGCATGTCCGCAGCAGGGGCTGGGCAGAGGGGTGCAGAGGAGCATGTGGATCTATCGTGGTGAATGCTACTCCATTTGCGTTATGGAGCAACGGAAGGGTTGAGTTTAGGAGCCACTCCTCAAAAACAGTCTGCAACCTTGCTGCAAGTGAGCCCACAAACCACCATTCACCAGTCAGAGGAAGTATGAAATCAAGAACCCAAGAACCCTAACAGATTATCAATTGGGTAGACCATCTGTGTCACAGAGCACCTCCTATGAATTTAAAAACCTAACCGGTCTTTACCCTCAGAGAGTTAGTTTGTTCTCGGAAATTGGAAATTGTTTCTAACATAAATTAATTAGAATTGGGAACATAAAGCTCAAGAAGATGATTTCTCTTCTCTTTCATTTATTATTAGTTTGCTAAGTCTGCCCAACAAAGTATCATGAAGAGCAAGCCTTAAATAGCAGAAGTTTATTGTCTCACAGTTCTGGAAACTGCAAGTCCTAGATCAAGGTGTTGGGAGGGTTGATAACTCTGAGGACTGGGACAAATCTGTTCTGTACCTCTCTCTCCTACTTTCTGTTGGTTGCTGACAATTTTTGGTGTTCGGTGACATGTAGCTGCACTGCCCAATCACTGCCTTCATCTCTGAGTCCACATTTCCCCTTTTTATAAGGACATACTTATGTTGGGTTGGGTCCTACCCTAGTGACCTAATTTTAACTTGATTACCTGTATAAATGTCCTATTTCCACATAAGGTCACATTCTGAGTTACTAGAGCTTAGGACATCAATATTCTTTTTGGGGGGGGAAGAGACACAGTTCAACTCATAGCACTCCACTGAGAAAATCACTTCATGTATTCCAAATCCTAATTTAGGTGATTTTTTTTAAATGAATGTGGTTTCAGATCACCCCACCCTGAGCATCTCCCCTCAGGATTGGAAATTAAGAGTTGACATACAGTGATGTCCCGTCACCCCTGGGGGTGGAGGTGAGGGGACAGTGAGTGTGGGGTTTCCTCATTCTGGGTTTGAGGACCAAACTGCTGGCCATCTCCATGAATGATTTTGCTTTAGTTTCCACTCTATCTGTGGAGTTGATATACCCAATGTGTGCCAGCAGTTTTCATGTTAGGCTAATACAAGTGGCCCACTGCCTGTGGGACATAAAATTGCTTTTTGACCACTGCTGGAGGATTTCATGGATTTATCCATTCTCCACCCAGTGCCCCCAGGACCTATGCCACACATTTGCTAATTAGTTGACAAAGATTTGTCTGTAGCCTGTGGTTTAGGACCAGAAACTCTGTCTGTCTCTTTTAAGAGGGATAAAATCTGTGACCTTGATTTTAAACCTCAAAATTATGGTTAAACAAGTGGGTAGTAAAACTCACTACTCTTTTTATCACATGGCAGCCCTCAATTTTGGTGGCTGGGCTTAAATCCTTGATAATCCTTTTCCCCAAACTCTACTCGTGATCATAAAAGATAATGGATTTGAAATAATTCTAATGCTAATGACCACCATTTACTGGGTGCTTACTATGTGCAAGAAACTATGTTAAGCATTTTCCATATATCCTGTCACTTTATCCTCATGACATACCCATGAAGCAGATGCTGTTGGCTTTCTTTTCCACATGAGGGAACAGAGAGGCTAGATAATGCCCAAAGTCACCTGGCTTATCAGAGTGGGATTCTGATTTGAAATCAGGACTGTCTGACTGCAGACCTTGAGCTGCCAGGTACCAGGTCCTATGCTTTTGGGTGTTACTTGACGCCACTGTCGAGTAATGTGATAATGATGCTATTGTGTGGCATTGTTTTTTAAGAAAATAAAACTCTCACAATTACAGTCTCATTATTTCTTAGAGTTGTCTTTCCAGGTGTGGGTAGCAAGCACTATATTTATCTTGCCATTGGGAACACTGGGGACTGACAGTTGCACGCATCAGCCTTGATTATGCAGCTAGCTGAAGAAGACCCATGGCTTCCAACTCTGCCTATGGGAGATGCTCACTCTCTAAAAAATAAATTGTATTGCTCTTTGTGGTGATTATTGTCTGTGTTTTTATAAGCATCAAATAAGGTTTTAGATTATTCTCGCTGGAAGAGAGATCCCCTTAAAAAATGCCACTTCAGCAAATTATGAATCTGTTTCAGGAGGAATGCTAGCCAATCAAAACAGTAACTGTAGATTAAGAAGAAAGTGTGATTATAGTAAAACGGTTTTAAGGAAGTGCCTGTTAAAAATAATTTGGAAGAAATCTCTATTTGTTAATGTGACTGAATCCCTAACCCATCTGGGACTCAAATATAGAAGAGTAACAAATATCTCATCTGAGCCTGGAAGATATTTCAGTCACATACTTGAGCTTTGATTTTCCTTGGAGCTTTGTAGGTTAAAAGCATGAATTTTGGAGTCACTTAACTAATAGGAAGCAAGCCATCTTTCTTCCTTCCCCACTGAGCTGAAATAAGAAAACTAGAGACAGAATCTACTCAATGGCAATCTGATATCTTACAGCTGGACAGGTGGAATGGTTTCATTTCATCTTAATTTCCCAGCTTTCTAAGAGTCGTTGCTCTCTTTGGTACCCTACTGTTAAATGGCTTGAGAATGACTTATGTCATGTTCATCCTGGGAAAGCCTATGGGGGATGAATTAAATAAATATGTAAGCAAATTGTGAGTATCAGGTACAGACAAAGATCACAAGGAAAAGGAATCTGTGGAACATTTTGATCGATAGTGGATAGAAGCTTGATATTCAGGACCCTTGGGAGGGAGCGTTTGTGGCTATCAAAAGATAGTAGTGATTTCTAAGCATATTCAGATGAGGGAGGCTGTCCCCAGCCTAATAGCAGTAAGAAGGGGTAACCAGCCTTGACATTTAGGAATCCCCCCTCAGGAGTTGCCAGTCAGAGGGACATCCATCCATTCACTGATGGCAGCTCGTGCTCTGTAAACGCCAACTGTGTCCAAAGTCCTTAGGGGGACACATATCAACAGGATCTATTCCTCAAGAACCTTCAGAGCTTCCTAGGTGAGCTACAGCATGAGAACAAATAGGCCATGAGCTAGGAAGTGACAAGAGCTAAAAGAGCAAGGTACAGATGGCTCTGAGAGTAAGAAGATGGAAAGATGCCTTTTAGCCCAGAAGAGGAAAAGCTGGAGGACTTTAATTACCCTTCCGTGCAAGGGTATTTTTAATCACTTCAGTTCAAGTTGTGTTAACCTCAGTTGCATTTTGCTTGATTTTGTTGCACTTTGATGCTAGCCAAATTGAGTTACGTTACAGTGGGTGGAAACTCACTTATGAGAAATAACATTCATTGAGCATTTACTATATGCCAGGCATTATCCCAAGCCCAAGCTTATTCAACTGTAGTATGTTGCCCCCATTTCACAGATGAAGAGACCTAGGCACAGGGAGGGTAAATAACTTGCCCAAAGAATGTAACTCAGCTAATGGTGAGGGTTAGAATCTTAGTCTGCACTGCCTTCCACTGTGTGCATTGTTCCTGAGATTTTGTGGTAAAAGGGACTCTCATCATGTGTGAGTTGACCACAGCCACTTCTGGCTTGAAGTAGGTGGTCATGCATTTACCAGATGCGGGTGTCCTGCTTGTCATGGGGCAATTATGCTAAAACTGACTGGTTGATGGGAACTCCCCAGGAGATTTAAGGAAGTTCATTGTGGTGATTGTTCCAAAAAGAGCAGGTGTGCTATTAAGATCATTGTTTGATCTCATCCATCATCCAAGCTTAACAGAGTGTTCATATTTTCATAGGTGTAATACGGAGAGTGAGTGGTACCAAATCCACGAGAACATCATTAAAAAGCTGAATGCACGTTACAATTTGACGGGCTCCAATGCAGGTGAGTGTGTGGCGTTGGCTGACTCTACCTCCACTTCTCATTTCAGGCCTTGTATTTTACTTATCTTTGTTAAGGAAACCGACTGCGTTTTGTTTTTCTTTGCATTCACTTCATAACTTTAAAAAATTTCCAGTCAGCAATCGGGTATGTGCTGTGATAGGTTTGTAGCTATAACTCTTTAAAAAATGTATTCTGTTCTGGTTTGAAACAAGGCAGAGTACCTGAATTTGTTTAATAATACCAAGTCTTGAGGCCTCTCAGCTGTTACTAGTTATTAAAAACCATTGACAGATATGGTTGGGTTCCTAACTGTTATGTGGAATAGCTTTGATGGATGGAAATTGGTCAGTAAGGCCCAAGAAGAACATGCTTCACTGCCTATAGCTGGGAGCATCATTATGCACTGGAGAATAAATATTCAGGTTCATGCATTGAAATTGAGTAAGAGGGTAAACGATATTGACGACAGTGTTATACGCAGAAAAATGTATGCATGCTTGTTAAGGAAACTGAAATATATAGCATTACAAGTTAGGTTTAATATGTGGTGCATACGCTTATCCTAATAAATTCATAGAGTCTATTATATAGCATATAGTGACATCTTTAAGTTTGCTCGGTGGACAAAACTTGGTGAACATTCTTTGCTCCCTGTCCCCACTTCAAACCATGTGGAAGCAAAATAAAGTACATGGCTATATGCTTTCAGTGATGTCAAAAAACTTCAAGTTAGGCAATCTATTATTTGAACTGAATGCATTGTTTTTAAGACTGGCTTTTAAATTAACTTGAATGTAGATATTTATGTTCTAGTCCAACTTGCCTGGTAATGTAGAAGAACACAAATCTAAACTCAGACCACCTTTTTCTCAGACCTGTGCCCATCTTACTAGGCCAAACTGACCCACAAAGAAAAAGTAACTGCCAACAGAAACTTTCTGGTTCAGGGACAGCCCTAAGTGTCCACAAGTCACACCTGTGGCAACACTTCAGGCTGTAATGAGTGGTGAGGTCAGTTTTACTCTCCTTTTCCCAAGAGTTGGGGAGGTAACTTGGGTTTTATCTCATTCACACAAAGTCCTACATCAACCACTAAATAAACAATAGATCTGGAGCTCATGAGGGCAGAGGCCCTAAAGGATCAAGAGGAGATGGTCGTAGTAGAATACAACATGAAGTTCTGTACTTCCAAAACTGGTATGTATACTTCACTTTTTCTGTAACTAGTTGTGTATGGACCAAATGATTTAATTTAAATGTACCCTTACAACGAACAATCTTAAAATTTGTATGGAACCACAAAGAACCTGAATACCCAAAGTAATGGTAAAAAAGAAAAGCAAACCTGGAGGCATCACAATCCAGACTTCAGGCTATATTACAAAGCTGTAGTTATCAAGACAGCATGGTACTGGCACAAAAGCAGACACACAAATCATTCGAATGGAATAAAAAACCAAGAAATAGACCCCCAATGATATGGTCAACTAGTCTTCGACACAGCAGGAAGGAATATCCAATGGAAAAAAGACAGTCTCTTCAGCAAATGGTGTTGGGAAAACTGGAAAGCAACATGCAGAAGAATGAAACTGAACCACTTTCTGACGCTATCCACAAAAATAAATTGAAAATGGATGAAAGACCTAAATGTGAGACGGGAAACCATCAAAATCCTAGAGGAGAACATAGGCAGCAACCTCTCTGACCTCTGCTGGGGCAACTTCTTACTAGACACATCTCCAGAGGCAAGGGAAACAAAGCAAAAATGAACTATTGGGATCTCACCAAGATAGAAAAGCTTCTGCACAGTAAAGGAAACAATCAGCAAAACTAAAAGGCCGAATGGAGAAGATATTTGCAACTCTGATAAAATGTTGGCAACCAAAATCTGTAAAGAACTTATCATACTTAGCACCCAAAAAACAATCCAGTGAAGAAATGGGCAAAAGGCATGAATAGACACTTTTCCAAAGAAGACATCCCGATTACTAGCAGACACATGAAGAGATGCTCAGCATCACCATCATCAGGGAAATAAAATCAAAACCACAATGAGATATCACCTCACACCTGTCAGAATGGCTAAAATTAACAACACAAGGAACAACAAGTATTGACGAGGATGTAGAGAAAGGGGAATCCTCTTACACTGTTGGTGTGAATGCAGTCTGGTGCAGCTACTTTGGAAAACAATATGTAGGTTCCTCAAAAATTTTTAAATTAAAATACCGTAAGACCCAGCAATTACATTGCTAGGTATTTATCCAAAAGATACAAAAATACAGATTTGAAGGAGTACATGTACCCCAAAGTTTATAGCAGCATTATCAATAATAGCCAGACTATGGAAAGAGACCAAATATCCATCAACTGGTGAATGGATAAAGAAGATGTGGGGTGTGTGTATGTGCGTGTGTGTATCATATGTGTGTGTGTGTGTAATATAATACATAATAGAATATCACTCAGCCATCAAAAAGAATGAAATCTTGCCATTTACAAGAACATGAATGGATCTAGAGTGTATTATGCTAAGCAACAGAAATCAGTCAAAAAAAGATAAATACCATATTTCATTCCTATGTGCAATTTAAGAACCAAAACAGATGAGTGCTGGGAAGGTCGGGGGAGAGAAGAGAGAGAAACAAAGTACAATAGAAAACAAACTGTGGGTTGTTAGAGAAGGATGACTGGAGGATGGGCTAGATGGGTGATGGGTACTAAAGAGGGCACTTGTGATGAGCACTGGGTGTTGTATGTAAGGGATGACTCACTGAATTCTACTCACGAAATCAATATTGCACTGTATGTTAACTAACTAGAATTTAAATAAAAATTTGAAAAAGGAAAAAATAAAGATGAAAGGCTTTCTAATAAAAAAATGTAAATTATAGATTATTAAACCCTAGGACATTGTGATCGTTAATTTTGTGTCAACTTGGCTAGGCCATAGTACCTAGATACTTAGTCAAACATTCTAGATGTTCTGGGGAGTTATTTTTAAATGAAATTAACATTTAAATTAGTGGACTTTGAACAAAGCAAGCTGTCCTCTGTAATGTGGGTGTGCCTCATCCAATCATTTGAAGGTTCTGCCAGCAAAAGGCTGACCTCCCTGGGGAGGAAGATGGAATTTTGCCTCCCAACTGCATTCCCACTTGAACTGCGGTATCAACTCTTCCCTTAGTCTCCAGCCTGCCCCTCCTACTGTGCAAATCTTGGACATGCCAACCTCCGCAATTGCTTGAGCCAGTTCTCTCTCTATATCTCCAATTAGTTCTGTTTCTGTGGCTGACTAATACAGTCATGGTTCCATTTTTTATAAACATCTTTTCTAGTCTTTATGGCTAGATTTGGGGGTTAATTTTGGGGGGTGGTGTGTGTTATTGTCACTGACTGCATATGTATAATTGTGGATTCCTTTATTGCTTTTAAGAAATTTTTGTTATGACATTTTCATCTTCCTTATTAATACAAAGTTTTAATAAAGGTCATTGAAGCAGCTCGAAACAAACAGACAAACCCTCAATAGGATTACAGAGATACCACTTTTTTAAAGCTAATCTTGCCAAATTTATTGGTAGACTTCTAGGCAAATCCTAGTTAGTTTTGTTCTAAACTTTTTGGATTTCATGATACTATGGACTATTTTTTTTTATCACTAAATACCCTCTAGACCTGTCCTCTCCAGTTCATTGGGCACTAGCCACACGTGGCTATAGAGCACTACCTATGAGACTTATTGCACTGAGATTGAGGTGTGCTGTCATTATAAAAAATACATACTGGATTTCAAAAACTTCATACTTAAAAAAAAGTGAAATATCCCATTAATTAATTTTTCCCATCAATAATTTTATATTGATCACCTGCTGAAGGACAACATTGTGGAGATACTGGATTAAATAAAATACATTACTAAAATTAATTTTGTTTCTTTTTTACTGTTTTTACCATGGCTACTAGAAAATTTTTGATACAAACTGGTGGCTCAAATTGTATTTCTATTAGATAGTGCTGCCCTGGACACAATTTAAATTATTTTTTCAGTTCTTTCATGCCTCACAAACAGATTCATTATGCCTTGCTCCTTTCCTGCTGTGGGTAGAGGGCTCTGTAGCCATTACGTATCTTGTGGTTTCTCCCCGGGAGTCCCACTACTCCTAATTTGCCTGCATTGACCTCCTACGTGAATAGACAAATATAAAGCTAGCCCTGATCTTGTGATTTTTCCCATGGATTGCCTTACTATCCCTGCCATCACAGATGCAGTCTTGACTAAGCTGGATGTGTTGGTCTGCTCCAGTAGATTTCTTTCCCAACTCCTTATGGACTCTGAACCCTTTCCTTTTTCCCCTGTGCCTTATGCAAAACAAAATTCCTCAAACCTAAAACTTACCTTGCAAAGATACGTTAACCACTATCTTTGTTGTGTTGAGAAACTGGGAGAAAATTGGAAATGATCCATTTAACTTTAAAGAGAAAAAAGTAATAATAATCTATGGTTAGGTTTAGGTAGGTAGAGTAATTTAAAATTTCCAAAATTGTGCTCTGTGGGAATTTTAAAATCCAAAAGTAATATTATAAGAATTTGAAATTCTAAAAATAGTCATGAAAATGAGCCTGGTTTTGGTTTGTTGAGCAAATGGTTATTATAAATGTCACCTCCAATAGATGTTAGCAGTTGAATTCTAGGAATGTGAACTAAGGCTGAGCCAATGTGATTTAGTGAGGCCAATTCAGTTCTATGACTTGAAGTGAATTGTGTAAAAATCATTGGCTCTTGTTCAGTGTGTCCTGAGAGAAACGTCAAAATCTTTTCATATTAACTGGGTATTTATGAAATCCTATTTCCTGTAATTTGCACATGGAGTTTATAACTAGAAGAAATCATATTGACTAATCAGGTCACTTTCTGCAGTCTTTTGTTTGTTTGTTTGTTATCCTTAGCAAGATGAGCATCCATGGTCCCATTCCTGCCAGCTGTATGTTTTAATCCCAACAGAAGCTAAAAAGGAATGACCTCGATGAGGAGCCCTAAGGTAGAGGGAGATCATTTTAACTTCGTGCAGGAAGTGAACACTGTTCTTTGTTTGGCTGAGGTGAAAGGAGGCTTTTGACAGATTGCATGTTGAGGGTTGAGCATCCTCCCCTTACAGAGCAATGCAGCCATTTAATTCAGTATTATTGAAATGCTGGAATTCTCGAGGACTGTATCAATGCTTCTGAATTTTGAACATTGCATTTAGAAACTTTGCTTTCTAATATTGTTAAAAGGAGCTGGTACTTATTGGCACCATCTGTTGGCTAGAAATGCAGTATGTGACCTTTTTGTGCACCTTTGGAATTCTCTAATTATTAATCCATGCTCTCTTTTTTATTCTTCTAAAGTTTTTTTTAAATTTTCAACTGCATTTATTTCCAGAAAAGTTACATGAATAGTACAAAGCATTCCTAATATCTCAAAGGTTAACATTTTACTACATTTGCTTTATCCTTCACTCCCTCACACTCATATTCTCTCTCTCTCTCTCTCTCTCTCCCCCTTCCTCCCTCCCTCCCTCCCCAGTTATTTAGTTTTACTGAATTGGTATAATTCTTAAGGTTGCTTCAGTGCTCTTAATGTCTATAAGTATGTATCTGTGTGTACATATGCGGTGTACATATAATACACACAACACGTACATTTTTCCTCCTCAACTGTTTGAGAACAAAGTGTTAGGCATGATTCCTCTCTACCTCTGCTTACTCCAGGACATGGGAATATAACCAAAATACAGTGATCAAAATCAGGAAATTAATGTTAATGTAATATGCTTATCTATAGATCTTACTCCTGTTTTGACAGTTTTTTTTTGATGGCCTTTATAACAAAAGAAATCCAGGGTGTATCGCATGCGTTTATGATATCTTTTCAGTTTAATCTAAATGTTAAACCATCTAAACTTTAAACCATTCTCTTTGAATGACTGAAGAAAAAAAGAGTTCAAAATACGGTATTAAATGATGCTTTAAGATGTTTTTAGAGGCGGCTGGGTAGTTCAGTCAGTTAAGTGTTCAACTCTTGATTTTGGCTCAGGTCATGATCTCATGGTCATGAGATTGAGCCGTGTCTTTCAGCACCAAGCCTTCTTGAGATTCTCTCTCTCTCTCTCTCTCTCTTTTTCTGCCCCTTCCCCATATGCTTTCTTTTTTCCCTCTCTCTCTCTCCAAAATAAATAAATTTTATTTTTAAAGCTTCATGCTGTACTTAAGAAAAACAAAGTGTAAACTAATGGAAGTACTGATTAGAGCTTGATTTTATTCTCTAAATTACCTTTATTTTGCTAATTTAGATATAATCACTAGCAATAGTGTTTGGAATATTTGCTATATAGAAAAAATTTGCAGTTTATAAAAGCAAGTATTTGAATAAATTAAAATAATCTGATGTTAAGTTATATATGTGAGTATATATGAGTACACATTTTTAAAAAGTAGTTTTCAGCAACTGGCTTATTGTGTGCTTCCTGTTTTGAAAAAAATTACAAGTTAATAATAATTATTACATAGTAGTAAAAAACAAACACCTTTTCAACCTTGACAGAATCCTCAGTCTATACCATTGAAATGTTGATTTCCAAAAATCATAAAATAAGGATGGAAATTTCAAGGTGAAAATTCTCCAGTGTTGAGAAGGAAATGTGAATTCCCTCTGAATGGTCTCATCCATTCCTGTAATTATAGCTTCCACTATATGCCAGTGGGCCACTCTCCATCCCTCATCCTTGGTCAATAATTTTGTTTTCTGGATAAGACTCAGTGAAAGTAAATAATTTCAGATGTCTCTTCTGTGTTTTAGGTTGATGTTCCATAACTTATTATGTATTCCTTTAGTCTTATTTTTGCTATGACTCTTAGCAATGGGCTAACCACTTCTTTAACGAAGGCACTAAGGTCTTCCCAAAACTGGAAATAGCAGATATGTGGACTAGCAATTGTAATTACGAGAGTATTTGCACATACTTATCATACCACTTACATGTTAGAACACAGGCTTCCCAGTGGGTAGGGTTACCTACTCAGAGATCTCAGGGAGATGATTTTCAGAAAGTGAGCCTATAGTTGAATGCTCTGATTACCCTCAGTGGTGTCAAAATCACATCCTCTGAGAGTTAAGTTGATTTAAAGAAATAGTCAGCAATAGGCACATTCACAAACTGAATAATACTGATTAAATGTCAGAAGTAGAGGTGTGACTATTAAGAGAGAAGAGTGATTGGTTTTCTATTTCTTTTACTTTATTTTTTTTCTTTTTCTTTTTTTAAGTTGGCTTTGAAAGTACATCTGAAAGAAGAGATACATCCTCAAATTTGAGCATTGGCAATATTAATGGTACAGTGTCTAGATATTCAAGATGGCAGTGTTAATGGACAGTTGTCCTTTGGGTAATCTGGTCTGCTAGATGGAGGGTTGAAGCAGCTAGGCCCCTCTATCATGTAGTTAGCCATTCAGTAGGCTTCTGGTGCTGTCACACTCCCATTTTATTTCTTTATCTAATCTGGCTCATTCTGACACTCTAGTGTCTTCCTAGTGCTTCTGGCTTTTGCTCCATCAACTGACTTTCCAACAGTGTTCTCTCACTTGACAGCGCTCAGGCTAGACATTTGGCTTCCTTTCTTTTCTCTACTCCAGAGACCCTGAGATAGATCCTGTCTGTGACCTCTCCATGTGAATATCTCGCTTGATCCTGCCAGGATTTTATTAGTTGTTGCAGCCAGGATCTACTCCTGAAAGTTCTCTCTGACTTTGAGTTGGACCTACATTAGATAAATGCTTCTAGTGTATTTATTTTAAAAAATTATTTTACCTTATAGACTCCATATATAATATTCTAATACCGAAAGCAAAATTCTGATGATAGATACTGTAAATCAAGCACATGGGAGGGAATAGAAGTAAAAATTCTTGCTTTGATAATAATGAGATCCGAAATATTTCAGAAATAAGCAGATTTGACTGAAGATGATTTTATGACAGAATCTAATAATACCGTCTTTTGCAAGCTTTGCTGCTGCCTCATGATGTTAGTGATTTTGTAGTTCACGTTTAGAAGTCCTGACAATTAAATTTTACCCTTAGCCCCTACCTCCCAAATACGAAAGATGCAAATACTGTCAAGAAATAGTATCTGTAGAGTTTTTCTACAGAAGAGCATCATGAGGAGCTGCATAGACCCACTCCAAACTGAAACAGCTGTAACTGGTAAAGATCATATTTAAAGAGTGTTAAAATCAGAACATTTTTCTAAAAGCATACAGCATGTGAAGTTACTTATTCAAGAGTCCTACTAAATCTTGATAAGAACAGAGAGAGTTGGTGACACTGTGCCACAACCCACTTCCTCCTTCCCACCTGCCCCTGCTAAGCATGATGGAAGTTCTCCTCCAGGCACGTGTGGCCAAGAAGATGGGGGTGCTTCTTCCCTGAGCTCTCAGTCAAGGGATATAAGGTCTGACTTAGGGGTGAAGGCTCCCAGCATTTTTAATCTCCCTTAGCTCTGAGTTGCAGAGGCTAAATTTCTAGCCAAAGTAGCTGAGAGCTAGGAGTCCTCCCTTCTACCTAGTCCTTACTCATAGGTCAGTGGATCTGCCTGAGATACAACAGTCCAGGAATATTGGGGCAGCAGTCGCCTTTGACCAGCTTGCTCATTGGATGGAGGTGCCACACAAAGAGAGGCAAGTTGAGAAAATCAGAGTTACTGCCCCAGCCTTGAACCTTGCCCATGAAGCAGGAGTGTCACTCTAAAAAATATACTACTGGAACCACCTCCAACTCTGGAATAATGGGTCAAAGATTTAGCCTAGGGAGAGAGGCAGTTCATAAGGAGAGAAAATTCAGAAGCTCTCCTGTAAGGCAATGGCTTTATTTGAAACAGAGTATGCAGGAATTTAAGCCTGTGGGAATTCTTGAGAATTCAAGAAAAAAGTGGAGATTTTGGAAAAGGGTGTTTTTTTTAAGAATAAATAAAAATGAGCAAAACCTTAGAAAAATATACCGTTAGTCCATCAACATAAAAAAAAAAGTGGGGATACCAGAAGGAGAAGAGAGACAGAAAGGAGGAAGAAAAGTATTTGAAGACCTACTGGCAGAAAACTTCCCAGATTTGATGAAAAATATTTATTTGCACATCCAGGGAGCTCAGTGACTTCAAGTATGATAAGCAGAAAGAGATCCACACCCAAATACATCATAGTAAAAATACTGAAAGACAAGGTCAGAATTCTTGAAAGCAGCAATAGTAAAACTACTCATCATATACAGGGGAACCCCCAGGAGATTACTACCTGATTTCTCATAAAATACAGTGGAGGTCACAAGGCAGCAATGACATATTCAGAGTGTTGAAAGTTTTTAAAAAACAAAAAAGCCCACCAAAGTGTCAATCAGGAATCTTATACCCAGCAAAACCACCTTTCAAAATTCTAGGCAAAATAAAGACATTCCAAGACAAAAACAGTTTTTTGCTAACAAATCCTTTTTGTAAGACATACCAAAGTTCTTCAGGCTGAAAGCAGTGACCCAGACTATAATCTAAATCCTCATGAAAAATAAAAGACACTGCTAAAGGTTAATTAAGCATTTATAAAATACAGTATAGATGGCTATTTCTCCTCCTTTCTTTTCTTTTTTTTAAAACTCATAGCAGTTTTTTTAGTTTATTTATTTCTTTTGAGAGAGAGAGCATGAGCAGGGCATGAATGGAGAGAGAGAGAGGGAATCCTAAACAAGCTCTGAGCCATCAGTATAGACCCCAACACAAGGCTCAAACTCATGAATTCTGAGATCATGAGCTGAGCCAAAATCAAGGGTCAGATCCTTAGCTGACGGAGCCACCTAGGCACCTTTTTCTTCTTTGCTCCTTTCTTTTTTTAACTAAACTTCCCAACCCAGTACACAGCCCCATTTTCTACAGATTCTCAGGTCAGATACTCAGGAGTCTTCCATGCTTCCTTATTTTCCCTCATTCCCTCACATGTAATATACCATAAAGACATGACTTCTTTTATGGCAACATATAGCTTCTTTATCACTTTTTCCATCTTGGTTGCAACCATATCAGCGCGAGTCTCCATTATTTCTTGCCTTCATATCTGTAATAGCCTTCAATTGTGCTCATCAGTTCCACTTTTTACCTTCCCAGCCCCATTTTCCAAAGAACACTAAGAAAACTTTCTTAAAACACAAATTGGACCATGTTTCCTGTATTTAAAATTCTCCAGTGACTTTTGTTGCATTTAGAATAAGAGTCATTAATTATGGCCTCCATGACTGCTGCCTATTTTTCTGGCTTTCCCTGTGCTATTAGGAATTTCCCTATCTTCACATATGTCTGTTTGTACATCATTGCCTACTTGTACTGATCACTTGCATCTTTGTCAAATCTTTAGTCACTGAATATTGCACATGATAGATTTGCCCCCAAGGCCTCCATAGAACTTCATCATTCAAATATCCAGGAGATTTATAATACTTGGCTTAAACTGGTGGTAAGTGGATGTGCCTATTGAAAGGAATATTGTCTTTGTGTATGGCACTTAGGGAATATTGAACATTTTTTTGATGGAAGGTAATTTGTTAATATTAATGGTAGGGAGGAATAGGAACAGAAACAGTGATATTGTGTAATAATACTAGGGGCAGTGGTAGTTGTAGTAACAGCAGCTAACATGTTGAGCACGTCCTTCGTACTGGGTATCACCCAAAGTATTTTATGGAGTTGGTATCATTATTAACTTGATTTTACAGATGTGGAAACAAAGCACAGAGAAGTTAACATTTAACAGGGTCATGAAGCTGTATGATATACTTCTTATACACTTAATCATAACATGTATTTATCAAATGTATTTGTCATTTTTTATTTTTGCTTTGCTGTACATTCACAGCTACAAGTTATTTGGTTCATTGGTGGCAAAATTGCTGATCTAGTCTAAAATTAATTTTGCCTGCTACTTATAAATCATGCTGTGCTTGGCATTTTTTATATAAAAGTGCAGAATTTCATGAATTTAAAAGGAACCATCTTAAGGAGTGAGTTAACTTCATTCCTGTGAAATTAGAGCTACCAAATAATCAACCACATTTGATTTTATGGAGAGTAAGCCTTTCTTTCCTACACTACTGCTCTGTATGCTGAGCTTAATCATGAGAAATTGGTTATTTTGTGACAGAGTCTAGATTAATTAATGTCTATGCCTTTATTTAAAATTAGATATCATATCATTATAACTGGCTCTTAAACATCTAGGCAGATAAAAATGTTCAGTTTAATGATCACTTCTTTTAATAAGAGGAATAGTTCTCCTTTAGCAATTTCATTTTTGGTATGTATATTAAGGACTGGAAAAAAGTGATTGTAAACATTATTGATATATTTTGTGAAATTAAAAATCTAACCTAATTCTTCAGCTTATTGGTTATCATAAATTCCTGTTTTTACTCTTCCCTGAACTTTCAAATTCCCTCAGTAATTTTTCCTTATTTTAATACTCCTAAAATATGCTTAACCCATTCTGCTTTATATTTTATTTATATGTGCATGTCTTACGTTCAATATCATATATATCCTTCTAACCCACCTTCCACCTTCCTCTCAAGCTGGAAGTTACCTCCATACCCAAAGTGGGCACGTTGAATTGTGGTAGAAGTAAGATAGTGTACAAATAAAATTTTATTTTTTAATGTATTTTAAAATTCTTTGAGTATAATTGGCATACAATGTTATATTAGTTTTAAGGGTACAGCACATAAAATTTTAGAAGAGGCCCCAGCTCCAAAGATGGCAAGTAAGGTGAGGACAGAGAAGTTGACTGAACTAGGAAAAGAACAGAAAGACAAATACAGCTCTGCGAACACACCCTGTGTCATAAATGACCACTCCTGAAAGGATAGGGCTAATCCTCAGGTAATTGGCATGGGTGAAGATTTGATAAGTCTGTCCTTTGTAGTGATGAGTAGTTTCTTCATCTTAATGCATTATTTCTTGTTGTGTTAGTGATTCCAACCTGTTGATTTTTGTCATGATAATTAAGGGCCACAATAAAAATAGGATCAAGAGTTTCCTTGATTAAAAACTAATTAGTACTGCAAAGGCTCTTTGTGGGTTAGTTCTTTTGGATTCATGCTATATCATGGTTTTTCTTTATCTTACTGAAAGTACACCCACGCTTGCTTTCTGTTGCTTCATGTTGAGTGTTGTGGGTATTTTTTTTCTTTTTAATTTTTTTTATGGCAACGGGGTTGATGATTTAGGAAGAGCCAAGTACATTGTGGCGAAGCCCTCAGTTCATTTGGCCTTTCCAGTTCTTGACTATCAGTGATCTCTTTAGTCTGAAGAAATTGAGTCATATCAAAATTATTGTACCTTCCCCTCTCCTACAAGTTGGTTTCACTGGGCAAGACAAATGAAATCACTACACCTTGAGCTTTCATCTATAACTTCTAAACCTCGAGAATGAAAAATGCCATTCTTCTAACCAAATTTTAGGATGTATTCAATTCTTAAATGCAAGTTTTTCCTTCTCCCTTATAGTATTTTGTCTGTTTTCCTCTGTCATTTCCTCATTCCCTTCCCTTATCTCCTAGCTGGCTATTCCCTGTTTCCCCCCTCAGTGAGTCCTCTCTACCCTTTTGCATTCCTCTCATCTCTATGGCACCTATTGTTTAGAGTGCATTAATGTATTTCTCTTTTCCTGTTCATATCTCTGTTCTTTCCTAACACATATTATTTTTCTATCTTGGATTTTATTTTCTTTCTTCCTCCCCCCCCGCCCCGTATCTTAGATTTTCTTAAGCATTGTCTCTGAATGAATGCTTTTCTTTTTTCATTATTTTCTCTTCTGTTAAGTATTCTGTTTATGTTAAAAAAAAAAATCACTGACGGTTAAATGAATTCTGGCTCCAATAGGGCAAAACCAGAATCCTAGTCACTTTCTTTCTTCTAGCCCCTACCCTGAATAGCATGATATATTTGCTTTTCATTATGCTTCAGATCTTTTCTTCCTTTACACATTGTGTTGCCAGTGTCTCTGATCGGATCCTTTGATGAGAAGTTCTAGTAAATTGATCTTCACTTGCAAAAAATAACAGGACCTCAGGAATTTTCTTAAGTTCATCTGACTATGTGAAAGCATTGCTTGTAGTACCTCAGATTTGAACAGTGTTCTCCCCAGCAGGAGGGACTGGTCTTAGGTACCATGTCTGGCATGCACTGCTATTCTACAGATATCAGCGTCTGATGATGTTAGTGATGATGGTGATGGTGTGGGTGAGTATTTTGGAGGCAAAAGGACAGAAGTGGGAAGAGAACAGAAACACCAGTAATGAGGTGGGAGTAATGGGAGAGCGTGAGTCAGGAAGAAATAGCTTAGTCAGGAAGAAATAGCTGCTGGGACAGATGGATTATAACAACATGTTAGTTTGTCTTCATTTTCCTGCCTTTGGGTTTTAAAAGGAACCAATAGCACCACATAAAACTATCCCAAAGCTACATGGACTGTGTCGCCATGACCACTTTTTCTCCCCTTCTTCGTTCCTTGTGGCTATCGAGGGACAGATGTTCCTCCATTCTGTTGCCTTCAATCACCCAACTCAGATGGAGTGGGGGTGGGGAGGGCAATAAAGGATAGATAGGTTAAAATGGCATGAAGATTTAATTAAAGTTCCTGAGTACCTGCTGGATTTAACCTAATTCTGACAACAACTCTCTGACACATTCTGTTGGATCCACACACCAGAAAATGTGAAGACATAATGATGCAGTACTTTCCTGTCCTTCAATTTCTTCAATCTTTGCCCCTTGGGTATACCTCATCAGATTAGAACCCCAGGGAATTTTTTTTTAACAAATTTTCCTGATGTTTTAACCACTTTATTGAAAATCAAACAAACTAACAAAACACTTGTGTTGTTCATAATGTTGAAAGAGAATGAAAGGAAAATACTCACGTAGATATGTGGTAAATAAGCTTTGCGTTTCTTTTTGATCCCAGCATGAATGTTGTCATGCTTATGGCTCATGTTTGAGAGAGCATTATAGTACTGTAAATGATGAATGGGGAGTGATAACTTGCACAAGGTAAGTAATGAAATAGGTACAGAATCTTTGGAGTATAGATTTATGATACTCTTAACTCCACCATCCAGATTCATTTTAAAATTGTGCACAGATTAATGATGACTGGAAGTTTTAAAAGTAAGTCCCCTTTGATCAGCTTCATTTTCTATCACTAATGTACGTAAGGGACTTTTCTTTTCTTTTCTTTTCTTTTCTTTTCTTTTCTTTTCTTTTTGTCTTTCTTATTTAAAATAATAGAAAAACAGAGAGTTAAAAAGCAGAAAGAGAAGTAGTGTCTCGGAAATACACGAACATATTCACAAAGATATGGCATTAATTTCCTTTCCGTAGTTCTTGCCTGGAAGTTGGGAGAAATAGTTATGAGAAATGTGTCATTCATCTTTTACATATCCCACTGTAGTAATGTCACTATAATTGGGGTTAAAAAAAAAAGATAATTTTTCTACTTTCCTGACTAAAAATGCCTTTTTGCTTGTGGACTGCATTGTGCTAAATTCTTCTCAGTAGAAAATAATGCCATTATGAGTTTCTAATGTGCATAATACTAATATAATCTTAGTTTCATTATAATCATCTTTGTTACTTAGGTTTTAAGAAAATCTCTATGAATATCCTTAAAATCCTTGAATTATTATATGACTTTAGATTTGTGTACACCTTAATGATATTTGATAACTTAATAGGTTTTATAGAGTTAAAAGAAATTAGAACTCTCATTTTGAGATCAGTGTCCTCTGGGGCTGGGTAGCAATCGTCAGTTGCTGGCATGAGTGTCAGAGCACGGTCATTTCCATCTGGTAGGGGGCTGGAAAAGAGGGTGTAGAGGCCAGAAGTCAGACTTCTCTTCTTAATGTTCTGTTAAAATATTTTCCAGTTGCTATGAACCTTTTTTAAACAGGGGGAAAGGGAAAACCCAAGTAGTCAAATTGGAAAAGTGTTCTCTAGAAATTACTCCTATAGATGGTGTTGATTTTGTCTGAATATTAAGCTTTTGTTTTAACAATGCCTTCATAGTTGTGAGCTTGTTGAGGCAAGTTCAGATTTCCATTCATGCTATTTCTGTCCTTCTATTTTTTACTCTGTTAACTCTCATTTATTTTAGGTTTAGCAGTTTCCCTACAGCTATTGCATGGAGACATTGAACAAATCAGAAGAGAATACTCATCAGTATTTTCTCATGGAGTGTCTATAACAAGGAAGTTGGGTTTTTCTAATATTATTATGCCTGGTAAGTGATGTGGGTTGGACCGAGGGTTGACATATGGGTGTTATGTCTGCTTTTGACACTTGAGAAATTTTTCACATTTGTCAGTTTCAAAGAGTTCAAGTGGACCATGCTAAAGAAGGAAATGAGGTATATGATAATAAATAAGCAAAAGTTTTTTTTTTAAATATCTTTACATTTTTATTAGTGTGGATAACTTATAGGGCCATGTTGCATTCTTTATGACCACAATAAGAAGGAAAACTGAGATAGTATCCAGAAAATACTTCCTTTGGTAGAAAATGTTAGTGAAGTCACTAAGGGGAAATCCTTACAGGTTTTGATAAGAATAATTATTGAGCAGCAGTTTGAGCTTCCTAGAGGATTTTTCTACCCAAGATATATATATGTAATAAGCAGCTATATGCAAATACCAAATGTATTTCTACACCTTTCCTAGTTCTCTTTTAGATCTATTTTTCAGATCTATTTTAGCAACCTAAAAGGACTAAAAAAAAAAAAATGTTCGTTTCTAGGTGGAAAAGGTAGCAGTTAGCAAGAGTCACACACACTGTCCAAGTAACTGCCAGGTAGTGGTATTTGTCAGTGCCCCGCATCCCACCCTCTACAACCAAGAGAGAAGTAGACCAAATGAAATAATCTCAAATTATTGACAGTATGTTTAGAAGTGAAATCACATACATCTCTGTTTAAATCCCACGTGTGGAAGCAAGTGCAGGAATTCGCATCTGCCATGGTGTTTGGCACAGCTGGAAGAGGGCCGCCAGGACTGCTGTGGATTGAGGCCTGATGTGAGGCAGAAAGTGCCCGGCATCGCCCTGTTGCAGCATCTTGTGATCTTTCTGTGCAAACCTGTTCATGCGGGGCAGGCTTAACAAAAAGCCTAGAAAGTTTGCTGAGCTGAGCTGACCTGCCTTAAGGACCCATTCTGCTTGGGCATCTCATGCTACACTTGTTCACAATGACTGTGTATATAGAACCGTTGACTTGGTGGCCAGTGATTCAGTGGCTTCTGCACCCCTTCATTATTTCCTTCAGTTGCTATGAATAACTGGTATTTTCCTTTGTAACAAAAAAAGGAAAAAAACTTCATGCCACTAGGAAGCAAATTGATGGGCAAATCTAATATAAAAAACATATTCTCAGACAGAAAGCAGACAGCTGCTGGAAGAATTCCTCAGCTTGGTCTCTGGGCAGTATCATTGAGAAGTGGAAAATTATAAAGCAACGTGACACTTCACCAGCTGAATAATTGTCTGGGATGTGCTGTGCTCACGCCGCCTTTGTCTGGCTTTAATGATGGAAATGAACTTTCTCTGGAATAAGGCTCTCTCCTGTCCCTTTGCCATATAGTGGCAATGGTTACCCTGCCCAGGGGATCAGTCCTTCTGGACACAAGTTCGCAGTGCCAGAGATGCCAAGGATGATTTTAAAGCACCTGCCTCTTTTTCTTTTCTCCTTTTTCTTGTGTGGCTGCTTAATCTTCCAAATGAGATGAAGAAGGGAGAGGTGTTTGCATGGACACAAACAGCTGAAAGCAACTTTAAAACTGAGTGGAATTTTTTACATTGCCAAACATGTGCTCATTGTTTTGTTTCCCTTTGTTATTTTCAGAATGTTGACTTGTCAGTTAATTCTCACTGGTGGCTCTAATGAAAACTTGAGCTGAATTCTTCAATGAGAAAATGTGTGAGAACAGTTCTAATGCCCATGTTGCACCGACAGTCTGCTGGCATGATTTTTTTCTTTTCTTTTCATTGTCCAGACTCATCCTTCAGATTTGATTTGTGTTCTGATAGGGGTCAGGAAGGTGAGGCCCATGCTTATCCCCACAGGACAAGTTCATCAACATAGTTGCTTCCTCTCTGCAGAAGGAGTTCTCTCTGGTCTTGACACTGATGGGAGCATACACAAAACTCCTTTTGAGGATCATAGGATGTAATCAGTGCCAGACTCTCTTTGGAAAGGGAAAACACAGAAGCAGAAACTCTCCCCTTGGTCTGGCTGTTGTAGGGTCACGTCTCTAAGATGTCACCTAGTGTGAGGAGGTGATCTGGCCACGCACTTTCAAGGTAGTGTGACCCTTCCCTGTTGTTAAGCATTGGCCATCCAGCGCTTTGTTTCTTAGGGTGTCCAGTTTTCTTTGAGGCTTTCTTTGAAGCTCCATCACTGCTACCTACAAACCAAATAATTCTGCAGAAAGTTCCATGTCTGGTCTCTGAGCCCATGATGGGGAGAGCAGCAAAAATATTTCAATCCATGCTCTCCAGTAGAAATGTAATGAGAGAACCATAAATGTAATTTTAACTTTTCTAGTAGCTGCTTTCAAAAGAGTAAGAGCAAACAGTTGAAATTAATGTTAATAATATGTTTTATTTAACCCACTACACCTAATATGTTGCCATTTCAGTAGGTAATTCAAATAAAAAATTCTTAATGAGTTATCTTACACTCTCTTGTTTACCCTCCATCCGTGAAAGCTGGTGAGTATTTTACATTTACAGCACATCTCTTTCCAGCCAAGTCACATTTCAATACTCAGCTGCCACATGTGGCAGTGGTTACAGTGTTGGACAGCCTGCCTCTAAATGTCTTAACAGACTGTGCAGAGTAGGACGTGGGCCATCGCTGAATATCGGGAAGGACTAAGTTTCCACCCTCCAGACATTTTGGAGCAAAGCTGGCTGATGTGTCAGGAATGTCGCGGAAGGTCAGGCTGTCCCTTCCCTACCCTGAAGGCCCATTCTTACTGAGTTTATGGTTCTTGTAGGCAACATGGTAGTTGCTTTCATCATTGCCTCCTGACTTTATCTCCCCCATTTGTGCCTTGTTCCTTTGGAAACTTGTTCTCATGGATCAACTGGTTAAGCTGTCATTCTTCGTTAGGGAACTCCTAATTAATACCTTCCAGTACATTCAGTCTTCATAGGAGATCTTTGAAGCTCCTAACCCTAAAAGGAATTAGGTAAAATTTGTGGAGTGATGAGCAAGGGAGGGATTGAAGTTTGGAAGGTAGAGGCTCACTCTGAAAACAGTTAGCAGAGCCCAGCTTACAAATGGCTGCCAGTGGTAGTGGCTCTGACCGTCATTTCGAGATTTATTTAAGTTTATTTTTCAAGTGTCATTCAAAGTAAGTCTCCTTTTTCTTTGGTCATTAGGTGATAGTTCGCATAAGTCAAATTCTGTTTGGTCAAAGCTGACTAGATAATGATTTGCACACTGGGGGAAGAGGAATGTTGCACATATGTTTGCCTCATGTTTAAGGGGATATTCAGTTTTGTTCTTTTAAATATAAATGTTATTCTTTATCACGTACCGACAGAGACATATCAGCAGATGGGATTGCCTGCAATAAGCCTTCTTTTGGCAAAAGCAGGTGGGAAGCAGTATGATATGATTTGATATTCCTCAAAAATAAATCCTAAATCGAAACAAAGCTCACTACCCCTCAGTCCAAGTCACTGGACCTCCACGCGTGCAACCAGTCGGCTAAGACCTGAATCCCATGATCATGCTAGAGGAAGGGGCCATTGTCTTTCAACCAATCAGTGCCACAGTGATCAGGTTCAGGATCATCCATATTATACTGAGGTGGGATTCCAGCCCCAAATCAGAATGGTGGAGGGGCTGATGCTTCCAAAATTTCGAAGCTTACAGTCCCCGTTACACAAGGGTGTAGGACTTTCCCCAGCTGGCCCTACCAAATATCTGTGCCTTGTCCTAGAGGACAGCGGGCATCAGGGAACCACAGCCCATCTCTATTCCTGTCTTTATGCAGCACTGTTCTGGCAAGCCTATCATGGATGCTCTTATAGCATTTGCCATTGTTTGCTTAACAGTCATAAGCAAAAATTGAAAAGCTGCCCCCCCCAAAAGTTCAATATCTCATAATACTCTCCTAAAATAAAGCAAAAACAAAAATGAGAATGACACAAAAAAGAGCGAAAACACTGATAGGTTTCACTGAAATGCATTGTATGTGAGAAACCCAAAGTTTGGTTTTCAGCCCATCCACATATTTTCCCTCTCTGCTGTCTGCTTTGATTTCTGGTTACCTGGATTCTGGTCCCTGTCCCTGCCCCCACCCATGAAGATATCATGAAGTGATAGAATCTTGGGTATGGTTGGCATACGTAATACATGGTAATGCATAATACAATATGTATGAGTTTTTTATGGCTGCTCTTACAAATTGCTACAAGAGGGGTGGCTTAAAATACCACAAAAGTATTATCTTCCAGACTGGAGATCAGAAGTTTGCACAGGTCTGACTGGGCTAGAATCCAGGTCTTTTGGCAGAGCCACACTTCCTCTGATGGCTGTTAAGGGAGAATTCATTTCCTTGCCTTACCCAGCTTCCAGAGATTGCCTACACTCCTTGCCTAATGGCCCCCACATCATTCCAATATCTGCTTCCCTCATCATATCCCCTTCTCAGACTCTGGCCCTCCTGCCTCCATCTTTCTCTTTTAAATTTTTTTTAATTTTTTTTTTTTTTTTTTTTTTTTGAGAGAGAGAGACAGAGTGCAAGTCGGGGAGGGGCAGAGAGAGAGGGAGACGCAGATTCCGAAGAGCTGTCAGCACAGAGCCTGATGCAGGCCTCGAACCAGTGAACCTTAAGATCATGACCTGGGCCATAGTCGGTCACTTAACTGAGCCATCCAGGGCCCCTCCATCTCCCTCTTATAAGTACCCTTGTAATTCTATTGAGCCTACCCTGATAATCCAAGAAGGTCTCCCCATCTCAATATCCTTAACTTAATTAATAATCACCTTAAAGTCCCTTTTGCTGGATAAGGTGACATATTCACAGGTTCCCAGGATTAGAACCTGGACATCTTTTGGGGGTACAGGAGGTGTCCTTATTCTGCCTGCCACACACACACAAGGGCCATGCAGCCCCGTGACATGTCCATTGCATGAATTTCTCCCTCAGGTTCCTAGTGATGGTTTTCTGGCACATAACTTGAATGTTCTTAATGACCAAGAACACAGATCTCAAAATGACTTCTTCGTGTTGGGCCAGTTTCTATCTTCTGTCCATTGGGTTGAGTTTTTCTACTTGAAACCTCAACATCTTTAAATTCACTTAATTCTCATGTCACCCTCATTCCTCTACTGATAGGTTCTGAGTCCTTTCTCTGTATTGTTTATGGTCCAGATGATATCGTATGTGTCTGTTCCTGTCCTGTAAAGATGGTGTCTAGAACTGAAATTCGTGCTTCAAGATTGATGTGACCAACACAGAACAGAGTAGGACCAATACCTTCCTTGTTCAAGGATCCTCTGGTGATGAAAGCTGAATTATACTAGGTTATTTGATGGCCATTCTCGCCCTGTTGAATTACATTTTTCATGCTGAAAGTACTTTATTTTAATGTAAACTTAGAATAGGTTAGACATTTCTTAATATCTATACAACTATTTTCTTATCTATAAAATGGAAATAAGAGGGCCTTCTTATAACATTGATGTGAGAATTTAATGAGCTGTTCTCTGTATAGCACTTGGCAAAGTATGGAACTACTATCTATCTACTACCACCACCATCTTCATTGTCATAATCTAAGTCCACAAAATACCCTTCATCTCATATACATGTTGATGTGTTTTAAAAATTTTTTTTTACATTTATTTATTTTTGAGAGACAGCAAGTGGGGGAGGGGCAGAGAGAGAAGGAGACACAGACTCCAAAGTAGGCTCCAGGCTCTGTCAGCACAGAGCCCGACATGGGGCTCAAACCCACAAACTGTGAGATCATGACTTGAGCTGAAGTCAGACGCTCAACTGACTGAGCCACCCAGGTGCCCCGATTTGTTTTTAACTGAAGGACAGGAACATTTCTTTTCCAGTTCCATGAATATTAACCAGTATTCAACCCAGATAAGGCACTTGGCTAGCCCGTGGCTGAGTGCAGTAGTTTCCTTAATGTGGCGAGCTTGTGCTCTGTGGCTTTATCCAAGGCATTCACAGCGTAGAATCAAAGATCAAGGTTTCAGCTAATGATGGAAACCTCTTGGCTCTTGAGGTCAAGCCATAAATGGATCCCATTTGACTGCAGTCACTGAACTCTTTTGAATTTGTTCCCATTGTTCTGGCCTTATATTTTTCTGACTACAGTGATATTTTGAGAAGCCTTCACATGTGCAAAGCCAGTGGGCCTACTAAACAGAGGCAAGTGTTATGCACATCAAATTTACAGAGTATTAAATTGAGAGGTGCGAGGTGTTAATAAACATTGTCAAGAAAATAGCTTTTCACACTAGTGCTATGACTCCATTTCATACTCACTTTATGGTTTCTTTCTTAATTACCCAAGATGCTTTCTTAACACCATTTGGGCTTATTAGTTTTCTCCAGAGCTGACCTCATGTGTATTGATTTTAATTAGCACATGTTTCAGCTTTATTCTTCTGCATATTTTGGCAAGATGTGGTACCTTGAAGTATTGGAACATAGCAAACTGCAGAATTCCTGAGGAGACAGATGTAGAATGTCATCCCGGAGAAATGTTCTCCTTGTCGTGTATTCCCTTTTCAGAGAGATCTTATTTGAGGCTAAAAGGTTTGCAAAAGAGGAAAAGGTTACAGGGATAATGACTGTTAAAGACCAAGAAAAGTAAAGCATGTGCCTAAAGTGTTTGAATTTATGAATGTGTGTATTTCAGAAGTTCTTCTGTTAAGTCCCAGAAACAGTGGAACATAACAAAGTAGTCATGGCCCTCCTACCACCTCTTTTACCCCTCCTCTGTCTCTACCCCACCCCCATTTTAATAACTTAAAAACTTGAGGCCCGGAGGTTTATAGTACCCCATCTATACTGATACCACACAGAGCAGACAGTACAGAGATCTTTTATTCCAATCTGCCTGTTACCCTACATCCTTTAGGCTTATTTGAATTCAGAATCTCTTCTGAATTCAGCGTCTCTTCTGAATTCAGAAGAAATAGAAGAATTCAGCTGTGGTATAAGCTAAACAGGCTTTATGGATTGGTTTGGGAAGCTAATGCCATTTGCAACTTTTCTCCTTTGTCAAAATATCCCATAGCTTACTCAGATCTGTCATCTTCTCAGTGAGGTCTTTTCTCATGTAACACCCGCTCTGCCCGTATTTAGCACTCCCTACGCCCCTTCTTGGTCTTACTATTATCCCCAGCACTTCCTATTCTTATGAAACATCTTCTGTATTAAAGACCTCCCCGTTACTAGAACCTAAACTCTGTGGGAAAGAGATTTTTGCTTTGTTCACTGCTGGGTCTACTAGGCCTAGAATAATATGTGGCATATAGTGGGTACATGGATAAAGAATTCCATAGCACTGGAAATACATTAATCTCCCCACCACCCCTATTTGTCCTTTAGGCCTAGCCTACAGACTGGGGAAAACAGATCACCTTGCAAACCTCCCTCATCCCGTCTTGCCTTTGAGAAAGTCAGAGTTCCCGTTCCTTCTAAGAGATGAGAGTGGAAGTCCCCTTCCCAGGAAACACTTACTCTTCGTTTTGCAGGACAGTTAAGCCCCATGTGGCTTGGACTAGCTAATTACTCATTATGAGAAATTCCTAAAGTAGAAACCCCCGTAGCTGTACTTCTCATCAGTCAGTGTATGTTTTAGTCTATCTGTAATTTAGTCTATTCCAATTTTGTGAGCTTGTTTGTATGGCTATTGTTCCCTCTAATGATCTGCTTTTCTTTTTGTGGGGAAGTTTTTTACTAGGGAAAAAAAAAAGTATTGCTTTTGATTTTTCTAATGTTTGAAAGCTATATTAAGTAAAAGTGAATTCAACATTACCAAACTTAACAGTATTTATTGTCAGAAACCTTCTGGTACCATTTTGTTTACTTCTTTCCCATTCACCATTTATCCTTCATCTAATTCCCATAGGAAAGGTAAAAGCATGCTGTCAGTGTGTTTGCCTAAGTTTGGTCATTGGCATCACATTTCTTTCTTCTTGTGGCACTAAGTTTTATAAATAACCAATGGAGAAAAAATATAAGTGGTAAATGTGTTCATAGAATATGGCAGTTTGGATCTCATTTGTTTTATAGCTTGATGGTAAGAAACAGCAAGCCAACGTTGTCCATATAACTGAATTATTCTACATCTGTGTTCATAAAGCCTAACCTGGATTCTTCCAGCAGTGAGATCATTTTGTCTGTGAATTTAGAAAAAGATTTAAATTGTAACTCTACCCTTTGCAGTCCTGTCATTTTATTCCATTTGGGTATTACTTCTACTGTAAGTGTTGCAAACTATTGAGACTGGGCTTCCTTGAGCCACCCTGCTAGGCTGTCATTTTATAATCACACCTCATAAATGAAATGAGGGAAATACTGAAAATTGGTGAGACTTGACAATACCTTCATTCTTAGTCCCCATATTCACTTCCTAAAGGTACGTTTTCAGTGTTGTAAATTCAGACCAGCAGAGGCTGTCCTTTACTTTCCTTGGATATTGGCAATGGGGGAGGGGGCCCTTTTATAAAAGTGTAAATGTAATATATTTTACTTTTATATGTATGTTAGAGCAGTGCATTTTATTATGAACTAAAGTTTTTCTTGATAGAGTACTTTATTACACTTACTAGTTATATATGTGTGTGCGTGTGTGTGTATACATACACACATACATACATACACTCATACACACAAACATGTATATAAACATTTATATATCTATAAAAACATGGTTTTAATTTTCCTACTAGGTGAAATGAGGAATGATTTATACATCACTATAGAAAGGGGTGAATTTGAAAAAGGAGGGAAGAGCGTGGCCAGAAATGTGGAAGTCACTATGTTCATTGTGGAGAGTAGTGGCCAGATCTTAAAGGTACGTGAATATTGGATACTTTCTGATAAAACAATTCCACATCATT
Source organism: Cryptoprocta ferox (assembly GCA_028646485.1). Classification (NCBI taxonomy): domain Eukaryota; kingdom Metazoa; phylum Chordata; class Mammalia; order Carnivora; family Eupleridae; genus Cryptoprocta; species Cryptoprocta ferox. The sequence continues at coordinate 64,806,027 of CM053559.1, read as the reverse complement.
GTTTGGAACAATGACATCGTTTGGGATTCATCTTTACTGTGATTGGTTAATTTCTGATTTACAGTCTTTTCCATCTTATTTTTCTTCTCCGCCCCAGTGCAGTTTTCTTTTCTTTTTTTCATCACTGAAATACTTTGCAGAAAAGAAAGTAGAGAAACAAAAAGGCTTTTATAGTTTGGTGATTGTTTAATGAATTGTGGCAGTAATTTCCTCAGAACAGCTATTCCTTAAAGACAGCATTTTTAATATCATCCCACTCTCCCCCTTTCATCTGTCATAGTTTTGGAGATGAACACTTTGTCTTGGGCGCCTGGTTAAAAAAAATAAAAACTACCGCATTTCATCCTGTTTTCATTTTGATCAAGACAGGGCATGAGGAGTGGGGTATTACTGGTGATTGGGGTGATAGGAGTAGGTTCCTTAATGGAAGAAGTGTTTCATGTGAGCCGCAGGGCTATGTGCATTTCCCAGGGGGGCACTGAACAGGCTTGTGACTGCAGCAGGCTTAGAATTTTGCCACATAGTTGAACTCCAAATTGGGTGCAATTGCCCATCTCGCACTTGTCACCTCAGTCCACCGTTGGCACCGGAGGCCCTGGGAGATGTGCATGGGGATTAAATAGACACAGCCGCTAGCAGACACAAGTGCAGAACAGCACGGCAAGGGACCTGGGAGGTGATTCTACATGAAGTGCTGTTCGGGGAGCAGGCTCTGCTGTTGTTCAAATAATCTTTAAATGAAGCTGTCTTTAACCTGCATGTTTCCTTTGTTAGGATTTTATCTCCTTTGGCTCTGGAGAGCCGCCAGCTAGTGAGTACCACTCCTTTGTGCTCTATCATAACAACAGTCCCAGGTGGTCTGAACTGCTGAAACTTCCTATTCCTGTGGATAAATTCAGGGGCGCACACATCCGCTTTGAATTTCGGCATTGTTCCAGTAAGTGTTTTCTTGGGGTTGGCTCTGTTGTGTGGGGGTAGTGTACTTACTGAGCTGTCGTGACTATGTGGGCTACTGCACAAAGTGTGAGAAACCAGAGACCCTCGAGAGGGAGAAATGAAGGGGAGTGGAGTCCTGAAAGGTGAGTGGACTCACTTCTTCTCAAAGAACTGGTAACCAACCTCTGTGGAAACACACAGGAAGGAGAAGGAAGGAAAAAATACCTGTGGAAGTCTACAGGGTTCTTCTTAAGTTGTTCATTTTCATAAAAATGAGTTTTTCACTTTCATAGTCCAGAAAGATTAGAAAAGGGAGACAGCACTAAAAACTTGTCTGGCTCAGGGTGTTTGGGGCAGTCCTGAGCCATCTGCTGTTTCTCCAGCGGAGAGCTCATCCAGCTCTCAGACAGCTTGGGGGAACCCAGGAGGACTTTTCTAGGCCTGTGAAGTCCCTAGGAAAGCCTCTGATTGCCTCAGCTATAGATCTGATTTGCATATATCTGCATCACAGTGCGTTCTCAAACAGTATTCTAATGACAGGCAGGCAATGTGCCTCCGAATAGGCCTTAGAGATGACATGAAGTAATTGCTTCATTTTACACGTTTACAAAAACCCAAGATATAGAGATGTACAGGTTTTGCCCATGTGAACATTGCTGTTCCTAAAATTGTCATTTCTTGACGTCTCTATTTTAATTCATTATGCCCTCTTTACCCCCTGCTCAAGCCCCTACTCCCATCCCTCACCAGTCCCTAGTCCAGGAATCTTCTGGTATCCCTGTGTCCCTGCAGTGTGTCTTAGACACTACCAGAAGTGTACATTGTGACTGTTCTGGTGAATCTTGCTTCTGGAACAGTGTAACACATGGGAGACACAAAAGAATCACATTATTGGAGAAGCAGCAGACTCCTCCTTAGTCTGGAGTGAATGGGGGTATTGCAGATAGATGTATGGAGACTTCACCTGAGTGCTGTGTAATGTACCAGGGTTCAGAGAGAAGGGAAGGACTGTCAGTTGCGGGGATGGTGGCATGTTTTTGGAATTGGCTCAGGGACCTCCAGTAATTTTGCTTTTGTGCACGTTTCAGAACATAGAGAAAGGACTAGCAAGGTCTTACCATTCTTCCAAATTCCCAGAGGAGTGTCATGGAAAGGACTTGGAGGGGGAAAGCATAAAGCACTTGGAATGGTGCTATCTCCTTCCTTCCCCAAACTCTGTTATCATTTCTCAGTTGAGCCTAATATGAGCTTTGAGCTTTAAGGTGAGAAAAAGATAGAGGAAAGTAAAGATGAAATGAGACAAAAGGGAGAAAGCATTTGGAGAAATTTATTTTGACGGAGAACTTGGAAAATGGAATAAAGGCTATTTTCAGTAAAACCTATTAGATCTGTCCTCTTGTCCTTGTACTTCAAACATTGTTCACAGTGTTTTTTTTTTAAATATTCGTTGTTAAAATTCAGAAGAAATAGCACAAGCCTGAAGAAAAAAATCCCCCATAATCCCATCAACTATAAATAATCAGTGCAATCATTTTATCGCATGAGCTTCCAGATGTTTCTCTGTATACATATATTTATTCAAAAAGTATTTTTTATTCATGACACATGTTTACTGAACACCTACTATGTGTCAAGCACTTTACTGGGCATTGGAGATAGACAAGTGAACACAACAGAATACTTCCTCTGATAGAGCTTTCGTGCTAGAAATGGAAGACAGACAATATCTGAGCAAATAAATACATACTATACCGGGTAGTGATAAGTGCAGTAAAAAAGATTATATTAGGTTTAGGTTCTGGTGTTGCTGTATTACTAAGGGCGGCCAGAAAGGAGCTCTCAAATAAGATGTATCAGCAGAAACCTAAAAGAAATAAAGGCATGAGCCCTTCGGTATCTGAGAAGAGAATATTACAGGAAGAGAGATCAGTAAATACGAAACGCTTAAGATTCAAACCTGCTTGGTATTTTCAAGGAATAGCAAGGAGGCCAGAATGAGCAGCTGGGAGAGTTTAGAGACCAGGCCAGAGACATAGCAGGAGAGCCAGATCCCATATTGCCTTGTAAGTCTTGGGGAAGACTTAGGACTTTGCTTGGAGCAAGAAGAGCCATTAGAGAATTTAGAGTAAGGATAAGCCTGACTGCTTTGAGATGAGAGGTTGTAAGTGGGAATAGAAAAACATTTAGGAGGCTTTTGCAGTCCCCCCAGTAAGAGGTTAATGTGGTTTGCATTAGGATGGTAGTAGGTCAATTCTTTTTTGCAGCTTTATTGATAGACTAGATGTGAAGGAAGGGGACCCGTCAAGGATGACCCTGAAGGTTTTGGCCTAAGAATGAAGTGATCATTTAATGAAGTGGGGAAAGGCAACAGAAAGAATCTTTTTGGAGAGCAAAAACCAAATATTACATATAAAATCTGAGTTTAAGACATTCAAGATGTCAGATAGACAATTGAATGAGATCCAAGCTGGAGAAAAACTTGGGGACAATAAAGGGCTCAGTGTTCTGCTGTAAATACTTAATAACCCGCACGTGGGCTGGGAGAAAGGAGAGCCCTGAATGAGAGCATTTCCTGATTTCCATCAAGTAAATCCTCCCACTACGGCCAAATTCAAGCTATCAACATGACCATCCCTGAACTTGGAGTTGGGGATAGATACACGCTGTCAACTTCTACAAGCCAGTACAGGCCAGCTCCAGCATATCACCAATGCTCATAATTTTCAGAACCATGAGGCTGTATGCAATTGGATTCCTAAAGAGTAAATTTAGATAGCAGAGGCAAGTCCAAGGGTGGATCTCTGGGGTACTTTCACATTTAGAGCTTGGGAGAATGAAAAGAAGCCATTAAGGAAATTAAGAGGGAGTAGCCAGTGAGGTAGAAGGAGAATCCAGAAATAGAACCCAGAAAGTTAATTGAAGAGAGATGTTAAAGAGGAGCTTGATCTGATATGACAGGTGCCAATGATAAATAAGTTGAGGACAGAGGAATTACCACCCAGTTTGGCATCATGGAAGTCATTGAACCTGACAAGTGGTTTTAGTGGATTTGTGGTGATGAAAGTCTGGCAGGAGTGAGTCCAAGATTGAGACGAAGGAAAGGAAGAGCAGGCAGTAAGTATAGACAAATCTTTTCAGAAGCTTTGCTATAAAGAATTCAAGAGAGCAGAGAAATGAGATCGTAACACAGTAACTATAATGCAACAGTGAATCACAGGAGGGTTTTTTTTTTCTTTTTTAAGATGGAGTTCTAAAGCATGTTTGGTGGAAATGGTTTGGTAGAGATGTAAAACTGATTATGTAGAAAAGAGAGGGGTCAAGTGTAGGAGCAGTGTCCTTGTGTCAGGGGAGCATGGGGTCCAGAGCTCCGGGTTGAGTGGACAGTGGAGGCATGTGGGAGTCCTGTCTGTATCCACTCAGAGGGAGGGAAGGGCTGAGGTATGGGAGGCTTGAGAAGGGAAGAGGGTGAATGGAATCACTATCTAGAAAAGTGAAAAGGTGAGTTGGTTAGGAATATGTGGAATATTTGCCTAGCTATGGGTCCATCTGTGGTTAATGTACTTTAATTTGAGTTTGGTCTGATGTAGGTATAGACTAAAGTGCAAGTTGGGTTTTGACCCACAAGTATTATAATGGGAAGTGTGGAGGAGTAGCGGGTTGAGGGGATCCTAAGTGATTAGAAGGATGGGGTGTAGAAATGGGAAGTGAGAGCTGAGGGGCGTGGAGAGAGGGTCAGTAAATCTGAGGCCCCTTGGCACAATTGCTGGAGTTGGGGTATTAGAATTGGCAAAGTTAGGAGGTGGAATCCATAACTTAAGGTCCTCATTAGTGAGAGGGGATCATACTATGCGTAATAACCCATTCAACATGTTAATGCTGATATAGTAACTCGGGACAGAAGTACTTTAAACTTTGTTTGGTATTTATTTTTCTTTGACAACAAGGCATATTTGGGGAGACTTGCTTTGTTTCTTACCTTTGCTAAGTTTATTCATTCATGGACTCTTTTTACCCTTCCAAATTGAATACCAAAAACCACACCAAAAAAAGTAGTTATATAAACTTAGGAAATTACTTCTAAGTAAGTGTTCTCCCCTCCATCATGAGTTCCCTAGCCAGCACTTTCACTGATGTAAAAATTTCATCCTAGAGATCTTCACTGTGCTTTTTCTCTTCACTTTAAAGAACACCGATATTTTCCCAGTTTCTCTCTGGGGTTGAAATTAATAACTTTAAAAGAAAATCCTTTGCTATAATCACATTTTCAGGGATGTCCCCATGCTAGAGGCCAAAACCAGAGAGCCAAAATTACTTTTCTCCATGTGGGGCCCCACTCCCCTGTGGCTAACTGCCAGAAGCAATCGTAAGGAAATGATGTGTTATTAAAGCCTCTTGTCTGAACTTCAAGGTCACCATATCTAACTCCTCTAGCTCTGGTCTTCATCCCAAAGCTGTACTCTTCTATCAACTATAACGCTCCACTTGCACACCTGAGTGGGAAAGAATAACCGTCCAGCCTATGATAGGCTAACAGGCCCTGGAACTCCTCCCTACGTGTCTACATACAAGAAGACAGTCCAATTGAACTAACCAGTTTCTTTTAATGCTTTCTCCATTTTTGGAGAAAAGGAAGCTTGTTGGAAAGAATTGGAACAGTACTCAAGATCTAGAGCCGGTTACCCAACATCATGTGATCTCAGTTTCCTTCTTTATAAATAATTCCCAATGATCTTTGACCTTTACAGCCACTGTATTTCTTCATTAGGCATCTGAAAACCTCATTGCCTCATTTCCAGCTTCCAGAATACTCCTGCAATAAGGTCTACTTAAACTATCAATTGCAATTCATGTTGTTTTCCAGCACGTCTAAGATCCCTAGGAGGTGGCTTCCACAGGACTGTCTGTCCTCACACAGGTGGACATAGGGAAGGTTCTGTTATAGACCAACGCAGAGCTTAGCAACTACCTTTGCACAAGTAGCAAGCAAAACATTGAATTGAATTCAACATTCATTCACTTGTTCATTTATTTAACATATACGTACTGAGAATCTACTATGTTCGTGGCACTCTTTGAGATACCAAGCTTAGAATAAAATAAAATAGAAGAATCCTGCCCTCGGTGCTGCTTACACCTGGGGATAGAGGGTAGGATGTGAAGAGGAAAAACAGGCAATCCAGAAATTTTTTTAAAACATAATTTCAGAGAGTGAGTCCCATGAAGAAAATTAGTCAAGCAGCATAGTTTGGAGACGATGGGGCAGGAATATGGGTTGGACGGTGGCTGCTGTAGATTAAGGTTTCAGTAGAAAAGCTGTTTACTGCTGTGTAGAGGCGGCTGCTGAATGTGGATTGTATTTCTTGATGATCATGCTCATTGGCAATATGTGAATCCGAACACAGGTGTGTAAACAGGCGCTTAAATAAGCAAATAATTCTTTTTTCTCACAGCAAAGGAGAAAGGAGAGAAGAAATTGTTTGGTTTCTCCTTCGTACCCCTGATGCAGGAAGATGGTAGGACTCTTCCAGACGGCACTCATGAGCTCATCGTGCATAAGGTAACGTCAATTAGATGTTGATGACAGGGCTGAATCATTAACTCATTATCTTATTACCACTCTGGAAAAGAGAAAAAAATGACCAAAAAGAGTATCCTTTTGGAAGATTGCTGGCAAGGAGTGTATTATTTTTGAGGTATTGTCTCTGTAGTCGGTGTGATCCTAAAACCTCTTTTACAGATGATTTGTATCTTTTTTCCTTAATTTAGGTGTACATATTTGGGTAAGTTTATGTGTTGACATTGAAGTCCTTTCTGTTGCTGTTAGAGGATTAAATAACCTTACAAATAAGTTTTTAAAAATTTCCAATACGTACATGCTTTCGGATCTAGATCTGTATACTGTCAGGAATAAATTTAGCATGTTTCTCGTCCTCTGCTCTCACTAAGCAAGTAGAGAATCAGCAGTTCTTTGTCATAACAACTTTAGTTGTTGTTACTTTCTATTCTGTACATCAAGAATTGTCATAAAAATGTTGGGAACAAAGTATACAGTAGCAGGCAATAAAAAGAAAATTCAAAAAACATGAGGTCCTTAGAAATTATCTAAAAATACTAGTAATAAAGAAGTATAGAATAGTAACTATAAAAGAATTAAAAGATACAGTTTTCTCCAAAATATTTCTCCTTTGCCTTTCTCTGTTTCTGTAGTCACGTGACTTTCCAGGCTCTTACCAGTTCATACCTGGCCTAAGTTGTTCTGCCCACCTGGGTCTTGTCTCTCTCTGGTCCAGGTTTCATCCCATGAGGGTGACCCATCTACGGTTCAGGCCTAATTGGGTCACTTCCCAATTTAAACCCCCTGAAAAACTGCTGATTTCAGAGAAAATAAATCGTAGGCTTCTCAGAATGTGTGAGGCTTCCCAACTCCCTGCTGCTTCACCTCTCACCACTCCTGGATTTGATGCCATGGTCACATCCAGCTCCTTCTAGTTCCTTGCCCCACTGACTATTGGTTCTCTCTGCTCTGCCTCTGCCTTTGGCACTCCTGGTGTCATCCCTTCCTCTGCTTCTCCCTGTGGTTAACTCCTGCTCATCCTTGAAGGCTCACCTTGACCACAACCTTTATCAGAAGAATGGTCCTCACTCTCCACCCCTACTCCCTGTGTTCCTAGCTGGCCAACTGCCCTCCTCTGAGTTCTCGGGGTTTTTGCACACATCTCTTACCATGGTACTCATAATATTGTCCCATAATTGTCTGATGCTCCCTCAGCTTACTCCAAGAGATTTATGAGTCCCTCAAAAGTGACAACTTGGGTTAGAGGGGTTCCAGCACATGGTAGATGTGCAACAAAGATTTATTGAATGAATGAAGGAGATACAAACAAAAACTTCCTTCACTTTTGGATTATTGCTAATAAAATGAGTGTTGATGCACAACCTGGCTACTTGTACTAGTATGTGCATGTATGTGTATGTGCATATTTCTTTTATCATTCATTTTCTAGTTATTTGTTTAACACATTTACTGACCACAAACTACAAGTCGGGCACTATTCTAGGTACCGGCAATATAGCAGTTAACAAAACAGTTAAAGTCCTTTGCATTTCTGGCACTTATATTCCCTCTACTTTGAAAAGAGACTTAAAGAAGCTTACAGTGTTAAAGTACAAAGACAGGGGCACTGGGTGGCTCAGTCTGTTAAGTGTCTGGCTCTTGATTGGCTCAGGTCATGATCTCATGGTTTGTGAGTTTGAGCCCCGCCTAGAGCTACAGAGCTCCGTACTGATGGTGTGGGAGCCTGCTTGGGATTCTCTGTCCCTTTCTTTCTGCCCTTCCCCTGCTTGCACTCTCTCTCAAAATAAATAAGTAAACTTAAAAATTTTAAGAAATAAAATAAAATACGAAGACAAAATATTTAAAATTTTTTAATGTTTATTTACTTGTGAGAGAAAGAGACAGAGTGTGAGTGGGCGAAGGGCAGAGAGAGAGAGAGACAGAGAGAGACAGAATCCGAAGCAAGCTCTAGGCTCTGAGCTGTCAGCACAGAGCCTGATGCAGGGCTCAAACTCACAAACCACGAGATAATGACATAAGCTGAAGTCTGGTGCTTAACTGACTGAGCCACTCAGGAGCCCCCAAAGACACAGTATTTTAAAGTAGAGAAATCAGTAAAGCAAACAGAAGAGTTCAATGTACTAGAACTAAGATGATCTGTTTATTTCACCATTAGGTGAGAGGTGCTTTATATAAGATATATGACAGGCAATGTCTTTAGCTAGTTTTCCAGAAAGTGTAATGGTACTTTGAATGAGTGTTTGTGATATAGCCTCTGTGTAACATTAAATCTTGACTCAGAAAAGGCAAGGCTAAGATCGTTAAAACCGAGCTCCCAGCTTCCTAATAACATTATAGAAGAATGAACCACTTTTATATGGCATATCAAGTATAGGCTTTCTCACCTGCGGGTCAGTGTTTTGGGGCAGGTGCTAAGTGTCCAGTCAAGTCCAGGTTGACTCCTCTAGACGAGTACGAATAATACCAAGATTCATAGTTGATGTTTAGAGACATCATTACATCTAAAATGCCAGGTGGACAGGGAATGGAGCTTGCTTCTCTGCAGAAGCATGAGGAGCTCAACTGGTACTGACTTCCAGACAGAGAACCACTTCATTCTGATAGCAGAGGCCTGCCATGGGCCTGATGGCAAGATTAAAACTTTTCTCAGAAGTAGAGCTTTGAATCTGCTCAAGCCCTTATATAAATTTTCATGCGAGTGTTTAGAATTCCGATCCATAAAGCGTAGGAAAATTTATTTATTTGAGCTTGAGCAATTTAAAAGGCAGGTGTTCCCAGTGATCCTCGACCACAAAGGAGGCTCGGGATGAGTCCGTGGATGGTCTAATTTTGGGCAGACCTACTTCGAGTAGACCCATCAGGAAGCATTAGTTCCACAGAAGAACCGTAAGTAGCTGTGTTGCCTTATGATTAGGGTTATTATTTGAAGAGGCGTGGGATACTTGCCAACTCTAACAACTTTTGTTTTTAGTCTAAGTTGATGCCATGGTTTTCTTTTTCCTAGTACTGAGCCAGCAGGTTCACTTTCAGCCTAAGGCCACTTGGAGTTGATGATTATAAAACCATGTTATGAGCATAATGCCTATCCCTCTCCCATGGCAGGAGGACACACAGCATGCTGAAAACAGCAGCCTTGAATTTACTATTTTAGAAAAAAGTAGAGAAGATAGGAGGAGGAGGAGATTTCAAATCATTGAATAAAAAAATAGCCCATTTAATAAGTAGTGATGAGATGATAACAATGCGTGCTGGAGGAAAAGAAAGAGCTACCTTGCTTCTTGTAATAAAACAAGTTTCAGACTAAAGGTAAAAAAAAAACTGTAAAAGCCTTAAAAACATGACTGAACATTTTTATAATATTCAGGTAAGGAGGGCCTTTCTAAGAATGGCTCACAAGTTAGAAATCAAGTACAGAAAAAAAACTTGTAAGTTTGACTATATAAAATTTAAAACTTTTTTGTTGATGAAACCATCATTGTCAAGGCTGAGAGAGACATGAGAAACTCTGACAGTTCCAACACAGCTTAGAAAGGGTGGCTGTTTCGAATTTACCGTGAATTCTTCCAGATCTTCTGATCTGATCTTCTGATCTTCCAAATCAGCCCCCACGAGAGCTATTTACAAGATTGAACCATTCTGCATATTGCACCACTTCCCCTCTACTTAGCAGAGAAGACAGAAGCCATCAGACCGGAATTTGCTTAACTTCCTGTGCTTTCTCCTTTACCACCTGCAAGCTTATCTGCATCCTTCCCTTCCCTCCTGCTTCCTGTCTCAGATGATGGGACAAGACTCCTTCTCTACAAGGTTCATTCTTCCACCTGCTTCCTTCAGGATCTTCCTCCCTCCTGACTCCCTAGAGAGACCCTGCTCCTCCTCATGTCTCCTCTGCCTCCTGCAACTGTATTTGTTTCCTCTCTTCTGGTAGTATTATCTCAGATTAATAAACCTGCTCAAGCCTGTTTCCTAAAAACAAAAACAAGACTTTTTAAATAGCCATACCATCCTCCTTCCCTTCCCACCACGGTCTGTCTGCATGAAAGGCCAGTGTTCTTTCACTGTCTTCACTTCCTTGCATTCCATTTGTTCCTCAGGCTGCTTCTGTCCCCACAGCTCAAATGAAGCTTCTCCCTCGAGGTCACTAGTGCCCATCCTGGGTCACATATCCCTTGTTTTATTACTCACTGTGAGAGAAATTTAAAATGAAACACCTATAAAATTTAAAAAATTAAAAGTAAGCTGATAAGTTTAGCATAAAAGCATGCCATGCTGAACAGAAAAAAGACAAAGAAGGCCAAGGTAACTTAATAGATGGACTTGGTCTTAACACTGAAGGTTATTAATGTGACGTCCAGAAAGCCCCTTCGTTCTAACAGATTATACCAGCACATCTTCATTCTTCCCCCAGTGGCTAAAGCCATGGGCCGCTTTCAGAATCTTTCCTTACTTGACTTCCTTGTAGCATGTAACACTATTGATTACCCTTCCTCAAAATCCCACATTCCTTAGTCTGCTTGACAATGTTCTCCTGAGCTCCATCCTTCTCCTCTGAGGACCTCTTCTTCTTTGTCCATACCTTACATGTCAGTTTATCACAGCTTTCATCCTTGGCCACCATGTGTGACTCCTACAATCTCAAACCATCCCGGGCTCTGCCATGGGTTAGCTCACCACATCTCTGCTGATAGGGGCTACAACAGATTTCCAGTCCACAGCTTTAACCAGCCTACTAACCATCTATAGCTGGCTTCGCCAGGGGCACCTCAAACTCAGCAGGTCCCAAATTGAGCTTTGCTCCCACCCCCACTCATGCCTGCTATGGCCAGAAACCTGTAGTTTTTTCTTGGCTTTTCACTTGCATCCTCCATATCTAAATAGATGGTTGCAGGACGGGTCAGTTCTGCCTCCTTGGCTGTACTTAATCTAGGGAATTGAAACCAGAGTGGAGTATCAGAATCACCTTGGGTTTTTCCTAATTGAGAGGTTTAGTGCAGTTCTGAGGCTTTTTTTTTTTTAAGTTTATTTATTTATTTCAAGAGAGAGACAGTGCAAGTGGGGGAGGGGCAGAGAGAGGGAGAGAGAGAGAGAGAGAGAGAGAGAGAGAATCCCAAGTAGCCTCCATGCTGCCAGTGCAGAGCCCCGTGTGGGGCTTGAACTCATGAAACTGTGAGATCATGTCCTGAGCCGAAACCAAGAGTCAGACACTTAACGACTGACCCACCCAGGCACCTCCTGAGACTATTTTGTATTGAAAAATCCCATGCTCCAGCGTTACTAAAGTGCATATAGTTGTCAGAATATTTTTTAAAAAAAAAGTTGTTTATAAGCTATTTTAGACTTAGAGAAGAATTGCAAAAAATAGTACAGAAAAGTCCTATATACCCTTCACCTAACTTCTCCTTATGTTAACATCTTATATAACCTTAGCACATTTATTGAAACTAAATTAACCTTTGCGCAGTACTGTTAACACAAAATTTACTTGGATTTCACGGGTTTTTCCACTAATACCATTTTTCTGTTCCAGAGCCCGACCCAGGATCCCACATTGCCCTTAATTGCTATGGCCCTGTAGTCTCATTTATGTGCTTTTTTTTCTCCTAGTGCCTTTATTAGATCTACCATTTCTTCTATGTCTACATCACTCCCTCGTTGACCTGCTTGGTGAGCCTCTGATTCTGTATGACTGAAGTCATACAGCCCCTCTCGCATGAGGCCTGATTCCCTTCCCCAGCAGGACTGGAACCCGGCAGCCCTTGTCATAACATTGTCATCGGTCTTAATGGTGTAGAGGCCAGAGGCGTAATGCTCTCAAGAACAGGAGCTGTGTTTATTTCCTTGGTACATTCTTAATACCAAATTAAAAGACTGGCAAATAGGAATTTAATCAATTTTTAATCATATCCTTTAGGATGGCTAATTGTACTGAAAGAGTCGATAAAAGAAGGTATTTTGCTGCCACCAACTATTTAAATCTGGTTTTGATTAACTGGTAAAATATAGTTCCAACTGGCTTGTCTAACTTACTGTATTTTTTTCAATTTAAGTCTTTACTTCCTACAAATTACAGATCCCTTAAGTTGATTAATGCACTCTGAATTTCAGTATCTGTTTATTTCTGCATAAACTGTAGATGTTCATTGCTCCATCACATAGCTTATATTATTGCAGATACCCCATTTCTGGAACACTGGTCAGGAGTGACCAGTGCAGCTCTCTTTCACACAGCTAAGATGGTGGGTCAAACAAGTAGCCTGCGGCATATGCACCATTCATTGCTGCATCAACTGGTTTCAACCCTGGCCAGAGGAATAGTCTGTGAGCCAAGCTGTGTCATCTTAAAGCAGATTGAGACCACCACCACTTCCCAGAACCTGCTTTGTGTTCTTCTGGGAGAGTCTGAGCACATTTGTCCTGTCAGGTCTGATTTTAATCTCAAGTGTAGTAAAGCCGAGGGCTGTTCTTACTTCTTCCTCTCTAATTTGTAATAAATTAACTTCATGACATTTTGAGATGACTCGCACAGATCCCAGCCCATCGAAGCAAACACAGAGAATTGTCCTTTACTGTGACAGTGACATTGTTTTGTTCCTGTAATCCAGCAGCAGCCTCAAGAGGCCGTGGTCATGTTGCCTTGTTTCTCCCAGAAAGAGTGGCTCAGTTAATTGTTCCCTTGTCTGTCTGTCATCATGTATCCATAACACAGGTAATACCTTAGCTGTGTCTGTTACAAGGGAACCGGGCAGACCATGTCTTATTATTCTCATGTCCTCATTGCCTTGTTCCATTCCTGCACAGGGTTTGATGGAAAAAAGTTGTCCCCGTGCCCAAACCAAGACAGCGGTTGCACGAGTGTCCCCAGAATGCGAGTGATTCATATTTCACCTCTCATCTAATGTAGGGGCATAACTGGATTGTACTGCGGGGACAAAACCGCTTCTCAGCTACATGCGGTACAGCTTGGTGGAAAGCTGCGGTTTTATAGGGGTCAGCTCCAGACCACGGGCATTCCAGCACCCACCCATGGCCCTTGTACCAGTATTTCCAATTAACACACAGGCAGTGCCACACCATACTTTTGTAGCTTCGTTTCTGTGACTTGATTGACTCTTAGGGGAGGAGGGAAGAGGGATTGTTCATACCCATTTGTTTTCCCCCTTCCATATCCTGGTTTGGAATTGCCCTCCCAGTACAGATCCGTCTCCCCACTGGCTGTAGAATGCCCACGGAATTTACTGCGGATTCTTCATCACTGCCTGGCTTTTGCTAATGAACTGTGCATTTCCTTATTAAAGGCTGGAAACCCTTTATGGCTTCAGCTCTAAAGGTTGACACCTGTCCCTACCCAATAGGCCCACCTTCTGGAACCCCATCTCTATTCTTCACTGCTTCTCAACCCAGTTTCTCTTCAGTAGATTCTCTTTCATCAAATAAATGAAAAGATGATCTCTCACTCACATGTCATGTCATGGTTTCAGAATTGAGCTGAGTCATCTCGCTGTTGGGCTCATAGGTTATATGACATGAAGCCATTTCAGCTATACAGATGACTCTCAGCTGCCTCCCAGAGTATCTCCCACAAATACATCTTTTTTTTTAAGTGAAATTTTGGTTTTCCTTAGCCTTACCACCATTCAGTCTGTAAGTCAATAAATGTGTACTTCATTATAGCAAAATTCAAAACTTGGTTAAAACACCATTGGAAGGAGGAGGCAGTGTTGTGTAGTAGTTATGAACAGAAATTGTGGTTCAAATCCCGACTCTGTCACTTAATGATAATGTGACTTTGAGCAAATCACATAGCTCCTCAGGTTACAGGATCCTGTCTCATGAGGTTGTTATGAGAATAAGAAAATGAATGTAAAGTGATTTGCAGTCCCTGACATGTAGTAAACCCTTGTAAATGGTAATTTCTTAGATAGCTTTTAAAATCTCTAGTGTTTGTATGATGTGTTAAGGATGCATGCTGAGAACCTCAGAGAGCAACAAAAGATATGCTCTGAGATCATTCTGTACAATTTCTCAAAGCCACTTAAGTTCTTCAGGAATAGATTAAAACCTCCAACTCTAACCCCATACCTAGCATTATCTTCTTTGACTCCTATTGGACAAAACAATAATTGTCGAACCCCTGGCAAATGTTATCATCAAAAGGTTCATAGAGACCAAAGAGTGATTCTCCACTTTACTGAATTCATGGGTAGAGTTCTCTCCACCTCCCCTTCCCCTACCCATAATACCCCCCTCCAACACCTGGCATTCTTGGCAGAAGGTCTTGAAATAATTTTTGTGTCCTAGTATTTATGTTAATTCTTGTATTTGTACTTGACTGAGAGTGATAGAGTTTAGCCATAAGAACTGTCAGGGTGTCACACCTCAAACACATCTGCTGAGGTCTTGACCCCCCAGGCTGAGGGAGAAGTGAAGTGAACCAGGGCTGGCGGTACTGATCTGGCCACAATGATTGGCCCAGGAGAAGGCAGCCAAGTCTTGTATTCATGGTGCTCACTGAGCACATGACACTGTCACTGTATCATCAGTCACAGAAGTGGTCAGTCCATAACCACTGGTTGAGCTAGATGAGCATATCAAGCAGGAATTCTAAGACAGTG
Source organism: Cryptoprocta ferox (assembly GCA_028646485.1). Taxonomy (NCBI): domain Eukaryota; kingdom Metazoa; phylum Chordata; class Mammalia; order Carnivora; family Eupleridae; genus Cryptoprocta; species Cryptoprocta ferox. The sequence continues at coordinate 64,790,904 of CM053559.1, read as the reverse complement.
CCAGAAGTGTTACGAGCTAAGCAATTATTTGATGGGTGGGGGCATAAGAGCTTTATCTACAGGGGCAGAGTTTCTGTGAACAGATGGAGCATAGCAGACTAGGGCCGGCTCCAGCTTCTGAGGGGGAAGGCCTAGAAATAGCTGGACAGTACGTCTGCTGAGTTTGCACGAGACTTTGGTCACAGTAGGAAGTGGTGGTGAAACAGATGGAGCACAAGTCAGGCTAAGGATGACAAACCAGAACATGTTCCTGACCTTGCAGACCAGATCGAAGCAGGAAATAGGGCCAGTGGGGCATGCTGTGACTCATGCTATCACTTGCTGTGTACCAAGCCTCGACACCAAGAACAAGATGGGGGGAGGGGCGGATGGCCTTGCAGGCTTCCAGAATATTACTTTGCCTACGCACTTTTCTGAAGAAGACATTTGAATTGTTCACTTTGTTACGATTCTCTAAACCGTATATGTGTGTTTCTTGTGCTTTGCTGTCTTTATGAAATATCTCACAGTAATAAAAGAAAGCATTTGGAGTTACAACATTGGTAGAGTATATAGAGGCTGTTTATTGTGTTTATAGCTACTCCTGTTACTGGGCAGGTGTGCTAGTAAGAACATCTTGTAATATTCTGATTCTGTTTCTCTGAACATGTTAGGTCTTTCTTAAAGATTTATTATTTAAAAATTTAAAAAGATTTTATGAATCATACACAGTATTCTAGAATACCAAAGGGATTTTGTGCTTAAACTCCTGCCTGTGGCCAGGACACTAGCCTTGAAGAAGTTTAAAGAAATTTAAAGGAATAAAACTCTTGTGAGTTTTAAAGTTTATACCCAGAATAACCTAAGTTATACCATTTCTATATCTGTTAAAATATTTTTTTCAGATTTGTAATCTAAAATCACTTTTATCATTACAAAGAAGTATAGAGATAATCCAAAATAAAATATAAAGATTAGACTCTCATTACCTAGATGATGTTAACTATTAATCCTCTAGTGTATATCCTTCTTGGTATTTTTCTGCATGAATTTTTTTACCCAAAGGATATTATAGAGCAATTTTATGTTTACAATAAAATGGAGAGGAGGATAGAGATTTCTTATTTACCCCCCTACCACCCGCACACATGAATAGCCTCTCCCATTATCAATATCATTCACTAGGACATATTTTTTACCAAGGATGAACCTACATTGACATCATAATCACCCCAAATCTGTAGTTTACCTTAAGATTCACTCTTGGAAAAGTATATTTTGTAGGTTTGGACAAAGGAATAGTGCCATATGGCCATTATAGTATCATACTGTCCAGGAGCGCCTGGGTGGCTCAATCAGTTGTGTGTCCTACTCTTGATTTAGGCTCAGGTCATGATTCCAGGGTCGTGGGATCAAGCCTCGCATTGGACTCCATGGTGAACATGGAGTCTGCTTAAGATTCTTTCTCTCAAATAAAAAATAAAAATAAAAATGATTAAATAAAACAATAATAATATCATACTGCCCTAAAACTCCTCTGTGCTCTGCTACTCAGCCCTGCCTTTAGCAGCCTCTGGCAACCACTGATCTTTTGACTGTCTCCATAGTTGTGCCTTTTCCAGAATGTCATATAGTTGAAATCATACAGCATGTAACCGTCTCATAGTGACTTTTTTCACTTGGTAATGTGCATTTAAGGTTCTTCCATGTCTTTCCCTGGCTTGATAGCTCATTTCTTTTTAGCACTGAATAATATTCTATTGTCTGGGTGTACCACAGTTCGTTCACCTACTGAAGGACATCTTAGTTGCTTCATAATATTTATATATTGTAATGTACTTTTTCAGTTAATGATTTTCCAACCACTAATTTTTTTAATCTGATCTAGAGCTTAAGTCAATGTCTAAATTAAAAAAAAAAATCTTTTCAGTACATTGGTCCAAGTCTGGGACCATGTGTTGCACTCGGATTAAGAGTTAATCTAGAACAATCCCTTTTTTTTTTTTTTTTTTTTGACACTGGACTTGAAGAGACAAAGCCAGACAGATGTTCTGCAAAAGTTGCTGCCTTCTGGTTGTTGCTGTATAATATTGTTCAACGTGTTGTTCTGTTCCTTGTATTTACTATGAAGTGGAATTGTAGTTGTGGTAGATCCATGTTCAACATCTGTAGTAAGAATACACTGTAGATGATGATATGTTTCTTTGTACTGTCCTGCAGTGGTATAATGACAACCTGATCCCCCACGTGTGTGGTTATATTTGTCCTCTTGCCACTGGGAAGTAGTCTGTGTGTTGCTACATGGCCATAATATTAATGTCCAATTCCTTTTTTGTTTATCAAGGAAGCTGTACATCCAGGATGGGGTTCGAACTCACGACCCCCTCCAACTCATGTGATCAAGAGTCATCGCCCCAAATGTCCAATTCTTTATCCAACAATTTTCCTGCTGATTTAAACATTAAGTGACAACCCTTGACTAAAGAAAAAATTACATTAGGGGGGCGCCTGGGTGGGTCAGTTGGTTGAGTGCCTGACTCTTGATTTTGCCTCAGGTCATGATCCCAGAGTCATGGGATCAATCCCCAGTATGGGCTCTGTGCTGAGTTTGGAGCTTGCTTAAAATTCTCTCTCTTTCCCCCGTAGCCTTCTCCCCTGCTCAAATGCCCCCCCATTCTAAAATTAAAAAATAAAAAAAATTACATTAGTGATATGAAACTCTAATTTCTAAATCTGTAATTCCATTTACACTTGTTAGCTGGCATTTTCTGTAAAGTAGAGATCTCTGTTACATGGTGGGACTATTAGATTACCCTGAAAAAGTTTCCTTTAAATTGCCATTGTTCAATGTAAGAAGCTGTGTAATAGCAGCCTCAGACGAGATGTTGGAACAGTTTAGGCCTTTTTAAAAATCCTGTGGTCACTGCAAATAAGATGTCTTGAGCACTTCCTCTGTATCAAGCACTGTGTGAAAGGCTTTATGGAGCCTAATTCTTAGGACAGTACACCGAGGTTTTAGAGATAGAAATGGCAATCTTGCATGGTAACATAATGTGTTAGAGTGACTCCTATGAGAAGTAAAAAAACCAGGATTTGAACCCCAATCAGTCTGAGCCCCAAATCCATGCTTGAATTCTTCTCTATGTTTTTGTCGTATTTTACTTAAAAACCAAATTGTATTTGTGATGCTGTTTGGAACGTTTCCCAGTTTATAACCAGTAGAAATGAAAACTACGCTTATCAATTTTCATGAGGTCTCTTACCCTCCTTTTTTTATTTTGTTTTTAATATTTTAAACAGTGTGAAGAAAACACAAATCTTCAGGATACTACCCGCTACCTCAAACTTCCCTTTTCCAAGGGCATCCTCCTTGGAAATAATCATCAAGCCATGAAGTCCACAAAGGAGTCTTTTTGGATAACATCTTTTCTCTGCTCCACAAAACTGACACAGAATGGTAATGTATAACACTGTTGTATTTGAAAGCCCTTGTACTTAAGTACTCATCTGACTTTTGGTAGGCATATTTAATAAACACCAGTGTTATATTTAAGAGCTTTGCACTAGAAAAATTGTCAATCCTTCTGTTTGTGATTTCCAGTAAAATGGAATCATTTGTGACCCAATGGTCTGTTAAACACGTGTAATTTAAGAAGCTCAAAAGTATCCCAGTATTGAAACCCAAGTGCGCAACCCTTCAAAACCCAGCTGCTTAAAAAAAAAAAAAAAAAGGAAAGAAAGAGGCAGAGACAAAGAATACCACTACCTAAGTCTCGCTTGTTTTATAGCTCCATAAACAGTGCTAATTGCAGGCTTTGGAATAAAGGCTGTTTTTTTGTTTAATTAGATGGATATTGCTTTTCTCTTCTAACATACTTTTTATGTCAGTGATTGTATAGCAAGTTATGATTAATAAAACAAGCTCTTCTCCTTGGAACATTGTCGTGAAAACATCATCTGTAATGAAGGAAGGAAATGAAACATTTTTGAGTTCGGCATGTTTGCCATGTAAGGCTTCTGGCTGGCATCCTGAATGCCATATTAATAAGTCAGATTCATTATGATGATGAGAATTACTTCATAATCAGGTATTGAATCTCATAAAATGTTCCTGGGCCTAAACATTTGTAAGTTCTCTTAGTTCTTTCTTCTATGTCACAGAACAGCATGTGTGGTAGGAAGTGTATTTCTTCTCTTAGAGCATAGCCTCAGAAAAGCAGCAGAATGTAGCACTATGGTGTTGGCTTCTTTTAAGAGACTTCTCAACTTCTCTTGCAGTGCTGCTATATTTATTTAGGATTTTGGCAAATGATTCTTTCACATTTCTATTAGTTTTTGTTTCTCCTCTTCCAAAAATATTTTTGGAGAAATATTTTTTTAAAAAAACAACAACTGTATTTTCAGTAAATTTGGTGGAAGAGAGCTATCACCCAGTTAAAAAATGTCAAGATGTTATCCCTCTTCAGTGATTAATGATTTTACTTAAATAAAAACCTCGCAGACATAACTCAATAATGTTCATAAAGCATTCACCAAATCTCAGTAGATTTTTGTGGTGACGGTCTACCCTACGGACATGATAAGAAAATCAGCCCGCTTTTGAGTCCCTTAGACAGAAATTTTATCTATCCTATGTGGATTAGTTGTGTGTCTGTTATAGAGTCTGGGTTCACATTTAACTGATTGCCTCTGGCAGAATAATTTCAGGTTGTATTAGTTATCTCTTGTTCTTGTAACAATTACTGTAAATTTGTTGGCTTAAAACAACAAAAATATATCATTGAGGAATTCTGAAGGTCTGAAATCTGAAATCCTTTTTATTGGACTAAAATCAAGGTGTCAGCAGAACCATACTTCTAGAAGCTCTAGGGGAGAATCCTTTTGCTAACCTTTTTTAGCTTCTAGGGACCACCTGCATTCCTTGACTCAAGGCCCCTCCTCCGTCTTCAGAACCAGCAGCATAGAATCTTTATATCTTTCTGCTCTGACCATCTTCCCTCTGTTTAGGATCCTTGTGATCACATTGGGCCCACTAGATATTCCAGGATAACCTCCTTATTTTAAGGCCTTTAACTTAATCACATCTGTGAAATCTGTTTTGTCATATAAGGTAAACCTATTCATAGGTATCAGCTATTATAACATTGACATCTATAGGGCCATTATTTGACCAACCACACAGATAATCCTAACAGTAGCTTATCTGCCATCAAAATATTTGACCCCGAAGGGGCGCCTAGGTGGCTCAGTTGGTTAAGTGTACGACTTTGGCTCAGGTCATTATCTCATGGTTCATGGGTCCGAGCCCCAGGTCAAGCTCTGTGCTAACAGCTCAGAGCCTGGAGCCTGCTTCAGATTCTGTGTCTCCCTCTCTCTCTTTCTCTCTTTCAAAAATGAATAAACATTTAAAAAATTAAAAAATTATATATTTGGCCCTGCAGACTTAATTTGTTCTTGTTCTCCACTTTAGGATGTTAGACAGAATTGTGAACATAAGACAGAACCAAATCCTAAAAATTAGAAGTTGCTACTTTGTAAAAGCAGACATTTTCAGTTAGATATGGATAAATAAAGCTATTCACAAAATCATTATATTAAACATCTCATTATATGGAAGGCAGTGCTTGGCTCATTTTTGGACACTAATAAGTGCTTAATTGTCATTTGACTTTGATTAACCTTGTCAGTGTAACACAGCTCAGAATGAAGCAGGAAATAAATACTGTATTTCAAATAGATGGGAAGGAGGAAGGAAGGTAGTTGATCTTCCTGAAATTTACATGCTAGGCACATATTTCTGTGTGGAAGTAATCCAGTTCCAAATTGAAATTAAATTGCTTTATATTCATTTTACTCAAATTGGAAAATATACAAATCCCATTTCCATTACAATTGGGCATTTAGCAAGTGATACGGTCTCTAGCAACAGTCTCCTATAGCAGATTTGTATTTCAGGATCCCTGAAGTGTGTCTGTCTGCACATGCTCTGTACCCCAGTGTAGTTCATGAACAGCATACCAAGGCTGGAACACCCTGTTGGACATCTGTGACTGCCAGATCAAGCAGATATTTTAAGATTCTTAAGAGTAGAGGTCAGGGAAGAAATTATTTTACTTCTTTATCTTCCTTGAGCTGTTAAACACAACTTTAAAAAAAAGTTTAAAAATAAAAACAGTGCTTAAATTTAGCCTAACAGCTGTACAGTTGCTGACTCTCTCACATCTCCTTCTCCCCCAAATAATGTGTAGTTCATTCACTCTTTTCCTTAGAGTGTGGTTTAAAAAAAAACAAAACAAAACAGGGATTATGTTATGCACCTATCTTCTAGCTCTTGGTAGAATAAGCATACAGTATACTCTTTAAAAAAAAAAAAAAGTTTATTATTGAGAGACAGAGAGAGACAGACCATGAGCATGGGAGGGGCAGAAAGAGGGGGAGACACAGAATTTGAAGCAGGCTCCAGGCTCTGCGCTGTCAGCACAGAGCCTGACTCGGGGCTCAAACTCACAAACCGCGAGATCATGACCTGAGCCAAAGTTGGACGCCCAACGGACTGAGCCACCCAGGAGCCCCAGGCATACAGTACTCTCTTAAATACTTATTGAATAGAATGTTTAAAATACACATTTTCAGTAGTAGGCCATAGTTCCTCGTTTGCAATGGATCTTCAGATAGCTAAAATAGAGACCTAAGAGATAACAATTTTGACTTAATTCTGAGCAGCTTGCACACGTGATTAATTACATCCAGATGAACACACTGCTTTATTCTCCCTTTTATTCCATGATGAGGAGTCTAGAGAGTCATCAGCTTCCTTTCAGGACAGGTGACTAGTCCCATCCCGATCCGATTGTCTGGACCACTGTCATCTGTTCTCCACCCCTGATGATGACAGTGCTGTTCCTGATATCCTACAGCTGCCTCTGGGGATGTGTCGCTCTGGCCTGCAGAGCCACCTTCTTCCTCTGCACACACTCCATTCCTCAACACTGGACTGTGCCCTGGACATCCTTGCAACAGCTTAACTCTGAGGGGCAGGCAAGAGAGCAGGGAGCCAGATGGAGTAAGAGGTGGAATGGAGGTTGAGTGGGAAGTGAGGAGTGGGGTGCAGGGAAAGTGCACTGGGGAACTGTAAGAGAAGATGCCCGAGACGGGAGGCATCCTGAAGTTGTTAGGTGCAGGCCGTAGGAAGTAAGTGGGAGGGAGGCAGCCAATAGACGGGAGAAGAATGCACCTGCTCCATCTGCCATGGCAGGTCTCACTCCATTGCACTATCTACTATTCTAAATATAACCAATCATTTTTTAAAAGGTTCCCAATCATACCTCCAGGATGTGTGAGTTGGACATGAATATTGAACATTTTCAGGTTTTTCCCTTATGAAAATATCGTAAATTTCTTTTTCAAAGTCATTATTTTAAAACTTCCCTTATTTTTGTAATTCTAAACCACCCCTGTTTGTTGTAGATAAACATTTCCATTTAGTACTAAATTTGTCACTATCCAGTCCTTTGTGAAGTTTTTCTCTTGAATCTGGCTCTGATGAAGGTTGTGTCTCTTTCCTCTTAAGATTCGAACACGTCTCGTCTCTTTTTACCACATCGCATTTTCTTTTTCATCACAACTACTTCTTCCTTGATTTCTTGTATATGTGTGTGTCTTTTAGGTTTTTGTGTCCATCATGGTCATTTTTGTCTCTCAGCAAGTCCCATTTGAGTTTCTTTTGAAATGAATGCTTTCAAGTGGATTTCTCACTAGTAAGCCTGGAAAAGCCCTCCTGGCTGCTTTCTTGGCTGTCCTACTCTCACAGACCCACTGAGTCCCGGGAAGCCAGCCCTGCCAAGTTCCTCTGCCTTTTGAGCTTCCTGCATACACAAGCCTTGTCAGTTCTTACTGCTTTCATTGGCTTCCAGACGCCACTGTCTCCTTGCACCCTCTGGAGACTGGTGAAGCTGGACACCATGTTCAGGAACCTTTCTAACTTCTGCCCAGGAAAGGCAAGGGAAGAATTTTTACCCTCACCAGGTAAAAAGGTTCTCAGAGGACCCTGCTAGACTCAGGCCAATGTATTGTCAGTTTAGGAAGGGGTGGAAAGAGCTTGGTCCTTCCCTTGCCCAGAATCTGCGATGGAAGATGGCCATGGAGTCCAGGAACTGGCCCTCTCAGGTCCCTGGGCTCACTAGATGATCTGACAATTGACTAAATCTGTCATCATTGTGCAGGCGACATTCTAGTCCTGCCAGGTTTGGGTCATATTTGTCAAGAAGACCTTTATTGCCAGGTAGAATTGGTTGCTAGGGAGAGTGCTATGTGTTGGGGGCACAAATATGAAGAAAGCAGATTCCTGACCCTCCAGAAACTCCCATTTTAATGGGACGAGGCAGGAAATGATTCAACAAATAGTTATCAACTGCCTGTTGTATACCTGCTCTCTACTGGGTACCAGGATACCATAGGGCCAAACTCAACATTTTTTTTTTCTTAGAGTTTACAGTTTAGTGGGGGCAAAGACAAACAATTGTAATAGTGAGGTCAGTGTCACTCTGAGGTGAGGGACAGTTAGCTCAGTCTAGAGGTTTCAGGAAAGACTTCTTGGATGAAGCAACAGCTGATCTGGGAACTGAAGGTTGAATAGGAGTTTGTAAGTCAAGAGCATTGGGAAGGGATAAATAATTAGAATATGCTGTAGTAAATGCTGTCTTAGAGAGTTAGAGTCTGGGGGCGGGGGGACCTGAAGCTTGAGTGACCAAGAGGGGTAGGCAGCATGTTTAAGAATCTAGCTTGTACTGGTGGAAAACTTTCATGTGAGGGACTGTTCTCTGCCAAGGCAACTAACCTTCCTTTTCTGTTTGGAAAGGTGATATGCTTGATCTCTTGAAATGGAGAACTCACCCAGACAAGATCACAGGCTGTCTCTCTAAATTGAAAGAAATCGATGGCTCAGAGATAGTAAAGGTATATGCTATTTTCTTAGTCCTCTCTTGGAAATTCATGGAATAAGGACTATTTGGAGGGGAAGAACAGATGATTTTTTATTTAGTAATTTACTTCTTTATCTAACAGTTTCTGCAAGATACACTGGATACCTTATTTGGAATTTTAGATGAAAATTCCCAAAAATATGGGTCTAAAGTGTTTGATTCTTTGGTGAGTTTAAATTTACTTTAATCATATCTTAACAATTTTGTCTCTCATTCCTGACTTTCATAAGGCTGTTTTTGAAATGTGCACTCAATAGTGTAAGAGTCACTTAAAAAGAAAAAAAAAAAATATATATATATATATATATTGATTTGCATTTAGTTTTATAAAGCTCAATTTTCTTTTTAGGTTCACATAATAAATTTGCTGCAAGATAGCAAATTTCATCATTTTAAACCTGTGATGGACACTTACATTGAGAGTCACTTTGCTGGGGCACTTGCATACAGGTAAGGCCTTTATCTGGTAATTGGTTTAGAAGCAGTTCCTTTTGAGCTTTTCTAGGCAGAACCATCAGTATAAGAAAATTTAAAGGAAGTGTAAGAAGAAATGAAGCCCAACAACTGAAGTGTCTCTTGAGTCAGTATCTTCCTTTCTCACACATCTTTTTTTAATGGCTGCGACTTACTTTGATTAAAAGAAATAAAAAAACCTTTCTGAATTCGATTCCTAAAACCTAAAATATAAAGTGTTTTTCTTCTTGTCTCTATTTCACTTGATACTCTTTTGTCCAAAATGTGTGGTTATCTCCGCTTAGCTGCCAAGAAGCCCATTTAATCACCGCATGCCTTGCCGATTCTGGAAGACTTTAGGAAAGAAATGTGAAAGGAAAACAGCCTTCACCATCATATCTTTTTAAACTCATTCATTCATTCATTCATCTGTTAATATTTACTGAGTGCCTACTGCATGCCTAATGCATGCTGATTAATGCGAAGACCTGGTTCCTGGCCACAAGTAGTTCAGCCATGGACTCTACCGTCTGATATCAGCTGCCATTCCTATCAGCTCAAATAACGCAGGCAAGGATAAAGTGAATGAATAATGACAAGCTGGAGCTTGGACCTGCCTCCATGCAGCCTCGCTGATAATTGCCAGAAGGCAACAGCTTCTCTCTGTGCTTTGTATAACATCTTCGTGGCCTTTGGCCCTGCTTAAGCACAGCCCTGGAATGTTCCCCAAAGTTCCTTCTCCCCATTCTAATACTGTCATTGCTATTCTGCCCATGTTTTTACCTTACTATACCTTAAGCGCCTATGGCCATGCAACATGCACAATCATGTATTCCCAGCGGTGTGTTAAAGGATTGAATCGTGTTTGCCCTTTTGCCCCCATCATGTGATATATAAAAGGTAGTAAGTAATCAAATAAGCATTTGATCCAGTTACCTTGGGTACTCCCTATCAAGGCATTTGAAGATTTATGCCTCCAGCGTTTAAATGAAGGGAGTTTTTATTGAAGACTTGACCCTCTGTCAACAGGATTTTTACAGACGGTGAATGAACCATCAGGGACAATTGGAAACATTGGCCAGGCTCTGCCATTCGGCCTAACATGCGGGGCCCTAGTGTGCGGAGTTACCACTTGCGACTGAGATTAACATTGGAAGCTAGAGAGGAAGGGTGTAATTTCTAACACTGGATGTTGGCCAGAGAGTAGGATAGTCAGTCCTAAAAAGACAGATAATGCCTGTGCAGTCTTCTCAGGCTGTGGACAGTCAGAAACTCACTGATGTGTTACCTTCAAAATAACACTCCTGGCAACTCCTGCCTGGTGGCGCATCCAGGTGTTCTTCCCCGAGTGAGAGAAAAGAGGAGACGTTTTTAAAAATTGCTCTGTTTTCCAGAAACCAAGAACTGAGCAATGTTAAAGGTAGCAAGACTGCAATCTTGAGAATTGTTTTCGTTTTTAATTCAATTTTTGTTCCTTAAAAAAAGAAAACTTGGCTTTTTTGAAATTCTCTTACAAAGGCACACTGATGGGAAGTTTTGTTCTTCCCAAAGGTCAGAGAATTGGCTTGATAAATCCATGGGAATGTGATTCAAAGTAGGGAGATGTTGCCTTATTCTTCCTTGCACTCCCTTTTTTTATAATGTTTATTTATTTTTGAAGTGGGGGAGGGGCAGCACAGAGCAGTCAACACAGAGCCCGACGCAGGGCTCAAACCCACGAACCATGAGATCATGACCTGAGCTGAAGTCAGACACTAAACCGAGTGAATCACCCAAGTGCCCCTTCCCACATTCTTTCCCTTTTGCCTCCAACTGAACACTTCATCCAACTTTCCACATGGTCATGGTCGTGGGGGAGGAAATCCCAATTAGCACTTGTTCAAGATTGACCATGACAGCCTACTTCAAGGCGCTTTCTTGGCCAGAGTCCTTTTCTCTGATACTTGTATTTACCCATTGGGAAGCTTTGCCAGAAACAGGGCCAATGGGATATGTCCATATTGAGAGAATCTCAATGGGAGGAAGTGTTTCTCTCTTCAGTTTCCAAAAGAGGTAGTGATGTTGATGTACAGATTCCTATTAAGCAGTTTGACAGAAAAATATGAGAAGGGAAGGGAAAAGAAGTCTCCTTGTGATAAAAATTTTGGATTTATTGGCTTTAACTGAGAACTAGACCAATTCTACCTTCTGTGTATTTCTCTCTGTGTTTTAGAGATCTCATCAAAGTTCTCAAGTGGTATGTGGACAGGATAACAGAAGCAGAACGGCAAGAGCACATCCAGGAAGTGTTGAAGGTAATGACATGCTGTCAATAACAGATACTGTAGTCTACCAGAGCTGTTGCATCATGATGCCTCAACTAATTGCTTTCTTCTACACAGACAGTAATTGGTGATGATACACTACCAGTGTTCCAATTCAACGATCTTAATCGGTTTATGCTCCTCCAGAGCTGATGAAATTGAAAGAAACTTTGCCAGGCTTGCCCACTGGAACCTGCCTGGGATTGAATTCTGAGCTCCAGGATACTTGGAGTGATGTCTGAGAGTGCCAGGATGGAGGTTTTATGAGAGAAGACCACAGATAGGCAGTTAAGCATGAAGTTCCTGGCTCTTGGTTCCAACACCCTGACAGAGGCCATTTGCGAACCATTTGTCTTAAATTTTGAGAGAGAATGGGGTAGCTTAGCAGGGATCACAGTGAGGAAACCTGAGGTTTTCCTGGGTCTCATGGTTTAATGCTGCCCACTTCTCTGGGCCTTTGTGCTCAGTTGTAAATGGAGCTGCTAATACCTTACTTGCAAACCTGTCCATAAGGAATACAGATTCTTCTTTTTTCTAATTTTTTTAATGCTTATTTTTGAGAGAGACAGAGCACAAGCAGGAGAGGGGCAGAGAGAGAAGGAGACACGGAATCCTTAGCAGGTTCCAGGCTCTGAGCTGTCAGCACAGAGCCTGATGCAGGGCTCGAACCCACGAACCATGAGATCATGACCTGAGCTGAAGTCGGACACTCAACAGACTGAGCCATCCAGGGACCCCAAGAATACACATTCTTAAAGGGATTGTTCAGTCACTGCTTTGAGAGTTCTCTGGTTCCCTGTTTGCTGAGTACCACTCTATTTGATACAGTAGAAAGAAAATAGACAGGTATACATTTTTAAGAGCAAGTATTTTACCAATTATAAATCACCCTAGTGTGATTGAAGGTAAAACGTTAAGTAGCAAGAGTATCTGCCAGCAAAGCACAATAATTTTTCAGAAATAGACCAGCATCTCTCTCTTAACTAAATTAAAAAACTATCTGAGGATCAAAAGTATTTAAGGCTCATACCTCTTGAGAATGACATAGAATTTTAAGATTATCTATATGTTTTCTCTCATTAGCGTCAGCAAAAAAAAAAAAAAAAAAAAAACTCTTCCCCTACAAGTAAATAATGTTCAAAACTCTCATGGGGTCTTAGTGTTTAAATCAGTAATTCAAAAATCTCATGTTGTCCCATGGTTTTTATGCTGTGTCATTGTTAAATACTCTTGGTTTCCTTTGAAACTAACTTTTGAAAAATTTCATTTTAAGGCACAAGAATATATTTTTAAGTACATAGTTCAATCTCGAAGGCTGTTTTCCCTCGCCACCGGTGGACAAAACGAAGAGGAATTTCGCTGCTGCATTCAGGAGCTTCTTATGTCCGTCCGTTTCTTTCTTTCTCAAGAGAGCAAAGGGTCAGGAGCATTATCTCAATCACAGGTAATTTTTTTTCATCTCTGCTGAACAGAACAAAAATGAGTCCAGTTGATTTGTTTTTACATAGCAGCATTAAGTGAATCCATAGCTCCAGTTCCTATTTGTAGCGTCAGCAACTTTGCAGACTTTTAAAGAGTCCCCGAGCTCCCGAGCCCCTGCAGAGCAGAAGTTAGGCTGCCTTTCCTCTGCCCCTTCTCACTCTTCCTGGGGTGGCTGTTGGTCTACAGCAGCCTGGGTTCAGTAGACACACTGTCACCATCGGCCTTGGGGAAGGAAGTTCACTGGAGTCGATTTGCTTCTGTTGTTTACGCCAAGCCTTGCACTGCATTTTAATCTGTCAACTTGAGACTCATTATATCAGACTTGGCTAAACTGCATGTTGTTTTGTTTTATTTAACTTGACCCTAATCGTCCTGGGACTGATCTTATATGACCAGTGCTGAGTGGCTGTTGCCACATGCTATTACCTGGAGTAGCTGTACGTGTTTTGTTTAAGAACAGGATTTATCCACTTTCCAAATAGCATTGCCTTGAATGTGTTCTCAGCGTTCATTCTCAATTATCTTACTCTACATTTTCTTAATCCTTCTTGTACACTTTTAGTTCTAATAAAACTTGAGTAAAAACTTGTCAGATGGAGAAGCAGCCTCTTTGCTGCCATCCCCTGGAGACTAGAAATTTATAATCATTGAGAACTGCGACATGAGGTGGGAGATTAGAAGACAAAACTAGATCCCTTTGAGTATTCTTGTAAGTTGGTGCCATTTGACATTTGGAAAGCTTTACTTATAATGGCAAAACACCGTAATGTACCGACCTCCGGTAATAGGACTGTGCTTTTTCTGACTTTTGGGAGACTATTCCTGTTAATCTCTTTTTGGCACAAATGGACTGATCTTACATCTGGGCAAGGATACAATTCATCCTCTTTTAATGACGTTTTGGCCTGTGGTGCCAAAGGTACATTCACTGTGCTTGCAGAACTTGCCAGGTCCCTCAAAGTCCAAGAGCCCACTAGCCAAACCCTCCTTTTTAGCACTTGATATTTGAAAAGGATAATCCAACAAGCTAATCATGTATTCCTTTAGATCAAAGTTCTTAGAAGCTTACTACTTCTATAAAAGCTGTTTTATTTGAGACTATTTGCCTTAAACCGTTACCACTTTCAGGGACAAAACTTACCTAATTCACATCTGAGAAAATATTCTCTTACTTTTAAGAGTAATCTTAAGTCACAGTTTCTCAATGCGATGCCTTCCTAGGGACTCAAGAGGTTTATTCCTACTCTAACGTTAGAGAAATACTTTTTTTTCCTTGGTTCGGTTTCCGCTGCATCCATAGTCACCCCAAGATGACATGGGGCGCTGTGGAGCAATATGGTGGAGAGCAGGTTTCCTTTTGTCTGTTTACCATATTGACTTGCACTGCTCTTGATTTTCTAAGTTCTGTCCCCAGTCAAGACAGTGAATCAACTTTAGTACCTCCATAGAACCATGTTTGATTTTTCCCTGGTTTTTTTTTTTTTTGCACTTAGTTTTTTATTGACATGATATGTAAAATGTATGTAAAGTTTCTGAATATCTTAATAAACTACTGAAGTCATTCTCTTATTTTGTGTACAATCCTTTACTTGTAAATTTTGATGTGATAATTTTAGTTTGATGCTAAGAGAATTCATGTAAAATGACAAAGTGGTCAGTTTTTTGGTTTTTTTTTATGCAAAGTGGACTTCTGTCCCTCTGTATTTTGGAAGAAAGAGGAATACTGTACACCTTTTCTCATTCCAGGCTCCCTTTTAACCCCACACCTTCTTAGCTCTCCCTTCTAGAAGGAAGGCATCACTAATCTGACCCAGTGTGTGACTTTTTCACTGCGGCATAAAAAATAACCATGTCCTCAGTGGCTTTAGGTAACATCCATTTATTAGCTCACAGTTCTGTAGATCAGAAGTTTGGTTGGAATTTTTGCTTAGGGTCTCCTACAGCCAGTATCAAGGCATTGGCCTTGATTATGGCTTCTTTGGAGGCTCTGGGTAAGAATTCGCTTTCAAAATCTTTCAGGCCTTTGGCAGGAATCAGTTTCCTTGTGTTTCTAAGACTGAGATTCCCATTTTTTTTCTGGTTATCAGCAAGGGGTTGGGGGTGGGAAGGGTGCTCTCAGCTTCTAGAGGCCATTCACATTCCTTCATATTCTCAAAATACCATTCTTAAAGCCAGCAATGATAAGTCAGATTCTTCTCATGCTTCGAATCTCTCTGAGTTCTCCTACCATGAGCTAGAGAAAACTTGTGCTTTATTTATTTTTTTTAAAGTTTTTTAATGTTTTATTTTATTTTTGAGAGAATCAGAGACAGAGCATGACCAGAGGAGAGGCAGAGAGAGAGGGAGACGTAGAATCCCAAGCAGGCTCCAGGCTCTGAGCTGCCAACACAGAGCCCAACGTGGGATTCGAACTCACAAACCATGAGATCATGACCTGAGCCGAAGTCGGCTGCTTAACTGACTGAGCCACCAAGGCGCCCCAGAAAACTTGTGCTTTAAATGCTCATGTGTAAGGGCTCCTGGGTGTTTCAGTTGGTTAAGTGTGTGACTTTGGCTCAAGTCATGATCTCATGGTTCGTAGGTTTGAGCCCCACGTCAGGCTCTGTGCTGACAGCTCAGAGCCTAGAACCTGCTTCAGATTCTGTGTCTCCCCCTCACTCTGCCCTTCCCCTGCTCATGCTCTGTCCCCCCTTTCTCAAAAATAAATAAACATTAAGAAAAATTTAACTGCTCTTGTGATTAGGTCAGGCCCATATGGATAATCTCCATATTTTAAGATCAACTCATTAGTAACCTTCATTACACCTGCAAAATCCCTTCCACTGTGTAACAACATAATGATGGGAACACCACCAGGAGACAGAGGTCTTAGGAGTCATCTTCAAATTCTGCCTATCCTGTCCAGAGACAAGGATATCCAGTGGTCTGAATTTTACTATTAAACTGTCTTAAAGACAAAAGCCAGTTTTCCTGCTCTGTTTTGCAGTTTTGCCTGTGGGCTACAACTCAGGGCCAATTCTCTCTTCTGAAGGCAGAGCAGCCATCCCAGAAAACCTTCCTGTTGGATCAGTTTATAATGCCCCACAGATCTGGCAATCCTGGTTCCACTGGGATGCGCATTTCGTCGTCCTGGCCTAAGCCCAGCTCACTAATGGCTCTTTGGGAGCCACAGCCCAGCAGGATTGCCCGCTCCCTCAGCTTTTGGAGCTATGGCTCTTGGTTTGTCCTTACACAGACAGATGTCTCCCCTAGAACCCCACAAGAAGAAGAGGAATGTCAAAAGGAGTTGAGGCCCAAGACCCTGCCCCGAATTCCCAGTAATTATCTTTCTCTATTCTCGTCTTGGCTCTCAGGAAGGTAAAAAAAAAAATTATGCTTTTCTTTTTATTTGCAGTACAAATCCTTAGCTTACGTATCTTGGTACAATGTCTTTATGCCCTTATCACAAGGTTCTTGTTTCTTTATCCTTTTTAATACATGTATCTTCACTGTGGGCACATTCAAATACTTTTTTGAAGAGCTAGATATGAAGAATTAATGGGTAAATAAAAAGATTCCTGAGGAAAATCGATGTAATTGACTTTTCAGTTATCAGAAAGCTGGGCTCATTTTATTGTATCTTGTTTTTTTTAACTTCATCTGTATGACTCAGCTCTCTGCAGAGTGAAATGATGGTTATATAAATACAGTCTTTAGCAGGGAATACCAAATTATCAATTTTAAATGTATTCAAGTAAATCTATAATGTTTAAGAGTCGAGGAGAACATAGCTGTTGATTGTAGCACTTAAAGCATTTTGATGGTTCTGGCATCAAAAACAGGTCTTGGCTCTTCTAGATATTTTTTCTGCTGCTGCATAGATAAATTCCAAAACCCATGAATTTGAATTTGAGTCTTGTGTTTGAATCATCAGCACATGTAGACACGACCTACTTTCTGTTGGTGTCAGATCTCATTGGTAAGCCAGCTAGCACTTGAATATCAGCATATTAGAAACATGTGCCTCCGTCCCCTACTTGATAGACCTACAGCTGGTTGACTCTTCCTTCCATTGCCCTCCTTTTGTGGAATTTAAAAGACTCAGCTTGTTTTAATGTACAATCCTGGCTCAATTTGTGCTCCTTAAGATTTGATATTAGCATCTTTTTTTTCTCCTTAAAAAATGATTATCCAGTTTCTTTACTTATATAAAGAATATTGTTCTTAGTGCACACAGTTCTGGAGTTACAGTAAATCTGAAAGCAACCTAAAGGTTTGTTATAATGATCTTTTCATTTTCCAGGTGATAAACTAAAAACCAAGGGGCTAAAATGACTTGTCCAAGGTCAAGGAGTTGATTAGAGGCAAAGCCAGTAGTACATGTAATCTAGGTCTTCTGATTCCCTGTCTTGTTTTTTTCTTGAACCATAACTTCATTGCTTTGGGGAGTCCTTGTGTTTGGTTTCTTCAAGGTAAATGAGATTTATATAAGCACTTAAGAAAGCTTCTCAAAAAAGAAATGAACTAGAAGTGACTGCATTCCTGGTCTTTTTTGAGCATTCTTTCCATTTGATCATGCCGCATTTTGCTGATTCTATGGGATTTTTTGCCAATCATTTTGTTAATGTCAGTGATTTTCCACAATTTCTCAGTTTTATTATATGGCACCCTTGCACATTTTAAAGCATTGTTCTCTTGTGCCACACTTTTTTTTATTAATTGCAGCCTTTTAGCTTAAGTAACAGATACATTTCACATTCATTTTTTTATAGCATTGAAAATTATTTGCCACAGTCTTAAACTCACTGACATTTTATAGCAAATTTCTCAAGATGTATCATAGAGTTGATTTAAATTTCTTCCTTTTAAGGCGGTGTTTCTGAGCTCCTTCCCAGCTGTGTACTCAGAGCTGTTGAAGCTCTTTGATGTCAGGGAAGTGGCCAACTTGGTACAGGACACCCTGGGCAGTCTGCCCACCATCGTGCATGTGGATGACTCCCTGCAGGCCGTGAAACTGCAGTGCATCGGCAAAACCGTGGAAAGCCAGCTTTATACGAATCCAGGTAGGGTGGTGACTCTCTTGAATGAAACCTTGTTTCTGGAAAACTATCACGTGCCTCCAGTAGTCACAGGTCAGCAGAAGCAATTAGAAAGAGAAAACAAAATTGCTTTCCAAAAGCATTGTGTATTTGGATTTATTAAGCACCCAAATAGAACAGTCTGGCTATTAAAGCTTTATTTCTAGAAAGAATGAAAGCTCTAATGATTAAATTACTGATTCTAATCACAGACTAGTTAGGACGTCAGGCATGCTTATTTTACCTGAGAGATTTCATTTTTTTGTTCAACAAAATTTAACATTTTATTTCAGAGATGCTTACAGGGATCTGACAGGATTCTTCTTTGCCTCTTTTGTTCTTAAAATTGTCCCTTCAATTTGTGTTCTGAAACCGAGTGCAAATTTTGATGTATTATCATTTTTAATTTTACCCTAATAGCAAGTGACCAGTTACTAAATTGATTTTGTCCTATCTGTTATTAAATCCCATTGCCTTTTGTTTTCTTCTAGTTTTTACTGAAATAAAGTACCAAACTTATTTTAAAGTTTAAGAAGTTTCTGTACTAGAGGTTTATCAATTTTGTTTATTTTTTCAAAAAACCAACTCTTGGTTTCATTGATCTGCTCAACTGTTCTTTTGGATTCGATATTATTTATTTCTGCCCTGATCTTTATTATTTCTCTTCTTCTGCTGGGTTTGGGG
>CM053559.1:64642629-64771465 GCA_028646485.1 Cryptoprocta ferox | reverse complement strand
AAGAGTTAGGGAGAGGGAGGGAGACAAAACACGAGAGACTCTTGAATACTGAAAACAAACTGAGGTGGGAAGGGGAAGGGGGAAAGGTAATGGGGGGTGATGGTCTTGGTGGAGGTCACTTGTGGGGAAGAGCACTGGGTGTTACATGGAAACCAACCTGACAATAAACTATAAAGTTTAAAAAAAAAAAAAAAAGAAGTTTCTGTACTATCACCAAATAAACTTCTAAAAATTGATGCTGTTGAGAATTATCTTTCCACATGAATGAATATGTGTGTATAATATTTTTGAAGTAGGATTTTAAATATAGATAACAAAACTTCCATTACATATTTTATTGTAAAATAT
Organism: Cryptoprocta ferox; assembly: GCA_028646485.1. NCBI lineage: Eukaryota > Metazoa > Chordata > Mammalia > Carnivora > Eupleridae > Cryptoprocta > Cryptoprocta ferox. Next base: position 64,771,117 of record CM053559.1, on the reverse strand, counting down.
TTTAAACATACAGACAAGAATAGAGTATCAGATGAGTAAATCATTAATAAATCTTTTTTTTATCATGCTACAAGATATAGCTCTAGTTCATTCTTTCTTATACTGTGGATGATATTCCACTGTGAACGAATTTATCATGGTTAATTTATTTTTTTCTGCTGTTGATAGACTATTTGTTTCTGGCTTTAGGTTTTTTTGTTTGTTTGTTTTGTTTGTTTTTCCTGAAATAATTCTTTGATAAATAAAAGAAAATTCAAACCTTCTCATTTCTCCCCAGGAAAACACATCTCATCCTGGAAAAAATATATTTCTTGAAGTGCTTTTCAAACTCTATTCCTCAGAGCCATAGAGGTTCTTCTGCAGTGATCAGGGCCTCCCCTGAGGGTTGGGAACAGGGGTGTGGGGTTGGGAACAGGGGTGTGAAGTGGAGAGGGTAAAGGTCCAGACCAGGTATCTGGTGTGACTAGAATACCAATTCTGCTTTCACCAAATGAAGAAAAGTTCATCCCATCTCAGGAATTGGTGGTTTCTGCCATATTTCTCCCTCACTGTCCAGATAATTCTTTGCTAGAATAGAATCTGACATCAAAAGGGCAATATATATAATGAAAATTGTTCTCAAATGCAAGGACATTATTTGAGAAGATTGTGTTCATTATATGCCTCTCCAGGATGTGATCTGTCTGTGGACTCAGTGCGTTGTTGATTACTGATGCTTAGTTGGCAGTACAGAAATCAGAACTAAAGAGATACAAAGAGAAGAAATTGTTCCAATCCAGGAGAAAAGATACTGAGTCTTTGTGGGAGGTGGTGAGATTATTTCTTGGGGTGCAGGTGGAAGGACTCAGGAGACCCAGGAAATGTAGATCTTGGAGGGTCTGTGCTGGTGACCTGGAGGAGAAGCTCAGAGCCAGTTTTGGGAGGTTGGTGACTGTCACTGTGATGCAAAGGAAGAGGAGGAGAAGAGGAAATCTGCCTCTTTTGTTATGTGGGACACTCCCCATGGAAGATGGTTAACAGAGAAACAACCTTTGAGAAGCAAAAGCAGCTCCTGAACAGTGGAATACCTAGAAGCACAAGATGCTAGTAAGAAGAAAGATTTCCATCACTGCTCCAGATTTCCATCACTGCTCCAGGGGGATGAAGTTTGGCTTGATGTTGAATGATTCACCATTGGAGAAAACAGAAACTTACCACGTATCAATGGCAAGGCACTTGGGGAACAAGGCCGTTGTCATGGGAAAAAAAAAAAAAATAGCAAGCTTACCTGAGAACTTCCCAAGGCACAATCTATGCTCTACTTAAATTACCTCAGACCCCACACTAATGGTAGGGAAACCTGGAAAGTATTTCTAGTAACTCTGAAATTCTAAATCGGAAACTATGGACTTGGATGATAGATGGAGCATAACTGTGTTGCCCAGTTGAAATATGAGATGTTGGAAGGAAAAGAAGATGTGTAGGGCAAATAGTAGGCTCCATAGATGGTGTCAACCGACAGGACAGGATGTCTTAGGTTGTAGTTAGGAGGAGAATGTGATACATCTCGCAAACATAGGCAGATTCTGTCTAACTGGAGGGCAAAGAAGAAGGACAATATAAAATAGAGCTAAGGGCATGAGGGAAGGGAGGCAAAGAGTCACATTAAAAGGAGTTCCAGTAGTGGTCCAACAATAGCAGGTAAAAGGCTTTAAGTCTAACCCATTGGATCTCTACTTATACAGAACAGAGGAAAGGTGGGGGGGGGGTTAGGGTGTTTGGAGACCCCATTTTTATCTTACATCCCCAGCAGTAACTATGTCCAAATGATAGGGAATTGGGTAAAAAAAAATACCTAGAAACTATAAACATGAAGAATTGAACAGCGTCACCAAAATACGGTGAAATCAGACTCATGTTTTAGATAGTTTTGGGGGTATGACTTTTCTATTACTACTGCAACAGTTACTGTAAATGTAATTAATGGTTTAAAACAACATAAACTTTGTATTTTACAGTTCAGTAGGACAGAAGTCCAAAATTCTTCCCCCTGGGCTAAAATTAAGGTGTCCACAGAGCTGCATTCCTTTGTGGAAGGTCTAGAAGAGAGTCTGTGTTTCGCCTTCTACAGTTTCTAGGGGCCACCTGCACTTCTGGGCTGGTGGCCACTTCCTCTGTCTTTAAAACCTGCAGTGTAGCATCTCCAGATTTCTCTGTGACTCGACTTTCTTGCCTCTTTCGCCTGTGAGGACCCGTGTGCTTACACTGGCCCATCCAGATAATCCAGGATAATCTCATCATCTCATGACCCTTAATTCAATCACTTCTGCAAAATTTATTTTACCATTACATGTTCACAGGTTCTGGGAATTAAGACACAGACATCTTTGGGAGACCACGATTCTGTCCACCCCATATGGGTAAAACAGACTCAAAAACAGGGCAATAGCTCAGCTGCATATGAGGAAATAAAAAAAAACTTTTTTAAATACTTAGAAATCTAGGTTCTTTTTAATTGAAAGTTTAAAAAATGAAACTCAGAAGTACAGTACTTGTGTCAGTATATATACATCTTGGCCAGAAGGACGTTACAAATAACACTTTCTGATTTAAAATTAAAATCTACAATAGGACAAGATAACGTAGAGATACAGACATTACAGGATGTCAACAGGATACACATTCAATCAAAGATAAACTACTTAGTTCTTGATAGTTCCCTTCCTCAGTTCATAGAGGACAGCGAAGACTCTTGCTACTCTGAGCTTAATTCTGATCAGCAAAGAAATGGCTAGTGAGATAGAAGTGAGAAGAATCTGAGAAAATGGCCTCATTTTCTGAGAGTTCGTAGTATCCAAAGAAAGGAGTCCAGAGTACAGTTGGCCCACACTTGTGAGAAAATAAATTTCAAAACATTTTGGAAAAAAAGACCTTAAATGTTACAAGCTCCCCAGAAAAGACAAAACATTCTTATAGTTTTCTTTGTGCTAGAATCCTGCCTTAGAGTTCTTCAGAGAAACAGATCAGACCAGATAGAGGGTGTGTGTGTATGTGTGTATGTGTGTGTGTGTGTTCAAGATTTCTTGTAAGGAATGAGCTCAGGTACTTATGGAGGCTGAGAATTCTGCTGTTGGTCAGCTGGAGACCTGAGGGAGCCACTGGTGGAAGTTCCAGTCCAGGTCTGAAGGCAGGAGAAGACGGATGTCTCTGCTCAACGGGCAAAGAGAGCAAATTCTCCTTTATGCCTCCTTTGGTTCACTTCAGGCTTCAGTGCATTGGATGAGGCCCACCCACATTGAGCAGGGCAATCTGCTTTACTGAGGCTACCAATTCAAATGTAACACCCAGGATATTGTTTAACCAAATTTGTGGGCACAGTCAAGTTGACCCATAAAAACCATCACAAATCCCAAGGAGAAAAAAGAGCAGAGGCAGCATGCATAGGAACCAGAATGATTATAGAATACTCCTGATTGAGCTTAGATTAAAAATTAATACAGAGAAGAGACAGAAAGAGGGGCACCATAGTATCCATAGATGGGAAAGAAAAAAAGTCATAGGAAGATTCAAGTCAGGTTGAGTTAACGGTCCATGGGCAGCTTCAGGAACCATTCCACAGCCAGGCAGAATTAGCCCTGTTAGTCACAACCCAAGGTCAGAGTCAAGGGCATCTGGCCAAACCTGATGGCCATAGCTAAGATTTGGAATCTCCATTAATTGGTATTTGACATCTAAGTCATCTGGGGTCTAAGCAGACATTTAATGTGTGAAAATTGAACAACTCGTTTTTTCCCTTCTCCTCACAATTCTTCCTGTTTCCTGAGGGCCAGGAAAGGGTCTAAATTTTGGAGAAGACCACTTTGGCAATTGCAGGAAGAGTAGATCTGAAGTATAGAGGTTGGGGAGGAAGGTGGAAGCATCACCAAAATCATAGTTGACCCTAAGTTTTATTTGTGTGAAAATCAGTGTAAACGGCAATCTTTAATATTGATTGGCATGAGTAAGCACATTACTGAGGAATGGTTGAAAGCTGTATCTTCTCATTTCTTGCATGTCACCCGTCCACATCTACACTGATTCTCAGGGGGTGGGGCACAGGGCAGGGATGTGTGTCTTGTATCCACTGCTACAAGCAGCTGCGCAATCTGCGTTCACATAATGGAGAGTAGCTACGTTCCCCTGGTGGCTCAGGGCGATCACTGCCAAAGGGAATCACTGCAAGCCAGACCGTGAGAATGTGCTGCCTCACTTCCTGTCTAAGCCAGGTTAAACCATGGAGACACAGAGGGCTCCATTTCTGCTGCCTTTCCTATCCAGTAGACTCATGGGGAAGTTCATTCATTTATTCAATAAATGGGTATTGTAGGCAGACCCCGTGGCAGGTATGATGCTAGAGATACTGTAGCAAGTAAAACATGCAGCCCCTGCCCTCAGTCTCCTGCTAGTCTACCCTGAAAGCTGACTTGGAACAAGGCGTTATGATTCGATAAGATGCAGCAGTTGTGACATGGAAAGGGAAGGAGGTCCTGTGCAGTAGGGAGGCATGAAAGAGCCTTGGGATTCATCCTACCCGCTTCACCTCAGCTTGTGGTCCATGTGCTGACAGCACCCTCAGATTTGTATTTCTAGGCCAGATACTTCTCCAAACCTGAGTAGCCATCTTTCCTCAGCTTCTCTACAGGGATGTCTCAGAGGCTCCTCAAATCCCTTTTTCCTCTAAGCCTGTTCCTTATGTCTCAGTATATGGCAGCACCAACCCCTGGGAGCTCCGAGCCATCCGTGAAACCTTCTCCCTTCTACCCTTCATCTCCACCTCTCCAGAGACTACTCTTGGGCCTTCATGGCATCCCACATCTGCGCCTCACCCTGAGCAGCCACAGGTCCACCCCACACTGCCGCTTTGCCTGCATGCCCTTGGGCATGTCCAGACTTGCTTCCCTTTCCTTTCAACCATCCATCTATGTTGCCAGAGTTCCCTTCCAGAAACACACCAGATGATGTCACTCTCGTCTCTCTTGCTCTCATCCCCTGGTTGTGTTCTGTTTTGAGGACACAGAAGAAGATTGATTTTTCGGGCCTTGTCACCTCACCCTCCCCACCTGCCTGGCCATGTTTCCTTGTGTTTCCCTCTATTTGAACCCACACTTTCCTGCCCCTCTCTGATCCCAGGTGATGCTCATTCACCCTGCTGGGCTCACTAACTCACTTTGTGAAGCATCTCCCGTCTGCCCTGCTCACTCAGTTCTTGCTCTCATAATAAGCTTTTTTTGCTTTCTGCTTCTTGGATCACGTGTTAGGGCTGTACCTGAAAAAAAGAACTGGATTTTAATTGTTTAAAGACTGTCTTCATCCCTTGCTCTACAAGGAAAACCCCAGAGTACAGGAACTTGATCTATCCTGATCATAATGAATCTCCAGCTTCCAGAACTGTGCCTGGTGCATGGTAGGTGCCCAGTAGAGGTTTCATGAATGAATGCTATGTACTATGTCACACACTAGGAATCAGGATAGAGCAGCAATCGGTATCAAATAAATGATATGCATAAAAAATCTTACTGGAAAAGCAACTTCTGAGCTAAGGATGAGCATGAATTTTACAACAGAACATCTTGGGCTGTGGCAAGCCCAGACCAGAAGCAGAGCACAGCTGATAGAAGTAACAAGTGTGCATCGCATCTCTTGGGCCTTAGAAAGGGTGCCCCGTGGTGGAGGCATCCAGGGTGGGATTAAATCTGGTGAGTGAGCTTTAAAAACCGCACTCACAGATCATCTCTAGGCCTCTACTGTTGTTTTCCTCTGTGATCCTCATGTTGTCTGCATGAGAACGTAGCCCCTGGGTATGAAAGGCTCATTTGCAAGTTGTGTTGCTATCTGTGACAGTGCCATTTCAGTTACTGGTGGCTACCAGCATTTCATAGCTGCTTCTCCTCCTTCCTCGCCCACACCCATTGAGAATTACTAATGGGAGCTGGCTTTATCCACTCAGGTATGTACTGGCAAAATAAAAAGTAAATGAGAGTCACTCCTTTATACACTGCACGAGACACGTAACACAGTGAGCTTTGAGATGTAGAATATGAGCGTGTCGACCCTTTCAAGGACAGAAACTGCATAACAGATTCTATTGCTAAATGTATGGGAAGTGGGTGAGTGTTTCTTTTTTTCTTGGGTCCTGCTTGATGAGTCCAGGTGTTTCCTTTTAAAGGTAAGAATTAGCATTTTAACCAGTCAGCATGTTTGGCATTTCCCCACCGGTTGTATCATTTGCATTGGCTGACATTGCCCTGGTAATGGAGAAAAAGCAAATCTGCAATGTAGGTAGTCCTATATTTCTTTCTATGCACACCACACACGAATTATTTGTCTACCTGACTTGCTTTTTTGTAGTAGGTATTCTCTTAACAGTTGGTTGCAAATTGAATTTTTAGAAATCAAATTCTGCTAGCTGCAGGAACATAGATAAGATATCTAATCTATAAGATTAGAACAGATAAGCTTTATCTTCTGTTCTAATTAATCATCACAAGGCAGTGACTCCTGTCATGTAATTTGTTAGTTTCTTTTTCTTGGTTCTTTTTGTCAAGTAATTGATTTATAAATAAGCATCTAAGTTTCCTGGTCAGGCTTACTGTTGAAAGGAAGTCTGCAGTGAATTATTTCACAAGTTTGGATTTTAATGTTCTGTGTTGCTGAAACTGAAGAATGGCTGTGCCTTCTGTTGTTTGTTGTGATGGTAAACCTATGGCGCCAAACCTCCTCGTGTTGGTAAACCAGTCATGCAAACACTGAAAATGGTGCTTTCCCAGCTGTGAATATTTTGCATGCTCTATGATTTTTGTTAGGATACAGAATCATATATTCTTTTATGATATATGACATCTTATCATACTGGCTGGGAATCCGCTACAGTGCTGAATTGAGTTGGTGAGGTTGGCCATCCTTGCCTTAATTTTGATCTTAGGGAGAAAGCATTCAGTCTTTCACTGTTAATGATTATGTTAGCTAAAGGTAGGCATTTCATTAATGCTCATTATCAATTTGAGAAAATTACCTTCTATTCTTAGCTTCCTGACAGTTTTTATCATGAATGGATGCTGCGTTTTGCTCATTTTCTCAACATATGTTAATATGGTGAATTAATGTTGATTGACTTTCAAATGTTATCCAAACTTGCCTTCATGATAAACCTTATTTGATCATAGTGTTTATATATAAGTATATATGTTTATATATAGAACTAGATTTATTTTGCTAAAATTTTATAAAGATTTTTGCATCTATGTTCATGAGAGAGCAATCTATAGTTTTCTTGTAATGTCTTGGACTAATTTTGGCATCAATAATGCTGGACTCATAAAAGAGTTAGTTTTGTTCCCTGTTTATTTTCTAGGAGCATTTTTGTAGACATTTATATGATTTCTTCCATAAATGCTTTATAGAATTCATAGAAGCCATCTGTGCCTGAAATTTTTCTTGTGGGAAGTTTCTGAACTATAAGTTCAATTTCTTTAGTAAGTATAGAGTTATTTAGGTTGTCCATTGTTTCTTGAGTGAGTCAAGTTGAATTAGAATTTATGTGACTATAAGATATATGGGTTTTAATAAAAATCAGGAATAATCTTTCTAAATTGTTGCAGAGGTGACATCATTTAGAAAACCAAGCCAATCAGGGCACCTGGGAGGCTCAGTCAGTTAAGCATCTAACATTGGCTCAGGTCGTGATCTCACAGTTTGTGAGTTCAAGCCCCACATCTGGCTCTGTGCTGACAGCTTAGACCCTGGAGCCTGCTTCAGATTCTGTGTCTTCCTCTCTCTCTACCCCTCCCCCACTTGCACTCTGCGTCTCTCTCTAAAAAATAAATAAACATTTTAAAAAATTAAGTTAAAATAAATAAAGAAAGCCAGGCAGATTGGGGAAAGGAGCTAGGGCATTTGCAAGTGGGCACATCCATAAATAATAAGACCATTATAGGCATAACAGTAAATTTGTGCTTATGGTATCCTGTTGAAAAGTAAACACTCAGGACAATAAGCATACTTGTTACTTTTTCAAAAGATTGAAATATATATCCCATAAGTCAGTTACATTACTATTTTAAATACTTATTTAATGACAAACTGGGGATAAATATAAGACTTCCAGTGGATGGAGGAATGATCCTTGTACAGTCAAAATTCATTATTTATGGATTCCCTTACTAAAATGTATTCGTAACCTCAAAGTCAATACTTATGACCCTCTCATGTTCATTCGTGAACATGCACAGAGCAGTGAAATATTTGAGGAGCAGAACACACACATTGCCAGCTGAGATCAAACAATGCAGTGCTCGCTGTGTTCCTTCCCTTCCGCTCTCGTGCAGGGCTAGTTGGAGGATGGAGCAGTAGGGGGCAGTGCAGCGCAGTGCAAGAAGCTCAGCTCTGGGGACAGTTGACAGAGTTTGAATCCTAGCTGTGGCCCTTCTTCGTGGGGTGGCCTCAGGCAAGTCACTTACACCTCTGAACCTCGTTTTCTCTTTTATAAAATAAAATAGAATCTACCTGGATGAGTTGTTTTTAGAATTTAATATTGTTACCTCTGTGGGATATGCCTCATATATTATACACATGTATATTTCCCCTAGGAGAAATGATTCATTGTTTGTCGTTTCATCGTTTTCCAGTGACTTGTTAGAACTTAAACTACCAGGAATAACAAGAATTGACTGTATTTTTTTTTTCCCCTGGTGAAAGTATGCAAGTATGATTTTCAGATGTTTAACAAACCTTGCTTTTAAGATAAACAGTACCTGGTTGTGAAGTAATACATATTTTACATATTGCTAGAATTGATTTGCTAAAGGTGTAAAAAGGGTTTTTGTATCTGTGGTTGGTAAAGGAATTTAAAAAAAAAAAAACATGGGAGAGGAGATGACAACGCATAAATCTCAACAGTTTTTACAAAGATGAGTGGCAGCTGACAGCAGATGAGAGAGGGCTGACACACACAGGTGTGTGGAATTGGAGTAGAGCCAAGAACAGGCTAGTTTACACTACAGAACCACAGAAGGCACAGAGCAGTTTCAGAAACAATCAGGAATTGAAAACAGCAGGTATTCAGGAGCACCTGACTGGCTTAGTCAGAAGAGTAGGTGACTCCTGATCTCACACGGTGGTGAGTTCAAGCCCCGCGCTGGGTGTAGAGATTACAAATAAATAAATTTTACAAAAACGAAGAAAAAGAAAATTCTAGGTATCTGAAGATTAAGGGTGCTAGAAATATAAAAATTGAATAAAAAGTCCTTAGAAGGAATAGTCAATTTAACCAAAAATGAAAAGTTTACTCTCTAAAGAAAGTGAATGAGATGTGCCTAGATTCAGGAGATCAGGCCCTGCTAAATTTGAGAATGAGGCTCCACACCATAAACAGCGTCTCACAATTAAACAAAGACACCCCCACCCTCCCCTTCCTTTCTTGATTTCAAGTTACTAAAAGATGATGGTTTCATGCTCCCCAGAGAGGAGTTTGACAGATTCCTCTGTAGAGAAACTGACTAGCCCAAGGAAAGGCATCTCGGATTCTGAAATTTGGGGGTCCCCTGGTGAAACATCTGGATGCCTTCCCTCTTTACTGTGAAGCTTCGCCAGTTTACAAGCTTGCCGAGGCACTGTTGTGGCCCCCACCCCAGTTAGCATGTTAGTGCCTTGCTTGTAAAGACAGACAACAATTACCAGATACTGTAGAAAATCCTTAAATGTAAAAGCAGAATCCAAAATGAAGAAACAGAAAAAAGAACTTGAAAGAAAAAGATAGAAAGGAGAAAAAAAATCACAAAATTGTCTCCTGACTAACCCAGAGAAAATAGTGCATCCATGAAACAAGAATGAAACTTGCTGTAAAAAGACATCATACAAAGAAACAAACAGGAAAGGCTGCATAATGAAAATGGAACACTTCTTTGAAAATTATTCAGAATTTCCTGATGGGAGCAGCAGAGCATGAAAGCAAGTGTGGGGCCCTTCTGAGCACAAGGAGCTGTGTGGTGGCACAGGTGGAAATAAGAAAGAACTCTTGGAGATTAAATATAGGATAGCAAAAATAAGAAAATTGAAAAGAAGAGTTGGAAGATAAAGAAGTTGGACAAAAAGATGAAGAAAAATCATGAAAAGAAGATACTTTAACAGATTTCATGATGTCAGTGTAGTCAGAGTTCCAGACTGAAGAGAGAAAAAAAAAGAGAAAAGGAAATAATCCTAGAAGTACTTCAAGGCAAGATCCCAGCGCTGTAGGACATGAGTTTTTGTAGGTTTCAAGGGCCGAAACAAGACACGCAGTCATGAAATTTTGAATTACCAGGAGTAATTTCCTGAAAGATTTCAAAGAGAGGGAAACAAAAGTAAAACAAAGACTTGGTCATGTGCAAAGCACTGGAAATCAGAATGGCAGCAAATGCAAAATGTTAATTTAGTCAGGAATTGTGATAGAAAATTTTTTTTCAAGAGTGGGTCTGGGCGCCTGGGTGGCTCAGTCAGTTAAGCGTTCCACTTCGGCTCAGGTCATGATCTCATCGTTCGTGGGTTCGAGCCCCACGTCGGGCTCTGTGCTGACAGCTAGCTCAGAGCCTGGAGCCTGCTTCAGATTGTGTGTCTCCCTCTCTCTCTGACCCTCCCCTGCTCATGCTGTCTCTCTCTGTCTCTCAAAAATAAATTTAAAAAAACATTAAAAAAAAAAAAAAGACTGGGGAGAAGAAAAGAGGGTAAGGAAGGCTAAATTTTCACCTACTGTAGTAAGAAGTCAATGGATGGTCAGTCTCAATAAAAAATCAGAAAATGGCTAGCATGCCATTTAGATATTTGGAGGTAAAACAGACCATTAAAAAAATAACCTATTTTCAGTGTAAGAGTCAAAGACTTCTTGAGTGCAGGAATTATGGACTAGGGAAACAAACTACTTTTTTTCAATACCAATCATGTACCTTTCACTATCTGTGTTAATCGTTTCACCAGTACAGTTAGAGTAGGTAAGGATGTGTGCAACGTTGGTGTGGCCCTCCACAGATGTGACACTAACGCTTCTGTTCTCTCCAGATTCCAGGTACATTCTCTTGCCTGTCGTGTTACATCACCTCCACATGCACCTGCAAGAACAGAAGGACCTGATCATGTGCGCACGTATCCTTAGCAACGTATTTTGTCTCATCAAGAAAAATAGCTCAGTGAGTAAATACGGATCATAGTATGTAGTTCCCATCAAATGGCTTCTGGAAATAAAAATTCTAAAGTTTTCAGAGAAACCACACTGAAGAATAACCCTCTGAGACTCTCGCTTTTATTTCCAGCTGGGTTGGACATTTTGTTCTTCCTCTGAAATATTTTTTTTAACCTTGTGAGATTGATGTAACCCCAAATAACCTCCTAAACTTGTATTTTGAGAAAGAACTGAATATCCAGTGAGAAAAATTAGAAATCTCAAAGCCTCCCACATGTGTCTTTAATCTTGATATGATGAATACTCTGTGGCAAGAATAAATTACTGCCTGAAAAGTGAAATCTTTCAGGGCCCATCCTGTGGAAGGCTGCATGGTGATCCTCAGAGCTTGGCCATGGCCCATGGGACCTGTCCCACAGAAGTCGTGGAAGCAGAGGAAAGGCCCAGGAGACCGAGGGTGTCTTGCACTACAGTCTTTACTCAGGCCCAACAATAATCAGTGAATTGTCAGTGGCTTTGGGAATGCCTGTGGATGTACCTAATTCTTGATGCAATACATTTGCATTAGAGGATACAGGGCAAATAGAGGAAAATCACATGCTTTACTTAGAAATGAGGACAGTACTTTGAGTATTCATGTCCATGGCTCATAGGGCTGATAGGACACCACATGTAAAAGGTGTGTGACTTGGCATTTGCTCATCTCTGACAGCTTGTACAGAGCGGTGCTGAGACTCCTTTTCCTCTGCCTCCCTGCCGTACGCAACATAGTTTCCCCATGTTGTCACTTTTAACTTAGGATCACCTTCTGAAGGGCTCAGTGGTGAGCCGGCTTGGGGGTCCAGTGGACGGACATAATGGAGAGAGGGCCCCCACACTGTGGGAACAAAGTTGGCACTTGAGAGGAAAGGGCCAGAAATACTGTGTATAAAAGTGTAATAAGAGAGACCTGCATGGGGAGGGACGACTGATTTTTAAACATCCCTGTTATCCCAGGCCCTGAGGGTGGTTTGGGACTGGGTCGAAGAGTGACGACAGGGAGAGAATGATAATTTTGCTTTAAAACTTTTCAGTATCATTCAGTAAAGAATAGCTCTGCTGTGACTATTTCCAGTATTTTTATAAACCGTAATTCTGCTAAGTGAGATAGCTCACTGTAGAAAACTGAAAACAAATGTCAGCAGTAGTAGAAAAGACTTTTTTTTTAAATGTCTCCTGTCTATTTCAGTTTGGAAGTTAGAGTCAGCTTTTGGACTTACCTGATAGGAATTCACAGCAGAAACTCTGCTCTAAAGGGGAAACCTTGGTAGTTTTCTTGGAAGTGTAAGAAAGTTTATCATAAAACTGTGGTCAAAAAGCTCTTTCAAATTCACACTTTGTAAAAATTTTTGCCTATTTGTCTGTTTGTTTGGAAGACAGTCTCCTTGGTAGAGAGCCTGAGTACACAGAGTTTTGTCTTGCGGATGTAATCGGAATCCAACTCTGCTACATACAGTCAGAGCAGAGCCACTTGTGTTTCTTTCTCAAGTCCTGGGGGGCTTGGATAGTATTAATTCTGCTTCAAGGAAGCAGACCCCACCATGGCCACTGACATGAGGTCCAGTCTGGAGCTCATGGTGTTCATCTACACTGAATGTTGTTTGCTCACCTTACCTATAGAGCTTTTTAAAAGTCATTTTGATAGGAATAGTTGTTTCCACTTAAAATAGAGTTTTAGAAAATAACTGCAGCTCAAGAAGAGTATATGTAAGCACAGTCTGAAAGAAAAAGAATTAAGAACTTGGGCAACTAAGAGGGACTTCCAGTGAGGAATCAGACCCAGAGAGGCATCTGACTTGGCCACATCCCACACTGGGTTAGTGCATAGCCAGTGCTCTGGAGTAGTTTTATGCTTTCCAGCGCGTCACCCCAGCTGTTCATTGGCACCACTCAGGCACCACTGCACAGCCTAGTTGGGTACTCTTGGGGAGTATTTCTATATACTTTATAGATATATATAGATATATAGAATATCTATATATATATCTATATATATATATCTATATATCTATCTATATAGATATATAGATATATATAGATATATAGAATATCTATATATATAGATATATAGAAAACATATATATATGTTTTCTATAATAGAAGGCCATTTACTAAGGTGACATAGGTGAAGTGCAGGTCTGTCAAGTTCTCCAGTTCTCTTTTTGATTCCTGATTTGGAAATGTGTTGTTCCCCCGCCCGCCTTTTCCATTACAGAGAGATTAATACATATATTAAGCCACAGTCGCTTGAACTCCTTATTTCTTTCTTTTAAGGAAAAGTCTGTGTTGGAGGAAATCGATGTGATAGTGGCCAGCCTACTGGACATCCTGCTGAGAACCATATTGGAGATCACCAGTCGACCTCAGTCATCCGGCTCCGCGATGCGGCTCCAGTTCCAGGATGTCACTGTAAGATCATAAAGCAAATGGCACATGCAACAGAGCATTGTCATGCTTGTAAAAGCTTCAGTCAGTTTGAGGGTGGATTACTGTAGGAATCTGGGAAATCTGGACTTGGGGGAGTGAGTAACCTGTGTGCATTTCAAATATAGATGAGGCTGCTTTCATTTTGCCAGGGAATAAGAAGCATTGTTTATTTAAAAAATCATGGATTAAGATATGTTTAATTTCAGAAAGCCAAATGTGTTAATAGCTCTCACTTTGCCCAATTTAAATTAACCTGTGATTCTATGTCCCCAGTCCTCTTGACAGTGTTTCATTCTCATTTCATCCATCAAATTGCTTGAGGAAATAAGAACAGTGAAATTGAGAAACAGTCAGAGATCCTGAGTTTTAATTCTGGATTTTTCACTGTGAATAGTAAGGATCTTAATTGGGGGAGGTCTCAGTTTCCTCAGCTATAGATGAGAAAGTTTGACTTGGTAATTTCTAAGTAACCTTCAGGATCCACTATTTTATGAGTCCACTATAATATGATTTATAAAATATTAAGAAATAATGTATCTGATAGCTTATGTATATGGGTACATTTTCATGTGTGTGTGTCTATAGAGAGAGATGGGTAGATGGATTTCTATTTAAAACTCAAATTCAGTTGACCAAGAATGGTATCTTTTTTTTTTTTTTTTTAGATCTGATGACTATTCTTCAAAACATCAGAAATGGTGGTAGCTACTGTAGCTACCACAGTATATTTATAAATTCACATATATTTACACAAATGTCTTTTTTGCCATTATTTTTATAAATGATTATAGAACCTCTGTCTTAAGAATATTGCCTAACCCTTGATGAAAATAATTTTTATTTTTACTTAAAAAGATAAAAAGTGGGCCCTGACTCTCCTACCAAGTTCTCCTCACTATTTCAGGATGGCCATCTTATGTTGAATTTTATTTTCTCTGCTCTCAGAGCTGAGGTTCATCTAAGGAAACCAAGCTCTGAGTTTGGGAAATAAAGTTAAACTCTTTCTTTTAACAAACTAAGTTAATAGTAGTATGAAAAACTTCCTAATACATGCAATAGCTGTACTGCATCATTTAAACAAAAAAAAAGCAAGTGATTGATATCTCAATTTCCTGTGGAAAATGGTACCTACCTCATAGGGTTAGGTTCGTGTATTTAGTGCACTACTTGGTCCATGGTAAAGACTCAAAACGTGTTGTTGTTGTTTAATACTACTGGAGTCTATTTTTGGTTTGAAGGTTTGGGGGGGTTTTTGTTTTTTGTTTTTTTTTTTGTTTTTGTTTTTGTTTTTTTAGTGTCTACTTATTTTGAGAGACAGATGGACAGAAAGAGCACAAGCAGGAGAGGAGCAGAGAGAGAGGGAGACACAGAATCCAAAGCAGGCTGCAGTCTCTGAGCTGTCAGCACAGAGCCCGACCTGGGGCTCAAACTCAAGAATCATTTGATCATGACCTGAGCCAAAGTCGGCCACTTAACTGACTGAGCCACTCACACGCCCTGGCTTGGGGTTTTTTATATTGAAATTTTTTGTTTTGTCCTTTCATATTGTTTCTTTTTATAATGTTTATTTTGAGAGAGTTTTTACCTGTGCATGTGCTTGTGTGTGTGCAGGGGAGGGGCAGAGAGAGAGGGAGAGAGAGAGAGAATCCCAAGCAGGCTCCACGCCATCAGTGCAGAGCCCCACGTGGGGCTCAGTCCCATAAATGAGATCATGACTTGAGGCCAAATCAAGAGTCAGACACTTAACCGGCTGAGCCAAGCATGTGTCCCTTCTTTCATGCTTTTTAAAAAAAAATTTTAAATGTTTATTTACTTTTGAGAGAGAGAGACAGAGCATGAGCAGGGGAGGGGCAGAGAAAGAGAGGGAGGCACAGAATCTGAAGCAGGCTCCAGGCTCCCAGCTGTCAGCACAGAGCCTTACATGGGTCTGTAACTCATGAACTGAGAGATCATGACCTGAGCCGAAGTCTGATGCTTAGCTGACTGAGCCACCCAGGCGCCCCTCATGTTTTTTTAATTAAACTTTTTATTCTGTGATAATTGTAGAATAATATGCAATTGTAAAAATTATTACAGAGTTGTAAGAAATATTACAGAGCTTTTACCCAGTTTCCACAATGGCAATGTCATAGAACTATAGGACAGTATCACAGCTAGGATATTGAAATTGATACAGTCAAGACACAGAATATTTCCATCACCCTAAGGATCCCTCATGTTGCTTTTTTATAGCCAAACCCACTTCCTTCCCATTTTCACCTCCTCCTTAACCTGACAATCACAAATCTTCTCCATTTTTGTAATTTTGTCATTTCCAGCATGTTGTATAAATGCAGTCATACAGTATGTAACCTTTTGTAGTAGGCCTTTTTTTTTATTTTAAACTCTGCATAATTCTCTGGAGGTTCATCCAGGTTATTATGTGTGTGTGTATATATATACACACACACATACATATATATGTAATATATATATTTGTGTGTATATATATTTGTGTGTATATGTGTATGTATATATATATACACACACATAAATATATAAACATGTATTTAGTTTGTTCTTTATTATTGTTCAGTATTGCTCAGGTGAAGGACACCTGGGTTGTTTTCATATTTTGGCTATTATGAACAGAGCTCCTATAAATGTTTCTGTGTCAGTTTTTATGTAGGCATAAGTCTTCATTTCTCTTGGATAAATTCCTAGAAGCATTGTTGTTGAATTGTATAGTAGTTGCATGTTTGGTATTTAAAGAAACTTCTAAACTGTTTTCCATAGTGACTATATCATTTTACATTCTCATATATGCAATATATGAATGATCCAATTTCTCAGCATCCTCTTCAGCATTTGGTGTTGCCATTTTGTTGTTGGTGGTGGGGCGGATGCATTCTGTTAGATAACTAGTAATTTATTATGATTTTAATTTGCATTTCCCTAATCGCTAATGATGCTGAACATCTTTTCATTGACTTGTCTCCTATATATCCTCTTCCATGAAATGCCTCTTCATGTCTTTTTTCATTTTCTAACTAGATTGCTTTTGACTGTTGAAATTTGAGGGTTCTTTATGTATTTTAGATACTAGTCCTGGGTTGAGAATGTGGTTTCTACTTTTTCCCTTTCTATAGCTTGTTTCCTCATCCTCTTAACAAGGTCTTCTGCAAAAATTGTTAATACTGATGAAGTCCACTTTATCAGTTTTTCCTTTTATGCATCATTCTTGTGATGTCAAGTCTAAGAATTATTTTGTCTAGGATAAAGTTTATCTCCTAGGTTTTTTTTTCCTAAAAGTTTTACAGTTTTGTATTTTACATTTAACTCTTTGAGCCATTTTGAGTTAATTTTTGCATAAGCTGTGCCAGCTAATTCTAACATTTTATTATATCGGTGTGGACATAGATTCAGGCCTTTTTCATTCAATTTGATACCTTCCTGATTCTTGTTATGATAAATGACTTTCAATTGAAGTCTGGACATTTTGATTTTATAAGACTCTGGATCCTGCTTAAACTTACTGTTTCAGCTGTCTTTCCGTGATACCACTTGGCAGCAGAAGGGAGAGGTACTATGTCCAGATGTAGAAGTTCGTATTCCCCATATTGTCTTCAATACTGACCATTGGGCGTGAAAGCACCTACTCCCTATTTGGCTATGTCTCAGAGAGGTACTAGGGCATCTCTGCACAGCTTCGTGAGCCTGGAAGTCTCAGCTCCACATTGGTGTGAGTGAGGTCAAAGTTTTTGTGGCGTTCAACTGGACTGGAGCATTTATGACTAAAAGTTTTGTCTTGCCAAACTGTCCCTTTCTTGATCGTTTGGCCAAAGAGTGTAGGCTTTTGTTGGTAATTTTTGTTGTTTGTAAATGTCCATGTTTCAGGGTGGCCAGCTTCTACAACTCCAGGTGTGGGATATCGGAAGTAGAAAGAAAACCCAAAGAACTCAATACTATGTTCCTCAGGTCCCAAAGTCCCTGGTCAGACTGCTCTCTTTTCTCTACCTTCAGACTCTTCTTCTGTTTTATATGTGATAGCAAGGTTTCTAACATCACACTTAGCAGGAGGAATAAATAAAAGTGTATCTACCCCATCTTCTCCAAAGCAGAAGAAAATTGTCCTTCATTATGGTTTTGATGGCAACATTTTAACTGATGCCTGGCAATACAGCTCTAACACGGTTTTAAAATGATAGTAGCCAGCAAACAAAATCAGAGCAAAGCTGAAGGTGGATAAAGACAGCCTGAGGTCAAAAGCTAAAACACCTTTTTAGAGTGTTTGGGATCCTCAGGCTGGGTTGTCAGTGACAAATCTCTCTGGGATTTGCATGGCCTTTAGGCCTTCACAATAGGATAATCAATGCACATTAGGAGACTTGAAGGCCCTGAATCAGGTTTGCAGATGAAGTTGGGTGAAGGGCAGGTAGGATGATCATACATTGTTGTAAATTTTAGGAAATTCACCTGAAGAGAAATTTTCCCGAGCATAGCCACATAGTACCCGCTCCGCTTTTCAAAAAACCACTCTCTCAAAGTATGCGGATGGAGATTTGCTAGGAAACCTGCACTTGAATTATTTGGCACCTTTGATTTTATGCTGGAAGACGTTTTTTTGAGGGTACTCAGCAGATCTGGTGTGAATCCTTCATCACCTGCATGCTCTTGGGTACCTTACTAATATCGCTAAGCTTCTGTTCCCTTATCTTTAAGACAGAAAATAATTTCACGTCTCTTAAAGGTAGTATGAGGATTTCATCAGATCTCTTAAGTGTTTAAACAATATCAGTAAACATGAGCCATTAGTTATTGTGGCAGCAACAATAGTCACAGTCGTGTTATTATTACTGCTGAATAATGAGGTTGTTACAGCTAATGTTGTTCTAAGTAATTCTATGGTGAGAAGCACGAGCTGGCCATTCACAGAGTCAGTCCTCTGTGGGCACAGAAGCATTTCTTCACCATTTTCTCTTGGAGAAAATGGCTCTTTCAATAATAGGGAGTGTTTACGTGGCAGTCCTACATAGAACGCTTTTCCATCTTTACAGAAAAAGTGCCCACAATAAGTGGACGACCTGTGGGTAAAAGCACTTCCCGCAGCATGTCATGGTGAAGTGTTCTCATTTTCTTCCAAGTAGCGTGGCTGTCACCGTGCCTCCCCATGACGCGAACTGGAGGACTGGCTTCCGCTGTATCATAATTCGAGATAACAGTAGCCTTATTTTTACTGTTTAAAAGGATTGTACTTTTTGTTCTTCTACCAACTGTTCTTTAAACTTTCTTAAAATGCTTTCTCTTGCTCGAAAGAAAAAAACACCATTGTAATTGGTTATTTTCAAAAATCTAATTGTATGTGGAAGCAGATTTTATAAAGCAGGATATATGGCCATTTGTTCACACCCTCAAGTAATTGGACTCCAGAGTTCCTTCCAATTTATAAATGCTTCTTTTCTTTGCATCTAATTTGGTGTAGCACCATCAATAGTGTGGGTGACCCAACTCAGCATAGGCCATGTGTAAGAAAGATACTCTGATGCACTTAGCTAAAGTGTGCACGCCCTGTGGGCTTGTGGTCAGGGGATGGGAAGGGATTCAGGAGAATTAAGTAAGAAATTTCTGGGAAAAAAATAGTGCATATGTATAATAGAAGATTTAGTGAAGACTCTTCTTGCAGCCCTCTAATACTCTTGTTATTCACAATTATTGATAGAAATACCCATTATACTCAATGCATAAATAAGGTGTATACAGGCCACTGAGATACCTAGTGTTTTAAGGCTGATTTATATGTAAATAATTCCCACAAACCTAATCTTGGCTGACATTGGTTTTTATTTATCATTTTAACAAATTGTTGAGTCTTGGGCTTTCATACAGACACTTCAAATATTTTAAAAACAAAATGACATTATGGATGAAAAATACATTGGTAAAATATCGGACATGTAAGCCTCTTTTCTGAGTATGATCAACACACAATGTTACATTTGTTTCAGATGTACAACTTAGTGATTGGGCACATTCATACGAGGGTAGCTATCTTCTGTACTGTGCATCGCTATTATAATACCACTGACTATATTCCTTACGCTCTGCCTTTTATTCCCATGATTTACTCATTCCATAACCAGAGGCCTGTATTTTCTTCTCCCCTTTACCCATTTTCCCCAACTTTTTACACCCCCTCCCCTCTGGCAGCCTTCAGTTGTCTGTATTTACAGGTCTGATTCTGCTTTTTGTGTATTTATTCATTTTTTAAAGATTCTGTTTCTGAGTGGAATCATGGTATTTCTCTTCTCAGTCTGGCTTCTTTCATTTAGCATAATACCCTCTAGGGTACCCCATTGTCTCAAATGGCACAATCTCATCCTTTGATAAGGCTGCATAATAAACCACATTTTCTTTATCCATTTGTCCATTGACAGACACTCAGATTACCTCCGTGTCTTGGCTATTGTAAATTGTAAAGAATACTGCAGTAATCACAGGGGTACCTGTATCCTTTTGAGTTAGTGCTTTTGTTTTCTTTGGGTAAATACCCAATAGTGGAATTATTGAGTTATTATTGAGTATTACTGTTTTTAATTTTTTGAGGAACCTCCATACTGTTTTCCACGGTGGCTATACCAATTCACATTCCCACCAATAGAACACGAGGGTTCCTTTTCCTCCACCTCCTCTCCAACACTTTTTGTTTCTTGTCTTTTGGATTTAGTCATTCAAGCAGGTGTGAAGCAATATCGTTGTGACTTTGCTTTGCATTGTCCTGATGATGAGTGATGTTGAGCATCTTTTCATGTACCTGTTGGCCATCTGTATGTCTTCTTGGAAAAATGTTTATTCAGGTTCTCTGCCTGTTGTTAAATCACATTGTTTGGGGGGGGTTTCGTGTTATTTTTATATTTTGGATGTTAATTAATGCCTTATTGGATGCATCATTTGCAAATATCTTCTTCCATTCAATAGGTTGTCTTTTTGTTTTACTTATGGTTTCCTTTATTGTGCAGAAGCATTTTATTTTGATGTAGTCCAGTCTCCACGATATCAGCCAACGCAGAGCCTGATGCAGAACTCAAATTGATGAACCGTGAGGTCATGACTTAAGCCGAAATCAAGAGCCTGATGTTTAACCAACTGAACCACCCACCCCCCAGTAGTTTATTTTGCTTTTGTTTCCCTTATCTTAGGAAATACACCTAGAAATGTGTTGCTGTGGCCAATGGACACCTAGTCTTCTTAACAGGTTAAATGTATTTAGAGTTCCTAAATAGATTAAGTGGATAAATAAAATGACATTGCAGAGTAGATTTGGGGGTTAACAACACATCATAAATGTGCCACAGATCAGATACCAGGATGAGCTGTTTGCAGTCTACACCAGATGTGATAGTGACACATCAGATAGTGACCTGTATTCAAAGAAGTGTTCCTGTGTACACTGACTATAAAGACTTAATGAAAGTCTTGTTTTTTGAATAATTTTTCTTCTTACTACTAAAATTATTGGAATTATATGTAATTCTTTCAACTTCAAGGTATATTACTATTCACAGGATGGTATGTTTTAGGAATAAATGTTTTAGGAATAAACATTTTAAGAATATTAGTCTAGTAGCTATGTAGGTAGGATGTCGAAAAACTAAGAGATGAAAAATTAAATGGGTTTCTACTAACTAGATTTGTATTTTTAAGTTGAGATTTAATAGAGAGGTTAAAACATTGGACATTGTTATCAACTGATAGATTCTTATATGTCTATTTATATTTGAAATATAACCTCAAACTCAGGTACATTATCTCTGTAAAATCAAATCAGTCTGACCAGTAGGAAGAAGAACCAGAGATATCTGGGTTCACATCCAAGGTTCACCATTTTCTTGCTGTGAACCCTATGATAAATACCTTAACCTTAACAGATCTTACTGTAAAATGAAATTAATAGTGTCCACCCAACAAGGCTCTAGTAGGAAATGCATTTGATAATATAATCAAAATTTAGTAACTTATACATAGTGGCATTCCATAAATGATAGTGTTGTCATAATGTCTTTTTAAAGTTTTATTAAGGTATAGTTGACATTCAAAGAAATGTACATGTTTAAAGTATATAATTTGATAAGTTTTGACATAAGTTACCTGTGAACCATGATCACAATCAAGGTAATTGACATGTCCATCACTCTCAAAAGTTTTCTGTTGCTCCTCTTTATTTCCTCTCTCTTGCCTCTCCATACTACCTCATCCCCAGGCAACCACTGACCTTTCTGTTACTACAGATAAGTTTGCATTTCTAGAATTTTATATGAATGGAATCATACATTACATAGTTATGGTTGGTTTTGCGGGGAGGGGATGTGGGATTTTGACTTCTTTCCCTCAATGTAATTGTTTGAGTTTCACAATATCCTGGCTACCATAGCTTTATAATAAGTTTTGAAGATAGTATAAGTCCTAAGTCCTTCAACTTTATTCTTCTTGAAAGGTGTTTTGACTATTTCAAGTTCTTTGCATTTCCATATGAATTTTAAAATCAGCTTGTCACTTTCTACCTTCCCACTATGATATTGATTGGGATTTTACTGAGTCTTTGTATAGATTCGATGAGAAGTGATAATCTGAACAATATTAAATCTCTCAATCCATGAACATAGTATATCTGTCTATTTAGGTCATCTTTAATTTTTCTTATCACTATTTTGACTTTCAGTGTGCAGATCTTAACATATTTTTATCATATATATGACTAAGTACTTCTATGTTTCAGTGGTATTGTAAATTCTGTTATTTTAAATTTCAGTTTTTGATGACTCATTTCTCATATGTAGAAGTAAAATTGGTTTTGGTAAATTTATGATCTTTTATTCTCAGACATTGATTTATTTACGTAATTCTAGTGGCTTATAGATTCAATCGCATTTTCTATGTACACATATATATGTTGTCTATGAATAAAGACAGATTTTTTTTTATTCCTTTCCACGCTCTATACCTTATTATTGGCTCTTGCTTTATTGTACTGCTAGAACCTTCAGTACAGGGTTGAATAGAAGTAGTGAACTGTTTAAGCTTTGGAATGTCTGAAAAGTCTTTATTCTTTCTTTTTGAAAGATTTTTGCTGAGTAACGAATTCTCAGTTGAAGTTGTTTTTGTTCTTTCAGTACTCTAAAGGTGTTGCTGCATGCTCTTCTAGCTTGTATTATTTATAAGGAGATATATCTCATCTATATCTTTGTTTCTCTGTATATAATGTGTCTTTTTTCACTGACTGTTGTTAAGATTTTCTCTTTATCTCTGGCTATCAGCAATTTTGTTCTAATTTACCTTTGTGTATTTTCTTTCATGTTTCTTGTGAATAGGAATTATGAACATTTTTTTACATATGTTTATAGTTTTCATAGAATCTGAAAATTTTCACCTTCTTTCTTCAATTACTTTTTCTCCTTCCTTCTCCTCTTTAAGGTCTCCAATTACATATATATTATGCTACCTGAAGTTATCCTATAGTTCAATGATGCTTTTTCTTTTCCTTCTTTCTTTTTTTGTTTGTTTTTATTTTGGAGAATTTCTACTGTCTTCAAGTTCAGTAATCTTACCCTCTGCAAATGTGTAATCTGCCATTAGTCCTATTAAGTAAGTTTTCATCTCACACATTATAGTCTTCATCTCTACAAGTTCAATTTGAACATGCTATCTTTCATGTCTGAAATTAACATGTTCAAACTTTCCTCAAACTTCCTGAATATATAGAATACAGTAATAATAGCTATTTTAATGCCCTTTACTGCTAATTCTATTATTTATGTTTTATCTGGATCTGTTTTTATTGATTTTTTTCTCCTCATTTGCATCACTATTTTCCGGCTATTTTATGCTTGGTAATTTTTTATTGAATGCCAGAGATTGTGAATTTTATCCTGTTGAAAAGTGGATTTTTTTAATTCCTAAAAATAGCTTTGACCTTTGCTTTGGTATGAGGTTAAATTTCTTAGGAACTCTTTGATTGTTTCACACCTTGCTTATGAACTTCTTTAGGTAGGATCAGAGCAGCATTTATTCTAGGAGTAATTTTTTCCTGCCACTGAGAAAAGATCATTTTTAGTATTCTAATTGATTCCCTAATAATGGCAAGGTTTTTCCAGTCTTGCTGGTGAGAAAAGGCACTATTCCCAGCCCTGTGTTAGAACCAGGCACTGTTCTCTCAGTCCTTTGGGATACTTTTCCTAGCTTTGGGTTGTTTCCTAACACACATGCACTAAAATATTAATCATTGTGCACCTAAATTTTCCATTTCTT
Source organism: Cryptoprocta ferox (assembly GCA_028646485.1). Taxonomy (NCBI): domain Eukaryota; kingdom Metazoa; phylum Chordata; class Mammalia; order Carnivora; family Eupleridae; genus Cryptoprocta; species Cryptoprocta ferox. Next base: position 64,747,203 of record CM053559.1, on the reverse strand, counting down.
GGGTTAAGTACCTAGAATTTCTTTGTTCATTAACAAAGTATTATGTTGTGCTTAGAAGATAGATTTCTGCTAGCCTTACTAGTTACTTTCTTAAATATTTGCCCTAATAAGCATGCAGGAATAATTATTTGTCATGTTTTATGTTACAAATATTTATCCTCATGCAAGAAGCCAGCCTGCATCTTTGGTCACCCTGTCCTGTCATTAAGTAGCATCCTCAGGCCTCCCACGGCAGCTGGTAGGGATATATTTGACTGTCCTGACTTAGCTGCCTCTGTTGGAAAAATCCCAATTCTGAGAGGTTTTAGTCTCTGATTTTATATGTGAGCCTGTAGCCTCTTTCCATGTAAAACACACAAAAACCAATTCCCAGTTAAAGTACATTTTTGTAAATTTACAGTCAGTACTGATTGCCCCTCCTATTATGTTCATAGTGTTTTAAATGTTATCATTCTCATTAAAAGTAGATAATTTTTTTGCTGAGCAAAAAAAGTTTGCATCAAAGCACAGATATTTTAAATTAGATTTATATTAGGAAATGCAAGTGATAGCAGTTTCATAGGTCTTCAAATCTATGGCTGCTACTTTTTTATTATTATTTTTAAAAATGGACTTTTTAGGAGTCAGTCACATAGCACTCAAGCATAAAAGGATTAAAAACTATTTTTATTTTTCATTTTTTTAATAACTATTTTTAAAAGGAGTTTGAAACCAACATTGTAATGTACGGCTTTCTCTACGCCCTGCAAATCAGCAGACCAGCACTCAAATGAGTTGGAGGAAATTCTGTGAATTCAAAAATGAGCATGAAGTTACTGGAAGAGCTTTGGAATCAGAAAGACGTAGAGATAACTCTAGCTCTTCCACCTTTTAGTGATGGGACTTTGGGCAAGTATTTCAGCCCCCTGAACCTATAATTTATCTTCTTTGAACAAATATTATACCCCCTATCTCATAGCATTGATAATGAGGTTCAGATGAAATAATGAATGAAGGTATAGTAAATGCTCAGTAAATGGCCTTGCCTTTTTTAAGCGTGTGAAGTTAGTTTCCTAGTGAAAAGCTTCCACCAAAGTTAAAAAAAAAAAAAATCTCCTTACTTGAAAATGCATGTATACCAAGTAAAGGGCATTCATCCGAGGGAGAAATTTTGACCGTAATATTATGGTTAGTTTAGATTAGAAAAACTTCACAGTGACTTTAGATCCTCGTGGGTTTTTTTTAAGTGGTCTATTTGAGGGCAGCTCAAGGTAAGTTACTGATGTTCATTTTTACTCTTACTAAAAACCATGCTTTTTTTTTCTTTATATTAGGGTGAGTTTGTTGCTTGTCTCCTGTCCCTATTACGACAAATGACAGATAGACATTATCAACAACTTCTTGATAGTTTCAATACAAAGGAAGAGTTAAGGGTAAGTGACATTTTTTTAAAAATTTCCTATATCATTTTAGCTTTCCTTATTCTCATTCATCATTGTTCAAATAGTTCCTTGACGGTTGTTTTACTTGTTTCTGTTAAATTCTAAGCTTTTTTGTTCTCACCTTCATCCACATGTCTATCTTGACTCTTTAAGATTTTTAATTACTCAAGCAAAGCAATTAACTTTTATTTTAAACATGGACATAGGCTTTGAAATACCTGTCAGCAAAATCCAATAAACTCAAAGCACAATCATAGACCTAATGAGACAAAAGTAAACAGACTAACTCTAGTTAGGTAAACTTAGGAATATTGGCTTTATAGACAATAAGAAAGAATATATAAATCTATTACCTGATTTCATCCCTCTAAAACCACAATGAGGAGTTCTGGCTACAACGTTTGGACTAGAGAAGCAGAGTTGTGTTTGATATTCTCTATGAGCTATAGTCTAATCACTATGCTGTGCTAGTGTGACAGGATGACATTCAATAGACAATATTGACGCCAGGTTTATAAAAATCTAGTCTTGCCCGAGATACAGGGAACTTCAGTGCTTCCAGCATGGTGTTCACTAAATGCTTAGAAGTTGATTGTCCTCATTTGGAGGAATGACCTGTCATCTCTTCTTACTTACTTTTATTTCTCCTCCATCTCTTGAGTTTTCCAGGCACGCTCATAGGTAAACCATCATAATGGAAGGAATACTTACATGCCAGGTGGTGGAGAATTAGAGAACCGTAGAACAGTCGCACTGCAATGTTTGCGTGACCAGAAGCCTTCACAGAAACTCAGGGGGAGATATGTAGATTTTTTAAAATATATATCATGCACAGGAGTCACTTAACTTTTGATTTTTAACTGCCTGGAAGATGTTGCATGACCTCAGAAGAATCTTTTCTTTACCTTGCAGCAGATGACAGGCTGAATCACGAAACAAATGGGGTTGGGCAGATGTAATCTCTCTAGCCGTCAGTCAGTTGGCAGATACCCATGCCTAAGTCTGTTTTCCGTGATTACTTTCAATCTTGAGTTTAGAATTAAAAACAGATAAAGAGCCTTAGAAGATACCCACTCTACATACAGAAATCCATGTGGCTAAAAAGGAAGATAATTGTGCAGTTACTAACTTTCTTCAGAAGTTGAGTAGGTAGCATCATTAAGAAACTATTAGTTAGGCCTTACATGAGAAGTCTATGACTTCGTGTTTCAAACTTTCACATAAGAAAGGATAATTATTTTTACAGAGCCTGGGAATGAAAAAATAGCCTAGAAGCATGCATTGAAAACCATGGTTAATTTAATCTAGGTATTGAGTTTTATGCCTTATTATTCACATTAATAATAATAAAGCAAATGGAAGTAATGAATGAAATGTTTTATATGGCCTTTTCTCACCTCGATCAGGCATCCACCTTTTCAAAATTTCCTACTTGAAAATTAACTGGGCCTTCAGGCCAGGAAAATTATTTCATGCTCTTAATTACTTCATCTGTCCTTCAAGAAATATTGATTGAAAAAATCAGGCATGCTAAGAACTACTGGTTTTATTATGTAGCCAGGAACAAATTGTCCAGTTCTTGCAGGGGGAGAAATCAGACAGGGAATAGGCATTGACCCCCCCAGTGCTTCAAAGCATCTGGGAATTGCTGCCAGCCCAGACTCATGACATGAGGAAAAGTCCCCAAGGGAGGTCTCAGCTCAGAGCTAAGAGATGAGTAGGAGTGTGCTGGACCTCACACACTCCCTGCACCACCTTTATAACAGTTATTCAAATCTGGAATGTTTTAGTTTATTTGTTTGGGTGAATCCCCAACCCCTAGCCACTAGATTATAAGCTCCTTAGTGTCCGAAGCTTTGACTGGTTCACTGCTATATCCTCATATCCCAGAGCATTCTCACCACACTGTAGGCACTCAAGAAACATTCGTTGATTGTTTGATAGAATATAGAGTATGAGGAAGAGAGTTGTAAGATACAATGCTCTGAGAATGTGTGTGGACTTTATTTGAGGACATCTGGAAGCTGTGGAGGGTTTTAAGAAAGAAAGGAGAGCAGGGGTGCCTGGGTGCAGTCGGTTAAGCATCCGACTTTGGCTCAGGGCATGATCTCATGGTTTGTGGGTTTGAGCCCCACGTCGGGCTCTGTGCTGACACCTCAGAGCCTGGAGCCTGCTTTGAATTCTGTGTCTCCCTCTCTCTCTGCTCTGTTTCTCTCTGGCTCAATAATAAATAAACATAAAAAAATAAAAAAAGAAAGGAGAGCCATGATCCCATTTCAGTTAAGAAAGACCTTTCTGGTTGCACTATTGAAAATGAATTAGCCAAGGTCAAACAGGAGGCAGAACCGTGTAAAGGATCTGATGCAGTAGTCTGTGCTAGCTATGACTGTGGCCTGAAAGAGAAGTGCTCATGATGGTAGATTCTAGAGTCATTTAGGAAGTTGAATTGACAGGTTCTGGTAACTGATTTCATAAAAAAGATGACGGAGAGAGAAGAGCTGAACATGAGTCCCAGACTCTTTGACAACTGGCCAGATGTGGGTGCTATTCACTGTGTGGGGAACCAAGGAGGTATGGGTGTACAGATTTGGGAGCAAACGTAAATTCAGTTTCAGCTTGAGTTTGGTTACCTGAGGGACATTAAAATGGAATTATAGACAGTGTCGGAAGTTCGAGAGAGCTCAGCTGAAGTTGTAGCTTTGGGAATTATCAGCCAGTGAATAGTAATTGATATAGGAGTAAATGTGAACATGGAAGAAGAGTGTAGAGTATGTAATTGAAGAGATCTAAATAGAATTCTAAGCATTAAGGGGGAAGAAGTGGTGAACAGTGCTTGCTACTGCAAGGAGGTGAGGTGAGATCATAAAAAGGTCTATTCATATTGTTGATGAACTCGATGAGCAATTTCAATACAGTGGTGAGGGTGGAAGCCAAGCTGTCATGAATTGAGGAATGAAAAAAAAAAAAAAAGATACAGTAGATGTATACCGTGTTTCAAGAAAGGGAGGATAAGTGTCTACTAAAGGAGGACTTTGGATGTCATAGAAATATTTATATTGGAGGAGGCTTACGGATGTTTAAATATGGATGATTAGAGCTGGTGGAGGAGAAGCTGAAGATGTAAGGAAGAAGTACAAGGGTGGCGAGGTTCCCTGAGAAGGCAGCAGGAGGGGACAGAAGCATTCGTGACTGGGAGGAAGATCATGTTCCCAGTGCAAGAATGAAACTGGAGTAACTGGGGTGAAGACAAGCTAAAGGTCATTTTGTTTGTTTGTTTTGTTTGTTTTTTTACTAAAGACTAATTAGTCATCTGGTTTTAATCTGCATTTTAAAAGTTCAGATGTCACCTTTTAACAGATTTTTCTTATTCTCAGTTTTCTTAAAAGCCAAATATCCCTATTTATGCTACTGAAATCTAAATTACAAGATCTTTCAAAGATAGTAATACTGGTCCACTCTACTTTATGCAAAGTCCTTAATATCAACTGTATTTTAGAAATTAGAATCTTTTGACATTTCAGAAAGGTAATAGAATGCATATACCGTATATGGGGATAGCCACTCTAAGCAAAACTCTTAATATTTCTGCAGTTAAAAAATATTCACTCTAGGTGGGATTAAATAAAGACTAAATAGTTCAGGTCAGGTGTTGCTGCAATACGGGTTATAAGACCAACATTTTTAGAACCCTTTGAGCTTTTGCTCCTGTGGTAAAGAACTGTGGACCTCAAACAGCATTTATGTAACTGTAAAACTTAGTACATGCAAGGTACTGTTCTGAAAGGTTGATTAATATTAACTCACTGAATCCTTAGAAGAACCCCCTGAGGTAGGTACTATTATTATTTTATTACAAATGACAGTTACTTGATTCATCAAACATATATCGAGTGCTGTGGCTAGACATTAGGGATATCAAGACTAGCAAAACAATCTTTGTTAATGCTTTAATGTTATTAACAGCACCTAAATCATTGTTATAAATGAGTGGGATGTATATAAACAACAGTGATGATGGCTGACGTCACCTCCTCACCACCACCCTCACTGCTAGGGGCCAGATGCAGCACTAAACACTTTTCAAAACTGCAGTGTCTCCTCTCCGTCAACCCCCCTACCCCCACCCCACTTCCTCCCCACCCCTTCTTCAAGGAAGTAATTGAGAGGGCCTGGAATTCCATTAACATCTGAGCTCTTTTTCACACCACTCAACTCAGCGTTCCTCTAAACTCTAATGACATACATTTGTTAAGAACCAAAATCTTTGCTATCAACTCTTTAAAATATAATTTTGTCAACTCTTTAAAAGTAATAAGGTGATTCCAGTCATGAAGTGGAGATGAAAGGCCAATTTAGTGGAAGGAGAGTTATTTGGGGGTTTTGTATCTACCTTTAGATTAGGAATGGAATATATAATACACAAGGGAAGGGTAGAGCTTAGTAAAGTGATAGTCCATGGAAAATTATAACTGTTATTAGGATTAGACACTAAAAATCCCATTTAACGTAATGATTAAAAGTGATCAAAGTATATGTCTCCCTCCCCTCCACATACATATATTCTGATCCCCAGAGGTAGCTACTGTTAACACATAAGGTTGTATCCTCATAGATTATTTTTTATGGTATATACACCCTTATTTTTAATGGAATCATACCATTCATAGTAGTTGCACTTTTCCACATTGTAATATGTCATGAATATTATAGAGCTTGTTACATCATTTATTCTTCTGAATCTCATTATATGTATGCTAAATGATGTAATCATTCCCCTTTTGTTGGGCATTCAGGATGTTTCTGATTTTTGCCAATGGAAAGGGTATAGTGGGGAACATTGTGATAACACGTGTTTCTATGGGCTTGTGCCCTTATTGCTGCAGAATGACTCCTGAAGTAAAACTGGGATACATGCACTTTAAATCTTCATTATTACTGAAAAATTAGATGTTGAGATGTTCAAGTTAATGTTTTTGTTGTTGTTTTTTTTTTAGCATCATTGCTTTTTTTCTTTCTTCTTATCAACTCCAAGACAGATTTGGTCTAGAATTTCACAGTGGTTCTCTTAATGAAAACAAATTTTGAAAGTATGTAGTTCTCATATTTACTAAGATTATTGGTGTTTTAACTCCATTCTTGCTTGAAGAATCAGGGCGTCTCCAGCATGACTGTTGGGGTGGCTTCTGGCATTTTGAACAGCATGCCATTTCTTCTCCTTGGTCCTCGGGTGCTGTGTGTGAGTGGTGTGAGTCACAGTGTCAAGAGAACTGTGTAGGACCAAGGACCCAAAGGCTGTCACTCTGCATTGTTTAGTCCTTTCCTTCTACTGTAGAACGGCATTATTTTAGAAATGAACAAAAGCAAGACTAGGAAATGATTAGGGTTTTTCTTTTCCTCCTTCTGTAGTCAGTAATGTTTTATTATATATCCACCTTCTACTGAGGGCTAAACTTTTGTCCGGACCCATGGTATTTCTGGTACATAGAGAGCAGTGAGTCTCCTATTCTTTGTTGATTATGACTTTTCAAATAGAACTGTGGGGATCCTACTTAAATGAGAGATTATACATGTTCTGGAAGTTAAGTACAGCACTATTATAACCTTTCGTTGTCTCTCAAATACTGGCCCACTAGCTTTCAAAGATTATATCTGATCAAGTCACAGTCCAACTTTAAAGCCCTGAGGACTTCAGGGGTGGGACAAGACCCAGTCTTTGCCACATCATCCCTGTCCTCAATCTACCTTTCATTCTCATTATCCTCTATCCCCTTCCAAACATCTCATTCCAGCCACTTAAAATTACTTGGGTTTAATTCCTCCGCATTTTTTCTTTCTTTTTCTTTCTTTCTTTCTTTTTCCTTTTTTTTTTTTTTTTTTGGTCTACCTGAAATGCCTGTTCTACCACTACTCACTTGCATTGCTTAATTTGTACCCCTGTTAATCCCTTCCCTGATTTCAGCTCATTCTATAAAATCCAGCTCAGGAATCTCTTTCTTTATGGAGCATTCACAGAATACAGTACCCACCGCCCTCTAGTCATAATGGCATCCAACATTGCCTTGTAATTGTTGTCTCCTTGACTGCTTAATGACTGTGCTCTGTGAGAGTAGGGACCATGTCTTTGTGTCCTAAGCACAGAGCCTGGAACATTATATCTTTGTTGAAAGAAACAACCCTCTGACTAACTGTTTACATACCTCACAAACCATGTCCTTCCATACAATTATTTCAGCTTGTAGTCTTTACCTTATTATAGAAAAAATAGTTTTATAGCTCTCAAAGACTGAAGACCACTTGGGAGTTATTTTTGCATAACGTGCTTATTCAACTTTAAGGGTATGAATTTCACTGTGATGATTATTAACACCCATTAATTGAATTCAAACCCCATATCAAAGGTGTTACACATTTGAAATTTGTGACAAATTTTTAAAATAATATTTGACTTTACTTTAAATCATAAGTAAAGGAAACATGTTCCTAGAAGGCTCTGTCCCTGTTCATTGCTTTTGACATAAGGAGACCATGTCCTGGTCTATCTACCTACTTCATGATGCTTTATTTTCTTGAGTTCCTAACTCATGTTTCATGATCTCAGAATTCCGTCTGCTGTGTCTCACTAATTCTTTTTCATAAACTTAATTTCTATCCTGTGCTGTTCAAATACCACAGTCTTATGTATAAACGCAAAACAATTTTTTGTACAATACAGTTAGAAAATGAACGTAAAATACATTTAATCTTCTCACACATCTGCATGAGACCCCTCAGGGGTAAATATCCCCCTCAGGATAAATATCCACATTCCTTACCATTTATCACCCTCAGGATAAATATCCACATTCCTTACCATGAAGAAAGAACGAGGTTTATTTACCTTTTATTTATCTTTCTTCTATGTATTTACCTTTGATTGGTCCCTATCTATCCTCTGTCAGTTTTTTATTTTTCCTTTCTTATCTCTCATCCCCATTTCTTCCCACTTCCCATTGCAGTCCAGACAGCCCTGTGTTGTCTCTTGGCTTGGTGCTCCTCCCTTTTCCTGGACTACCTGGGCTACCATGTCCTCACACTTACCCTTATCTGTAGTGCAGACATATATCTGTGTGGTTTTTAGATTAATATTTATCTCTCCCACCAAACCATAAGCTCCGTGAAGGCAGGCATCACAATCAGCTGATGTGGTATGACTTATCACAGGCCCTCCAGAAATACTCTTGCACGAATAAATAACAGAAGGTATCTTACCCCATTAGGTGTAACTCAGGATCTGACACGGTGCGTGGTGCATAAGAAAGCACCCAATATTTACGAATGAATAAATGTTAGTGATCATTTCCAAGATCAAAAATTGTTCTTGATTTCTTTTCCTTTTGAGTATGGGTTTTGCTTTTCAGATGAACTTCCTTACTTGAACGTCTTGCACTGCAGAAAACATGCTTCTGTAATGTACCACCTCCTTGTTTCTTTTTTGTTTTGAACCCTGATATGAATAAAATTAGTAATGCAGTTGCCATGTTGTGCTATTTGAAGTAAATAAACAAAAAAGAAACGGCTCCCAGGCTACCAATTTTCAAACAGTGGCATATGAAACCCTTATTTCTTGCTATCCAAACAGGAATATTACTGTAGCAATGTTCTTTTTTTAAATTATGGGAAAGATCTGTTAGTTATTGTTATGTGTGCAAAATAATTTCATATTATCTACGCAAAAGCACTTACTCAGTGACATGATTAGAACTAAAAAGTACTTAGGGAGATACCACTATATTTGGGGAGGGCAGGCACGGGGTGTCAAAGAATCTAGCATTCAGATGTTAGTGCTTTAAATACTGGAACAGAGTTCGAAATGAAACCTGTTACATGGCATTTGACAATAAATACTTGCTGAACTAAATTACCTGTAAGTGCTACACAAGAAGGTATTTGTGTTACCATCTGGTGAAACATTAGCTTACAGTTTAGAAATAAGGAAACATTTTTGTCTATTATATGAATATATAAGTGATTATATTAACTTTTTAAAATAACCCTTAACTACAAGGGACCTTAAAGTTCCCACATGTTCCAAGGATGAGAGCTCAGCTCCAGGCAGGTCAAATAAATTGCCAAGGTCATTGAGTTAGTTAATTGCAGAGCCAGGATTCAAATCTAGATTTTGTGATTTTCAATGTAATGTTCTCTTATTTTTATTGTATGATTTCCACAGTGAATATGTTTGGCTCCATGAAGGTAGATGAAGCTTGCATGAATACCATAGAAAGCTACTTGAGACACTAAAAAGTTTTCTCAGGGGAAATAGAGATTTAGGTCAATACATGAGCATTGGCACAATGTCACATGCTGCCACACCTTTTATTTTGTGAGATAACTGGAAAGAAGAGAGTGAGATGGCACAGAAACAGGTTGTCTGTCCCCAGCTCCTACACCTGGAGTAACTCTCCCTTTGTCCCCAGCACTGCAAAAGAAAAACAACCAAAGTTGCCAGCCCAGAAGGTGGATACCCTGCCTCCTGTAGCCAATGTTTCAGTCCATTTTTTTCCTCTGTGCAACCAACATCCTTCTCCCCTACCTCCTCCCATATACACACCCGAGTACTAAGAGTGCTCTCTCCAATTTCCAAGTCTCTAAAAGTTTTGAGGAGAAAAGATGAAATTTCAATGTTTTAAAAATTATTTCAACTATCCCTAAGTAATTGTAGATTATGAGACGTGACTTCCCACCTGCATGATTTTTTTTCTATCTAAGCAAGTGCAACAAGCTAGGAACCTGAAGTAGGATCGAATTCTTTGAAAAGTAAATGCAAACATCCATTTTTGCAAGGATTATAATATATTCCTGTCTGGGACACCCAAAAGAATAAATTGAAAAACATTTTGGAATAAGTTTTAGAAATGCATTAAAAAGGGCTTCTCACAGTTTTAGTATGCTAATGACCTACTTTCTCAAGAGAGGGCTAGAATGTAAAATGTTTCCCCAAATGATCTGACCTGCAGTGGAATGCATTTGGGAACCTCTGTCTCTGGCGATTCTCCCTACATAAGAATGTGTCTGGCTGTTTAAAGACAAGTGACCTAGCAGGAACATTTCCACACGACACATACTACATATCAGTGTATGTGTGTTGATGCCAAAGAAGCTAAAATAAATCCTTGTCAAAATATTTATGGGCTTGATCAAAGCTGTTAGAGTATGTTAAAAAAAAAACCATAGACACACACACAGGCACACACACATACACAGCCACCAGATGTTCTTATATTTTCAGATTCTCTCTATCTTCTCATGATGTGAATGACAACCATAATCCTATATTCAAGCAGCTTACATGTTTAACATAATGTGTTGTTAGGTTTCATATATAAAACTTTTGTGTTTCATTTATTTTATTCTTTTGGGAGTTTTTTTTGTTTTTTGTTTTTTGTTTTAAGCAACACCATACTGTTGACTTCAATCAGATTGGTAGTGAAGTGTATTTTCCTCCCATGGCTTAAGGTTACCAAAAAATATTTAAGTTTTCTAGTTAATAAGTCTAAATCAAAGCTAGATCACGCCAATCTCTTTCTGATTAGACACGCTTTATGTCATTCATTACATGTAGTGTGTTATCTCCTTGAGTCCCCTTTAAGTATAAAATACTGCAGCATTTGGGACCCTATCACTTGTAATGTTTAAGGAGAGGTATTTCTGTGTCTGGAAATAGCCTCTTGTGAAGAGTGTTTCCAGGTGATCACTGTTTAAAGATAGCATCTCAGTAAATACCACTGCCCTCTGGCATGACATCTCTGTGAAGAATTCTTTGACACTGTTGTAGCTACTAAACACTCACCACTGGGTTCAGCCTAGCGCACGTCCTTATTTAAGTGTATTCTCCATAGCACGCTCAGATTCTGTAAACCTACATGCATACCATTAATACTACATCTTCAGAATGCTCTCTAAGAAACATGGGTGTTTGCTTAAAATGCTTTTTAATGAACATAACATTCTAACTTTTGACACTTAAAGGACTGTTGGTAATTCTCTCGATATGAAGAGTTCTGATGTTTAAGACACTATGATAAAAGCAGAGAATATATTTGTCTGCTAAACTAGTCTTCCCCTTTATTTATGAAGCCTAAATGTTTAGAGCTTTTGAAGAGAAATGAAAAGGCATTTCCACTGTGTATGAGAAAGAAAAGGAAAAGAGAACATTTGGGAAAGGTAGCAAGCCACTTGGGTGTTGAGAATGGGAAGGGCGATGATTCCTTCTCCTGGTGAACTATGAAAACATGGCTCCCTTCTCTTTAGTTGCTTTGGAAATGGTAACGGTGTGTGTGTGTGTGTGTGTGTTGACAGTTACAATAACTCAGTAAAATGGTCTATTTCCTTCCTATCCAAGGATTTCCTGCTGCAGATATTTACTGTGTTCCGAATATTGATACGCCCAGAGATGTTTCCAAAGGACTGGACTGTTATGCGTTTGGTGGCTAACAAGTAAGACATTTAAATTGATAATAATTGCAGCTCATTGGAGAGGAGACACAAAATGATGTTTTTTATAGTCTGATCTCAAATTCGAAGGCTTCAAATCCTGGGATTCTTGTCCTTTGTCTCTGAAATAACTTGTCTCATTTAAAAAAAGTTATTACTATTTGTTTTAAATAGGTGATAAATGAATATAGTTCAAAAATCAAGCAATATAACAAGAGTATACACTGAAAATTCCCACCTCCACCTTCCCCACCTTCCATATTTATCCCTCACCCCCAGCCTGTAATAACCACTTTTATTAGTTTCTTGCATGACCTTCCAGTATTCTTTTCTGCAGAGCCTGGCAGGTGGCATGACACAGCATGTTGCTCTTTCACTTACAAATCCTGGCAGTATTTCCACATTAATACATAGAAAGCCCCTCCTTCATTTATGTTTCTTTGATAGTCGTATCATGTTCTATTGAGTAGACATACCATCGTTTATTTAACAAGCCCTGTTGCTGGCCACTTGAGTCATTTCTAATCTTTCTTTATTCATTTTAATTCAGCGGAATACATTAAGTGTCTACCATGTACTCAGTGCTGGGAATAAGATACGACCCCTGAGTTGGACACGTGAAGATTGCAGTTTCTTTTATACACCCAAGTGAGAGGGCCAGTAGACAACTGAAAATAATGCTCTCAGCAAAATTCAGAACTAGAGAAGACATTTGGGGAGATATTAACATAAAGATGAATCTCTGAAAGTTGGTAAAATTAGCTTGTATTAGGCATATCCAGGGGAAAAAAATCAAAGATCTGATGTCAGTACTAGAAGGAATAGGAGCCAGGAAAAGAGATTAGGGGGCAGCCAGAATTAAAGGAGCTTCTTCGGAGAGTGCAGTGACATGGCTTTATCTGCTGTCATGCTTCCTGTCTCTGTCATCTCAGGATACAGAATGAAGGTGAAATTCTTCAGGAAACTGGCTGATGTTTACTTCCACACTTGTCATTTACCCTGTTTCATGAACATTCTTTCTTTCAAGTCTGCATTTGCCTGCTCCTCCTTCCTCCTCTTGTCCAGCCCCGACCACCTTCATATTCAGGATAACGGTTGAATTCTCCAGGTGTCTAGCCGTAGGCCAAAGAGACCATATGTCCTCCCCAGATGCCAGGTATGATGGTGGTAAGAGCCACAGGAATATAGGGTTTGATTTTGATAAGATGTGCCTAATCTGGCTCCTGCTGCAGTATACATTTATAGATGTGGAGGTGTTAAAATGATGTGTTAAAAACTTGTGAAGTAACAAATAGTGTAATATGGCATATTATATTTTACATAAGTACAGAAGAAGCATTTCCATTTTGAAGACTAATTGAGACTCCTGAAATAGCTCTCTTTAGAATTTAGCATATTTAGTTTGATATCTGTGAGTAGAATCAAATATCTTTTCGTCTGGATGTCCAGAAGCCACAGATTTAAGTGGGAAGCATTGGTCATGTATCTGCCCTTATTACCACAGATCTAACATGCTGGGTACCTGCAGAGGGAGCCAGCTGGGCAGAGGTCCAGGCTGCCGACACAGCCTCATCATTTGGTCATTATGTCTGCCCTGTGTGCAGAGGGATATTTTGCCTTGAATTAGAATATTTAATGGCAGAAATTCAAACCGATGATAAATTTGACATTTTGTTCCTTATGCACACAGGCTCTGCTTGAGCTTCTTGAAAACCATGACCACAATGTGACTTTTTTAAATTAAACACTCTCTCTCTGTACTTTACCTACAAATCTGCACTCCATTTATGAAGGCTTCATGGTCACACAAATGGGTAACAATCTTAGAAGTATAGATTCTGCTTTTGAGTAAACACACAGTGTTCAATATTTTTATCTAGTGTTAACTAAACAGGAACAGGAGTTACTTTGAGATAAGCTCTGTGTAATACATTTAAACGGAAGATACTCGCAAAGCAAATCCAAGAAAAAGGCCATCAGCCTTTGCTAAATGCACTGTTTTTCCGCTGGTGATGGCAAGTCCTATCTAATTCATAGAGAGGGTTCCAGGGGCTGGTAGAACACCTGCCGGGTTGAAACAACACTGCTCTTTGCCGTTCTGCTTCCCTCTCTTCTCCCCATTCAACCACCCTACCCATTTCCCATTCAAATTATGAAACCGTAAGACATTTTCCTTGCCTTATGGGTGCAGTATGTTCCGGAAATAAGCCTTCAACTCTGTCTGCTTTATCCACAAAAATATTAACCAGGTAATATTGGTAGAAAAGTAATTTTCTGAAAGATGTTAGGATATGTAAAATACGTTAAAGAGCGTACACTGGAAAGAAAATGTTACCACTTTGCTAACTGTGTAGAAGCAAGTTGGAGGAGCTAGAACTACATCTCTGAGGTTGACCACCTTTCTTCCATGGTACTAACCTTCTTAGATGGTTTGATCAGGGCTCCTCAAAGAGGCATTTTAACCCAAACTCCCACTTTTACTACCCACTATGTGTTTCATACATATCATGTTGTCAGTAACTAGCTGAGAACTCACATTGCCCTACCCTCGAACTCAGAATATGCATTCTTTTATGTGTTGATCCTTTCTTCCTGTGTTTTCAAGTAAGTTAAATGCCTTTAACTTTCATCTATAAAATATGTTGTCCCAAATCATGTAGCTTCCCTGCTTTATGTGAAGTCCTACCAAAGCTGTGACCAGACCCTTGGTGACTAGTATGGTCTTGTGTGGTTTATTTCCACTTGAATGTCTAATATTAGGTAACACAGTAAGTGCATCCAGGCTAAATTTCACAAGGACAAGACATGTGACTCTCTTGGTTGTGTACAAAGCTATATTGTGCCCACTGTTAATTTCTTGGTGGATGTTTCTGATGAGAACAACTGCTCAATTTGAGAAAGAAGGAACATAAGGGAGATGAAAATTAAGTACCAAAAATACAGGACACTTTGAGACAAGCTTCTTTCCACCCCCTTCCCATACACATTGCAAAATACAGTACAAAAATAAAGTCACAGTTTTATACATTTTCAAAGAGATAAATCTTGTAACAGACTTGCTGCTGAGGAAAGTAAAACCTTCTGGCCTTCCAGTTGGAATTTCAGGCCCTTATTTTATTTATCTTGTGTGCATGTTGGCTTCAAACATAGGATACATTCTCTTTTGTGCTTTTTCTCATCAAACACTGAATTACTTAGTTGACAATTACCTTTAGCTAATTTAGCTTTCAAATGAAATCTATGTAGTGAATAGATGATTTATGGAATCAAAGATTCTTAGGGGAGGTCATTCATTCATTCCCTGACCCATCCATCCAGCAAATCTTTTTCGTTGCCTAACGTATAAAATAAATTCCAAAATAATAGAGCACAGTTCTTTGAAGATGTTTGTGAAAGGAACTTTGTTCTTGACTGAGATTGGAGAGCTCTTTCATTAGGAAGTGAAACTTGAGCTAAAAGCTAACGCAGGTAGCTTGAGTTAATGCAACGTTTGCGTTAACAGGTAGACAGCAAAGGAAAAAATGTTCTTATCAGCAAGAATAGCATATACAAAGGCCCTGTGGTCAGAATGAATATGACACATTAAAGGAACCGAAGGGCTGTTAGTATAGCTGAAACATGAGGAGAGAAGGAACCAGTAAAGATGAGGTTGGAAGAGGAAGACGGGGCCCAAATGTTCAGGAGTAGAGAGACATTAAAGAAACCAGGAAGAACCAGTTAGGAGCTTAATACAGCAATCCAGGTAAGAGATGCTGATGGCTTGAACAGGTAGATAGCAGTGATGGTAGTAAGAAGATCAATTTTGAAGATAGAGGTGACATAACTTGCAGGTGACTGGATGTGGGTGGGAGAGAAAAAATGGAAGATGGCCTTTAGAATATTGGCCTGAACAAAAGGACAAATGTGGTGCCATTCACTTTGGTGGAAATACTGAGAGGAACAGCTTTGAGGGGGAGGGGAGGGGTGTGAAGAATCTTATGTTAAACAAATTTGAAATGCTTTTCGATATCTCAGTGGAAACATAGAAGAGGAAGCTTATATGGAGCTGAGGGAAGAGGTTAGGGCTGATGATGTGCATTTGAGGGTCATGAGCATACGGATGGTGTTTGGAGCCATGGAACTGAATGAGAGCACCTGTAAAGGAGTGCAGACTGAAAAGGGGAAGAGTACTTACAGCGGGGCTGTAGAGCATACTGCTATTTTAAAAGTCAGGATATAGAGAAGCATCCAGCAAAAGAGACTGAAAAGGAACAGCCCATGATTTAAGATGAGAATCTGCAGAGTACAGTGTCCTGTGAAGAAAGTATTTCAAGAAGGAAGGAGTATCAAGAGCTGCTGGGAGGTTGGAGATGATGAAGACCAGCAATTGGCCCTGTATTTGGCAGTGTGGTGTAGAGATTGATGACCTTGACCTGCGCTTTTGCAGTGGAGCGATGGAGGAGAAAGCCTTATTAGAGTGAATTCAAGAACAGACAGGAACAGAGAAAGTGAAAACAGTAAATATAGGCAGCTCTCTACAAGTTTTGCTGTGAAAGGGAGCAGAGAAATGGGGCTATATCTGGAAGGAGTTATGAGACTAAGACTCTTTAAAACATGCAATAATATAGTATTTTGGCTTATAGATAGGAATGGCCCAGCAAAGACAGAAATACTGATGATACTAAAGAAAACAGGAATAAGTGAAGGAACAACTCGATATCATGGGGATATCGAGAATGGCCTGTTCCCTGTCCACAGTCAGCTTGCACTGGAAATGACACCAGCCATGTAGGCAATGCTTTTTGTGCTAAGATTTTCTCAACGAAAGAAGCTTGCCACACTTAGAGGATCTCTGATCTCGTGCACACAAAGAAATCCTGACCTTAGCTTGGAGCACTGGCTTAGTAACAAGAGGGAAGACAGGGTATGTGATAGTGGATCACTATGGTAGTTGGATGGTAGAGCAGCTAATCTGTTGAGTACCTGCTAACACCGCTGCTTTTTGTTCATAGTGGTGGTGTTTTTCTTTTAGGGTAATAATCCTTAAACAATTTTCCTGTCCAGAGGAGAGATAAGATACTGACTTTAGCCAAAACTATCTATTACTAAGATGGATGTGTCAAACTCAATAGTTATGGCAAATATTTACACAAGAACTGTCCGCACAGTTCTATCCTGGTGAGCTGGGAGGAGCTGGCAGGAAGAAAGAATACGCGAAGGAAAGGGTTCCTTAAGATCTGAGCCTAATAGGCAAAAACTGAGGCTGCTGACATGTGAGTGACTTTCTGCTGCTGCCGCTCAGTGGAGAAGGTTAAGGGAGTTGTTAAAATCCCTCTGTTTCAATCTTTGTTCATTCTTCTCGCCCACACTGCATGCTTCCTTGACTAAAAGCAAAAGCACTCGGTTTCCTGCTTCGCTGTTGGGGCTTATGTTGTGCCCTCCACTTGGAGTGTCTTCACTTCTGTTCCTTAAAATACTTTTCAAAAAGGTGTAAGATGTTTTGCAAGCTTCTCGTTTTAGAATTACTTACTACAGCAAATAAGTATAACAAAGCATAGGTTTAAATATAGTTGCAAGGGTACAATAAAACTTACTGTGGACAAGGCCCTTGGTGAAACAGTGGTTAACACAGCCAAATTCCCTAAACGTCACTGCTCTCCAAGTCCAACCCTTGTCTGTCTTCTCTTCTATCTGTGACACAGTCCCCAAAATGAAACAGGGTAATCATGTGCATGAGAATCATCTGGTTGGGCTCCACCTTGAATTCACCAGGCCATGATGGTGGTAAGGCCCTGAAGTCTTATGAATACTTCAGGCGATTGTCATGTACTCTGAAGTTTGAGAAGCACTAGCTTGGATCAGTCCCTTTGATGGCCTCCCAGGATTTTCATCTGCCCCAAGTGTCTTTGTGTTGATCCCTTCTGCCCCCAGGTTGTAGGGAAGTTATTGTCCTCCACAAATAGATTTCCTGAGGTTTTCAGTGTGTAAACCTTAGTGTTGCTGATACCCAGTTTATCCACAAAGGTGCTTCTCCCACTCCAGGTATAATTTGTGGAGGTGGGCTTTTGCTTGAGCACACCATCAGCTTGGAGTAGTTTTCAAACTGACAAATGATAAGAAATGGGATTTCTATAGCAAGGAGATAGCGTTGCTTAAAAAAGACTTTCTCAATGCCAGAATCAGGTGGCACCTGAATATCTTGAAGCAATAACTTTGATTTCCTGTGCACCAGTTCCTCTTTTATGTGTAAATTTTATCATGCTGTGCCCACAGATTACAGTTGTCAGAAATGATCCTTGTGGCTGTGTTTCTGTGGCAAATATCAGTAATTTGACCATTTGTAGTAACAGATTGCAAACCTTTCTTGGCTATTGAATTGGAGTGCTGAGATTTGAAATGTCCTTATATCCAGAAACTGAGTCATGAGTAAAAGAATAAAACCAGAGGAGCCACATGATTTTGGATAAATTGGAACAAGTAAAGAAAGATCCCTACACACCATAGGTATCAACTATAATGAAGGAGCAATAATGCATAAATGCATTTAGCTGGCTTGGGGACCTCTGTGCCAGGATACTGACTCAGTGCTGAGTTACCATAAAAATCTCTCTGAGCTGGCCTCTGTGACTGGGCTGGATGTTGTATGCATAAATGAAAAGCATTTGAAGTAGACGGATGGTAGGTCTTCCTAGCCCAGAGAAGTCTTATTTTTGGAGGTCTTACTCTCAGCATATCAAACATATTAAATAGACCCACACAGCACATTTTACTCGAGGAAAAAAGTAAACAACATTTACATTTTGCTTTTTAAATTATTAGCCTACAAGTAAGTTATTTAACTCCAATTGGTTGTGATTTCTCAGCATTTCTGCATAGTTAGGAATTCTTATGAAGTTTTAAAAAGTAACCTATACTTTTTTTTAGTACAGTAGAAGTTGCCGAAATGTGAAATTGGACAGTTAATGAAATCAGTAATGTTGCATTCTGTGGAAGTGTAATTTAACCTTTTTTAGTTTTTATTTTGTAGATTTAAATTTTGATCCCATTACATTTTTTCAGGTCTCAGTATTTTCCAAAGCTCCTCAATAGCATTCCATTTTCTGATAATTAAGCTTTAGTTTCATAAAGTAAGTTTTGGATAAACTACTTCTTTGGAAATTTTTATGGCTTCTTCAGTTATCATCATTGGTTCTGCTAGTGGCTATGGAAAATTGCCACTTTATGCTGTTATTTGCAGGTGATTTCTCTCCTTAATAGGAAATTCACTGATGATACCTGCTGCTTTGGGTGCTGAAGATACCACAGGACTTTTCAATTTCATAGGCTTTGCTTATACTTAACTTCGTAGTAAGATTCACCGAAAGATGTAACTGACGTATATAAAATGAACATGCATGTACCACAGTGCTTGCGCATGGTAGTGCAGGTGCCCAGGAAATGGTGGTTTTCTACTCTTTCCCTTTCTTTACCCGGAGCTTTCATATTCAGCCATCCAACCCCTTCGTCTCATTAATATTCTCCTATCCTAGGAGAAGGCTCTAAGAGTGAGTTTTCCAGCACATAACAGTAATGAGCCTTTATGTCCTTCAAAGACTGTAAATATTCTTCTAGTTAGTAACTGTCCCTCTAATCTGTGTTTTACCAGTAGGAGAATCAAGATGTGAAGTTGGTGGGGTGTTGTTTTATTTTGTTTTACTTAGGGTCATATAGCTCTGCTCCTCGGTTCCAAATTCTGTGGTGAGAACTGGAGCCCAGTCACATCACAAACACTCCCATCACGTGTGCATCTCAGCAAAGGCCAAGAAAGTTTCAAGGAGGTTGATATAGATATATCATAATATATCTGTATCAACCGTGTGTATATATATATAAACCATATACATACCATTAGTGTATAGTATTTGGGAGAGTGGCCTATCTCATTTTAGCATAATGCTGTATGTAATATTAAATCAACTAGATATGCATTCAGTTTTAAATGTCAACTCCTTTAGCTTAGAAAGAAGCAGGTTTTGAATAAATTGCTTAAGTCTAGAATTAATCAAGAATGCTTACTGAACCCTTCCCTTTTAATCTCCCCAGCAAGCTTCACATGGCTGCCTATGACTCCTTGTCAGGCTTCCCCCACATTCTCCAGCCCTGAGATGCCCCATTCTCTGAATTGCTGTAACAGCCCCTGGTAGTTTCACATAGCTTAGTGCTGGGTTATAGACAATTTCACAGTCTGTAATTGTTTCCTTAGTGGCATTCTGTCACCAGAAGAGAGGGAGTCTGCCTTTAGGAGCTCTTGCATGTCCCCTAATACCTTGAACAGGGGAATCAGAGAAAAGACCTCTAATGAATACTCAATATATTCTTTCACTTTATCCATTTCTTCTTTAGGTTCCATTTCTTTCTCTGCTTTTTTTTTTTTTTTTTGAATGTGGCTTTTTCCCATGTTCATCAAACATGGAATATTATATTTGATGTAATCATTTTGCTTTCTTCAGAAATTAATAACACTATAACATCAAGAGACTAATATAATTCAGCCTGAGTCATATGAATTCATAGATCTGTGTATCATTTTACAAAGAACTTAAGTGATTTTTTTTTTTATTTTTTTGCCTGGTGTCCTTTTTCTCCATTTCAAATATGAATTATCTAATATTGTTCCACATTGGGGGCGCCTGGCTGGCACAGTCGGTAGACTAGGTGACTCTTGATCTCGAAGTCATGAGTTCGAGTCCCATGTTGGATGTAGAGATTACTTTTTAAAAAATTAAATTAAAAAAAGTACATGGTATTCAAATAATACTGTTCCACACGCTTTCTGAAGGTTTTCTTTTACCTCAATTGCTTTTTTCTTATCTAATAAATGATTTTCAGTAATGCAAAGTTTCCAACTTAAGATGTTTTCTTTTCTATCACTAGCGTTATTATTACAACAGTTCTATACCTGTCTGATGCACTTCGTAAGAATTTCTTAAATGAAAACTTTGATTATAAGGTAAGTATCAATCTGGCTGACTATCCTGCCTGAGCTGAAGTCTTTCACCTTGTACTTGAGGAAATTACCTGATGTATTTTCTTGCTCTTAACAATAGGAAAATAAATTTATTCCACCTACCCTAAATTAATCTTAGGCCTATGTTTTATGAATAATACTAGAAGAGTTTTCATTGTATTTATGAACAAGTTAGGGCTTTAATCCCGCTTGTCAACTTCCTGGAAATCATAGTACTTAAGAGGAGGTAGTTCCGTGTTGTTACTATAAATTATCATTCATCTTTCCTGTATGATCCTCATGTGTGACAAAGGAAATTTAGAACATACATTTTTAATACATTTTTAAAAATAGACTTTATATGAAGAAAATGTTTACAAAGTCAGTGTTTAAGTTCCTTTACTTCTCCATCTTCACATTTTTTAGAATGAATTAATAAAAAAAATACATTGAAAGATAGGTAAAATTCTTTAAGGCCAAACTGTCTGTATATATGTAATTTGTTATGCCTAAAATTCATGATAGATTATTTTATAAATGGGAAATGATAAACGGTAAACCAAGATGGGCAGTGGCTGTTTTGGCGTCCCTTCTTCATGATGTTTTATGTTTTTGGCATCTTTATTTCTTAATCTTTTTAATTAACATTTTTCATATTAAATATTTAATAAAAGGTCCACATTTGGATAATTAGAAGATGTTTTAAAAAGCACAAATGTAGAAAAAAACAATGGAATTGAAAGTTTGCATAATGTTTATATAGCATACCATACAATAATAAATAGATCAAAATTTCATGATCACAGCTCTACCTTTTTTTAATGTTTGTTTATTTTTGAGAGAGAGAGAGAGAGAGAGACAGACTGTGAGTGGGGGACAGGCAGAGAGAGAGGGAGACACAGAATCTGAAGACAGGCTCCAGGCTCTGAGCTCTCAGCACAGACCCTGATGCAGGGCTTGAACTTAAGAACTGTGAGATCATGACCTGAGCCGAAGTCGGACACTCAACCAACTGAGCCACCCAGGCGCCCCACAACACTCCTTTTTAATACTCATGTTGTTTCTCCTATTTTATTCTTATAAATTACTCTATGTGCCTTCTTACAAAATCAAACTTGGTGTATGTCTCTAGTTATTTTTTTGGTTAACATCTATAAGTGGAATTATTGAGTTATAGCACAAACCGATTATACTTGATTGCTTATATGTATGTCAACCTGAAATTATCGACTACATTAATACTTTGTGAAGAATCAGTTCTTGACTTTTGTTCATTATTTTGTTTGGTTTTATCATATTCCTTTTTGTTTGTAAGAGCTCTTTATGTGTAAAAGATATTCTTTATAGTGTTTCTCCTGTTTATTTCTAATTGTATTTGGTGTCAGTGGAGAAGTAATGTCCTTTCATTATGCCATATGTTTGGGTTAAGTTTATTTTGGAGAATTTTATTCTGATCTCTTTCTGATGCTGTTTTTGGTATAAGAAAACTTAGACAAAGATTTGTCTGGTCAGGGAATTTTTATATGCTGTCTGAATTTAAAGTAGTTAGCATATCCAGAGAAGTGTATAAACTTTTTTTTAATTCTCCATTAAAAGGAGTTCCAAAAATGAATTCTTACAGGAATAAAGTAAGCTGACTTATACCTCAGCTTCCATGGAGATACTCAGACATATTATAAGAGAAACAAAACACCTACCAGTTAGCATATACCAGAGAGCTTATGAAACCTAGGATACAGCATTGGCACAGTGTATAAATAGATAGTATTTATTTGCTTTACTTATTTGTTACAGCAAATTTCAAGCATATGTAAAAGAGAGAATAGTGTAATGAACCCCCATATACCCATATCCAGCTTCACTATTAACAACACAGGGCCAATCTTATTTCAACTGTGCCCCCATTCCTTACCACTGTTGAAGCAAAGCCAAGATATAATGTCAGTTAACCTGTAGATATTTTTGTAACACTATAGCATTTAAATATTTTGTTCTCGTTCTAGATTTGGGATTCCTACTTTTACCTTGCAGTCATTTTTATAAACCAATTGTGTCTACAATTAGAGATGTTCACACCTTCCAAAAAGAAAAAGGTGTTAGAAAAGTAAGTAGTAGTATATCGCTGGGTGGGATTATGAGGCAAATCAAATGTTGTGTCTTTAAAGGGTGCCATTTTAGTTCATTTTAGTTCAAATGATTCTTAAATCATGTCCATAACTGGAAACAACAATGGAGAGGCAATGAACAAGAGGACAAGAAGCAATCTTTTCTGGAAATTTTGAACTTATTTACTGTCCTCAGTCTTTCAGGAATCAGTATACTATAGAAGCAAATACTAGGTATTTATCCAAAGGATACAACAATGCTGATTTGAAGGGGCACATGCACCCCCAATGTTTATAGCAGCACTATCGACAATAGCCAAAGTATGGAAAGAACCCAAATCTCCATTGATGAATGAATAAAGAAGATGTGTTGTATATATACAATGAAATTTTACTCAGTGATCGAAAAGAATTAAACCTTGCCATTTGCAGCAACATGGATGGAACTAGAGTGTATTATGCTAAGCAAAATAAGTCACTCGTGGAATTTAGGGTACGAAACAGATGAACATAAGGGAAGGGAAGCAAAAGTAATATAAAAACAGAGTGGAAGACAGACCATAAGAGACACTTAAATACAGAGAACAAACTGAGGGTTGCTGGTGGGGTTTTGGGAGGTGGAAAATGGGTTAAGTGGAGGAGGGTCATTAAGGAGGACACTTGTTGGGATGAGCACTGGGTGTTAAATATGAGTGATGAGTCACTAATCATTAATAAACTATAGGTTAACCAACTTGGATTTAAATTTAAAAAAGTACAGGTTAAATGAATGTTATCTAAAAATATAGGTGAGATCAAGAAAAATGTTGGTCCAAAATAATGACAACATTTACCTTAAATATTTATTAAAACAGTAATAAAGTGGGAAAAAATAAATTTTAAAAAAGAATGAAGTAAGTTAGGGGACAGCTCTGTTTTATTAAAGGATTTATACAAGGATTTGCATTAGAAGCATATGACACCTACGTTAATCATCTTTAATTAAAAACATAGTGTCTTTGGGGAACCTGAGTGGCTCAGTCAGTTAAGTGTCTGACCCTTGATTTTGGCTCATGTCATGATCTCACATTTTGTGGCTTCGAGCCCTGTGTCAGGCTCTGTTCTGGCATCTAGTGTGCAATCTACCTGGGATTCTCTCTCTCTCCCTCTCTCTCTGCCCCTCCCCTGCTCACATACCCTCTCTCTTTCCCCCTCAAAATAAATAAACTTTAAAACAAACAAAAAACATAGTGTCTTTTATTCTTACTTTATTTTTTAAGATTTGATTTTTTAAGTAATCTCCACGTACAGCATGGGGCTTGAACTCACAACTCCAAGATCAGAGTCACATGCTCCACCAGCTGAGCCAGTCAGATACCCCCAACATAGTGTCTTTTAATTCAAATTTGAGTTTATATCCTGGGGTGCCCGGATGGCTCGGTCGGTTGAGCCCCCAACTTCGGCTCAAGTCATGATCTCACGGTTCGTGAGTTCGAGCCCCACATCAGGCTCACTGCTGTCAGACTGTAAGCGAAAAGCCTGATTCAGATCCTCTGTCCCCTTCTCTCTGCCCCTCCCCCACTTGCACTCTCCCTCACACACAAAAATAATAATATAAAATAAAACAAAGTGTAGAGAACTACTCAGAAAGCATTTGATTAATAAAATGATAGTTTATATCCTAAAGAGACAAAAATACTTTTTGTTCTGAAGGCTTTGTATCAGGTTTGCTTTTTGTTTTATTTCAGGTATGGTGACATGCGTGTCACAATGGGTTGTGAAATTTTCAGCATGTGGCAAAACCTAGGTAAGTAGTGGAAAGAGAAGCCACCTCCATTGTAGTTGATCATTGTACTTTTAAGCATAGAAATGAAGGACAATTTACCAATGACACTGTTTGAAACCAAGTGTCTAAGTCAATAGTTACAGAAAGTAATTGAAATTTTGGCATTGAATATGGCTATAACTGATTTTTTACATTGGTATCTGTCTGAAAAATCAACTTATCTTTGTGTGTTTCATTATTCATGAACAATAAATTTTATAATCTATTAATGCTCCAATAATGTACATGTTTTTAGCAATGAGGTAATCTTTCAGAATTTGGGATTGTAACAACTCAAAATTTCTAGAACTTTGAATTGAGGCTATGAATCATAACAAATTTAGAATTAACTTGATGAAGCATGGCTTGTACACCGGTACTCTTAAAACCTTGACAGCATGGACCTATATCATGAAGACTATAGCCAAAGGATTCTAAAACATCTGCAGTTGCTAAGAAACTACTAGATTCCATTTTCTAACTCTGACACAGCAGGTAGAGAATATTACTCCAGTAAATTGATGACCCAGACCTGGTTGCATGGAAAAAGAATAATATTTGGAAAATAAATTGTTTTGCAATCTCATTGGCATAGGGTTTCTTTATAGAGATCCAAATTATTTAATTTTGTATGCTAACTGTGCAAGTTTATGGTATTCGTTTACTATTAATGCATTGTAAACTTCTCCTTGTGATTCATTAACGTGATGGGCCTATTTGAATTGAATATATAATGATCTAAAAGTATCTTTTCTCTTGGACTCATCCAAGCACAGCTTGGAAATGGCAGGATTTGTTTTCTGTAAATGAAAATAGAACCATTATCATTTTACTTGAATTCATGTGACAGAACGATTTTTGACCAGGATCTGTATATATACATAGCAATTTTCATAGCAATTTGAGGAAGCCTTGTTACACATAATTGAGTCCCCTGTTCAGTGCTTGCTGGTAATTTCAGCAAATAAGTGATTAGCATCTTGAAAGTAATCTCTGCCTGTCTGAGGCCAGCTAGAAGAAGTCTATAATATGTCTTTAGATTCAGCTCAAAATTAGCATCAGTTTGTCTTATTTGACTAGTACACCTCTCAGTCTTTATGTTTTGTTAATTCTTCGTGGTGTTTTTCAAAAGCATATCAAAGCCCTGTAGTTCCCATATTACATTTGGCATTAATTTAGCAAGATGTTTTCCAAAGAAAGCTGCATTGGAATTCTGTTGTGGTTGATTAAACTCTTGTCAGACCTCAAATGATAAAACCAGGACAGATCGTTTGAGTTACCAGAATGTTACGAAACATGGCAGGTCTCCCCTTCTGGATGAATATTAGCCTTGCTAATAGTTATGTGGTTGTTTCCACATACATCTTTACTCAAGCCAGGGTAGCTATGCACTTAGGGCCATGGTTGGTTTGTTAAATAAAGCTGGTGCCTTTAGTCTCCCTAAAGATGTCATATACTTGATAAACTTTTCCCAGCTATTTTGTCCTTAAACCAAAAATATTTCTACCTCTCTGGTTTTTATGTTAAATTATTTCTTGGTTTCTCTCAAAGATCTAGACACTGGAAAATCTCTGCAACATATTGATCTCCCTTCAACACATTATCATGTCAGTAGTCTTTAGAACATTGGTACTCAAATGGACCAGGAACCCAGCATCATCACTGGGAGCTTTTGAGAAATGCAAATGATCTGGCTCCACCCCAGACCTACTGAAACAGAGTCACTGAGAGTGGACACAACTGAGTTTCAACAGGTCTCCAGATGATTCTTGACTCAGGATTGAAAAGCACTGCTTTAGATACTATCCTCTTTCTTTGTTTTCCCAGCCCTAAAGACTAGCTCTAGCTTACTTCTAGCAATCTGTTAGAAAAGGCTCATTATACTCAATACAAATTCCCAGCATGACATAGTTCACATACAGGGTGAGTGTAAATTTTCACTTCATTCCTTGGTTTTTTCATTATTTCTCTAGAGTTGTGTCCTAACTTTTCTGAGACTTCCAAAACATAAGGTGAATTTTAAAGGTCACTGCTTTGTACAACAACTAGAATTGGGAAATATTCAGAAGTGTTAAAGCCTCTCTTGCAACTTAAATTTTTACAAAATGATAAGAAAAATTAAAGATTCAGAGTACTATTTTAACACCCCTTAAAGGCCTTAAGTCAGCTTGTTACTTAGGAATATGAAAATATATTTATTATAATTTGGTTTAACGAATATGTCACATTGACTATTTAGAATGCTAAAGAAGATTTTATTCAGATAATTATAGATGTACATTTTTCAATGGAACAGGCCAACAAATTCAGTTTAATGTAATTCATAAAGCACTGTCTATCTGCAAGTTATCTGGGGGAGATATAAGAAAAAATGGTCCATGCCTGTACAGAGCTTAGTTTTAAAATGTTACATTTTAAATCTGTTGCCCAATTTCTGTGAGACAGGAAAAATTTTGATAAAAACCAATCACCATGTTTTAGTAAAGCAAGTAAACTTTATGATTTCGTAAATCAAGATCCTCAATAGTTTTTGATAGACATAAAAAAACATTAACTTTTAGAAAATAAATTACAGAGAGGAAATAATACTCAGAGGAGTTAATACCTTTTTTGCCATTTGAAACTACCCAGTTAGTCTAATACAGAAACAAAATTTAACTGAACAATTTTTTTTAATTATTTTAGAGAGAGCTGCGGAGAAGGATAGAGGGAGAAACAGAGAGAATCTTAAGCAGGCTTCATGCTCAACATGGAGCCTGATGAGGGGCTTGATCCCATGACCCTGGGATTATGACCTGAGCGGAAATTAAGAGTCAGATGTTCAACCGACTGAGCCACTCAGGCACCCATGAACAATATTTTTTAATCAGATTTTGGTCATTGGTATTTACCTAGAAGTGTGGAAACTCTTTCATATGCTAGAAACAAGTTGGCTTTTCCATTCTGTTGAGGACAAGGAATAAAAGGCACATGTAATTTTGTCTGCTTTTAAGCACAAAGCTCTACAATTTTCGAAGCTGATCATTATATCCCCTAGATTTACCTATGAACAGTGGATCATATAGCAATTATAGCTTTAATTTTTTGAAGAACTACCAAACTGTATTCCACAGTGACTGTACCATTTTACATCCCCACTAACAGTACACAAGAGTTCCCGTGTCTCCACATCCTTGCCAACACTTGTTCTCTTCTCTCTTTCTCTCTCTCTCTCTCTCTCTCTCTCTTTGAGAATAGCCATCCTAACAGGTGTAAGGTGGTATTTCCTTGTGGTTTTGATAAAATAATTTACTGTTGAAGAGTAAAGACCAATTAGTGAAAAGTGAATACCTTTTCTTAAATGTGTTATTCCTCAGTATTTTCATTTCCAAATGGAAGGACTAAAAACGTTCTGTCAAGAGAAGGGTAAAGGCATAAACCCTCCCCCCCAAATTTTATGCATTAGCACTATACTTAATAAGAATAGTCTACAAAGGAAGAGGCTAGTCTTGACTCCTGTGTCCCACCTTTGGCATTCATCATGCTTCAAGGTTAAGTTTTTTCTTGCTATTTTTAGTTGAACTAACATTCTTTCTAAATATAAAGTGGGCTACTTTTTCCACATTTGCAAACACAGCGTCTTGTAACTGCTGTAGAAAAATCAATACTTCCCTAACAGGCTGTTCTGTGCCCATAAATATAAAACTCCAGCAGCCCAAGTAGCAGATGCCCTAAATACTTCAAAACAAGACCATGTGGCTGACAATTAGAGTTGGGGAAAGTATACTAAATCTTCAGTTTAAAAAGAAATCATTTAAAGAAAGTTTATTTTGCTGTTGTCATACATAGCTCAAAATTTTGCTTTGCTGATCAGGGAAGAATTAGGTTTTCCATAGTGAGAGCCTGTTCAGGTTTGCACAGGGTCTGTGTTCCCAAACTATGTTTTCAGCAAATAAGGCTATCTTTCCTGCATTCCTGTATAGTGATTTAAATGTAGGTGTGGCCTGTCTACTGTCAGTAGAAAATCAGGCCACAAAATATACTGTATGGACTTAGTTTGGATTGTGATGAAAAGAAACCAACTGTAAATGACATGTTTTAGGACAATCAGAGAAATTTTAATATAGGCTGAGTTTTAGATTAAGGAATTATTGTTTGCCTTTGTTAGGTGTGGTAAAAGCATTGTAATTCTGTGTGTGTGTGTGTGTGTGTAAATAAATAATGTCCTATGTTAAAGATGCTTACTGATTTGCATACAAATAGAATGATATTATATCTCAGACTTACTTTAAAGTACCCTAGAGGGGGGAAAATAGTTGGGGTGATGGATGAAACAGGATTGGCAAAAATGTAGATAATTGTGTGGGGCGCCTGGGTGGCTCAGTCAGTTAAGCGTCTGACTTCAGCTCAGGTCATGATCTCACAGTTCATGGTTCAAGCCCCATGTCAGGCTCTGCGCTGACAGCTCAGACCCTGGAGCCTGCTTCAGATTCTGTGTCTCCCTCTCTCTCTGCCCCTCCCCCACTCATGCTCTGTCTCTCTCCGTCCCTCAAAAATAAATAAATGTTGAAAAAAACCTTTTTTTAAATGTAGGTAATTGTTGAAGCTAGATGATGGGTATGTGGGGATTTGCTTTACTATTCTTTATAATTTTATGTACGTGTAAGATTTTTCATAGTAAAATAATGTTTTATTGAAGTCTAATTAATATACAGTTAAATGAGCTTCAAGTAGACAACATAGTGATTCAGCAATTCTGTAAATTACTCAGTCCTCCCCAAGATAAATGTGGTCATCATCTGTCACCAAACAGTGCATAGTAAAAAATTTTTAAAAGAAGAAAATCAGGTTGTAAAATGTCTATAAATAGAAGATTTTTTTTAAGGAGGTTCAAAAAGACTCAGGTAAACAGTGATAAATAAAATAAGTGCATGCTAATGATGTTCTTGGTTAGACACAGCCAAAGGATGCCGGGCCCAGGAAAGATTAAAAATGAAGATCATAATGTAGCAGCTCTCATTTCACCAGGCAAGGAAGGACTATTCAGGCTGGCAGGGAATTCAGTTTTATTTTGTCTTTCCTGCCACTTCTATCACCCTGCCCCCACACATACCCAAAGGCGGTGCAAAGATTTGGTGTCTTACATGGTCTCAAAGCCGTGGGAAGGCCCTCCTGGTTATTGGTTACATGAAGCGTAAGTGGCCCCTTCAGTCCATGGAACTGTGGGGGAGCATCCGTGGTGGACCTGGAACATCTGAGGCCATCCCCTAGGGGCAGGGTCCTGGAATGGGTGTAAGACCTGCTAATCTAAGGATGGGTTGGAAGTCTCCTTCCCCGTTTTTCTTTCTTCCCCTCTTTTGCCAGAATATCTTGAATAAGCATTGAGTGGGTTAGGCTTTTCCAAATGACAGTATAAGTTCAGGTTTCTTCTGCTTTCTGCCCTGATAAAAATAACTGAGGAAAGCAATCCCAAAAGCTGGCTGCTAGTTCCCTGCTTGAAATGTGTATGTTGAGAGGATGGGGGAGATACAGGGAGCAGAACTAGGGATTGATGTTTCTCTGTATTCTGCCACAGTGAGCTTGTTCAGTCTTGAAAGGACTCATTCTTTTGGTGGAAAGTATATAAGATTAGATTAATAAGGAAGTTTCTTCTGATAAATAAGAAGGAAGTGTTCTTGCTTGGATGAGGAGAACTAAGGAGTCCCTTGGGAAAGATAAAATTGTACCTAGGTCACAAAGAAAGGTAGGAGAGCAAAAGGAATTATAAGCCAAGTTTATTCTTCACACATACATTATGGGTATGAATAAGTAATTAAGAGATGGTGAGAAACAAATTGCTTTTAACAAAACCTCAAAGAGAAAGGAAAAGACTAAGTGGCTTCAGTGTTGGAAAGGAAAGGGACTCTCAGATAGGCTGGGGCTGCGGCTTGTGTCCTGCTAATGTCCCATAGCATGGAGGAAAAGGGATGGGGAGCCACATGGTGAAGATTGCTGAACTATCACTAGGCACGCTCCAGTCACAAAACACAGTGGCTTTACAAACACCAGCTTGGGTTTGCCTGTCTCTGATCTCATCCACCATTTTTTCCCCCAATCTCCAAATGTTTCCTTTCATTTCCTTTGAAAAACCCCTCTAATGTCAATATAAACTTAAACTCCATATGTGCACCCAAGGTTTATATATAACCAAGCTCTTCGGCCACACTCATGCCTTCTAGTACAGAAAACAAAATAAAGAAATTGATAATTAATGCAAAGGTATATAACTCCAAAATGTGCAAGTAACTCTGAATGGTATGATTTTGGGTATGTTTGACCCTTGCATAACAAAAGACCAAAGGTAGAAAAGAATAAGGGGAAGCTGTCTTCTTTCATGAAGCCAGCTCTCGTCTGCTCAGCTTCCCAGTATGTTCTATGTTTTTTTTTTTTTAATGTTTATTTTTGAGAGAGACCAAACACTAGCAGGGGAGGAGCAGAGAGAGAGGGAGACACAGAATCTGAAGCAGGCTCCAGGCTCTGAGCTGTCAGCACAGAGCCCGACGCAGGGCTCAAACTCACGAACCATGAGATCATGACCTGAGCCGAAGTCGGCTGCTTAACTGACTGAGCCACCCAGGTGCCCCATTCTGTGGGTTTTAAATGGAGGCTTTCAGTGTCACATGCTTCAGATGCTAAAAGTTAGTGTTTATTATCAAAATAAAACTCTGAGATTTAACATAGATGATTAGTGTAATGAACTGAACTCAGCACTCCTTTGCTAGATGAAATCATTTGTATCCAGCCCACCCTCCACCTTCCTTTTCCTCAGAAGTATCAGTACCATACCTTGGGGTACTTTGATAATTATACCACTTTGAGTTCACTGTCATTACATTGTAATCTTTTTAGAAAATTGTTACATTCTTATTTTTTGGACTGTCATTTAGGTTTTTACTTAGGCTGTGTGTTTATTATGTTTAAAAACATAAAAATTATATGATGCAGGGACCACTTTTTTCCATATATAAAAATCACCTATAATTTTAACCACCCAGAGATAACCTTTGTGGTTAACATTAGGGGATAAATCTTCTTGACTACTATATAGATATATATATCTATACATATCTATACATATCTATATATATATCTTCTTTTTAATGAAGGAACTACCCATCCATACTGTATTTTACCTTTTTCTTTCTTTTTTTTTACATTTTTTAAACACTCATTTATTTTTGAGAGAGACAGAGCACAAGCAGGGAAGAGGCAGAGAGAGACAGAGACAGAATCCAAAGCACACTCCTGAGCACACACACACCGCCCAATGTGGGGCTCGAATTCACAAGATCTGAGATCATGACCTGAGTTGAAATTGGACACTTAACCGATTGAGTCACCTAGGCACCCCATACCTTGCTTTTTCAATTAATAATATTGAGAAACTTGACCTGTTATCCTTCCTTACCCTCATTTTTAGTGACTGCATAAAAAATTTAATGTGTGACTAATTATAATAGTATACATAACCAATTCCTGATGATTTAACTTTTGGTGTCATTTTAATTCATCATTTTTAATTTGTGGTGTAATTTTTAATGATATCTTACAGCTTTCTTAAACTGTGAAAAAGTAAATCCCTAGTTTTTTAATGAAAAATGATGGAGAAATATTAATCAACATATGGAAATCTACTGTTTATATATCTGCTTAGGGAAATATTTTCTTGCCTGGAGAGACAACTCTAATTGAATATACTCATGGCAATCATTTTCAGTAAATTTAATAATATGAATTTTCTGAAATCTTCTTAAGATTGAAATGCTGAAACTCAAATGTTTTATTCAATTTAGGAGAGCACAAGCTTCATTTTATCCCTGCCTTGATTGGCCCCTTCCTAGAAGTGACCTTGATACCTCAGCCAGATCTCCGGAATGTCATGATTCCTATTTTTCATGACATGATGGACTGGGAGCAGAGGCGGAGCGGCAATTTTAAACAGGTAGGCGGATGAGCTTCTCAGAACAGTTGGAAGAGTTTTAGTTCTGTTTGAACATCTCTGAGCCACCAGATTCAACTCTGAGTTGGGAAATAAGTATCGAACAGACTGTCAAGGGACCTAGATTCCAGCCTGGCCTGCCTTCTCCCATTCATATGGCCTTGGTCACCTCTCCAGTCTCATGTTCCCCTGAGCCTCCGAGGAAGCCCTAAAATCCCTTTCATCTGAACAGTTCTGCGATTTCCAAGTCTCTGTTTAAGAGCTGGCAGAGACTCTGTTTGTTCCCAGTCGGCCACAACACAGAGGAATCAGAAGATTAACGATTCTTAAAATCATTGACCTCTCTCAGTGGTTCCCACATTGCGTATGGTGAATGGCTTAGTTTTGACCATTTGATGCACAGTATGTTTTACTGCTTTTTGCTTGAAGCATTGAGAATTAATTTAAACAGGAGAGCAGTGGAAATTCTTGCAAAGGAGATTCTGGAGAGATGAGCCTATCATTCCTCATTGACATAGGTTCTGCTAGCTCTGCTCCAGTTTTGGAAAGAAGAGATGTTTGTATTACAAAACCAGATCACGTTAAGAAATCAGCTGATTTTGCCATGCCAGGTTACTCAACATGGAGATGGTAGACCTTCTTCTGTTTGCAGTGTCACTGCACTAACTTGTATGCACTCACCTGTGTGAAGGATCTGGCTTCTCCCAGTGAAGCCTCTCTCAAAGTTTAGAAATGATTGTCAACGGTCTGAGCTCAGAAGCTGAACGCATACACAGGACCCTCCCACTGCCAGACACATGGTTTTCACCTGTATCCACATCTACATTTCTCTTCAAGAAAGCTAATCTGTGAACAAAAAGCTATTTTAAAATTGTACTGGTGTTGGGGGCAGGAGGCACTGTCCTTAACCTTTTGTCTTCATACCCTTATTGGAATTTGATTGAAAGGAATATCTGAGCTTAGTTCTTTGACAGTGTCAAGTATCCCTCCCAATCTGTCATTGCTTACCTCTCTCTGGCCATGCAGGAGTATTTCATTTTCTGCCTCTGCTGCCTCAGACAGATGATGGGGCTATTTCTGCTTTCCTGATATTTAAGACCCAAAGGATTTACATTCTCGAAGATATAAATGTTTTGACTACAGTTTTTCAGGAAATATGTCCTTTCCCTCTCATGTAGCTTATTGCTGACTTAGAATATTTCTATGGCTCTACCATCTGTACATGGATAAGGCAAGTTCTCATCTTGAGCAAAGATTTAGGGCAACCTCGAACTGTTTTGAGAAAGAAAATAGATATGAAACACATCAAAGATTTAAATTAATGTCTGTGGGTATGTTACTTTGCTAATGTTCTTACACATATAGTGATTTTTTAAATAAATAAATAAGTAGGCCTTGCCAGCTTGTATAGCTCTTAAAAAAATTCACATGTTTAAGCTGAGCTGCAAGCATTCGTGTTTGAGTGAACAAATAGATGTCTTTGGTGGCAGCAAACGCTACCCTGCAGGGAGTTTGAAGTCACGTTGCTCCATCTAAATTAGCCCCCTAGAATTCCAAGGGGTGTCTCCTATTAACCACAGCTTATGACAGTGTTGCTTTCACAAAATTTGCTGTCACTTTTTCCCTCGCAGACATTGAATATGTTTCAGTTTGCCTAGAAATCCCACTCTGTGAAGGGAAAGAAAGGGAGTAATATTTGGGTATGTTTCAGGTGGAAGCCAAGCTAATTGACAAACTGGATAGCCTGATGTCAGAAGGCAAAGGTGATGAAACCTACCGTGAGCTCTTCAACAGTATGTAAGTAATACGTTTGTCTCAAGTTGATTCCATCCAGAGGATTTGGTGTCCATGCTAAGCAGCTGAGAGCTACAAAGACAGCTCGGGTCTCACAGGAGTGCTTTGTCTTTGTGGAGCGTGAAATAAAGGATAATTGCCGAACTCTGGCGAATGGATCTTATTATGTTGATGATTAGACAGGTCTCCTTATTTTAGTCTCTGATTAGGTCAGGTCACATGTGTTACATAACAAATCGCACTCGAAAATTTTCAAGCCCAAGAATTAAAACCGGGCTGCAAGATAATGATTTTAAATAGGGTTAACAGTGGGGGTAGTGGGGAGGGGGAGGCATGGGAAATAATATGATTCTCGAATTTGTGTGCAGTGCTTTCCAAAGCAAGATATCCTTGGCTGGTTTGTTGTTGGGGAAACTGACGTAGTTGGCATGTTTTTCGATACTTGATTTAATTCATCGATACCGATTGCTCACTCAGCATTATTAATTGCTTTCTAAATGTTTCTTATTAGAATATCACAGAAGCAAGTCATTTTTAGTAAATTCTCTGATTTGGATTTGAAGGAAGGCTAAAACAATACCAGAGTACTGTAAGGGAACTTGGAGGTTGTCCGTACTGACAAATTCTGACCACAGGGCAGGATCAGTTGCTTATACCAAGGTTTCATCCGCTGTGTGAGATGGCCAGAGAGACTATGTGCGGGTGTTTTAGTATTTTAGGGTTTTAATTCTAACATTTGTTTTCTCTATATTTTCTGTTGATCGCAGTCATTTTCAGTCCTAGGATATTGATAAAGTGCTTCTCTTTGAAGGAAGGACTACCTCACTGTGCTTGGAAAATGTTTGCAGTTCTTTCAGAAGTACAAAAATAATTAAGCAATACCTTTTCTATTACAAAATATACTCTTACTTGTATTTGTGCCTAGTGTCATGTAAAACTATTAATGCTTTTGGGGCACCTAGCTCTTGATTTCAGCTCAGGTCTTGATCTCAGGATTGTGAGTTCAATCCCCACATTGGACTCTGCACTAGGTGTGAAGCCTACTTTTAAAAAAACTATTAATGCTTTGAAACTGATAGCCAAATGCAAAGTTACGTAATTCATTTTATGATCATTAATTTAGGAAAGTAAATATACTAGTATACAGGTTTAGAAAGTCTTATTAGTGACTGATAGATTTCAACTTGCCTGATTGAAAGTCATCCCCAAAGCTCTTAAGAAAATTACTTTCAAAGGAAGAGCCAAGAAGGGGTATACAGATTTCCTAGGATGTGATGATAAAATAAATTATTTGTGCTGAATCCTGAACAAAACCATTTTCTTCTGATACTGTAATTAAACTGGAACTTTTAGTAATTATTCACCAAGCCCTCGTTCATTCTAGTGTACAAAGCGTCTGTATTTCATGACAGCTGGAGTTTAGCGAGAATTCTGATTAAAACCTCATCCAGTATAATAAATTGCCTTTGAAAACTGCTCTCATTTCAGTTACTAGTCCTTGGTTTGAACAAAGAACTAAAATGAGAAGACACTCAGTGAAATGAATCTCTTGAGATTTTTGATTAATTATTTATAACAAATTTACAAGATTAATAAATACATCATTTTATAGTGCCTCTTATCTACTTTAATAAAGGCCTGTAGCATGCAATTTGGATTGCTTGTGTATAAATGTATCTTTGAAATAGAAGATGTACCTTGACATTAGAATCAAACCAGTAATTAATATATTAAGCCTCTATAGTTAGGACTGTTTTAAGGAGCCTGATTCATTCAATAGAGATTATTTTTCTTTTGTGATTTTTAGCACTATTAGATGTGTTACTATAAATATTTTTCTTTGTTGCCTTTATAATCAGCATATCAGGATTAAATAAAACCCAAAAGTAATAATTAAATATCATTCCCACCTGAGCTCAGAAAAGAAAGTGAAAATCTAGCTGTATTTCAGGAAACAATAAAATACTTTTTTGGCAATAGAAATCACAGTGAATTAGTATAAGCACCATGAGTCACTGCACATGTTATGAATTAGGAACACACACCATTATGGTACAGGCTCTCATTTGCTCTCTATAATTCATATCTAAAACTTCTTAAAATTTGCTCAGAAGCTGAAAGTAGCTCATTGCTTCCTTAAAATGTAGTAGTTGCCCAAATAGCCTCCTTAGAAGGAGACTTGAACTTTGTGTAGCAGTTTCCTTCCCAAGAGCTCACTTCGCCTTCCCCCAACCCCTAACGTTATCGTCCTTTACCCATACTCCATCGTTTTGAAATAAGTAGGAGTCGGGATTTATTATTTTTGATAATGCTGAAATTGTAGGGCATAGACACCAATAGTGATATATCCCAAATAGAGTATCAGAACTAAATTTTAATTCCCCTGGCTCTACTTGGTTCACCCATTGGGTCTGATTTATTGAGTACCGCCCCTGTGCTGGGTACTTCTCTGTGGCTGGGGGCTCTGCAGTGACTCTGCTGTAGGAGAGCACAGTAGGGTGTTTTCCCAAAGAGATACCATCCCTCTCGCTCCTTCCTCATATGTTGCTCTAAATAATTAAATACGACTCCAAAGACTTCTTTCAGGGTCTTTATTTAGTGATGACATTTAATTTTAGTTTAGAGACAGAGCATTAGCTATGCAATACATATTTTAGGTATCTAACTCTTTGGATTAAAAAGAGCATGGACAGACATGGGTGCTTTATGGAGGCGTGATGGCCTCCATACTATTATGATAGAGAAGTAGATTTAGGGTCAATCCTACCTCCCCCTGTTGATGTTCTTTCATGTGTTGAGCATAATGTCATCCTACAGGACTGTGGTCTATCCTGCTCTCCAGTGTCATGAAGGCCCATTGCCTATCAATTAGCAATAAGAAATCACCCTTTACTGTCATCAGAGGACTTCCCTGTGTGCTCAACATGGGCCAGTGTGCATGATTATAGACCAAATAAAAACACCGAGTCTCACCCAAGTTATCTTCTTGCCAATAGGTGCCCCTTCTCAGTTTGTATCAGGTAAACTGGAAGAACAAGCTTCTGGACAGAAAGAACGAGGCTGGCTGCAGATGTATTGGGTTCTAGACTTGGTCCTAACCTTTGGGTCTGGAATTAGTCAAGGAAGTGGGATCTGCAGGTCTGTGCCTCTTCTTACAAGAGGGTTATGTAGCTCTGAGTTCTCACTGCATCAGGAGGCTGTGCAAATTAATGAAATTCATGCCCACCAAAGAAGTCTCCATGTATTTTTAGAATTATTACTTAACTTGAGTTCTTTGTTTTTCAGCCTGTAAAGTATATGAGGTGTGGGCTGTCACTTGGGGAAATTTCTACATCATCCTGCATTACTTTGTCATTCATTTGAGTGCTTGGTTCAATACCAATTTGGCATTTAAGCTCAAAACAGGTGCTGTTCAGAGGTTGCTTTTTTTTTTTAAGAAAACACATTTTAAAGAAACTAGGGGATATTTTCTGGGGGCTTAGGATAGGCTCCATCCCTTCATATGCTACTTCTCTCCCTCCTTCCCCCAACTTAATCTAGGAAGCAGTTCAGAATAAACCAGAAAAACAGGGATGCACAGGCAACAGATGAGAAGACAAGACAGAAGGCTGGGCACTGGGATGGCAATAGCAAGAAGGGGGAAGGAAAATTGAGAGAGAACATAGCCATGTGAAGGGAGGAAGGGACGGACGAGAGGGGAGGGGAGGGAGGGAGGGAGGGAGGAAGGAAGGAAGGAAAGGAAGGAAGGAAGGAAGGAAGGAAAAAGCAAGCAGGTGTTGGCAGAATGGCTTTTTTCTTTAACGTTTATTTTTCCTCTAAGCACAATATGTGATTGGCTTAGATTGCACTTGTGAGAAATGTTTTCTCTCTTGGTTATTTCTGAAACCAAGATGAAAGGGAAACAAGATTTTAGACAGATATGATCTTTAAATTCAGAGGGGCAGGGAAGGATCCTCACATTGCCATGCCTATGTTCTTACTTATATCTTTTGGGGAAAGTTCAGTCATAAAAGCTTTGCCAAGTGTCTGCTTAATTTGCCAAGGAGCGGGAGTGAAAGTCAAACAGATCCTAATTATTCTGATTGTTATTATTTTGTGTTGGCACAGTGCCTGTGCTCCAAGGTGCTAACGATTAGGGGAAATGTAGGAGGAGAGATGAGGTTTGGTACTTGTCATCGATCTGCTGTAACTACCACATAGACAGTCCTCTGTGGTTAATGACAAAATGAATGAAACTGTCGAGTGAGTGCACAGATAGTACAATATGTATTGAGTGGGCAAATGTGAAGGGAAGGGGAAAACGCCAAACGTCATTCCCATCTGTACAAGGATTTTCCTCTAGCAGTTGCATTGCAGTAAAATTGCCTGGATGAAGATGCATTCCACTGAGAGGTAGGAGAACATTCTTATGTGAATAAAGCAAGATCTTATTTGAAAGTAAACTTAGAGGTACTCCTCCTTTCGACTTTCATCGTGTTATTTGCTGTGGTAAGGCTCAAGCCTCTGTCAG
This sequence comes from Cryptoprocta ferox, assembly GCA_028646485.1. NCBI lineage: Eukaryota > Metazoa > Chordata > Mammalia > Carnivora > Eupleridae > Cryptoprocta > Cryptoprocta ferox. Next base: position 64,708,174 of record CM053559.1, on the reverse strand, counting down.
TGTAAGAAAGAAGGTAGGGGGAAATGTCTTGAGCTGTGAGGGGCTGGTATATTTTGAAAATATGATTATATGCATGTGTTCGTATTTTATGACTTGGATAATCTGAAAATCAATTTGCTTTGTCAATGCTTCCTGGATTAGAATTCCACTATTTGGTCCCTATCCTAGGTAAGACATTGTTTGCAAATCGTGCTACTTGTGAGATGTTGCAGTGGTTGCTAAGGCATTTAAGGTACTGATGAAAGTAAAATGGTTGTCATGGTGACTGATAAAAATAAATGTTGAAAATGCCCTGGGTTCTTTCTTTTCCAGTCTACTAAAGAAAATTGAGCGGGAAACATGGAGGGAAAGTGGCGTTTCTTTAATTGCCACTGTAACTCGTCTAATGGAGAGGTTGTTAGATTACAGGTAAGCCGAGTCCCATGTTTCTCAGATGCGCTGTGCCCCAGCCAGAAAATCAAAGAGTTAGAATACAGTCAACTTTCCGCTTGAGTTAATCACTCAAAGAGTTGATAATCAGACCACAGAACCTTGTGCAGTAAGATAATGGACTTCTAACTAGGTGGTTCTGAGTTTTTATTTGATTCCCCTTTTTCCTCTCTTTTGTTTTGGTTGACAGTTCTTTCAAAGTCTTAGTGAACTGAGAAGGTTTTCAGAGTCTCATTAGTAAAGGAATCCTTTTTGGTATTTAGACTCAGCAGTAGAACCAGGAGATACATCAATTCTAGGCTGAAGACAGTGTAACAGAGAATTGTGAAGTCCTGCTGCTTTCTTACAAAAGACGGGGTGTGTGGGAAACTCACACTGTTGCCTTTCCTAGATACAATTTTTTTATTTCTAAATTATCTAAACTGTTAAAGCATGGTGTTTTTCTTTTACTGAGGGAAACCCTCATTCTCATTGTTGATGGCCAGGCTTCCAGCTGTTTCTCAACCCATGGGAGGGAGGTGTATAAGAACACATCTCCACTTCTTTCTCTCCCAGGGCGCCCTGTCTATTGAGAGGAAGCATAGTCCATCTGCAAATGAGATTCTCAGCAGAAACTGGTGCTCAGAAGTGTCTGAGCTCCCAACCTCACCTAAGATGGGACATCTCCCCTGGTCCCCAGAGCCTCTGTCTCAAGGGGCAACTCAAGGGCAACTTGCAAATTGCATCAGGTCTCTGACAGTACTTTCCCCAACCCCCTTAAAAGAAGAAACTGTGTTTGCCTCTAGGAAGGAAGTTCTGCGTTCTGACTATTGCTTTTTGTTTTTAGGGACTGCATGAAAATGGGAGAGGTAGATGGCAAAAAAATTGGCTGCACAGTTAGCCTTCTGGTTAGTAAACTATTCCCCTTTTTCTCCTTATATCCTAACGTTTGTTTTTTCATCGAAATGCTGTTTTGTTTGTTCTTAGTTTGCGATGTGTTTTTTTGTGGGTGTTTCTTAGAAGAGTTTAGAAGTGTTTTCAAAAGAAGCACAGCAAGCTGCAGGTTGAATTAAGTGCCAGAAAATTTTCAGCTGCGAACATTGTAGCTCCTACCCAACCCCAGCGGCACCTTGAGATCAGAGAGTGATACCCTGTGTTGTCCTGTGGCCCTGCTTTACCATCCAGGAGTTTCTGGTTGCCTTCCTAGAAAAAGGCACAATGTCCCCAGAGAGAGGTCTCTTTACTTCCCTGTAGACAGTTTCTTCCTGTCCTTCTTAGCATTCTACATTTTAATGAATATTAGTCATCTCTTCTTCTGTGACCAAAGGCAGTTTGTGTTCATTGCACTAATTTTCACTCTCTAGCTTGTTTGCAAATTAAGTTTCTAATACCACTGTTGTTAAGTTTTGAATTATCAGTAGAATGACAGGATAATTTATCATCCAAACAGGACATTTTTAAGAGTAAAATTAAATATTATGTAATAAGGGAAACATGCTAAACCAGAATTGGCCTGGAAAACTAAAATGTATTAAAATATCCTTACCACTAACTATTAAATGGGATGGTATTCTCACCACAGAGCTAAAGAATATCCAGACATAGAGACATTTTTTTTATATATATTTTAATATAGGGTATAGTGATGCTTCTGATAGTTTGCCTTCATCAGATTTGAAATACAGGAATATGTGACCGCCTCCAGTTCTAAATTTGTGAGTTCTGTGGCTTCTTTTTCTTATGTTGCAGAACAGCCGAAACCTCACCAGCTAGTCTAAGTCCTTGTACAGACATCCCTATCCTGACTCTGTTTGAATCACTCACGTGCCTGGCTGTTCTCTATTTCCCAGCCCCTTGGAAATGTTTTTTGCCTCCACTCTCATTATGTCTTGTCCTAGCTTACTGCCTTTAGTCTTTCCATTCTGTTTTGTTTATTCCCCCTAAGGTCTTTCTTCAAAGCTCAGGACCTCCACTCTCTTAGGACTGCCTTGTTACCAGTTACCCTCATCTGTTCTCTCACTGCACTGGCCTTCGCCTCTGCGTATCTGCCTGTGTCCTTCTTTATTATCACACCCACTGCTTGTTCCTGACTCTGAATTCATGTATTACATCTCCACCTCCAATATCAGTCACTAAAAATAGTGAGACTCAAGAGTCCTCTCTCAGGCCACATCTTGTTGTGCACTTTCTTCCAGTGCTTTCTTCTGTTCTCAGACCCAACAGTGACCTCAGGCCATTAGGCCAGACACTTGAGGTCAGCCCGCTTACCTCTCCTCTGAGCTCTCATCTCTAACCTTCAGCATAGTCATCCCTACTTTTAAGTCTCCGTGTTTCCCCAGTCTCTTGTCTGCTACTGCCAGCCTTCCACCACGTTCGAGATCCTCAGCCCCAGATGCTTCTATGTCCCTCCCTGTGCATCAGTGTTTGGGAAGAAGAGCCAAGTGCTCGCTATAAACTTTCAGTCTTCTAAGCTTGTCTCTTTAACCCCAGCTTTTCTGTAACACTGGTCACAAAGTCTTGTAAATAACCTCAAAGGACAACCTTTACCTTTTTCCCGAAGAATCTCCTTCCCTTGTGTCCATCTTCTTCCACAGTGCCTTCTGTTTGGAGGTAAACAGGTACACGCAGACTCTCGGTTCATGTCCTCAGTTGGCATAACAGAAGAGATCATTTCCCTGGATGAAGGAATGAATGCTCTGCCTGAAATGTGTGTAGTCCCCCAGTAGGAATGAGCCAGAGATTTAATAAAATCAGGGGCCCCAACAGGATTTACTTGACACAGAGAATTTAGCCTTCTGGCTTTGCACTGACTAAGAACAGCCTCTACAGAAAATGTTAACATTTTGAAAGCTGTTCTAATTTCAAACTAGCACAAGAATGCTTATTATCAGAGTACCAAATACATATCTTTGAAGCTAATCTTTTTAGCTTCCAGTCCATATGGAAAGTTCTTGATGCTTTCTAGCAGTAATGTGGCTCTCTTCAGCTACTCACTTCCTCTAAGAGATTTTTCTCAACTCTTTGGAAGGATCATTTCCAGATTGTCTTCAGGAGAGCTCTGGCTTCCTTCACAAGACTGAAATTAAAGTGTAGTGTTAAACTGGTAAAAATGCGTAATCTTTGACCTAATACTAGGAAATGTAATTATTATTTTGTTCTCTGTGTCACAAGTTTGCCAGACATACGTGAAAAATTCTCTGCTGACTGGAGAAATTTCTTCTTCTTCTTCTTTTCTTTTTTTAAGGAGAATGATTCATTTAAAGAGTGATCACTTATTTTGTTCTCAAAGAAAGCTGCTTCTTACCAGAAAGCTATTAGAGCAAATCATCCCTTAATAATTTAAAAAACCTGCTGTGCTGTTGTTAGATTTCTGTTGATGGTACACCAATTCCTGCTAATTAAAATGGTTTGGGTTATAAGAAGAGAGATGTGAATTGCATTATTTACTTAGTTTTTTTAAAGAAAGCCAAGATCTATAGGAGACAAGAGGAAAAGGGGGAGGATAATGGTATAAATTGGAAGGAAAAAATTTTATGATACGTTCAGCTAAATGTCCGTGCCTCAAGGTTATAAGAGTTCTCCTACTGAAGAATAGACACCTATTAGGTAGTGGACAGAAAATACATTTGACAGAAGGTCCTCGGGCTTTAAGCCAAGTACAATTTAAGCAGCCACATTGGCTAGTTTGGTTCATCACCAGAGCCCTGTCTAGCTAATCAGTTTCAAAGATTTTTAGAATTCCTAGCCTTTCCCCCTTAAAGAAAACCTATCACTCTTTCAGGTCAACAGACTTATCCCCATATCACTGATCATTTTCCCTTCTTCCCCATACCAGCTAGGATCAGTCAACAATAGTGATAGTGGTTCAGATGGCTTGAACAGGGATTTCATAATGTACAATGATCCGCTAACAAAAAGTGCCCCGTTTAGTCTCACAGCAGACTCTGTGCGAGTCCATCTTGTGGACTAAGTTCAGGGAGGGCTAGCGTACTTTATACAGTGTGCTGAAGGAGTACATGAGGATGTTTATAGCGTATACCTTTAAAAAACCAACATAATGTGTCTGGGTAAGTCAAAGTTGAATTTTTCATAACTAATGTTAAAACATTTTAGAGAAGTTTAGTGAGAGCCAGATACTTTTTTTTAAATAAACAAAATATTTTCAATAAGAATGCCCCTGTAGTAATAGTTTGAAATCTCTTATTATTAATCCCTTTTTGTTTCGGACATTAACTAGAAATACTAAAACTGTAACACAAGTCGGAAACTCCGACTAATACCTTAAAAATAAAGAGCATTTTCATTTACTCTCTTTTGCATGATTCCTCAGTGGAAGAAAAAATGCTTTTACATTTTTATTCATCCTTACCTGTAGATGTTAGAAAACGTTTTTTTCTGTAGAGCAAAATATGCGTGAAATCTGAAATTAGCTATCCTTTGAATATCAATGGTCATATTTAATAAGCAGATTAATTTGTTATGTATTTTTAATATTTTTAGTTGAATAGGCAGTAAAACGAACAAAAACAATAATAGAGGATACAAAAGAAATGTGAATCCATGGTAGTAACACCCCCCCATCCCCGCAAGAGTTACCAGCTTATCCAATAATTGCTAGGTAATGTTTATCCCAGTCGGTGTTGCATTAAAAATATAACACTAGGCCTCCTTACTTAATTTTTAAAAAGACATTGGTACAGAAAAATGCATCCATTGTCTTGTTTTAAGACACAGAACTTCTACAAAGTGCAGGCCTGGCTGTTGAGAAACTATCCATACTTGTTTTCTTTTTTACAGAACTTCTATAAGACTGAACTGAACAAGGAGGAGATGTATATACGCTACATCCACAAACTCTATGATCTGCATCTCAAAGCCCAAAACTTCACAGGTAATTCCGTCTTTTGGCTCAGGCTGGGGGAAGTGGGCTGGACACTGGTGTGTTATACATAGAAGCCCCTTTGCTTTTTATAATCAGAGCTGAGGACTCAAGCATTTCAACTTTAAAATGGACCTTTTTAATTGGATCTATGTTTCTAAGCACTCCGATTTAATTTGTTTACTGGCTTTTTTACTATATCTCTTGGCATCGTTTTTTAGAGGTTGCTTTTGGTGTTAGAAAATACATACCTCACTTGTCAGAGTCTAGTTAGAGTTGGTATTTTAATCACTTCAAATTCAATAACGTTATGTTGTGGTTGTTCTAAGTAGTGTCATGTGTGCATATGTGGAAAACCCTATTGGATAATGCCGTAATTTTTACTTTGAACATAGTTATTTTTTAAAAATTTAAGAAGGTTAAATAGTCTATCATATTTGCTCATATATTTACTATTTTGTTGCTCTTTCTTCATTCATGGAGGTCCTCAGTTTCCCCCTGTTATCATTTTCATTCATCCTAAAGAACTTGTTGTCATATTTCTTTTAAAGTACATCTAATGGTGAAGAATTCTCTTCATTTTCCTTCATCTGGAATGTCTTTATTTTGCCTTTATCCCTGAAGAATACGTTTGCTGAATATTAAATTCTGGGTGGACAGTTCTTTTGTTTCATTACATTAAAAATGTCACTCTACTGTCTTCTGGCCTACATGGTTTTCAGTGAGAGGTCAACAGTCATTTATGTTGTTTCCCTGTAAATAATATATAATTTTCTCTTGTTGCTTTCAGGGCATTGTCTTTGGTTTCCAGCAATTTCCTTATGATGGATATGGGCATGGCTTTCTTTAAGAGTATCCTGTTTGGGTTCACGGAGTTTCTTGAATTTGTAAACTTAATTCCTTCTCCAAATTTGGGAGGTTTTCAGCCATTATTTTCTCAAATATATTTTCGGCACTACTCTTTCTCTTTTGGGACCCCAGTGACATAATGTTAGACCTTTTGATAGTGTTCCGTAAGTTCTTGGGGCTCTGCTCATGTTCTTTTCAATTTGTCTTCTTTCTTCTTCAAATTAGATCATTTCTGTCAATCCTTTTCCAAGTCCATTGACTCTTCTCTGCTGTTTCTATTCAGCAACTGAGCTCTTCCAGTAAAATTTTCATGTTTGTTTAATTTTTCCTTTATTGGTTTTTGTTTGTTTTTATTTTGTTTTAGCTTCAGTTTCTTTGTAGGGAACTTGTATCTTTCTGTTCAAGAGTGTTCGCTTTTACTTGAAGGAGCATGGTTATGATAGATGCTTCATAGTATTTATCTGTACATACAGCATCTGAACCTTGGGGTTGCAATCTGTTAATTAATTGTCTTTTCCCTTTGAAATGTGTTTAGTTATCCTGTTTCTTTGAATGTCAAGTAATTTTGGGTTCTGTCATGAACATTTTGAGTATTATGATACTCTGAGTTCTGTTAAAGTCTTCTGGAGAAGATTGACTTTTTTTTTATTTCAGCAGACAATAAGTCCAATTAGATTGAAACTTCAAGTCCTGAACCACCTTCTGAAGGTTGTGATTCTGATGTCGGTATAGTTTTTAAAGCCTCTACAATACTATTCTGGTCTCACCCACATGTGTGTCGCCCATGGAGAGCCTGGGACCTGACCACTGGTCTGTCAGAATCCTTATTATGTTGATTCTGCTCTGTTCAATGAACGTGCAGCTTGGGACACCATACAACAAATATAAAAAAGCCTTTCTCTACATGCCTACTCTGTGTGACTCTCCTCACTTTTTCTGCCTCTCAGGGACTCCTTTTCCTGGTGCTCTTGCTTGATTGGAGCCAAATTAGTCAAAGCCACGCCTTGACCCTCTCCACACTGTGATGCACCTCATACAGTCTGTCTTACTGGGGGCCAGGCGGTGAATGTAAACAAAACTGATGGAAGCCACAGCTGCCCCTGTGCTTATCCTCCCTGTCCCCACTTCAGGTTTGCACCATGCTCTTGGGACTCAGAGGAGGGTAGAATGCTCAAAAGTACTCCATCCCACAGGAAGGTCCTCTTCTCAATCCTCTGACCAGAGGACCTTTCCTTGGAGCTTTTTCTAACTGTTTCTATTTGGAATTCCAGGAGGCAGGGCAAGCTAAGCCAGGAGATTAGGAAAGGCAAAAAAAAAAAAAAAAAAAAACAAAAAAAAAACACAAGCCCAAACAAAACAAACAAAAAAAACCCCCAACACCAAACAAAAACCCCCAAGATTTTATTGTCATTCTTTGAGTATTGATTTTCTTACTCTGCCCACCTCCTCTTATTTAGTTGCCTTATATATTCAGCCTAGGGTTTTTAGTTACAATCAGGGAAAAATACAACACTTACTACATCATAACCAGAATAAGAACCCTTTAACTGGATTTAGGAACTTAAATCTTAGTCTTGCCACACTGTTCTTCCCAGGAACTCCTGAAATGTGGCCCCTCCTCCAGCTTAAAAGAATGCAGTCCTGGGGTGCCTGGATGGCACAGTTGGTTGAGCATCTGACTCTTGGTTTCACCTTTGGGTCGTGATCTTGTGATTCATGAGTTCAAGCCCCATGTCAGGCTCCATGCTGACTGTGCAGAACCTGCTTTGGATTCTCTCCCCCCCCCCCATGCCCCTCACCCCCTCACTCACACATGCGCATGCTTTCTCTCAACATAAATAAACTTAAAAAAAAGTAAGAGAAAGCAATCCCTTCTGCAATGGTGCCTGTATTGCCAGAATTTAAATGATGCCTCCAGCTATAGTTTCACTCTATCAATTAATAACATCCCTTGATGTTATCTTTGGTATCTCTCAGCCTCCCTCAAATAACCATTCACTCATTCCCAATGTTCTTTTGATTTCTCTCCCTAACAGCCTCTCAAAACCATTTCCTCTTCATTGTTAGCCCTCACCCCACTGCCTGAGTTAGGTCTTCATTGTCTTACACCTGGACTGTTTCTTAATAACTACCAGATGTATTCTCTAGAGCGTGGGGGGCAGGACAGAAAACTACAACCTGCAGACCAACCACCTGATTTTGTAAAGAAAGTTTTATTAGAACTCAGCCATACTCAGTTACTTGGATATTGTCTGTGGCTGCTTATGTGCTACAAAAGGCTGAACTGAGTAGTTGCGACAAAGACCACATGGCCTGCAAGCTAGATGATAAATTATTCATTGTCTGGCCCTTTCAGACAATTTCACCAACCCCTTCTCTAGATGTAACTCTTTTCAATTTATATCTTCTACAAAAAAAAAAGTTTAAGCTCTTTCCTCAAGGTCCATCATAATAAAACCAACACCTGTCTATTCAGCCTCATTTTCCCACTTGTACATTCCTTGTCTTCATCCTTCAGGGCATGTTCTTTACAATCTTTCCCTGGAATTCTTTTCCTTTCCTTTCCCTCAGCCACTCCATGCTCCACCAACCCTCTTCCATGGGCTGAGTGGATGATTCCAACTCTTTTCCCAGTGCTTTTTTTTCCAGATTTCCATTAAAGCACTTATTACATTATTTTTATTAGTAGTTATATAAGGTGTGTGTGTGTGTGTGTGTACATAGGTAGGCAGGTAGGTAAGTAGGTATAGATATCGCCACTTAAAAGGTGAATTCCTTGAGGAGAGAGATGATATTTTCTTCTTCTTAGTCTTCTCAGTTTAGTGCACAGCACTGTGAGGGTTAAATAAATGCATCACCAATAAATTTACTCAGTTAAATTTAACACCTGCAGAGATTTTGCTCCCTCAATATTGGTAATTCCTGAGTCACTGAGGAAGCCCCAGTCTCTCTTCACACAGATGTGCTTGCTGATTGTTTGATTAATTAGACTAAGATTTTGCAGGTCTACTGTCTGAGAGTTTCAGTGACCATTTTTAGAGTAGTTAGTAGCCAAATTTTGAGAGAAATGTTAAAGCTAGTTTTTATTAGCTATGAAGACCACCTAGTGGAGTGTTTGAAAGTCCATTAAAAATGAAATGAGGGACAGAACTGAGGACAAGCTTTTCCAGCTATGTAATAGACATATTTTGGTTCTCCAAAACACAGTTCAGATCTGTCTGATTCTATTTTTAAAATGGGAAAATTGTTTCTCTTTAATTTGTTCACTGAACTTTCAGGTTTTATGTTCCCCAAAGTCATAAGAGAGAATTCCTTTCCCCATGCAACATTTTATTCATCACTCTGAAGTGATGCCTTTTGTTCAAAATTATAAATACTTTTTAAAAGATAACTGGAAATTTTAGATGTGATTCATTCTTCCCTCTTAAATGCATAATATTGTCTTCTAAAGATGCAGAAGAATAAATATACAACATATTACAATAAAACGTCTACAGTTTGCTAATGTGTTTAAAATCAGCCTCAGTAGTCTCCTGTGTTGATTATGCCTCAAAACTGTATATGTTTTCTTATATGAAAATTTTTTGTAGCTTCCTTTACACACACCATTTACCCCAGATAGACATCATCATTTTCCTGAAGCAGATTCTGAAACAGGTGTAATTTATTTTCACATCTTTCCATGTCACCATTCAGTCATTTGTCAGTGTCTCCTGAGGGCTTGCCAATACCTGCTCATCTTCCCGGACTTCCCAGCAGCACAACCACACCTGATTTTCTACCCATCCGCTGGACTGCCCCAGGGCAAGCATGTTTTGGAAAGCAATTTAGGGACTAAAAATCCTTCATTGCCCACTCCCTCCCCCACTTTTAAATTTTTTTTATTGTCATAAAATGTATGTAACATAAAATTTACTATCTTTTTTTTAAGATATTTTTTAAATGTTTTATTGTATTTGAGAGAGAGAGTGTGAGTGGAGGAGAGGCAGAGAGAGAGAGGTGGATCCAAAGCGGGCTCTGCACTGATAGAAGTGAGCTCAATGTGGGGCTTGAACTCACAAACCACGAGATCATGACCTGAGCCGAGGTCGATGCTCAACTGACTGAGCTACCCGGGTGCCCCTAAAATTTACCATCGTAACCATTTTGAAGTGTCCAATCCAGTGGCATTAAATATATTCCCATTGTTGTGCTGCCATCACCACTCTCTGTCTCCAGACCTTTTTCACTGACACTTGTATCCATTAAATAATTTCCATTTTCCCTGCACCGCACCCCCCCGCCCCAGTCCCTGGCATCCACCATTCAACTTTCTGTCTCTGTGAATTTGACCTTCATTGCCCTTTAAGTCACTCCCTGTGGGCAGCTGAAGCCTTCAACTGTGGGTTTGCTCGGTCCTTCTGATCCTTTTCACTATGAAATGATTAACTGCAAGGATATTTTTTGAATGCTCAGGTACTGAGGAGACACAAAAGAAATTTGAGAGACAAAAATGATAATTCCTGAGCTGTGTATTAAGAGAAAATAGGAGTTATTCACCAGTGCAGGGGAAGAGCTTGAAGGAACAGTCTGTGAGGGACCACAGGTGTCCCACAGACACATGTGGTCAATGAAGGGAACTACGGATGGTTGACATGGTAGGAGCAAAGTGTATAGACAGAGGAACAAAGACATGCATGGGGCTTTCTTAAGTGCTTGGCATTTATTATAAGGATATGTGGGTGATTAAAGATGAGGAAATCATCTCAGTAGGACTCAGAGAAAACTAGAAAGCTATTCAGATACAGCACATATCTGACAGTCATTATTATTATTATTCTTACCCCATAAAAAAGCAGTCTTTCATGGCAACCTACATGGTGGCGATTCAGCTGTTTCTGCATCTGCCAATTAACCAACACCCTTTAGCTGACGCTCTCTCTGTCCGTACCACATTCAGCTTGCACAAGAAAGAATGTGGCCAGTGCCCATTAACAGCAGGTACCTCCCTCCCTGTTTGGACAGCTTTCCTGTACCAGCCGCCTCTGGATCAGGATGCATCTAGTTTCATTCAGCAAAAGCTGACAGTGAGGTCAAGGGGCTTCAACCATGGAGGCTGGAGGCTGGAGGCTTCTCAGGAGAAACAGTGGCGAGTTCCTTCTTACCTGTACTATGTGGAGGGACAATGGGAGATATGAGCAGAGAGGCTGGGAGGGACCAGATCATGGCCAGCCTCCTCTCTGACGTTAGGAGGCGTACATTTCTTGTTAGCTACTGACAATCCCTGGCTACTGTGTATCAGGCGAGCCATGTGATCCTTCCCCTTGAAAAATCATATTGGTAACAGTGTGTAAACTGAGCAGAGGGGAATGAGATTCTTGGTTAGTTAGGAAAGCTTCTGCAGTCAGCCCTGAAAGCCAGGAGACTGAGGTCACCACAGATAGTTAAAAAGAAAAAAAGGCCAGAGCCTATGCCTTACAGGACTTCCACATGTAAGAGGCAAAAGAAAAGTGATAGGGACCCAGGCCTTTCTTATTGCAACTGCATTTTACACACTGAGATGGACAAATAGTAGTAAGACTTAACGTGCTACTTCAGAGCTTAATGTGTGGTTACTCTTAAGGCAAATAAATGACGACTAAGAATGATTATGGATACTGTGTTAAAAGCTACTATTACATCTTTTTAAGAGACATATAGGGGTGGTAATTAAATGGATTAATAACATAAGGGTTTGTCCATTTTATTCAATTTAATAATGATTTGGCTATTACAGTGTTAGAGGGAAAAAGTAATTATTGGGATCCTTCATCAGTGACAGTAGAACTCCATCTGTTTGGTTATATTTAAGATTCAGGAAGAGACCTGCAGAGTGGCAAGTATTCTGTTAAGTGCACTACCTGTCAACTGTATTCAAGCCTACAGATCACCATTTCCATGTATATATATAGAATATCACCCTTTACATGTTTTTCGAAGAAATCCCTTATCAAACGTATGATGACTTCAGTAGCCATTACTGAAGATGTGTGGGGCCAACTGGGGGTCATATCACATAACAGACAACAGTGCTCTGTCTCTTCTCTCTGTCACTGTCTGTCTCTCTTTCATACACACACACACACACACACACACTTCTTACAAACACTTCTTCTGCCCTTTCTAATCCTTCCTCTGTTGCTTGATTTTTTTTTCTTCTTCTTTGCCCCTCCTAAATTCTGCCAACACCCTGACCCTACCCTTGAACACCATTTTCACATTTTAGAGACTTTTATTATTAAGAAGAATTTAGTTACCATTTTTTGTTTCCTAAACATGCCCTTTGGAAGCTGCCCATAGTCTCACCCCAAGGGATTTGCCAGTGAATTTCCCTAGCAATCAAAGGCCTATTTCTTGGAACCATCTCCAATAAGAGTTCCTTAAACAATTTCAGTAAGCCAGTGGCATACAGTCATTGTATAAAAAAGGGATGGGAAGAGAAGGCAAGAAAGAGAAAGAAAGAAGTGGTGGAGGGAATGAATACAGGGAGCTAAAAGAGGAAATACAAATCCCTAATAATTCTGTCTTCCAAGGGGAATTCATCACCTTTTCTTGCATATATTCTGAACATTTTCTTCATTATCATGAAGTTCGGAAAATACTTTTTCCAAATTGTTCTAAACCAACCCCATTCGAGTGGAAGTTGTTGGGGTCCTGTCTTGATCATTGCCTTCCCACTTGGCTTGCAGAGGCTGCGTACACTCTGCTGTTATACGATGAGCTGCTGGAATGGTCTGACCGGCCCCTCCGGGAGTTCCTGACCTACCCCATGCAAACGGAATGGCAGCGAAAGGAACATCTGCATCTCGCCATCATCCAGAACTTTGACCGAGGCAAAGTGAGTGGCCCTACCCACCTGTGGCCCTACCTGACGTGGTTGTATTGCTGTCATGTTGCCTTTCATTTCTAGTTTTTTGATGCCCACATCCTCAAGCCAGGTGCTCTCAGATTTTAATACGCATTAAAAAACACCCAAGAGTGTGTTAAAATACAGTTTAAGATTTCCAGGTCCCACCCCTAGGGATTCTGATTAGGTATGTCTGGTTTGGGGCAGAGGGTTTTGTGACTTTGATAAGGACTCGAGGAGATTCCAATGTGTATGAATTTGGGACCATGCCTTGAGAAACACTTATCGGGAAGTTTTGACCCCCATATATTTAATTCTCCAAAAAACCATGTCATCACCCCTCACCTGCCTTCCCAAATTGGCATGTGTTCAGCCCCATCCACTTTTTTTGTTTAAAGAATTTTATGGCATCCCATCATATACTTGGAGATGCCATGGGGTCCTGAAAAACCTCACTGACCTAATGATGCCCTTGAGCACATTACCTCAATCCACCCCATCTCCTCCTTCAAGGGTTTGCAATACCCTTTAAAAAAAACTTATGAATCTGACCACAGTTGTTTATTTCATTTGAACATTTGGGTGCTTTGGTGATACGTGTCTTAGATTTAAATCTGTGTTCGAAATTGCCAAGGTTAAACAGCAGACTAAAATATGAACAGTGGCTGTCATTCTTTTACAAAACATAATTGCATAATTTGATCCAAGGGAATTGCCTCTTTCCTATCCTCTTTTAATATTTATCTAAATATACTAACATAGCATTTGTTAGGATAATAGCAAGGAATTGCCTTTGTATCCTCCTTTGGTGAAGTTTCCATCTGTAGGATAAGCTGTTATAAAATCTCTGCCTGCTTATCTTGGCCCTTCCAAGGGGTTTGTGCTAGATTTGGGGTTACAGACTATAGCCCATGGGTCAAATGGCTCATCGCCCATTTCTGTCCTGCCCACATTCTAAGTGTTTGCAAGGTACCATAAGAATATCTGACAGGTGAAAATTACGTGAAATTCACATTTCAGTGTCCAGCGATGACTGCTGTATTAGAACACTGACAGGCTTATTCATTGTGGCTGCTTTCGTGCTTTAATGGTGGAGTTGAGTAGTTGTGACAAAGACTGTATGGCCCACCATGCCTGAATTATTTACTCTCTGGCCTTTTGCAGAAAAAGTTTGCTGACACTTGGGCTAGACGAAAGAATTTCTGCTTTTCTGTTGCCAATTAACCAGCTGGGTTAGATCCTCACAATTTACAAGTGCAATTGAGCCAAGCAAGGCATCCAGCTTGCCAGCTGTGGATAATTGGGCCTTAGGGGTCACTAGTAATTCCCTCCTTAGCACGGAGAGCCTATTTATTCATCTGCTTGGCCATCATGGAACTGTAGTTATTTCAAGATGATGATTCTGAAATGACACCAGAAAATGTTTCTGTGCCGTATGCTAATACCTGCTCTGGGGGATCATATTTTCTTCCTAAAGATTTTTAATAATTTGCATGTTAATTGCATGCTGTTATCAAACTTAAAGTTGCAGTGATACTATTAAAGGTAGGTTATAAAGATTAAGAAGTAAGGCTTGATGATCTGAAAGCAGTTACACCTTGACCTCTGCATGTCAATCAGTAAATGTCATGGGATCATGAGCATTTATATCAGGCATTTGTCCACAGTGTTGGGAGAATGGCATCATCTTATGCCGGAAGATTGCAGAGCAGTACGAGAGTTACTATGACTACAGAAACCTGAGCAAGATGAGGGTAAGGTACCTGGATGCATCCTAACCGGGCTACGGCATCCTTTTTTCATTCGCTTTCCAGTATCTTCTATGAAATTAACTTTGTGATCATCTCGACATGTCTTGCAGAAAGTTTTTTTTTTTAAGATTAGTCTTTCCTCTGAAGCATCCTAAGCTATTTATACAGAGAAATAGCAAATGCTTTTGATTAGTGCACAAAAATGAGCCCTTGATCCATACAAAAACATCACGTCTGAAATATATAATCAAATCCATGATTAATTCTTTTAGTTTACTGATGAAAATCTCCACACTGTTCGAAGAGCTTCTCACTTGTACACAGATCTCTGTAACAATACATTATTCTTCGTCCCATAATCTCCACAGCAAAACAGTAGAAATGGCTAGCTGACCCATTTGTACATGTTTTGGGGGCTAAATTATATAGGTGACAACTGTAGCCTCAGCAGTATGTTTTATTTGCTACACCAAAACCAAGGTCTTAGTACCCAAGAGCTTAAGGAGTTCAATATACTGTGTCCCTGAATGAAACGTTTTGTCCCTTCTGTTCTTTTCAGATTCAAACGGGTCCCTCTTGCACTGTTAAGTCCTTATTCTTCAGAGTCATGAGCGTTTTGTGTCATCTCATAACACCTCAGCTCTTCAGGGTTTCTAAAATAGGAAGCAGATTATGATGTTCCCTTTTAATTCTGAGGTAGCAGTTGAAGAGATGATATTGTAAACCTTTAACAGCCTGTAAAATCCCATACCCCACAAGTAACTCATTCAACCTGCAGGAACCGGCCCTGTACTGCTGGTGTAGTATTTCATGTCAGTAGTTTGTCGCTATTCCTCCTAACATGAAAAGCAAAGAGAAAAAACCTTGTTTTAACTTCAGTCCATCACGCTGGCTCTGGCAGGCATTGCAGTTTTATATAAAAACGTCGCTGTGCTTCTCTTGGCATACTGTCCCTGTAACAGAAGTGAGGTTACGATGTTTACCCGGGAGAGCCCTTGGGTACCATAGTCACTAAGATTTTTATAAACCCAAAGCATTACACTTCATGCCAACTGCTCTTTAGGGTGCTGTTACTGGGGGCAGAGGGAGGGGGGAAGTTTTCAAGTGCAGTATTAGTCTTTCTCTATAAACCCTGGGGATGATAATATCATGAATGGAAAACTATAAGCTTTATGTGCTTCATAGTACCAACATTGTCAGAGACACACTTAAGAGCTTTCAGCCCAGACAGCACTTTGCACTATGGGTCCCCTTTGGTTTGATTTATCCCTGTCCAACCTGTGCAAGGTTGCACCTTCCAAATGTCCTGAATTACCATGACCAAGGAGAACCAGATCCACAGGTGAGTACATCTGGCACGAGAATTCTCCAGAAAGGTTTGTCCTCTAGTAGTTTTTTTTTTTTTAATTCATGTCACTTTTTATTTAATTGTGAAGAAAAGATTTTCTTGATAGACTTTGTACATAGAAATTATTTTCTCTGGTAAGAACATGTCATAATATTTGATCCTTAAAAGCAGGGTCAGAAAACCATAGCCTGTGGGCCTTGTACAACTGAGGAGTTGTGACAGGACCATATGGCCTGTAAAGCCTAGAATATTTATTCTCTGTCCATTTACAGCATAAGTTTGCTGTTCCCTGCCTTAAAGAGTAAAAAGGGAGTGAAATCTTCTTTTCTGCAAACTACAGTGAAGTTCTCCTTTATGTAGAAGAAATACCCTCTTCAATAAACAAGTAGAGCTGAAAGATGAGATAAAATTATTAGAACTTCTCCTTCGCTTTCCTAGATGATGGAAGCCTCTTTGTATGACAAAATCATGGACCAGCAACGTCTTGAACCAGAGTTCTTCAGAGTTGGGTTTTATGGGAAGAAATTTCCATTTTTCTTAAGAGTAAGTTAATTACTATTTAATTTGCTTTTATACTTCCAATCTAGATATCCCAGTAAAGAAAACTAAGATGTCTGTGACATTTTGTCCTTTTAGGACAATAATATCATGAGATTTTCATTTAGCTTTTTAGTTTACACACACTGTACTAAATCTAGAACACCTTGTTTTGAATAATTCTCCAAGTTATCAAACATTTATTTGATTTTTCATCCTAAATTTCTAAGGTGACTTTATTTTATGAGCAGGCTTTGGTAATTATAGTTGCTCCCCTGTGTGACTGACGTTTACTGCTCTGTTGAGTCTGTGATTTTCACGTAGTTTGCACTTGAGAAAAATGGCAGGACACTGCAGATGACCATAAACCCTGCAGCTCTGTGTCCTCTAGAAACTTCCTCCAGAATCATGGGCAGAGCCCAGTTACTGCTTTTGTCAAAAGGTAAATGTCACTCAACCAAGAGATCCCATTTATTGCTAGTATAAAATCTTTCCACCAAGGAAAATCTTCCAGACATTCTAAGGTACCTAGTGGATCATAAAATATTTGACTCTATTCTTACCATGTTTCACATTGTGCCAAGTTGTTTTAACACTTGAGTGTGTAACATATACTCACCTATATAAAAACATTGGTCGTGAGAGGAAAGTTCCTCCCCTAGCAACCGAGAAATATCTGGAATCATTTGTAAATTGAGTGAATTCATTACAAACTTTAAATCTCCGCATACAAATAATACTTTGGTATTTGTGTTGCCCTGAATCTTGCTTTAACTACCAGCACTTATGAATGAATGTAGGATGGGGGTACTTAAAGGAGAATGGAGAAGAGAAAGATTGGACTTCATTGTTTGCTTAATAATCATTAACTTACCTGCCTTTTACAATGAAAGTTTTGTATGTATTTATTTATTCATATATTTTTACATATAAAGTTCATATATATATACGTAGACACCAAATATAGATATAGGTATAGATTCCAAAATATCCAAACACCATAAGCAAAAATTCATTTTAGTATGACATGGAACAAACACCGAAATGACAGGTTGATTGAAATGCCTGTATATTTTGGTGCCACGCAGACTCAAGTAAAATTTCCTTGTCGGGTTCAAAGGGAACCCACGTGAAGGTGTACATGGTCCAAAGGCTGACTCTGCAGATGGACCTAAGGGCAGAGGAAAGCTCGATTCTGGATCAAAAACAGAGACAGGTTTAGAATACTTGCTGACTTTGAAAGACTGTTTTACAAGTGGACATACTGGGCGTGGGACTGTGATCAGCAACTCCCCCTGCCAAGTGCACATGGCCCGGATCCAGCTGGTGAGTGGAAGGGGGGTCATTCTTGGGTTGTGAGCAGTGCAGGGGCTGGAGACCCCACGGGGGGGTCCAGAAGTGACTCTGGTGCAACAGACCCTCCCCCTTCCTGTCTCAGCTCAAAATCAAGTGAAGTAAAAGATTACATTTTCTTCCACATCATCCTCAGAGCTAAGCAATCCATTACACACAGTGGGTACAGTGTTTCCAGATCATAATAGTTTAGATGGCCTACAAAAGTATTTTAATTTCTTTTAAAGATCAGAAGGAAAACTGAACTTTTTTGGTTGAAGAAAATGTTATATATTAAATTGTGTATTATACATTAGATTACTAGGTATATATTTGTCCTCATACCAAATCAGTCTCTCAGTATGATTTTTGATATTTTTCATAGAGGAAGAGACCCACAAAAGTCATATTGTGGCCCTGATCAAATTCTGAGTTCAGGTAGAAAGTACACTGTAAAATACACTCGATATTTGTCTAGTAAATGAAACTGTGATAATTGAAAGTGTAGGTTCTTAAAAACTAGAAGTATTTTGGGAGCCACAATTTGAAAAGGAATTTAGCAAATTAGAATACTGAATTGGCTAATAAAATAAATTTTATTAGGAAGTTAATTAGAATAAATCAACCTATATTATTAGTCTTTTCAAAACAGCTTTATTGGAGCACCTGGGTGGCTCAGTCAGTTGAGTGTCTGACTTCAGCACAGGTCA
This sequence comes from Cryptoprocta ferox, assembly GCA_028646485.1. Classification (NCBI taxonomy): domain Eukaryota; kingdom Metazoa; phylum Chordata; class Mammalia; order Carnivora; family Eupleridae; genus Cryptoprocta; species Cryptoprocta ferox. The sequence continues at coordinate 64,689,495 of CM053559.1, read as the reverse complement.
TGATCTCCCTAGTCATGAGTTTGAGCCCCACATCGGGCTCTGTCCTGATAGCTCAGAGCCTGGAAGTCTGCTTCAGATTCTATGTCTCCCTCTCTCTCTACCACTTGCCCACTTGTACTCTCTCTCTATCTGAAAACTAAATAAACATTAAAAAAAATTTTAAACAACAAAACAAAAACTAGTTTTTCTAGATATAGATAACAGTTTCTTGAAAATGAAAGAGAAGGGTCACCCTCTACTGGTTTCTAAAGGGCACCACACCCTCAGAATCATGGGGGCGGGACCTCTTTTAAGAAATCAGATTCCAGTCTGTCCTTCAATTTAAAAACACGCAAATTTCAACATTAAAAATTTCCTCTTCATGGGGTGTCTGGGTGGCTCAGTAGGTTAAGCATCCAACTTCCACTCAAGTCATGATCTCATGGTTCATTAGTTCGAGCCCTGTGTCCGGTTCTGTGCTGACAGCACAGAGCCTGGAGCCTACTTCAAATTCTGTCTCCCTGCCTTTCTTCCCCTCCCTTACTCACAGTCTGTCTCTCTCTCTCTCTCTCTCAAAAATAAACATTAAAAAAAATTTTAAATAAAAATGTCCTCTTCGTGATCAATTTCAAGATAATTTTTCAATCGAAATAAATTAATAGATTTATATAAGTGTACGATTTAAGTAGTTTTTACCTCGTGGAAAATGGGTTCTTTATTGACAATTTCTTTATGTACAGAATATTTCTGTATAGTGATTTGGGAAGAATGACTGGGGTCAAGGATGAGAAAGAGATTTACTTTTCATTGTATGTCCTGTACTGTTTGGAACTTTTTTTTTTTTTTAACCACAGGTATTTCCTTTTCAAAAGAAAAAGACAATAAAAAATTTTTTTAAGTAGTAACAAAGGTAACCTAGCAATTCCACTCCTGGGTATATACTCAAGAGAAATAAAAATATATGTCTACACAAAGACCTATACATAAATGTTCATAGCAGCATTATTCATTATTGCCAAAAACTGGAAGCAGCCCAAATATCCATCAGCCTATATAGATAGAAAAACATATGGTAAAACGGTACAATAGAAGATTGAGCAGTAAGAAAGGAATAAAGTACCGATACCTGCTACAAAGTGGTTTAGCACTTGTAGCATATATTAAGTAGAAGAAGCCAGTCACAAAACACTACATGTTATATGATTCCATTTATATGAAATGTCCAGAATAGGCAAATCCATAGAAACAGAAAGTAGATTAGTGGTTGCCAAGGGTGGGGAGGCAGGGGGCAGAAGAAACAGGGAATGACTGCTAATGGGTATGAGTTTCTCTTCAAGGTAATGAAAGTGTTCTCAAATTCGACAGTGGTGATAGTTGCTCTATGTATATACTAAAAAACTTCAAAAGAGTGTATTTTATGATATGTGAACTATATCTCAAAGCTGTGATGAAAAAAGTATTGATCGGGGAAATGTTCAATTCTTTTTTATTACTTGACAACTCAAATATCAGATGCCAAGTTTATTTTTATTTCAGAATGACTTTTTAACACTATTAAATGATTATATGGTTAGAATAACCCCTGGTTTTACAACTTGCTGTAAGATATAAGCATTGCTTTGGAAATGTTGCAGTTATTAGAACAGTCAGATAAACTTATTTTGGGACTTCTGTAATATGCAGGAATATATTTTGAATAGAATTTAAAAAACTACATAGCATCAGAAAGTATGCTTTCTTTTATCTAGAAAGTTTTAAATATGGGATTTTGGGGGAGGGTCCTGATATCTAGGTAGCCTGTCTTAGCCTGTATTACCAAAGGATCATGATTTATTTGGAGGTTTGTGAGGAATTGTGGCAGGTTTTCAGAGCCTACTCCCTGCTCTTTCCTCTGTTTGCCTCCACCTGCCGTTTCTCAGCTATAACCCTGCGCCCCCTGCCCCTTGGTTTCTCACTTCCTCCAGGTGACTCAGAGTTCTTCCTTAGGGCATTTAATTATAGGAATCTCATCAAGCTGAGAATCTCTGAGAACCTTGGGCCTTAGCTCCCCTAGACCATGAACCACACCCTCTTTCTTTTAAAGATCATGAGGGCATGTCACCTACAACCTTTCGTGGTCCCAGTAGCAGCTAGGAGTTTTTTCTGGATGTACCCCCATGTTCAGGGGAGACAGCTAAGGTCTTATTCTCACACCTGAGTTTGATTCTAGTACACGTGGCCAAAGTACATAAAGATCTTGATTTTTTGGTTCCCAATTATAAAATGGGACAGGCTGTGGGAATGACCCCTGCTCACGTTTGTTGGGGTTAAATAAGATATATGCAGAGTGCCTAGTCAGTGACTGTTTTCAACAGTTGTAACTTCATTATCGTTCAGCTGTCAGGAAGAGTTACCTCGTATCTAACCATGAAGGCGCTTTCCAGAAATCTGCCCATCTTTCCAGCTCTCTAGCCTACCTCAAGGATAACCTTCACCATTTTTTACCTGAATGAGAGACTGTCCCAGCCCACAGAATAGTTACATATCTTGTAAAACAAAACAAATAAGGGGCACCTGGGTGGCTCAGTTGGTTAAGCGTCTGACTTTGGCTCAGGTCATGATCTCATGGCTCGTGGGTTCAAGCCCCACGTCAGGCTCCTGTGCTGACAGCTCAGAGCCTAGAGCCCATTTCAGATTCTGTATCTCCCTTGCTCTCTCTGCCCCTCCCCCACTCACATTTTGTCTCGGTCTCTCAAAAATAAACATTAAAATCATTTTTAAAAAGAAGTCTTTTAAAAAACAAAACAAACAAAAAGAAAAAGAAAAAAAATACATCCAACATTTAGCAAGGCCCTAAATCTGAGCTTGGGCCAGTTAACAAGACTCTTGGCTACAGGAAGCCAAACCCAGTTGGTCACGGCCGGGAGGTTTCCCATTCCGACCCTGCTGAGAGTGGGAATACAGCAGGCGTAGCCTTTCTTTGTTACAGGCAGGAACCCAGTGTTGGGGATCCAGTGTTGCTCTCTGTGGCCTTTATTAAAAAAAAAAAAAAAAAAAACAATAACGTGCATTTTTGGAGATTGCATTTACTTTCCTCCAAATTGAAAATTTACCTACCAAACTCATATCTTTAACACATGTGCTCATTAGCATTTAGGGAGAACATGATTGCTTTGTTTTATACTTCGGTGCTCTGAGAATCAGATGCCTCTTTGCACCCCATGCACACAAACTGGGGAGGGCGGCACATGCTCCCGAGTCTTATCAAAAGCAATAGAAAGTGAAGCTCGTGATCCTTGCCCTGCATTTTTCCTATTTGGGCAAATTTTTCAGACTGTGTCAGTGTTTTGGCTTTTTTGTTGTTGTTGTTATAATCTATTGATGGGAGGCATAGGCTCACATAGTGCCAGTGCCCTATTTTTTTGGCTTCTCTCCATAGTTAATGCATTCAATTATATGGCTCTAATTTCTTTTTTTATTTCACCTGCAGAATAAGGAGTTTGTGTGTCGAGGGCATGACTACGAAAGGCTGGAGGCCTTTCAACAGAGAATGCTCAATGAGTTCCCCCACGCCATCGCCATGCAGCACGCCAACCAGCCTGATGAGACCATCTTCCAGGCCGAAGCTCAGTGTATCCACACCTGGGAGGGGCTGCAGTGAGTGTAGTTAGAGCAGTGTACTTTCGTGCAAGGCTCTTCAGCCTCTGGCCCCCTTTGCCATAGCCATGCTCTCACTCTGCCTCCTTCTCATCCTCTGGATGTTAGCTTAGCTCCTTCTGAACAGAATTGCTCTAGTTATTGTCACAATGTCAATTGAAAGGAAATCCCTTAAGGAATCTGGTAGAGAATTTTTCCCTTTCAATTAAAACTTTTCTGTATCTAAAGCCTGCTTTAAAAGCTCCTTTTAGTGATTTCCCTTAGATTAATTTTCCTCCACCATACACTGTGGAAACTGCTTCAGTTCAAGGAAATGATAATGTTATATTTATTGGCATGTATCATTCACCCCCTTTTCCTGTGATACTTTTATTCTGGAAGGAAGGGAAGAGAAGGAGGTACCTTAGTGTCTTTGGGGGGAACTCTTAGCCATGACATCCTAGACAGCCTCTAGTGATTGCTGTGTAATTGACACTCCCATTGTGTAAATACAAACAATTCAACTGAAATTGCACAGGCATCAGAGACAAAGGGAATTCACCCCAGCACTCCTGTTTGATGGCTTCTGTCTCTTCCTGAAGCTTATGCTCATAAAGAAGACAAGAAATTCCCACTGATAATTACGGATACCATTTCAGGTAGAAAATAAAATGCCATAGAAGCAAGAAATTCCATAAGGGAAAAGATTTTGCTGTCCTTCTTAGGGTGAAAAGAGAAGAAGGTAAACATATAAGTACATATGATGCCCCTCTAATGTAATTTTTTAAATACCAACTATACCAACAACACTCTGCTTATCAGTAGAAGATTTGGGAGAGTGATAGCTTAAGTGTGGGAAGGCTGGAGACACAGAGCACCACACAGGTAAATATAAATCACTGCCACAACTTGTTACTGTCTTTGGTCATGGTCACGTGGGTATTTATACATTATTATACAAATAGATTAAGAGGGGACATGCGTAGACTAAAGATAAGAGTGTCTCTTAAACAAGGATTATGGTTAATACAATTCTGAGTACCTAAGATCCAAGCCATTCCCACTTACCTCCACCAAAAAAAAAGGAAAAAAAATCAGTGATAAATAAATTCACAAGTTATAGGCATTTTAAGCAGATACTTTGTCAGAATCACCTACCTAAAACTAGTTCAAGGCCTGTAGTTTGAGAAATGACTTGTTGTCAACTGCATTCTTGGCTCCTTCTTACCAATTTTTAAAATGACTTCGACCCAATGGAAACACCAGATTGTTACCCATCCTCTTCTTTCTGCCATGGCTCAGCTCGAGCCAGATTTCCGTGGAGTTTGCCAAGTCGGGTTTCCTCCTTGACTTTTTAATCCTAGATTTACAGATATATGCTGTGACTCCCATTCCGGAGAGCCAGGAGGTCCTGCAAAGAGAGGGCGTTCCAGACAACATCAAAAGTTTCTATAAAGTGAATCATATCTGGAAATTCCGCTATGACAGACCATTTCACAAGGGCACTAAAGATAAAGAGAATGAATTCAAGGTATCGTGCAGTTCTCTTACATGTGGTTTCCTGTGAGCATCTTGGGACCAGCCCCTCGATAAATATTTACTAAGAATAGAGTCAAGTGATAGAACCAGAAAGGCTGAGAAATCATTTCGTCTTATCGATCTCAAATTCTCCTGTGTATCAGAGTGAATCAGAACTCTGAATCAGGAATCCTGGTAGGAATCAGGAATCCTCAGTAGATCTGAGAAGAACCTCTGGAAGCAGCTTTTTTGTGACAGTGCTGGTGGTCCTCAGACCAGCCTTTGAGATGTCATAATTGAGCTCAGCCGTCTCATTCATTCATATGGAACCAACTGTGGGGACCTCAGGATATCTGTTCTCAGATACCGTAGACCACAGTGAGTAATGAATGCTTAATCAATGGGAGGAAAGAAGATTCTGAGACAGGGAGCAGGGGAAAATTTCTCTGTGATCTTCTGCTTTTTCTTGTTAGAATGGTGTGTCATTAGGACTTCTGAGAAGACACGGGGTAAAAGCAAACCACAGACTCTTTGCATGTGCTGGTCCGTTGTGAATAGTTGCAATATGCCTTACCATCCAGAGCTCCCTCTGGCTGTCTTTCAGCTCGATGGGGAAAAGGGGCAAGATGGTCCCACAGACACATTATAATCTCCTCTTTCCTTGACAGTGACAAGGCAAGACCAGATTTCCCATTAGTCACTTTTTCCCCGCATACAAAGAATGCAAAACAAGCCTATTATTGTGGGTTATTTAGCTTAGCTTCTTTCATCACAGAGTCTCTCCTTAAGCTGGGAAATGTTCCCCTAACCCTGCTAGCAACGATTGTCTGATATTAACTCCCCTTGTGGCCTCCGCCTAGGTGCCAGTTCCCAGTGTGCCCAGCAGTAGCTCCGGGAATTAGGCATGGCCACTCTGCGGTGTTATGATGGGCCTTGACACAGAGCCATCCTCTGTGCAAAGAGGTCTGGTGGGTGAAATATCAAGGCAAAGAAGCTATGGGAAGACAGTACTAGGATGTTCCTGAAAAGATCCATGAGCATTTTCTAGTCCTTTTGGATACTTAAATTTTTCTTTGTGTCTCCCCAAACCAATTAGTGATCATTAGTTTATGCTATAGTTTTCACTGCAGTTGTTTACACTAAAGAGAAAGTCAGAGGTCCACTGGAGTCAGGCAGTTGACTTGCTCAGAGTCACATTCTAATTACCCGTACACCCTACACTGCAACCCACACCTTCCAGCACCTTCTCCTTTGCATTTTCTGCTGCACCGCATTTCCTCATGGCTATCACTTTAAGTATTTATCAGTGGTATAGCAGCCCTCCTAGAAAATTATGATAAATCTGGCTCCTTCTTCCTGTGCCGACAGCCCTCGGCATCTGGCTCCAAACTGCCCCTCCAGAGCCTCATCTGTGCTACAGCCCACTCACCCAACCTCCCTCTCAGCTCCTGCGACATTGAACTTCTCTTCTCCATCTCCTGCCGTGCCCTTTTGCAAGGCTGCTTCCTGCTGCCTGCGGCACTCCCCCCCTTCCTCCGCCTGGCAAACTCCTACTCACTCTTCAGCATTCCGCTCACGTGTCACCTCCTCTGAGAAGTGCTATCCTCCTCCCACAGAATGAGGTGCCTGCCTGCTTCCTTCTGCTTCCTCCAGCACCTCCAGCTTGCCTTTCTCTTTGCCCTGATCCCTTCCTTATCTGCTTACCTCCCCGTCACCACCAGAAGGCTTCCAGCCACTGTTCCAGGGACTCTGCCGGATTGGTTTCAGTAGATCTTGGCTGACAATGAAGAAATCCTCCCATTTTTTGTTGTTGTTGAATACAGGGATTTTGTAAAGCTTATTATTCTCTTGAGAATATACTTTGTTTAAATAAGAAAAATGAGGTATGGATACAGAAACATGGTTGATGAAAGCAAAATCTGTCCTCAATACCAGCTCTTATCAAGGTGGCCATGGCTTCATGTGTCATGGGGATGCTCTTCCTGACCAGGGGAAGCCTCCACTCTTTAAATACAGATCCTTCTGGGTGATGGCAGTTCAAACATGCATGAGGAAGTGTGACATGGTGAGGAGGTCAGAAGTTCTAGTTGGGGGGGGGGGTGGTCTGTGCTGGCTCTACAGTTAGCTAGAATATACCTCTGAGCAGGTCACATTGCTGCCTTGATGCCTAGTGTCTTCATCTTTCAAAATAGAAAGATGGAGCTCCATGATTCCTCCTGGGCCTTTCCTCCTTTAGGACGTTGTTATTCTGATCCCGTGCTGACTACTAGCTGATGCTGTTATCCCCTCCAAATAGAAATGACAAACCCCAAGACCTGAAGGAGTGAAGAGAATTTAAATTGGAATTTGAAAGAAATTGCAAAGGAAATAATGGGATGGCCTGTTACTCTATTTTAAGCTTGCTGTCTGAAGTAGATCATTTATTGCACATAGGAAAAAGTGTCAGACAACATAGAATGGAATTATTAACATAGCTTCAGCGATACCTTATGTGGTAGCTTCTTGAGTGTGAAGGGATGGCCCACGTGCCGGAATGAATACTAAGGAAAAGCTTACAGAAATCAGCAAACCTGACCTAATTGAATGGCAAACATTAGTCATAGCTCAGTAACTAGAAAGGAGGAACACTTGGGGATTTAATTTGTTTTGTATTCCATAGAGTCTCTGGGTGGAAAGAACATCATTATACTTGGTGCAGAGTTTACCTGGAATTTCCCGCTGGTTTGAAGTGGAAAAGCGTGAAGTGGTAAGGATCAGAGCTTATTCTCAAGTACTGTTCCCATCACAGTTGCTCATTGGGAGTCTCGCCATACATTAACTGCTTCTGTTGTTGACTCCCAAGTCCCGGGAAGCACACAGTAAGTTAGTGAATGTTTATCATATTGACCACTGTGACCAAGGCTTTAGGGGAACTGTTACCCTAGTCCTGCCGGCCAGAGGGATTCCTCCAAAATAACTATGACTGCAGCATGTAAACAACTCAGGCCCTTGAGTTAGGAGAGCTGGAATTCGAACTACTGCAGGCCAGTGGGGAGAGGTTCTCTACCTTGTCTTATTTAGTCTTCAGACCAAAACTATGAGGTATGTTTTCCTATCCCTCTTTTTACAGGATTTTAACTAAAAGCCTTTGCCAGAGGTCTCACGTCAAGATGTTGAAAAAGAGGATAGACTCGAACCCAGAAATTCCTGACTCGAAAGCCAGTTACATCCATCTCTTTTAACTCAGTTTCCTTACAGGCAGCCTGAGGCTAGTACAGAGCCTCAGCACTGTATCTGACGCACCGGAAGGCCATGCTGTTACTGTTGGCAATAGAAGGGAGGCTGGCGAGTCTGTCTCACTGAGCAGTCCTGGGTGAACCCCAGCTACAGACCGTTGGGTGTCATTATAGAACCTGGAAACCACGGCACCTGGGCCCCCCTCAGGTTGTAAAGCATGCCCCAGCCGCAGCCCCCGGTTCTGGGCGCTGACAGCAGCTACCTCCAGGGTGAGACCTAGCCCTGCTGCCTGTGCTGCTCTTCAGGCTGGCTGCACTGCGATGACACCCCTGCACCCAGGCAGCGTCCCTTCTCCCTCCCTTGGGACATACATCCTGGCTGAGGCCAGCCCTCTGATAGCCAGAGTCCTCTAGCTGATAGAAGACGTGACAGTTGTGAAAACATCATTGAACGCCTTTCTTAGCTAGGTAACAAGCCCGCTCTGTCAGTGAGTAAATAAAAGCAGCTTCTGCCCAAATGGTCTTCCAAGAATGCATCGTCCTGCCTGAAATCTCACTAAGCATTGAAACCACTCAGTTTATCATGCTCGATTAAGCTAAGGATGTAATGGCATTTTCCTTTCACCGTGCTAAAAAATTCATGTGGCTTCCTAAACAAATGGCACTCAGTTTATCACATTGCCTCAATGCAGTTGTATTCTTGTAGGTTCTGAGTCAAGGGTCCCCACTGTTGTACCTTGGTGCTTTCCACAGGACAGGAGAGGTTGCCCAACAGTGTCAGAAAGTCTTAGCCTTATGCTTCCTGCTGAGTGGCATGGGCCCAACCCACAGGAATGTTCTTAGTCATCTACCCTGCATTAATGATTCAGACAGCCTTTTCAGCCACTTACTACCCAGAGCGTTAAATTCTCTGAGGTCTCACCAATGGCCCTAACCTTTGAAATATTACCCCCCCACACACACACACTACTCATAAAAAGTACCATGCTGATAATGATTAAAGAAGCATTACTAAGCACAACCTTTCAAACATCAGCTGCCTACTTTATTAGAATATATAATCTTACATTCTGTCAAATGGAACAAATTAAATCGGGCTACTTTGTTCTCTGAACACAGCCCACAGATAACAACCTTATGTCTTTCTCTTGTTCCCGCTGCCTGGAATGTCCTCACCTTCTATTAAAGTTACTGGTTTACTACTTTAATTAACAGTGTATTAAGGTCCTCAAGATCAGGGTCAGTAGGTACTAAAAACACATCTGCCAACCTGAACTGAAATTCCTTATATATAATGTCAAAATCTGAAAGATTCTGAAAAACCAAAAGATGTTTTCATAAGTTCAGCTTCAAAACTCAGTTGGTAATAAACCTAACCTGATCTGATGTTAAGACCATTTACAATCTTTAGTCTGCGTAGTATGAATAGTCACAAGCTTTACTGCAGAAATATTAAGGCATTGGTTAAAAGGAATCTCCCCAACCCGACTTGAAGATTACATAATATACTATATGTGCCTTACGTTATGTTTCTAAAGTCTGAAATTTTCTGAATTGTGAAACATCTGGTGCCAAAGGTTTCTGATGAGATTGTGGCCATTTATTCTCTAAATCATAGTCCCAGAGTATATTATCCCATTCTTTCAAAGATAGTAATGCCTTTTAAGTACTGTTTTCTCGGTAATTGTTTTTATTGTTTTGAGAACAAACAAAAAAATAGATACTTTTCCCCATTAATAAGCTCATTTAAAAACATTTTAAGCAAGATAAAAAACTACAAAAGAAATGTATGATGACCTTTTAAACTCCAATTAAAGATAATATTTTCAGATCTCTTATTATATTTATCAGAAAATCACATGCTCTACTTTCAAAATATATTGGGAATCCAACCACTCTTCGCCAGCCCCCCACTCATAGCGCCATCTAGTGTCTGATTTCTGCAGTAGTGTCTTAAGTGGTTGTTACATGCTTCTCCCCTAACCACTTGCAGTCACTTTTGTATACAGCATCTGGTGTCCTTTTTAAATTTAATTTGTATCATATCAAAGTAAATATATAACAAACCTGATTTACCCATCATTTTACTTAGACATCTGTCAAATAGGCCAATTTTGCCTCATCACCTCCATCCTCTTTTACACTGGATTATTTTGAAGTAAATCTCAGACATCATATCATTTCATCTATAACTAAATGTATATTAACAAAAAAACATAACCACAATACCATACATTATCTCATCTTTAAAAATGAACAGCAATTCCTTGACGTAAAATAACCAGTGTTCACACTTCACCAACGGTCTGTTTATTTTATCAGTTTTTGCTTGTTTGTTGTCTTTTGTTTGAATTCAGATGCAAATCAGGGCCATACATTGCAATTGGCTGAAATGGCTCCTAAAGTCTCTTTTTGATCTATAGGATCTCCCTGAATTGCTCTTTTTTCCCTTGCAATTTGCAGCCTGCAAACCAGTGGGGTAATTTAACATGTTTCTTTGCCCCTATATTTTTTGTAAATTGACAGTTAGATCTAGAGGCTTGATGAGATGTCGTGTTGTTTTTAGTTTTTGTTTGTTTTGTTCTGCAAGCGTACTTCCTAGGTGGTGTCATACTTCTGGCTGTCTCTTTTTTGTTGTTACATTGAAAGCCACTGATGATCATAGCCCCAGCCTGCTGAGTGTCACAAAATGGTAATACTTTACCATTCTTTTTTTTGTTTATTCGTTGGAACACTTCTATAATGACAAACATTCCCTTACTAACTGTATGATTACCCTGAGTATAGCAAAGGAAGGATAACACCCTACAGAAGTGACCAGATAAGTTTTTTTGTTTGGTTGGCTTTGTTTTTAGTCTCATTTGTAACTCATGGATTTAAGCATACCGGGTTTTGTTTTGTTTTTAATTCACTGTAATTGTTACTCTTATTAATTTTCATGTTGTTCCATTTTGCCCATTGGGAGCCTCTTCAAATTGACTTCTGAGTCTTTTCAACAGTATCCAAGTAGTCGTTGTTACTGAGCTCATACACAGGACTGGATTGTCAAATCAGATGTAGGAATCAGCACCAAGCTTTACTAATAACTTTAAGGCAATCAAGAGGCTCACATGAAGCAGAGAGACATCGAGACCTCAAGCCTTGTCCTCCAGGTCCTTCTTTCCCACATCAATAATAATTTGGAACAGACGGGGTCTCTAAGTGAAATTCACGAGATTCCTCATACACAGGGTACATTTAAGTTATGAAATTTAAATTATAAATGGAAATTAAATTCCATTTTATACTGCAGAGAGATGTAAAACTTCTGGGACATTCTGTAGGGAATCATTCTCGTGGCTTCTCAGTTTTATTTCTGAAAGCAATCCTAAGCTGGGGACACCGATACCATCTCCTCCCTGGCAATTAGTCGTAGTATATTTACTTGAAGGTTCAATTGACAAGGCAGTCAAGACCTGCCTTCTTTTCTGTTCCCCAAGAATATTCCTCCATTAGAGAGAGTGAATGGATCACAGGCCACCTGCTTTACTGCCTTCCTCCCAGCTGCCTTCCTTGCTTACTGGGATGACTAGGTTCTCCATTTCTCCAATGACTCCTGCTTCCTTTTGGTGGGAAACAGCATTTAAAGATCTGAATCCAGGGGCAGGAGGAAAATAATTTTTCACTGAATGTTTTTTACACATTATTCTTCACATACTTCTTTAGACCATCTCCTTAGAATAATTTCCCTAGAAGTGAATTGATCAAAGAGTCCACAATTTAACCTTTGCTCCATGGGCCAACAATGGCATGTATCAACTTCTGTCCTGTATGGAGGGGATAACTGTTCTTGAGAATACCCATTTCCCACCATCCTCTCCAACACTGAGTGTTACGTTATTTTACTCTTTCTCAATAAGAGACCAAAAACGATCATACTGGGTTGTGTGTTTTTTGGCATTTGTTGGATGCAAGTGAAGATGATATGTTTTCATATATTTATTTCCTCCTATTTGTTTTGTGAATGCACTGATTATAGCTTTTGGTTTTCTTCATTATTTGAGAAATATCAGTAATTTGTCAGGAATATGTATGGAAATATTTCCCCAGGTTATCATTCGTCTTTTGCCTATGTTTGTTGCAATTTGTTTATTTTTTCAATTTTTTCATATTAATAGCATTTGAACTTCTAAAGATGAGCATGAATTTTTCTTCCATTGACCAAAACACAAAATTTTTCATCTTAATCATTTTTAAGCATACAGTACAATGGTGTTAACTATGTGTGCATTATTATGCAACAGATCAGTTTCATCTGGCAAAACTAAAACTCTATCCATTGAACATTTTCCCTTCCCCCCCCCCTCCACAGCCCCTAGCCATCAGTGTTCCATTTTCTAAGATGTCTTACTTTTTACCATTTATAGTCCATCAGAAACCTCAGACTTTTCCTTTATGATTTAGCTTTTATGATTATAAAACAAAGGCTTATCATCATAGACAGTAAATACCCATTTACGAGCACTCAGTAAAGAAACACAACATTGCCAGTAGCACCCTACATAAGGTTCCCATGCACTCCTTCCCAGTTACAACTCACTCACTTTCCGTTACAGGTCACCACTATCCTCACTTATATGGTATCCATTCCCTTGCTTGGTTGGTCACCTAAGTTTATGTTTCTCTAAAAAAAAAAAGTCAATTTAGTTTAGCCTGGTTTTGAACTTTATGTAACAGTGTCATAGTATATATATTCTATTGTAACTTGGCTCTGTCATTCAGTATTATTTGTATGTTAGTCTGTGTTATTACATGTGACTGAAGTTCGTTTTCACTGCTGCATACTATTCCATTGTGTGAACATACCACAATATGTTTATACATTCTCTTATCACTCGACATAGGGATTTTGGAGACATTTATGAAAATTTTTGTATGTTTCTTCACACACCGGTACACACATTGACTTTTTTCCTCAGATGCATGCTTGCATAGAATTGTAAGACCATAAAATATAACAAAGATATCTTTAACTTTAGTATTTAATGCAAAACTGTTTTCCAAAGTGATTGAAACAATTTGAACTTCCAACAAGAGAAATTGAGAGATTCTAGTACTCTCATTCTCATCCTCATTTGCTGTTGTCTTGTTTATTTTTGCCATTTTGGTGAGTGGTTAGTAGTGTATTATCATGGTATTTTTTTTTACTTTTTTTTTTTAATCACAGTGAGTTTCAACACCTTTTCATGTATTTATTGGCCATTTGGATTTCTTCCTTTGTAAATAAAGTTCCTGTTTAAATCTTTTGCCCATTTTTACTGGGTTGTTTGCCTTTTTCTTATTGGTTTATAAAAGTTCTTTAGGCCCTTTGATGGTTTTCTAGGTTATAAATGCCTTCTACTTTCTGTTTTATCTTTCCTTCTCTTCATAGTGTCTCTTGATGAATGTATAATATTAATTTTGACAAAGTCAAATTATTCTCATACTTTTTAGTGTTGTTTTATGGTGATGTAAGTGAACTTTAAAAGTCCAGCTTGTTTCCTTAACTGAAAAAAAAAAAACAGTATTTAAATGTGCTTATTGTAAGCTTGAATTACTTTACAGCTAAGAGCTTGGCAGACCTTCTCTTCAAAGAGAATGTCAATGACAAGAATGGCCGCAATGTTAAATATTTGAAGAACATTTTCATCATTTTCAGTTCAGTCCCCCATATAAACTAGAATTTTTAAGTCATTATAATTCTATTTGGATCCCCTTCAAAAAATAGATCCTGCAGCATATATGATTAACTTATTTTCTATAACTCCCAGCTGAGTACCATCCTGTGCTACCTTATGGTGCTGTTATATATGCATATGGGGTCCATATCGGCATATGTCCCATCTTCCCAACTGGGTTGAAAGCTCCTTGACATCAGAGGATTTGTAAGTGCATCTTTGTATCTCCTGTGGTGCTTTGCATTAAGGAAGCATTTAGAAAGGTGTTAATAATATGCAGGGCCCCTGAATATTTAGCCCTTCAGAAGAAAAGATAAATGAGTTTTAACAGGCATGAGATGCTTAGATTTTCGTTTCGGATTACATTGATTGTTGCAGTGCTAATATAAGATTGATGATTATCCAAATCACATTTCAAGCAATCAGTATAATCACCTTCGCTTTCCAGACCTTCGATTGAACAGCTAATTTGTCTTCCACATTCTTGTCTATTTTACTGTATGGCCCCTGGTAGAGATATTGATGGGAGCCAATGGGGAGCACAGATCATTCCGAACATGGATAATCTACTTTCTTCTTGAATGTCACAAAATCCAATATATATTTATGCCCATTTGCTTCTCAGGTAGAAATGAGTCCTCTGGAAAATGCAATCGAAGTGTTGGAAAATAAGAATCAGCAGCTGAAGACTCTGATTAGTCAGTGTCAGACAAGACAGATGCAGAATATTAATCCCTTGACCATGTGCCTGAATGGAGTTATAGATGCTGCTGTTAATGGTGGAGTTTCCAGGTATCAAGAGGTGAGGATTAGGTATCATTTGAAAGATTTTAAATGTGATTTCTTAGGACTTCAAAAGTCTTTTTTCAAAATATGTATGCACATCCACATGCTAATATAGGGCTACAATTGACACAGAGTTCTTGGTTAAACAGAGCACACATATAGTCATTTGTGATGCACCCTTACCCCATTTTCCAATATATGATATTTTGAGAATAAAAGTGTGTGTATGTGTGTTCTTGGATGAATAAATTAGGGTATCAGGATTATTTAATAAATGTCTACCTAAAACCATGTCCCTGTGCAAAGAGGGTCACAGAAGAGTTTGATCTTGAGTAGATACTTTAAACAGACTTTTCATCTGCCCTCATGGTTTTAAACAGAAAGGCACAGTAGCTTACAAGGTGAGGAGGTCACCATTTTGGTCTTAAATGACCAAATACTGAATCTTAAAGCACTTTGTTTTAGTACATAAAGCTTATTGATTTGATTTGCTGTTTGCTTAGTTTGCCAAAGATACTTATTTATACAATCCCTGCTCTCCCTTACACAGTCCTTTCCTTTTATTCCCTTTTTGACCAGCTGCCCCAGTAGGAGCATTTCCTTCTGCCCCCAGAAATGTGGCTTACAATGGTATTTCTTTAAAGACATACCAGGTCCATGGGTCACCTGGGTGGCTCAGTCGATTAAGCATCCAACTCTGGATTTGGGCCCAGGTCATGGTCTCACGGTTTGTGAATTTGAGCCCTATACCCAGCACAGAGCATGTTTGGGATTCTCTTTCCCTTTCTCTGTGCCCCTTGCCACCCCCCCCCACAAAATAAATAAATTAAAAAAAAAAAAAAAAGATGCCAGGTCTTTAGAAGCAGCTATGTCTTTCACTTCCTTTTTAACTTTCCTGAAGTAAACTGACTATCCCTTCTCTTTCTAGGCATTTTTTGTCAAAGACTATATCTTAAGTCACCCTGAAGATGGAGAGAAAATTGCACGGTTAAGAGAGCTGATGCTTGAGCAGGTAAGGTGGGGAGAGAAGCCAATCATCTCCTCTCTCTCCTGCCTAGAAAGGTGTGCATGGTTACCCAGGGACCCATCTACTTGGTTTTCTCCATCGGTGTTCTAACAGAAGAGGTCAGTCAAGGGTTTTAGATTAATCTGTAATGTATTCGAAATTCCTAGTTTTTACTTTAACTTCCCACTTTGATGCAAGAGTAAACTTAACAGTGAGTAAACTATGGCAGCCCCTTATAATAGACAACTTCACATAGTCTCTTAGAATAGTGTTTGAATGTTCTCTCCCTAAAGTCTTGCTGGAGGCTTGATGCCAGGTTTTCACTCAACAATTTTGGGCTCACATAAATCCAGGCCAACTCAAAACAAATGAATAGATAAATGAATGAGTAAATGAAGGCATGAGATTCTGACTTAAGTGTTATTGTAAGGGAGCAATCAAAAGACTTTGCTTTAAAACAGCATCATGTTTTGCAGACGAAGCCTCTAGGTGATATGCTAGGCACAAAACTAGATCCAACCTCGTCATTTTCTACTCCAAGGAATCACAGTTTATTTTTATTTAGTTCCATCAAGTGCAAAGGCCTAGAGTAATCTCTTGCCTGCTGTGTTCCTGTTGATGGCTCTTGGCCTGAAAATGGTTTGAAAACCTCTGAGGTAGGAGACATGATGGTTATTCCATAAAAAATGGAATACATATGATAAAATGTGACCAGAGCACCTCTTTCTGCTTGATAATACCAAACTAATTAACAAATAAGGCATGCCCTTTTGGATTAGAAAATGATGAAGTTGTATCTGATTTTAGTCCACATTTTATGCTCTGCAGGCTTAATCCACAGGATTTAATCCTAGGGAGAAAGAAGTAACCATGGACAGGGACTATGGCTGGAAAAGGGCCAGGTAGGCAGCTGCTGGAAAAGAGAAAGGAGTTACTTGAAGTTGACCTGCAAGGAAATAGAGAATAAGTTCTCATCATGGGCCTGGGGATGATGTAGATACTAGAGGTGAGCAGGTTAGGTTATCCAATTCTTATGATTATGGAATAAGTATAGCTTTTGTCGATACTCAAAAATCTGTATTTAACCTGAGCAGTCTCTTGGGAGTGGTTAGCCTCACTGCAGGGCTTTTACTTGCTGTATTCAGTCTGACTGAATTCATTCCCCAGAATTATAATTAAAAGGGCCAAGAAGGCTCTCAAGGAAAACAAAATCAAGGTGCACTTTGGTGGCTCAGTCGGTTAAGTGTCTAACTTCAGCTCAGGTCATGATCTCACAGTTCATGGGTTCGAGCCCCGCATCAGGCTCTGTGCTGACAGCTCAGAGCCTGGAGCCTGCTTTAGATTCTGTGTCTCCCTCTCTCTCTCTGCCCCTCCCCCAATCACGCTCACTCGCTGGCTCTCTCTCAAAAATGAATAAACATTAAAAAAAGAAAGGAAAGAAAAAGAAAATCAGGAACCTTTGTTTCCTCTACATCCTGCCTGATTATGTTCGTAGGGCCTTGTGGAAAGAGCCTGTTGTAGGAAACTCTAGATCTCTGTCATAGGACAATCAGTACAGGTGACTGCAATGTGACCTTGGGCAAGTCGTGTCATCTTTGTCAGACTATAGTAGGAGGGGTTTAGGTTAGCGAGGGCACCCTGCTCCTCTGGACCTCTGTGAGGTGGTTCATATAAAAACTACCTTGTAGACTCGGAGATCCGTTGCCCCACTGACTCTTCCGAAAGGACTTGTTGCCCCAGCTAATGAGAGCGGTGGCAGTCGACAGATACTTGTGGCTCTCAGGTCCATGGGTTATTGCCTCGGCTACAGAGCACTGCCTGGCCCAAGATGACCACCTACCTTCCTAGATGTCCCACATCAAGTGACCGCGGAGGAGATATAAAGCCCAGCCATTTGGGCCCAACACAGCACAGTTCTGACAGCCTGTTTGAGGCCCAGAGCTCCCCTGGTGTCAGCAGAGGCTGCCGTGACTGCCCTGTGTCTTGGCTTCTTCTTAGTCAAGTCCTGCCTCTGCCTCTCCCTCACACAGGCAGGGATTGATTCCAGGTAACTCCCCAGTAAACATCCCAATCTCCATGCCAGAGTCTGCTTCCGGGAGAACCCAGCCTTCAACCTGATTTGGACATAACAGAGGTTGCCTAACAGCGAGTGTTTAAAATGGAGACTGGATTCCTACCCTTGAGGTCAACTCTTCCATGCCCTTCCACCCCTCATCAGACTTAGGCCTCGACATACATTCCACTCTTACTGCTCCTTTTAAAGGTGTCATTGGTGTTTAAGGTATTTTTATCTTTATGAAAATACACTGGTGGTGGGTAGGAGCTGCCACAGTCCTGTCCCATAGGGAAGGTTCTGGATGCTCTAACCCACCAGGCTCAGTCCTGTTTGATCTGAGCTTTCAATCTTGAATCTTCCCAAGCTGTAAAGATAAAAAAAACATTGTGGTAATGGTGTGCTTTGCTTTCCTCACAGTCAGTGCTGTTTGCTCTTTTGACCACTTTAGCATGGGCCATTTTTTAAAATGTAAAAGACAGCTGATCCTCAAATCGAAGGAATTAAGCACTATTAGTACTTGAAGAACAAAAGAAACTTGGATGTTTATGTTCATCTCTTTTGTATCCTCACAGCAAGAAACCTTTTTTTTTTCTTTAGTAGGAGCTGCTCCAATCATTGTATTATAATAAGCGAACAAGAATAATAGCTTTTAACAAAAACAAGAAGCATAGCAACTATAATAGAATTCCTGTTCCTACTTTACCTCTATGGCCCCCTCTACAAATTTTGGAAATCTGGGGGGAGCGGTGGATGGGCACAGAAGAACCTGATGGGAGAGAGAAGAGTAATGTGGAAAAGGGGGTGCCGACCAGGAAAGAGATCCCTCGGGGAAAAGCACCCGATCCCACTAGCAGGGAGCTACTCCTTCCCAATCCTGGCAAGTGCAGAAGGGGGCCAGAGGGACCCATATTTGCTTAAGAGGGTTGTTATTACAGATCTCAGATACGTGGGAAAGAAAGGGAAATCAAGTCTTTGGAATTAGCAAGACCTAAGTTTGAATCCCCATTTGTCTTTTAGCACATGCAGGAGCTTTCTGATCCTCACCTGTGAGTGAAGGATTGTTCATATCTCATGGGATAGAGAGGATTCACAGTAACACACCCAGAATGCATGGTGCAGTGCTTGACCCCTTCGCACTCATTTAGTAGAGTTCCTTATTGATATGGGTTTCTTCCTTATCTGTTTTCAAGGCACAGATTTTGGAATTTGGTTTGGCCGTGCATGAGAAGTTTGTACCTCAAGATATGAGACCCTTACACAAAAAGCTGGTGGACCAGTTCTTTGTGATGAAGTCAAGTTTAGGGATACAGGTATGTACACAGAGTGTCCATAGGGGGCAGTCTGACCACTGCCATTTGCTTTTCATTAGAGGGACTGTGAAGTGTCCAAGAGTGACATCTTTTGGTTTTTCTACCAAACTGCATCATTTTACCAGGGAGTCCTCCAATATTAAAACTGGATGATCTTCTATATGCTGTGTTCAGCTTTTATGAAAACCAAAAAGTAAGGGTGAGAAAGCTTAATAATACTGAAACTTACCTTTATAACCTTTTAGCCTTGTCACAGTATACTAAAATACCTCACCAGTTACTTTGCCCATGTAATGACTCTTAAATATGTGCTTTACTACATCTCTAGGAGTTCTCTGCCTGTATACAAGCCAGTCCAGTCCATTTTCCTAATGGAAGCCCTCGCGTGTGTAGAAACTCAGCACCTGCTTCTATGAGCCCAGATGGTACCAGGGTAATTCCTAGACGCAGGTAAGTCATATTCTGAATTATCTTATAATTTGTCATCCCCACAAGATGATCTGGAATGATTCTCTCATTCTTTATGGCACAATTTGTCAAATACGCTATTTCTTAATGAAATAATTAACCCGCAAGGCAGCTGCAGACATCTGCCACTGGTAAAACAGCAACAGCATGGGAAATAAATAAACTCAAACATTTGATTATATTGAGGCAAACAGGAGACAACAAAATGGGATGTATATTTTTTTTCCTTTGGTTTTATACCATGCCAGCATGTGATGAAGTGCAATTCAGAGACTGAGTTAATGACCATTTTTTTTCCCCCAAAACAGCCCATTAAGTTACCCAGCTGTCAACCGATATTCTTCCTCCTCACTGTCCTCACAAGCTTCTGCTGAAGTAAGCAATATTACAGGGCAATCAGAAAGCTCTGATGAAGTCTTTAACATGCAGGTACTTGATTAGCTTTTTAATCGTCTGGTCGTGTATATTCCTTTTCTGTCTCAATCATGAGAGTTTCTGTTCACTCTGCTGTGCTAATGAACAGATCTGCGAGCAAGAACTTGAGTTAAGGACAAACCTTTAAACACTCTCACTGCTTTGTTGGTCTCTGGAGTCTACAAAGGTAGTTCTCTCAAAACTGCCCATCCACGCTCAGAAGACATGAGCAAGAATGGGAAAACCGGGCAAGCTTTACAGGGTTAGCTTTGGAACATACCTCGGATTTGCTTCTTCATCTGGGGACTCTTGGAACATCTCACCACGCGCTAGCTGCCTCTTAGCATTGCTTAGTGGCCTTTTTGTTTCACAGTACATGGTTGAGATGTCCATTATATCATCTCTCTACCTAGGTACATGGTTAACAAATTTTCACAATCAAAATATTTTTACTAAAGGAAAAAACATACAGTTTATAAGAACATTAGTGCAACTCTTGCAACATGAAATTTTTGGACACTGCTAATACGGCATTCATAATGAAGAACAGGCTGAAATTTTCTTCACCACTGTCTTTAGAAAAGGGGCATATTACATATTGCGGAATTCATGCCTCGAACACAGTTTTGGAGAAAACAAGAAGGAGTGTCTTCTGCCTTTTAGAAGCACTCACCTATTGATGTACCCTAGGCTGGGAGTCTTGCTGCTTGTACTTTAGTCTGGCAGTGTGCTGCTGCCTGGTCCTGAGTCCTAGTATGTCACCGAAACTAACGCGAATGTCTTTCCTTGGCAGGAGTCAAAATCTCAGATTTTTTTTTAGACTGTTTTGTTTGTTTTGAAATCTTGGATTCTTGATTAATTCAGACAGGCTTCCTTCTTGGTCTGAGATATTTCTAGATTTCTAAATGGTTTTCCCTTTTTTTTTTTTTTTTTTGGCTACTTTGAAAAAAAAAGGGCAGTGATTTTGTTTTAAATATGTCAGTGTTGTCCGAAGCCTCCAAGCAGTGTGTGGTAACAGCTCCCATGTATTTCCAGCCAAGTCCGTCTACCTCAAGCTTGAGTTCTACTCACTCTGCTTCGCCTAACGTGACAAGTTCCGCCCCATCGAGTGCCAGAGGTCAGTGCCCGGGCGTGGGGTAGACTGAGGGTGCCCGCAGAACCTCCCTCCCCTGGGGAGCTGTGGCTTCCGTCTCCTGAACCAAGGCCAGCTGCCCCCGCACACCAGCCCCGTCCTCCAGACTGGTCCAGCACCACCCCCTGATGATCCTTCCTTTCTTCTCTCCCCAGCTTCCCCTTTGTTGTCTGACAAACACAAACATTCCAGAGAAAACTCTTGCCTGTCCCCGAGAGAGAGACCATGCAGTGCCATCTATCCAACACCTGTGGAACCTTCTCAGGTAGTCCTTGTGGCACGGAGATACTTAGAAAACAAGCAAATGCCTGGAATTGCTTCCATGTCTCTGCAGAGAAAGGCAGTGTCCCTGCCAGAGGCAGCCAGATGGGCTGTGTTAGACAACAAGTCCATCTGAGTGAAGAGCGAACCTCCATCCCATGCCCACTGCTCACAATTTCTGTTGGAGCCATATTTCCGATACAGATGCAAGGGTTGTTGCCTAAGCAGTAACGCTGAGCAGAAAATGGGAAATGATTTCACCCTCCTTGACCTGACTCTGTAGTTCACTGCTGATATTTTAACATTACAAGGGGTAATTAGGTGGATGAGTTGGAGTGTCTGCGTGTGTTTGCATGTGTATGTAGCAGAAATCTGGAGCAGCTTTTTACATTAACAAAAGGCCCTTCAGGAGAAGCATGATCTATCCTGCAGCCTTTCTTTTGACCTCTACCTTAGTTTGAGAGAGCTTCCGATGTTCCTTTCTGAGATTCCCAGGGGTGCAGGGTCCATTTCTGTTCACCTTTGCCACTCTTCTGTAGTGCATTGAGGGAGAAGCAGTTGAGTGCCCAGGCTTTCCCTGCACCCCTCAGGAGTAAAGCACTGTGGCCCTCACGTCCTGCCTGGACTTGGTTTTGAAGTGATCCCTCTTAGTCTGGGTGAGGGCAGGGCCAAAGGCCTGGCCCTCTGGGCACTTCAAGGGCTGTGAAGCATGGTTTCAAAGCTGGGTAACCCTGGGTTGTATGGATGCTTTGGTAATAACTTAGGAGCGGAGAATTATACTTTCTGTTGATGTTCCAGCTAATTTTTCTGTTTTTCTACACCATCCTGGCAGAAGTCTGTAGCTGCATCTGGAAATGGATGAGAGCGAGTAGGATGTGGCTTGATTGGTTTATCTTTGCTGATTGTGTAATCTTCCCGAAAGCCCCAGGATACCTCATCTGCACAACACTGATGTCTCACAGAAACTCTCTCTGAGTGCGTTTGGCTGAAGCAGCTCCCCAGTTTTATTTCCCTTTGTCACTTGGTGTTGCCAGGGAACTTCACACTCTGTTCCATCTGCTCCAGGAGTGCGTGGTGCCAGCATGGGCGACTCTGAAAGCCTGCCCTGATTAGCCTCCGACTTTTCCGCTTTGGGTAAAACGTGAAGCAATGTGTGGTAACCAAAGCTCGATGCTACACAGTGCTGCACTGCATCTACTGTTAAGGACTCGCACTTTTCCTTCTACCGTATTAGGTAGAACCATGTCAAAGTGGCATTTTCGTGGGCTAAAAATTGTAGAATATTGTCCATTTCCCATGTTTTTAACCTAGGATTGAAAACGTGTCCATTCACTAGAGATTTTTTGAGCTAATATTTCTTTTTTAATTCTTATTTGCATTTCAGATCGCCAATCTAGCATTTGTATTTATAAAGAGCACCGTACCTTACTGTTTTTCCCTCCATTTTATTATGAAGACGTATTTACCATTTACATTTAAAATCTAATACAAACTTTATTTTCTTTAAATTTAACGTTTATTTATTTTTGAGAGACAGAGAGAGTACGAAGTGGGGAAAGGCTGGGAGAGAGGGCGACACAGAATCTGAAGCAGGCTCCAGGCTCTGAGCTGTCAGCACAGAGCCTGACATGGGGCTCAAACTCAAGAACTGTGAGATCATGACCTGAGCTGAAGTTGGACACTTAACCGACTGAGCCACCCAGGCGCCCCTAATACAAACTTTTAAAACTTATGGCTCTTCTCCCCTTTTTTCCTTAAATATAATTGAATTCTTGGTTCATAGGCTTATCATATACCATGTAAAAATTATTTTGAACAAAAAGTTTCAGTAATGAGACAATCATCTCATTTTCTAGAAGGTCTCACATGACAGCAAATTGCATCGTAAAAATAGACTCTTATACCTTTCCAGAGGCTGCTGTTTAATCATATTGGAGATGGGGCCTTGCCACGCAGTGACCCAAATCTTTCTGCACCTGAGAAAGGTGGGTATAAAGCCAGCCCCTTCATCAGTCCTGAAATGTGGAAGGGTATGTTTTGTCCTCATTTCCTCCAGTCTTCCGTGTGTCTATGTGGAAGGCAGGTCTCCAGATCTTTAATGATTGGGACCAGTTTCCCCTTTAGGGGATTAATGAAAGACAGCCATTGATGATGCCTTCTTTCAAAACTGTTTCCTTGTAGGATTTAACAGCCGAATCTGAGCAAGTTAGGAACTCCTCTGTTAAATGGCCTTTGGTGTCATGTCACCAAGCAATTCCTGCATTCCCTGAAACAAAGTTGCCAATTAGGTACATGTTCAGCACAGTGAAACTAGCACCTTCCCAGATTGATTGCCTGGTCCCACCCTTTGTTTCCTTTACAAAGCTCACTCTGCCAGTTCATCTGTTGTTTGTGGGGCCTCAGATACTATTTAAGAATTGCAATCCAGTGCATAATGGAGTGTGCCCTGCCTCAAGGTCACACACAGAATGAGAAACACATGCATAGCAGTTAATAGCCAATTAGCATCAGTCTGTGCAACACAGCAGAAGATGAAGAGCAGATTAAATGTGATTTCCTCCACTGTGCGGGTGGGGGCTTGCAGCAAGTCACCCATTTGCCTCTCTCAGGGTCAAGCCTCAAAAATCAAGTGGTCCCGGAAGCCAATGAATCAAGAGTCACTAATGAAATGTTCCCGTAAAGTGCACTTTAATTGTCCTCATTAAGAACTAAACTGTGTTGTCATTTGAGTACACGGACAGATTGACATTAAAACTTTCCTTGGGAGATTGAAATTAGTGAGAAGGTAGCCAAAATTATTTTAAAACACAAATTTTGCTTTAACGTTACAGGTCAGATATTAATCTTTGCCTGGAGAGCTTAGTATTTTTCTTACCGCTTCTACCAAAGGAAACCACAAAGCAAATTTAAAATGAACAGAGAAAAATTATTTTAAGAGTGGTAATTCCATCCCATTAAATGAATGTGGTAGTTTAGAGTGAAATGTTGGAATTCTATACATGTCCACCAGATGGCAGTGTCTGTCCAGGGAGCAAGCTATAGGAACTCTTAAAGACTTGCTTCTGTAAACCTTATTTCATAGCAGCTATTTATAATCTTGTGTGTCTTGCCCTTGTTCCTAACAGGGTTGTTCCATATTTCTGCACCTTACTGAAGCATGGAACAGGCAAATTACAAAAAAGGAATGATACTGTCAGTATTCCAAATTACTTTTTTCAGGACATACCTCAGTATAATCCATTGAGTTCAGCAACAAGAGTTCTTTTCTCAAAGAGTTGGTCATCAGGATGGTGTAGCATGGTAATTCTGCCAGGTAGTTGAAATATTAGCCTTTCACTGCCTTTCCCCTTTTTGGATGCCACTTGTCCAGAAATTTCCACTAAAAACCAAATTTTAAAATAGTTTAGTGACTACATCCTCCATCTGTTATCCACCATCTAAACACATTTGTAATTCTCAACAAGATTCTGTGCTCTTGTAGAGATGTGTAGTTCTGTTGGACTGCTTGAGGGGAAATAAACAGACATGCTATCACCCAATTAAATGTCAACTATAACTGTGAGGTAAGCAATTAAATAAAGGTCTAGTATTTAGGAGGTTTCCTGTTGTTGTTTTTAATCCAGTTGATTTTTTTCATTCTGGATAATTTGACTTTCTTCTAAGATCGCAAGTGCTCAGAGGGCAAAGTGGACCGTGTGTTTTTAGCTGTGTTATTCCCTTCCAGCTGTGAATCCCACCCCTAGCAGCTGGAGCCTGGACAGTGGGAAAGAAGCCAAGAACATGTCGGATAGTGGGAAAATTCTCTCTCCCCCAGTCCCTCCAAGACCCACACAAACTGGTGGGTATTTGAAGCATTTGAACAATCACTTTTATAAAATCACTTTTATGACTACTCCAACTTGTCGTGAATTCCTCAGAGAAAGGTAGGCATTTGATGTCTGAGGTAAAAACGTTAGTAGCTGCATAATTCATTTGCCATGTTTTCCCTCTTTCCTGAACTTTTCACTACACTAAGTCAAACAGCACTCCATTCCTTATCAACTCCATAGACAGATTTTGTAGAATGTTCTCCTGCTAGGCACCATCCTCGGCATTTGGGGAGGTACCTAACCTTGCCAAGCCAGTAGTATTTTCTCTATCCTTTGCTTGAACCACCTCATTCCTGTCAAGCTCTGCTAACTCAGCCCACTTCACTCTTGCTCAGGACTGATGCCAGGGTTTCACGTTGCCCCTAAACAGGAATTGACTAACGATAACTTAATAGGCTTGTGGGGAACAATTGACCGCACATCTATTGCTGTCCCTTGCAGAGAGAAATCTCACTCTTAAGAGGTTGATTGAGGGTACTGCATCCCCTCCAGCAATGTTTTAAGAAGCAAATTCTTAGGCCTAACCTCAGACTTACTGAATCAGGAGGTCACCATTTCTGGAGTAAAGGCCTAGAATTGGTATTTTACCAAACCTTTCTAGATTTTGAGAATCGATGAAAATTCCGAAGAAACTTTTTTTGTGAGCTTATAGCAATAACAGGCACCCTTTCCAACTGAACAAACCATTTGCTTAGTGACCCTGATATGGTACAGTCTTTAAGACCTGCTCTGCTGACTTGACCTATCCCGGTGATGGGGAGAGTCTTTTCAACAGTCCCATATGTCTAGAGTAGTTTTGAAGCTTTACAAATACAACTAGCCTAAAGGCAAGAGAAAATATGACATTTCCTTCATGGATTTTTCTGGGCTAATCACTCATATTTCATTTGCTGTTTAGTAGCATCTCATCTTTCCCTTTTCTTTTTTAACTAAGCAACTTTCTCTGTCTTTTTAAAATACACTGTGTGCTGCCCAGTTTGTTCTATACTTGCCAAAACTAAAAGTCACCAACAGGTTTTGAAAGGCTTGTGAGATGTTTACACACAATTAGAAATAACCAGGCTTAACTGGTAATCTGCATGAGAATACCACTGTCACTCTGGACAGCTAAGATTCATCAGCCAAATAATTGGTACCTTATTCGTGATTTACATATATTCAAGCAGTCTCCGGTTTAACCTTGGTTGTATCACTGATGTTACAAACATTTTCAAAGGAACATTAATATTGATGGTAGTTAAGTTCCTAGGCTGATTCAAACTCACAGGCAAGGATGCTGACAGAACTGTTTTAGGTCTCTGTGGGAGAAGGCCTTTCTTAAGAAACATCTCTGTGGACATGCCGTGGCTGCGAGGGCTGCCGTGGAGTCCAGCAGCTGTGGGGCCACTGAATGCCTGAGTCAGGAGGAAGCAGATAGTCAGCTACAGGAAACCTTGACTTGTGCCACGCACAGCAGCGGGAGAAATACGGTTCCCAGCCAGGATCCGTTTCTCCAAGCATACGTGATTTTCTTCCGTAATCAACAGCCACCGTGGACAGGATAGGAGATCTAAACACTGGTGCTGGAATGTGGCAGGTGCTGGTGGCATGCCCTAGCGTGCAGGGCAGAGCAGCAGTGGGCCACTCTCCCTGGTCCCCCAGCACCCAGAGCATGCAAGTGACTCACCTCTCCTGATTGAACCTGGCAGGACCAGCCTCCCTTCTGGTCTCCTGGTCTGTCCTCCTGTCATCATCTGTGGTCACTGTTGGGGGATCCATAACTGTCTGTCTTTGTTTCCTTCAGACTCCCTTTAGTTTTCTTAATTGTTGCAAACCCCCCTTTGACAGCTGGGAGAATGGCAGCTTATCACAGAGCAACAACCCCTGAACTCACCCTCACCGTATTGGCTGCGTCACGGCAGCTCTCAGTGTGCGTGGTTATGCTTCGGGGGGCTGGATGTGACCTACAAGCACACGGAGGAGTGCCATCACCCGTCCTGAATCCCAGGTGTAGGGTTGAAAGTCTAGTGGGAGAAACAGAGAGCAGTTCTTTGCCATAATGATGAAATCCATAGAGTACCTACCACTGGCACTCCACCACCCCCCCCAACACCCACCCCACAGGGGCAAAGGGAAGACCTGAGTAGAAGCATTAGGGAAAGAAACAGAAAACTTCTCACTTCTTATTTGGACGTGGCCAAAGGTTTTCTGTTTGGGGAGTACTGGGATGTGAAAGGGGAGGCTGGTATAAATTTATTCTCATGGACCCCTTCTAAGTTGCCTGGTTGGCCTGGGTCTTCCCAATGCTGCCTGGGTCAAAGTCAGCAGCTGTTTTCCAAAACTTCTCCCTGTCACTTCACCCCTAAAAGCACCTTTTGAAATAGATCCGGCAGCGGAAAAGCATCTGGACTTTTCGGAAATGGGACATGGGACCAGTTCGAGCCTCTGTCACTTCTGTATAGCATCATGTATGCGCTGGTGACTTTTCACGAATTGTCCCCTGGCTTGGTGCTGCCATCCTTTGTGAGGAAGCTATTTTGGACAGGTGTCACTTAGTTTCTCCCTTACCCCCCTTGCCTAAGAGGGCCTTGGGCACTGGGCCTTCTGTATGGGTTTTTACACAGAGGGCATTTGCAGACAGTCACCTTTCTGGTTTTAGTGAATTGAAAGGATTTCTCTTTCTGTTTACAGCTTCACCAGCAAGACATACAACGTCAGTATCCCCCTCGCCTGCTGGGAGATCTCCACTGAAGGTACAGACTCTTATTTAGACTGAGGCTAGAGACCGGCCCACATTCCTTCTTTCCTTAGGACTCATCCCTGGTGTATCACTGAAGTGCTTTCATTGGTACAGACCAGACAGAATATCTAAAGATGGGGTGGAGGAAGATTGAAAAGAAAATGCTAGACTTACCTTTCAGAGAGCTGCCTCCATGAATGAAGCCATTTGTTTTCAGATTATTAGCCTCATTCCCCAAATGGGGAAAGTGAGCCTGTGTATACACTGAATTAGTAAAGAAATATGGTCCCAATGTATTTCCTAGGATGTTTTCAGTCTGTTCCTTTGCTTTAAGGAACATCAGAAAAAAAGAAAAAAAAATTGAAAAACTCGATAATCAAGACCTAGTAAATGGTCTCCTGTACCTTTTTCCTTCTCTCAGACTCACCCATTTTAACGAAGTCAAACCCAACTTTTCCTCTTTTAATATTTTATTCTAAGGTTTTCATTTACAGTAGAGATAGATACTTGATAATAAATAAAAAGACAGTAGAAATCAAAAATTTCTAGGAAACACTTTGGAAAGCTTTAAAGGTGAGACATTTAAATTGATATGTAAACATAGGCTATTTAACATCTCTAAACATACAAAATCCCTCATGAAGGTAAAGAATAATATTTAGTCTCTATCCAAATTGAATCAGACTGGCTGCAAGGATTGTCAATAACTATAGACAGAGCTGTTCAGAGCTGCTGCACCAGAGGCAAATACAAGGTTGAAGTGACTGTGAAAAGAATGATTTTTGTACCTGAGTGACTGAGGATTTACATGCTCCATGTCCTTTTTGTTGAGGAAGTATTTCTAGCTAATGTGAAAGAAAAAGACAAATTGGCTTCTAAAAACACATAGGGGCAGGTCGTGATCCACTGCATCTGGGTGCTAAGGATAGTTGCAGATAGAAACTGAGAATCTGGAAAACAAAAGCCCAAAAATGGAGAAAATTGCAAAGAAGTGTGATTTCATTTGCATTGCCAACATTTCTGATATAGAAATTTGCTGGAGAGTGCAGATTATTTGCTAGTTTTTTTGTCATTCTGCAATGCAGCTGTTAATCATAAAGTACATGTGACTGCATTCGCTCTGGAAGCCATGGACTGCCACTTTGATGTTAAGGCAAAGAAAGCAACCTGACGTTTCCACATCTTACATTTACCCTTATTCTCAAGGATCTCCCACATATTGCTAATGCAATTAACATCTGCATTTTCCAACTTGCTTTTGCAGAGTGGTTAGTAACACAGTATGTCACCGAGATTGATTCTGTAAAAAGAACTGAAGGGATGAGAATGTTCAGGTAGCTCCGAAACAGTCCTTTTTAGCAAGGTGGTATATGCTTTCTCTCTCTCTCTGCAGAGCCGGTGATGTTCTTACTGGCCAGGTGTAGATTTCTAGCCATAGCTTTACAAAAGGAGTTTCAAAAGAAAATGGAACGTTTGTGTTATAACTCCTGCATTACGTTAGAGGGCATTCTGCTACCAAGTTATGAGCTTTGCTGTGCTTAGAATGTAGTTTGCTACCTTAACTTAGTTTTTTTCCAGCAGTTAAGAGATGGACTTACTCCTCTGGAGAAGGCTGAGCCTACCTGCCTTATTTTGAAGTTGTAGTCTAATTTTTTATAAAAACAAGCAGTGAATTTGGATCTCTTAATTGGCGATGCTTAATTTTAGGCTCCTGCTAAGGAACATATTTGTGTCCACCAGCATTAGTTGAGAGACCAGGGTAAAGTTAGTCTAGGATAACATTTCGCAAAAATGCGTCCCATACAACATTAGTTTTATGGACCGCTACGTGATAAATGGAAAAAATGGTCTATGATCAGATAAGTTTAGAAAACACTAGGCGGCAAAGTCCTTTTGTTTTCTTTATTAAAAACTTTAACATGCTACTGTGCTTTAAATGTACTCACGGAGTCCATCGTATGTGGTATTTCCCAGTAGCACGGAGTCCATCGTATGTGATATTTCCCAGTAGTATTTCCCTTCTTTCAGAGAGCATCACTTAGGACTCATTTTCCATAGGACACCTGATAGGGAAGTAGCAAATTCAGATGCCAACAGGATAGACCGCTGACATGAATGAGCGAAGGAGGCCGGGAGAACAGTGTGGCGAAGACTACGGTAAACTGAAGAGTTCGTGCCCCATCTCAAGGGGAAAGCCCCTGCTCAGTTTCAAAAATGATGTCCTTTAAGAGAAAGCAAGCCATTGTTGCTACAACTTCCAGGTTTTGTTTTGTTTTTTTTTAATCAAATGCCGAAAAGGTGGGGGGGAGAGGTTATGAGAAATCTTCCTATTTAAAAAAATTAGCAACCAAGTCAGGTTTTTAGAAAACACTCCGGATGAAACAAGTCCTGTTTCGTGCCTGAGAGCTACGCATGGGCAGCTTAATTTTAGGTTCAAGGGTCTGGGATGGGAGCAAACTCAAACGGGAGCCCACAGGACCTCGCTCCTCCTTTGGAGGCCTTTGCTGAGAGGCCGTCCCCACTCACACTGCCCTAGCTGCGGTCCTCCAGTTCTGAGCCAAGTCCCTGCAGGGAGAGGGAAGCGGGCACTGCCAAAGCCTTGGGCTGCTGGTGTAGCTGGTTCCCTGTCTTCCAAATCATGGGACTAATTATATGCCTCTGCATTTTCTTCCTGATTACATTTATCCTCTTTCGAACCTGAAAATAAGAATGAGTAAAATGGGCTGTGAGGTAAGCTTGAATGAAGGTTTTCCATGCTGAGAGTGCCCCCACCTCAAACCTGAGTCTGGGGATTTGCCATAGGCCCAGAAGGGCTGCCATCACCAGCCACCACAGGTTGGGAGGCTTAAACAAAGTATTTTCTCACAGTTTCTGGAGGCTACAGGATCCCCAAACAGGTGGCACCAGGCTTGGTTCCTCCTGAGGCCTCTGTCCTTGGCTGGCACATGTCCCTCTTCTCCCTCCACGTGGTCTTTCCCCTGTGTGTCCTAACGTCCCCTTCTTACAAAGACACCAGGCAGGCCTACCCTGAAGGCTTCATTTTAAGGTACTACCTATTTAAAGACCCTGACCCCAGATATGGTGACATTCTGAGTACTGGGAATTAGGGCTTGAATATTATGTTGCACAGCATTACAAGCTCCCGAGCTAAAACGCCGGATGTTAGGAGTCTGGGGGTTCATGGTGCAGCCCAGCACCGTGTGTATGACCGCCCTGACGCTTCTCTCCTCCTCTGCCTTTCCCCTTGCTTTCGGCCAGGGCTCGGTGCAGTCCTTCACCCCCTCTCCGGTGGAGTACCACTCCCCAGGACTGATCTCCAACTCCCCGGTCCTGTCGGGCAGCTACAGCAGTGGGATCTCTTCTCTCAGCCGGTGTAGCACCTCGGAAACCTCAGGCTTCGAAAATCAGGGGAACGAACCGTTGGCGGCGGGGCCGGGGCCGGGCTACGGCGGGCCGGAGGAGCCCGTGCGCAAGGAGAGCAAAACGCCGCCGCCCTACAGCGTGTACGAGCGGACTCTGCGGCGGCCCGTCCCGCTACCTCACAGCCTCTCCATCCCGGTCACGGCCGAGCCGCCCGCGCTGCCCCCCAAGCCCCTGGCCGCGCGGCCCGGCCACCTGGAGAACGGCACCCGGAGGACCGAGCCCGGCCCGCGGCCCCGGCCCCTGCCTCGCAAGGTCTCGCAGTTATGAGCCCCTCTGCTAGTCCCCCGCCCGGAGGCCCGGCCGTTTCCAAGAGAATAGGCAGTAGGACCAGGAGACATTTAGTGTAGGCACTTTAATGACTTACCCAGATCCGTCTTTCAGTGAATGGAATTAAAACTCGCTTATTAATATGTTGCACAGTATCACAAGTTACTGATCTAAAACGCCAGATGTTACATGAAGTATGGCTGACTTTTCCTTAAAACGTTTCTCGTTTGGAAGTGGTGAATAGTGTTAAAGACTCTTCTTTTGTACCTTTTTATGTTCACTTTTTTTAATCTAGTTTAATCTTAAAACCAAGACGAGATTGTCCAACAATAAGGCGCGTGATGTTGTGGTATACTTTTTACCGAATACTTGATACTCCGAGAAAGCTTATTAAGTCAATGCACATCCTAACACAAGGGCCCTTTAGAAGGCTTCTGTAAATAAGGGGAGGTTTCTCGCTCTTTCCATGAGAAGACTGATCCGTCCGTGCACATCAGAATTACAAGTTAAAGCAGGCTCGTTAGTACACGTAGGGGTTGCAAGGAATAGGGCTGCAAGTTGTTTTGTTCTTGAAACAAAAGAATTCTTTAAGGTTGCTTTTGACATTGACCACTGTCTACTTTCTTAAAACTCTACTTTGTGAATTGGTTGGTAAATCCTTTCATACCCTGACGTCATGTATCTACTGTATTTCCTTCCAAGGTGCAATTTACTTTCAGAGTTCCAATCGGCTAGATTAAGCAAAAGACCCCAGGAGAAATGTTTACTTGAATCTTGTACAAGCTTCCTTACTTGATCGTTTCCTCTGCAGCATATTTGTCACTGAAGAAGAGCAGACGTTCACGTGTTAAATAGGCACAAATTAATGTGTCCCATTAACAAGAATTCAGGAATCAATACAGGACAGTATTAAATCAATAGCGTAAATGAAGAAAAAAACCTTAGAGAAAATATATTAGCATGATTAAATGGCAAAAGGACTTTCAAAAGGCAAGGGCATTAACTTTTAATCCTGCACCAGATAGAAGATTCTTCACAACTCTCCAGGCTCCTACCGGAGCTTGTCTTCTTAGCTTGGTCCTGTTTTCGTTGAAGGGTGGGATGGCTGCAGACCCCGCTGGCTTGAGGATCGACACACACCATCTCAGATCTAGATAGGGATGCTGACACCCTGGTTGCAGGCATGTGGAAAAAGCACCTTGTATTTAGTAATGTAATTTGTATCTTTGTTTTTTTCTTTTACTGACTGTTTATAACACTCAATTGACAATAAATATGAACTGTATTTTAAATCACACTGTTAAATATTTTCCCTCTTTTGTTGGGAAGCTCATTTTAGTTTAACCCTTGTTTGTTTTTGTTGATAGCTTACCTGGAAGGCAGTGACCACTTTTTTTATATTCTCTTAATGAAACCATTCAGCAGGTATACGCTGTTGAGGCTGGTTATAGAGGTTTTCTATAATAAATGTTCAAGTATTTTTGTACATAACTGGTTAATTTTAATAAGAGATACCATTATGTGTAAAAAAAAAAAAGTAAAAATAAAAGCAAACAGTTGTGGATGCAGTATGATTGTTATAATTATGCCAAATACTTTATGTATGGAAAAAGAATATTTGTACATATGTGCTTTTAACAATAATTCTGCCATATTGACTTTACAATTTTGAATGTCAGAAAAATTAATATATGTTAAAATATTTATGTTTAGTGAAAGTATTCATAATTGAGAAAAGGAACATATGAATTTTAGCTTTGTATCTTGCAAGTTTTGCAGTTGGAAATTTCTGGAACTAGCTTTTGTTTTGATGATAACACTTTGTGTTTGTAATCACATCCTTAAATACACACACACACACACACACACAGAAACCTCCATATTCCTGTTGCTTTAAAGAAGTAAAGCCTTCCATTTAAATAAGTTGACATGCATATAAGATAACAAAGCTTCTTTGATTTCCTTTTCCTTTGTAATTTAATAGATTGTTGACTAGTGCTTGGGCACAGTATAAATCAGTGTTATTTGCTCTTGAAGCCATTTTTTAAAGTTTTTTTTTTTGGCAATGAACAGTTCAATTTATCATGTGCGTGTATTTCTGAAGCAGCTATATAGCAGAACATTTCAAAAGATTCTGTTAGCTCAGATGTTCATGTTGGTTGCTGCTGAATGGTAAATATTTAATAAAATTACCTGATTAATCTTAATATAACTGTCTTTATTGCTGGCATCAGTGTATCTTTACCTGAAACAGAAACTTTGTAAATCTCTTGATCCTATCGCAGCGAAATTTTTGGACTGCTTTGTGGATAGATCGTGTTTTGTTGTTGTGCCTTTGTTGATGCACTACTTCTCCCTACAAAGCATATTTACACATTAGAGGGAAAAAAAAGTTGAAAAGGTAATGGTATTGGTTACTACCAGTAGAGAAATAAGATTGACCTGGGCTATGGACTGTGAATTGACTTAACCAGAGCCAGTTTTAAAAGTCAAACCAGGGGCACCTTAATGGCTCAGTTGGTTGAACGACCATCCCGACTCCTGGATTTCAGCTCAGGTTATGATCCCAGGGTCGTGGGATGGAGCCCCACATCAGGCTTTGCACTGAGCGTGGAGCCTGCTTAAGATTCTCTCTCTCTCTCTCTCTCTCTCTCTCTCTCTCTCTCTCTCTCTCTCTCTCTCTCTCTCTCTCTCCCTGGCCCTCTCTCCTACTTGTGTGTGCTTGCACTCTTACTTTCTCACTAAAAAAAAAAAAAAAACAAGTTTGCATGGGAAAACTTGACACAAGACAGGTACTGCAAGACACACAAAGGAATAGCCACCTTCGCCAGCCGTGACAAACTCTATCCACAGGCCAGCTTTTCTCCCTGATTTTCATAAAAAGATGGGAAACATTTGACAAACACTACAAAAACCATCAACTACAAGATTTCTGCCTTGATTTTGTGAAATCTTGTCTATGCTGTGTTAGGGTTACAACATTTATAAAACTCAGTGCTAAGCAGGCTGTTGTCTAAAGCCTCTGTCCCATTAAATACCCAAGTCCATTTAAAGGCCATAGTCAATGTCCTCCTGATTGTTTCTCAACATTAACTAAGTGATTTTAGAGCATTTTGGATCATTTTCATTACAACAGACTCCATAAGTATCTTGATTCTACAAGCATAATTACAATATGAATAGCTCTGCTTCCTACCTAAGTAGTCTTCTCTCTGGATTGTTATTGATTGTTCTACAAAACACAAGGAGGAGAATAACAAGTTGCACAACTTTGCTTTTATTTGATCTTTACATATTAAAATGGTGGCTGCACCAAAATGAATTCCTAGTTATTGATTGAACTAAGCTTTGCCCTCATTATATAAGAATACCATAAAAAAGCCTTGAAAACTGGCTAAATATCAACCTCCTAACATAACTATTGTTATTTTTACACCTTCCTTTCGTGTTTTTCTACATATATTTATTGCATAGTTTTTCTACACTGTTGAGTGTAGTTTCCCAAGGATCATCAACATAATCTGTTGCTAATACAGGACAGACTCAATGCCGATAGGGAGAGCACCACCTCATTAGAGCTTTGGTTTTGTCTCACAGTGGGAAGGGCAGGATCAGGTTTTACTGAAATTTTGCAGTTTTGTTTAAGCTGGGACTTTCAATGAGCAGGCATTGTTTAAGATTGGGTAAGCATCATGATATAATTGCTCAGGGTGGGGTTTTTCTTTTTATATATTTATTTTTGAGAGAGAGAGAGAGAGAGAGAGAGAATCCCAAGCAGTCTATACACTGTCAGCATAGAGCCAGACTTGGGGCTTGATCCCACGAACTATGAGATCATAACCTGGGCTGAAATCAAGAGTCAGACGCTTAACCAACTGATCCACCCAGGCCCCCGTGTTCAGGTTTGATGGATATAACAAGGCAAGAATTTTGGGTTGAGGAGTTCAAAAAGTCTTAGGGTATGAACTATCAGTTGATCATTCCTACTGATGATAGGATCTATTATTTATTATGAATAATAAATGTATGTGCCTTGCCAAGAGGTTCTTGGTAAACTTATGCTAATGAACATTGGAATATGAAGTCATATTCATGTAGACAAAAGCTGTATGAGGTAGACCGTTTCACTTCTCAACATCAATGTTTTACACAGTTATAATCACAATATAGCTGGATAAATTATCCTTTTTTTAAATGTAGTATTTGCATAAATACTACATGCATGTTAAAGCAAAATATATATTCCATAATTTAGCCATTCTTCTGTTAGTTGACATTATATTGTTTCCAACCTGTTGCTCCTATAAATAACATCATTATGACTGTTCTTACATACAGCTTTTTCCATGTTTTGGATTATTTCCTTACAATGTATTCCTACACTGAAATTGCAAAGGCAGAGGAATGATGATTTCTGTAGTTCTTTTGCATATTGGCAAATTTATTCCCAAAAGTGTTGTACCAATTTTAATGCCACCAGCAATATCTTTCCGAGATTGGATATTGATGCAGTGTTTTGTGCTATGTGGGAAGAAAATATTGCTGCCTTACCCAAAATTTGAAAAAAATGTTAGTAAGTCTTTTACAGCATCTTGTGCTAAGGAAATTGATAGCCTTACAAAGGAAATGAAAAGGAGAGATGAGAAGACAGGAAAGTAACAAGCTATTGGTAATACTTATATGGCACCTACTGAAAATGCTTCACCCTATAGAAGAGATTGCTAGCAAGATCATCTGTATGGAATACTAGAAAATCCCTAGCATTCTGAACACAAGTACAGCCTCACTTATCCAGAGTTTACCCCCTGTCATTCACAATCAGTGAGGGAATCAAAAACCTAGAAGTAAGGACAGTGACCCAAACAGCCATAATAAATGCCACAGTCTGCTGAATGAACTCTCCTGTCCCCAAGAAGATGAAGCCGATAAAGTCTGGGGTGTTTGAACTTACTGAAGAGCAAGTTCTTACTTGTAAGAGTATTGACGGATGGAGGAGATAGATTTCTAGAAAGCTATGCAAGTGACAAAAATGAAGTTAACTCCAGAGAGAACAAATTCTATAAAAGTAAATGTAATTATAGTGCACTATGTGGGTCAGCAACATATATTTACATAAACATGGAGAAGTAAAACTCATGTATTGATCTCATCCCAAATTAGACTGAAAGGATGAGGGTCAGAAGTTGTATGTGTGGAGAATAAAATAAATTCTCATCTTCTATAAAGGGATGTCACCCGTGAAGGAGAGGAGGAAATTTCCTTAGTCCAAGGTTCTTCTAGCTGGGCTAAGAATTAAATCTACATGAGACATTAACAGGAGAAAAAAACTCATTTTCCCTATGATCCAAGAGTTTACTCCCCAAAATAGTATAAGAGAGCAAAGATTATTGTTGCCCAAGTGGTAGGAATATATAGTATCTCTAGTCTCCCGCAAATGTGAGATAGTGCCAGACACAGACTCGCTAATTTGTGACACCAGGCAGGCACTACTGGAATGGGACCTTCCAGCACTAACAAGCAGCGAAGTTGAGATGGCAAAGGTCCTTTGTGGGCTGGGGGACCTCATCTAACAAATTCCAGAGAGCTGGCATGGCTGGACAAAGAGAGTCCTGCCTGTAACTGCATGTCTCTGATTCCCATTCTATCTGGTCACCAAAGCACATCCAGGTAAGTGCACCCTCCAGATGGTGGAGACCACAGAGAATATTCTCACTGGTCACAAACTTAGACACTTAGACACTGAAGATGAAAGGAAAACCTCATCCACTTTCTCTTATGTGCACTTTAACAGCTTTAGCTCAGGCTTGAGTCTCCTAATACCTAGGAGGAATGTGCCGCAGGGCTGGAGACTGTGTGCTGTACAGTGCATTTCATTGCACAGAACTTTTTTTGAGGTTGCTGGGTGACCTAGTGTCAATCTAACCCATTCTGTGACAAACATCCTACCTCGGGTTAGGTAGCAAATGCTCTAAAAGCTTTTAAGTGCTTGACTCATGCCCACCAACTTTTCACCTTTGGCTTCCAAGATGTCCCATAGCAACAGTTTTTACCTCATGTGTACTTTAACCCCCAACAAAGTTTGTCTAAATAGACACTGGTCTGATGAGAACCACTGAATTCACCTATGAGGCTAGTCTGAACAGTAGGCTTAGAGGGTCCAGCCTGTGTTCTCCCTTTGGTGGGTTTGTGTGTATGTGTGGTTAATGACAAATGGCATAAAAGGCAAAGAAAAAGACCATCTCTGGGAGGAAATGGATCAGTAACCCAAGAGTACTCTACCAAATTTTACCAAGAGCCATTTAACCCAAGGAACTATTTCCAGTACTTTATCTGCAGAGTGTAGAATAAAACTTTCACCGCTCTTGCTCCATCAGACCCCACAGACAGGTTTCGGGAGGCCAACATACAAGGTCTTACCTTCTGCTGATTCTGTGTCCTATGTCCCAAGATCTCAAAGCTGCAAAATCTTCAGATCAAGTCTCCACTGCAAGTTTATCTTGCTGACTATATCAAGTGAAGGAAAGGAAGAAATTTTCCTTGATCCAGGGTTCTTCGAACTGTGCTTAGAATTAAATTCATGTGAGATAGATTAAAAGGAGAAAATAAACCAAAATTTAATTACATGAGCACAGAGACCCAATTATGAAATTGAGACCTAAAGAAATGACCAGTGGCAAGCAGTTTTTACCCTTTGTAGACAGACAATCAATCTGTCAGGAATTGACTGGACAAAGAAAACTTAACTTTGGGAGTTTCAACTGGTAAGGAATTCTAAATGGAATTTGGGCTGGGGTAATAAATTAGTAAAAAGTAATAAGCTTTGTCTATACAGCTTTCTCGGCTCTGAAGTTCCTATTTTTGGTGATAAGGATGTCTCTACCTCCTGGTACAGGAAGGGTACCTTTCTCATGGGAGATTTGCCACTTTCAGGGGAACAGAGGACAGTCTGAGTGTCTTTACACAGCCTGTCTCTGAAATCCATTTTATTTAAAATAATCAGTATGCCAAAGTGGCACATTTTGGGCAGCCTTCCCTTGAGCCCTACAGTAAAAAAAAAAAAAAAAAAAAAAAAAAAAGCCTAAAATTTAAAGACAATCGAAAAGTAACAAGATACTTTTTTTATTTAGAGATGTAAGGGCCAACATTAAGAAGTAACTTTTTGAGGCACCTGGGTAGCTCAGTCGGTTAAGTGTCCGACTTAGGCTCAGATCATGATCTCACAGCTCATGAGTTTGAGCCCTGTGTCGGGCTCTGTGCTGACAGCTCAGAACCTGGGGCCTGCTTCAGATTCTGTGTCTCCCTCTCTCTCTGCCCCTTCTCCACTCATGTTCTGTCTCTCTCTCAAAAATAAACAAACATTAAAAAATTGAAAAATAACTTTTTAAAATTGAAATAATTGTCAGGGCACCTGGGTGGCTTAGTCAGTTGTTTCTGACTCTTGATTTTGGCTCAGGTCATGATCTCTCGGTTCTTGAGATCCAGCCCTACGCCGTCAGTGCAAAGCCTGCTTGGTATTCTCTGTCCTTCCCTTTCTCTGCCCCTTTCCTGCTTGTGAGCACATGCTCGCTCTTTCTCTCTCTCTCTCTCAAAATAAACCTAATAAAACAAACAAATGAATAAAAATTGAAATAAGCATCTCTGGGAAGTGAAAATGTCTGGGGACAGAAATACTGTAGGGGACTCCTGTTTTTCACAGCGGCTTTGGAGAACTATATGCACATATGAGTGTGCTACATTTTAAGAGACTGAAAAGTATGACTTCTAAAACATGCAAATACCACCACACTGGTTTCACCTTCCCCGGCTTATGTTTTCCCCTTCTTTCTATGACATTGCTGATTAGGATCCAGAGTCTTTGAAAAGCCCTATGGAGTTTGCAACCAGGCATCTACTTACAGGAATATGGGCATCAGGCAGCAGGGAGTGAAGGGGAGGAGTTTCTGGACCCTATGAAACTCCTCCTGGAGCACAAGTGATTGGCAGGAAGCAAGCACATTGTAATTACATTGGACAAGTCTATTGCAATAGGTTGAAAAGGCAGGCCCCTCCTTGTTGTTAGCAGCAGCACCAAGCAGCCAACAGAAACAATTTTTAGACCAATTCTAAAAGGACTCTGCTAGTTTTCCCAGTTTACAAATTTCTTCTATGTCAGTAATGTGAGTTTTCTTATTCCCATAAGACACACATAGGTCTGGTTGTAACTTACTTGGGAACAACTGTCAATACTCTCAGATTATTTCCCTCCAAGAGAGGGAAAAACAGTAAATACATAGTGAATGTTAAGTGGGCCTCAGGCCTATAATGAAGAAGTTTGGTGGAGAGTCTCCTGTCATACCATCCCTGTCCCTCCCCTCACGGTAGCTCAAACTCTTGCCCAGTTGCCCACAACCTACCCAAATTCTTATTCCCAACCCCGAGGAAGAGATGTTCTCCTCATCAGGATCAAGCTCTCCACCCAGGAGCTGATACCACCTTACCTCCCTCCTCTGAGCCCTTCCATACCAGTGAGGAAGTGAGGAAGAATCTGGTGGTAACATTTGACCCCATTTTCCACAGGAATCTGATGCCTGGCCCTGAAAACAAGAATAAATACAACTGAATACCTAACTCAGACAGCAGGATGACTTTCCTTTTCTATCTTTCTCACCTTTTTATTCCTTTTGGTAAGGCAACTTTCTAAGCCTAAGAATCTACAAAAAAGTTGGCCAGCTTCACAGTATTAAATTTCAAAACTCATGTAAATCAGAGAAAAATATAGCCAAGATAAAAGAACAGACAAAAAACATTTGTACTAAGTCTGACAATGGTAATATCTTTATAAAAAATTCATACATATTGATTTTAAAAATTAATAATGGGGGTGCCTGGGTGGCTCAGTCGGTTAAGGGTCCAACTTCGGCTCAGGTCATGATCTCACAGTGTGTGGGTTCAAGCCCCATGTCAAGCTCTGTATGGACAGCTCAGAGCTGGAGCCTGGAACCTGCTTTAGATTCTGTGTCTTCCTCTCTCTCTGCCCCTCCTCCACTCGCACTCTGTCTCTGTCTCTCAAAAATAAATAAAAATGTTTAAAAAATTTTTTTAATAAAAAATAATAATGAAGACACTATGAAGAGGCATATAAGAAAGGGAGAAACTATGTTAACAAGCAAGTAAATAGGTAATTTACAAAAGATGAGCCAGAAACAAACATGGGAAATTAACAAAATTACTAATAAAAAAAAAAATGACAACAGTAATAAAGTAACATTTATTGCTTTTGAAATTAGCTACATGTATACAATGACAGCATTCATTTCTGGAAAGAATATGCTAAAAGTTGTATCCATTGATAGAACCGATGGCACTAAATTGGGATAACCTTTTCAAATTTGTTTTTCATGTTTTTATTTATTTTTAATAGAAAAAAAGACAGAGCATGAGTGGGGGAGGGGCAGAGCAAGAGAGGGACACAGAATCCAAAGCAGACTCCAGGCTCTGAGCTGTCAGCACAGAGCCTGACCCGGAGCTCGAACTCATAAGCCGTGAGATCATGACCTGAGCCGAAATTGGATGCTCAACCGAATGAGCCACCCAGATGCCTCTAGGATAACCTCTACAAATACAATTTGGTAATATGGATTAAGAGTCTAAAAAATGGTCATGTCCTTTGAGCCATAACTTCATTACTAGATTTCTATGATAAAAAAAAATATTTCCAAATGGGACATGCGTATATGGAGAAACAACAGGCAAAAATATCAAGTCATAGAACTATTAGTATAGAGATGGTTACATAAAATGAACACATCCAATCAACGGAATGGTACACCCTAGTTTTTAAAATGTTTTTGAACACTGGTAACAAAGAGGAAACCCTAATAGTGTACAAAATGAAAAATAGTGTATTTTAAACCTTTGATTACAGGAATTTCTTTTTTTTAACTGAAATATAGACGACAGTGTTACATTAGTTTCAGATATACAACATAGTGATTCAATATCTCTATACCTCATCCTATGCTCACCCCAAGTATAGCTACCATCTGTTACATCACTATTACAATACTGTTTACTATATTCCCTATGCTGTAACTTTTATTCCCATAATTTATTCATTCTATACCTGGATGTCTGTATCTCCCTCTCCCCTTCACTCCTTTTTGCCCATCCCCCCGCATACCTCTCCTCTGGCAACCATCAGTTTGTTCTATATATTTATGGATCTGTTTCTTTTTTGTTTTTTAGATTCCACATAAAAGTGAAATCAGATGGTATTTGTCTCTGACTTATTTCACTTAGCATAATACCCTCTGGGTCCATCCATATTGTCACAAATGACAAGAGTTTATTTTTTATGGCTGAGTAATATTACATTGTGTATAGATAGCACATCTTCTTTATCCATTCATCTTTGGATGGACACTTAGGTTTCTTCCATATGTTGGCTATTGTAAAAAACATTGCAATGAACATAGGGGTGTGTATATCTTTTCAAATTAGTATTTTTGTTTTCTTTAGGTAAATACCCAGTAGTGGAATTACCAGATTGTATGGCATTCCTATTTTTTTGAGGAAGTGCCAAACTGGTTTCCCACAGTGGCTGACCCAATTTACATTCTCACCAACAGAGCATTTTTTTTAAGCACATACTTTTAAGCAATTCACC
Source organism: Cryptoprocta ferox (assembly GCA_028646485.1). NCBI lineage: Eukaryota > Metazoa > Chordata > Mammalia > Carnivora > Eupleridae > Cryptoprocta > Cryptoprocta ferox. The sequence goes on along the minus strand of CM053559.1, from coordinate 64,647,116 downwards.
AAACTGATAAAGGTTGTTAAGTAGTGGAATTATGGATGATAATTTGTCCTTATTTTTAACTTTCCAATTTTTTGAATAATTATTCATAATGTATAAGAAAAAAGAGAGACAAGAAGGCCAAGGAGAGACCAACTCACAGTATTTTCTAGAGGTGGGGAAATCCTAGACAAGGAGAAACAGGAGAGCCTCAGGCATGGATCTGGTGAACTCTGCTCATCTTCTCAGAACTCAATAGAGTGGACTGATCCTTCCACCCCAAGGAATAGACTGCTCATTCCCCTAAGTGGCTCTGGCGCCCCTATGAATGAACTATAGCTAGGACCTGTGGAGATGTAAATATAATGGAGTGGAGAAAAGTAGAGCTAAAAGGTAAGAATAAGGGGTTGGCCCACAATGGAATCATAGCTCCACGACATCAAAGTAAAAGGATGGCAGGAGGAAGAATTGGAGAAAGAAAAGGCTGAGTGTAAGCAGGGGAGGCTGAGTGCTTGGGGAGAGGAGCAGGAGATCCATCCAGAAAAACAGACTAGAAACAGAAAGACAGTGCTTTGAGGCGTGTGCTTGGGAAAAGTGGAAAATGTGCAGGCATAGGCTAAAGTAATTTTCCGAATGCCAATGTTGCTCCGTTATAAAGTTTTCACACATTTTTCATGAAAAGAGAAACAAGAACAATAGGATATTGTTATCTGTGTTGGCTTAGATTTCCACTGTCCAAACCTGGGGAGAACTTTATTCTCTCTTCTTATAGGGTATTGCAATGTTCTGTTTTTGTACAGTTAATGATAGTAGATGAGAGAATTATTCCCAATCTGTTTACTTGCACAATTAAAAGGTAACGACCTTATGACTGTCTCCCTTTCGTTTCTTTTTTCTTTTTCTTTTTCTTTTCCTTTCCTTTCCTTTTCTTTTTTACCCTTGTCCTGTTTCATGAAACCTCAAAGTCTGGGAAGCAGGGGAAAAGAAGTGGAGGTAGAATCCTCACCTCTGGATGACACTTGGCTGGGGTGGCGGACTAGGGTCCAGGGCCCTCCAGTACTATTGAGGAAATAAGATGGGACAAATACAGAAACTGCTTCTAATACTCTTCCATGTAATAGTCAAACCATTTCAGAGGAATGAGTGGATTAGTTATCACTTTGGCCTCCATATTTAGTAGGATGTTGGTTCTTAGTAGTAATTTTTTGTAATTTAGTTTCAACCTGTTGTACTCCTTCCTCTCTACCTCCACCATGCTTAGCTGTGATTTTACAAGCTTTTTAGGCTAAAGGCCTGGGGTTCATTTTGGAACCTTGAGCCTTGAGTGTTTGATTACTGCAGAATTCATGTCAGATATACTTGAGCAAGCTGATGAGTAGGTATTGGCTCCAGAAACTTTTTTTCTTTTCTCCCCTGTTCCTATTACTGGCTTTTAAAGAATATTCCTACATTCTTTAAGCTGGTAGAAGGCTATATGTTATTCAGGGGCGCCTAGGTGGCTCAGTCAGTGATTTTGGCTCAGTTCGTGATCTCACGGTTCTTGAGATCAAGCCCCATTTGGGGCTCTCTACTGACAGCAGGGAGTCTGCTTGGGATTCTCTCTCTCCTTAGAGAGCTTAGAGCCTGGACCCTGCAACGGATTCTGTGTCTCCCTCTCTCTCTGCACCTCCCCCCTTGTCTCTCTCTTTCTCAAAAATAAACATTAAAAAAATTAAAAATAAACATTTTTTAATCTCCCCAAATAAATCTAGTCTTGATGATAAAACTACCAGGGGGAGGGACAGGCACTTATTCTGCTAATGTTTTCAGCCCCTGATAAAGGGCCAGATAAGAGAATAAACCACCTCAGGCACACCGCTTAAGTACAGTTGAAGGTGACCGTCTCTGCTCTGTGTCACTAATGGGTGACAAGCAGTGAGTGAATGTCTTGGCTGAGGCAGCAGGTAGGCATTGCCGAGTCAAGTAGGAGGTCAAGGAGCATTTGAGCACCTCAAGTAAATGCACTTTTCCTGTTTCCACCCATCTCCCCACCCTTCAACCCGTCAGTTCCTTTTAGCACTGTTTCTAATTATTAGAGGATTCTCTCTCTCCTTCTCTCTCTGCCCCTCCCTCCCTCCCTCTCTCTCAAAATAAATAAATATATTTTTTCAAAGAAGGCTATATGTTATTCAAAGAATTCAAGTCAGATGCTTAATCGACTGAGCCACCCACGTGCCCCTAAAAAATGTTGATTTAGTACCTACTTGGAACACAAATGTATAGGCCTACCAAGAAATATAATCATCCCCCAGTTCTGGGAATTTATTCTTAACTGAGAAAAATGAAGATATGCATATTAACTAGTGAATAACATCATAAGAAATGCCATTATGGACATGAGTAAGTGATTAATCACCAAATTAGTAGCACAGCCCATAAATGCCGTATGCTATATATCCCATTCAACATATAGGTTCAAACACCATGCTTGTCATGCTGTTAGGCTGATTTTCTTGAAAACACTGGAACTAAGTTTGTCTTAGGCTGATGATCCTGAAGCCCTGTTTTGGGTTTCCTTATTTTTAGATAAAGACAATTAGTTAAACGTCATGAATCTATGATATACTTGACTATGATATGAGGAGGTAATACTCCAAGTGTGGTCTTAGGGACATAGAAACTAACAAGACAATGTTTCCACCTTGGAGGCGATTCTGGACTAACGGAAGGAAGAGAAATAGACCAGTATTTAAATACAGGGTGATTCTGCTATTGGGCAGACTATCTACCAATACTCCTCTTGACCCAAAAATTGCACTTCTAAAAATTTAATCCAAAAAAATATCCTTAACAAAAATGTGCGCAATTATTTATGCATATTCGTTTCAACACTGATTATAATAATGAAAAATTTTAAATATTCTGAATGTCTAACAGTAGGCAATAGAATAAAATTTCCGTACATTCTAACTCTCAATAGCTTTTAAAGGGTTTGATGTCTATGTCTATTTATTGACATGCAAAGATCTTTATAACACTGTTAACTAAAAATTTTTATGATATAAAATAGCATGGATAGTATAAACTCATTATCAAATAATTATATGCTCATATATATATGATAGAAAGATATTAGAAAGATATTCTAGAATATATGCCAAAAGTTTAGTTTTGATTAGATCCAGAGGATTATACATTTGGTTTTTTTTCTCTTTTTGCTTATTTGTATTTTCAATTTTTCTATGATTTATTTCTGTAAATAAAGAAATAGCCAAACAGATAAATAACTAATAAGGCATGATAAGGACTATAAAAGAATCATGAGGAGGATCCAATGGTAGTTCTAAGGGATTTAACATAGATGGGGTGGGGGGGTAATAGGGTGAAGTGGGTGGAAAAAGCATCACAGAGGTGGTAGTCCTTGGTCAAAGACTTGAGGAACCACCAAGAATGAACAACAGGGAAAAGCCATTCCAGGCAGACAGAACTGCACAAGCAGAGACCCAGGAGTCAGTAGTGTTTAGGGGCTGGTAAGTGGGCTCTGATGGCAGGAGCATTAGGGAACAGTGACATGTTGATAAAGAGGTGGGCAGGTAACGAAGGGCACCTCATGCCATGCCAGGGAGTTCGGACTTTTCCTAGCGGTGATGATAAGCCTCTACAGGATTTTAAATAGGGGGAAGGCTAGCTTAGACTTACATTTTAGACAGATTGCTGTAAGTACACACAGTGGTAAGGAGGATGGACTAGAACAAACAGCCAGGGTCTCCTATGGCTTTGCACTAAGGGCAATCTGACTAAAGGCAGAGATATGGAGAAAGAGGAAAGACAAATATAAGAGATCTATTTGCAATAGAAGTAACAGAATGCATCTGGGAGAGAAGTAGTTGGCCTATGGAGTGGGGGAAGATGTTCTTGTGAATGGGAATGGCATCCTGAGGACATAAAAGGGATTTTTCTTGAAGAGGAGGAAGGCTCTGGGCTCCTGGTGCTGAACACAAACCAGCATTTTGAGGGATATAGTGGGACTTTAAAGAGTTCACTCCTAGTGGCCATATTTCATCCCTATAGTGGGAGAAGAATTATTTGCTGAGAGTAAGAACAGTGAGTTGGTATATTAGGCCTGAGGATAGTTGTGAAGTTTGGGAAAAATTTGTTAGGGTTGGTGATGTCTAAACATAGTTAAGTATTCGTGGGCGGTGTGGAGGCCAGCTATGATGTGATTGGAGATCACAAATTTGTGATGGCATCAGTTGGCGCAGTTTTATGACTCTCTCCAAGAGCAGCCAAGGGCTGGCTCCCATACCAGTAGGTGAAAGTTGCCCTCATCCTGGTTCACTATACTTGAGGACTAGCAGGGCATGAAGGACCAGGGTGCAAAGACACATGTAAAGGAAAAGGCCTTTCTTTGGGCTATTAGACTAGGTCAGGCAGGGAGGGAAGTCAAAACTTGTGGGTTTCTGATAGACTTGGAAGGTGACTGGAGGTTTGGACAAAGCCAAGGAGAGGATGTGGAGAGAGTGAGAGCTGGA
>CM053559.1:64579292-64642529 GCA_028646485.1 Cryptoprocta ferox | reverse complement strand
TCATGTCAAGGGGACATCAAAGTCATAAATCAAACACAGGCCTGTATATAACCATATGTTTGCTGTAATATAGATAGCTGCATTGACCCTTGATGCAATCTTCTTTGCAACACAGACACACACACACACACACACACATTTTATTATTTTACCTGTTATATTTTTTGTAGACTAACATATAGGTAATTATTATGGCTCACTCACTGATCCACACTGTAAAGATGGCAATTTGTCATTATTTTGTACCTTTTCTCATGCTGTCCTTCATGCTCGAGCACGGTTTCACTGACCAGTCATCACTTCACATCCCCCCAAATGTTGGCATCCTATTAAAAATGGCAATGAGAAGATGAAATGTTTCTTGCCTTAAAAAAAAAAAAGAAGTCCAAAGAGGCTTAGTTCCATGGCCTTGGGAACCCCATCAAATGTAATGATCCAAGCAACAGCTGGTGAACCAGACACATGGATTAAAAGCAGGTTATGGTGCTGGTCAGGTGTGAATGGATCCTGAGTAGCAGAGGTGGTCACTAAAGCCCGAAAGTTTGGATTTTTACATTAAGCCCTTTTCATATTTTCTACCATGAGCAGTGTCCAGGTCATTTGTGTCACATTTGGAATTACTAGCATAAACACCCAGATAACACTTTTTTTATGTAACCACTGGCTATAAATTGTAGTGCTAATTAGACAAGACAGCACTGGAAAGAATTAAAGACTCCTATTTTCCTTATCAATTACAACCAGGCTGATCTCCCTGAAGCTGTTCAGAAGACAGACTGTGAAAAGGAAGCACTATTGTTATTCTGACCTATGGGTTTCCCCGGCTTCAGCGACTCATTATCCATTCATCCAACCATTATTATGTGCCTATTATATGTTCATAAATACCCTTTCAGAGTTCTTTTTTTTTTAATTTTAAAAGGAGAACTCACTAACCCTCAGGGCTTCAATGGTAATGTAAAAAAAAGGACAAATCTCAAACCCCAAGTAACTGAAATTGTTATCAAGTTACCAAAGGGTTTGTGGCTGAGATGTGGCAGCTTTCTGGTAAGGAGACCAGGCAAGTGGGGCTGGGATGGCGATAGACCCACCTACCAAGTCAGACCTGTGCTGGGGCTGTTGGTCGACAGGAGGGGCTAATAGCTGAGCACAATCTGGACAAAGATAAGCACGAGGCCCAAATCTTATAGGCATCTCCAATCATGGCTTAGGCGTAACATATCCATGCAGCAAGCTCAGGGTGAACAGACAAGGGGTCCCCACAGGAGGGCACGGGAACTCTAAGGGGAAACCAGGGGGCATTGGATGCTCAGGCACCTGACAGGCAGTTGCACTGGTGTCTGTGAAGTCTTCTCAAGGAGAGCCGAATGCCAGCCTCTAGTCTAAGGTCAAGGGCAGCAAATGCCCAGCAGAATCCCACCCAGGAGTCAGAGAGAAGCTTAATTCTGTCAACTGACATTTACATGGAGGGCTTGGGCTTAAACAAAGACTCAGAGTCCTTTAATACAAGAGAATAGGTAGGAGGAGAAGCGATCTGTATCAGAGAGCAATTCAGAAGCCCATAGCCATCCCTGGGGTACCACATCACAGATGAGAGATGAGCTGGTATATTGAGTCTCAAGCAGAGTGCTAGACAACCTTATACCAGGCCAGCTTAACTGGTAAAGTCTGATGTCTGGAGGTGAGAGGTGGAGCAGATGGAAATTTTAGCAACTATTTTCTACTTCCAATATTATTAACTGTACAACTGAAGAGGACATACGTTTTACCTGATATGGGAGGGGGGCACAGGAAATATGTTGTGTTGATGGCTTTATCAACAGGTAGGTGGAGAAGGCAAAAAGGAGAAATATAGAGTTAGGTAGTTGGGGACAATGGTCAGCTGCCCAATGATACTCATAGGGACTTGGGTTCTTTGTAGATTTTGATTACATCACCCTTAGTACATTTGGCTTCTTCTTTCTGAGTGTTGCCTCATGAGCACAAGATGACTGCTATAGTTTCAGACATCTCAAACACAGATGGTAAAAAAGAAAAAAAAAGTCAAAGGGGCACTAACATCTCTCCTCTTTTATTAGAAGAAAAACTTTCCTGATATGTCAGGATGTACTATAGACACCAGTACATCTCACTGGCCAGAGCTGAATTGTATAGCTCCCCCTAGCTAGAATGTAGGCTAGAAAAGTAAACATTTTTACCTGGGGCTGGACATATTGCTGCCTTGAATAAAATTGGATTTCTAAGACCAAGCAAAAAGGGCAATGGTTGGTCGAGAGGCAGTGAAGTGTCTGCTAGCGTCTAGAGTGCCATATCAACTGTATGACAGAGGATGATAGAATGAGCATATCAATTACAGGAGGCTTGAAGCACAGGAGCGGTAGGAGCGGACAAGAGTTGCCTATAGGGGGCAGGGTGGAGGGTGGGATTTGGGATAAACATTTAAGGAAATTCTGAGCATGAATTCTGTGGAAGGGCTTTGGAAGGAGGAAGCAGAATGAGCCAAAACAAGAAACAGCAAAGGGTGGGGAATGCAGGAGAACTTTCAGGAGGAATAAGAGATGAAGTTGAAAACATTACCAAAGATGAAGCCAATCAAACAGGGACATGGTTGCTCTTTGGAAAAAAAAAAAAAAAGAAAGAAAAGTACAACCCCATATTAGAACAACACAATTTCAGGATATTTTCATTATTAAAAACATTAGCCAAAAAGCAGTTAATTGCCCTCAGTGGCTGCTAGAATATGAACTAATATAACTGAGTGCTTGCTGTAACACGGACACTTTTCATCCCTCTCATCTTTACGGAGAAACAAAAGCACGGAAAAGTCATTTACTCAAAGTCACAGAGCCAGTACATAGCAAAGTCTGAGTTAGCAACTCAGATAGTCCCCGCACTCTTTCCTCTCATATGTGGTGTAACCGCCTTGTTTCTCTGTAAGGAGCAAACAGGAAGATTCCTTGTTAAATAGGACATCCCACTTTGAACTGCATAACAGCCAAGACTGAGGTAATCATGGGAAAACTGATTCACACATCAGCTGTCCCCCGTTTTGGTGGACATTGCTTCACTCCTAGTATCCATTTTCTCATTCCTTTAGTACTAGAACTCATTTAATTTAGTTGTGCTCATAGCAAAGACATTTCCCAGCCTCCCATCTAGCTAGGAGTGGTCATACGACTAAGGTCAGTCCAGTGGGATGAGATCCTAAGTGATGTATGCAAATTCTGGGGCAACTCTAACATAAAGACAAGCTGCTTGCCCAGGGCCACAGCCTTTCCCCTTTACTGCCAGTTGCAAATGGGAAGTGCTGTAGCAGGGGCCTTGGGTCTAATGGAATTCATGCATTCAGAACAAAGATTACAGGTCATGGATCAAAGCCATTTATCCATCCTAGAACAGGTGGATTATAATGGGGGAAGAAAAAAAATAAAACTTCTATCAAATTTCATCCATGGTACTTAAGCGACTTAAACTAACCAGCACATGTGGCATTTAAATTAGAGACTGATGCAAGTAAAATCAACCATGTTTGCCAGGGGCTTCTTGTTGGATATTTGTACTGCAGTAAGCAGCCATAAGTGGAATGGAATAAATCAAAGCAGACACTTTGCATATTTTTACATATACAGGAAAGATTATTTTCAATGAGTCTTGTGCGCATGTGTGTGTGTGTGTGTGTGTGTGCATGTGTTGAGAATACTTTAACTCTAGGAATATATGATGCCTTAAAAATAGTTCTGAATATCATACTTTCCAAAAAAATCTAGGCTGACATAATTCATACCTCAAACCATCTAGACCAAACATACAGTTAAATGTGACAGCAAATCAGATATTTATATGTGAATTTGACTTGATATTGAATCTCTGTCACCTAGCCCAGAGGATTTTATCTAAAACATTCCTTTAAAGAAGACACGAAAATTTAACAAATAGTCTCTGCAGCAGAGTTTTATCTTTTGAGAGGAATAATAACCCAGAATCTAATCCCTGTTCTTAGCAATGGGAAGCCTCCACTGTGGGCAGTATTGGTGGGAGGCAGTACTCAGTCTCCCACTATAGAAGACAAGAGCACTGGAGTCTTTCTGTGTGCTCCCTGACAGCCAGTCTCTAGGATCATGAGTCTTGTTCTGGTGACGCGAAAACAAAGGATCAATTTGAATTTATTCCAGGATTCCCCCAAAGTGGCCCAATCTTCCCATCATACACCAGCCCCCTACACGTTCTCTGTACCTTCCCTAACTTCCAAATACTGATCAACAACTGTTCTAGGACTTTAACCCCTTTTTGACTCCCTTGTCTTGTAACTAAAATCTGACACCTCTGAGGACCCCTCCCCTGCAAGCCACAGCCCTCTCAACTAGACAATGTTTTCTTCTTATACTCCGTGTACCTTGGGACCAGGAGTTGGCTTTGGTGTTCTCCTTAGTCCCTCACAATGCACTCCAGTAAGAGTTCAACCTCAACATTATATAAAGTTCCTCCAAGGTCACAAATGACTTCCTTCTTGCCAAACCTGTGGATATTTCACTGTCTTCACTTTACTCAATCTCTTCGAGCACTCAAAGCACAATTGACCATGACAGCAAAAGAACAGGCAACAAAATTAAAAATAGGTAAGTTGGCCTTCACCGAAATCGAACACTTCTGTGCTTCCAAAGGCACTACGGAGAGGGTGGAAAGACACAGAATGAGAGAAAATATTTACAAATCATCTATCTGGTAGGAGACTTAGAACAAATAAAGAACTCCTAGAACTCCATAATAAAAGACCAATAGCCCAATTGAAAAACTCGCAAAAGATTTCAATAGACAATTCTCCAAAGAAAATATAAAAATGGCCAGTAAGCACATAAAAAGATATCAACATCATTAGTTTTCAGAGAAATGCAGATCAAAACCACAATGGGAAACCACTTGACAAGAACTAGGATAACCATAATCAAAAGAGATGGATAATACCAAAGATTGGGGAAGATGTGGGGAAAATGGAGCCCTCACTCATTGTTGCTAGTGGGAATATAAAACAGTGAAGCCACCTTGAAAACAGTCTGACAGCTAATCAAACAGTTAAATATTGTTACATTATGAACCATCAATTCTACTCCCAAGTATATATCCAAGGGAACTGAAAACATACATCCACACAAAAACTTACACATTAATGTGTATTATTGAGAATATATATCAATGTGCATTATTCAGAATATACAAAAAACAAGGCAACCCAATGTTCATAAACTAATTCATAACAGAAACCAAACATGGTATATCTGTGTGATCAAATATTATTTAGCAATAAACAGGAATAAAGTAATGATAATACTACAGCAAGATGAATGTTGAAAACATAAATGAAAGAAGCCAGTTACAAATGACCACATATAGAATTCTGCTTATGTGGAATATCCAGAATATGTGAATTCATAGAGATCAGTATTTGCCAGAGGCTGGGAGAAGAGATAATAAAGAGTGACTGATAGTGGACATGGGGTTTCTATTTTGGGAGGATAAAAATATTCTGGAATTAGTAGTAATGGATGTTCAAGCCTCTGATTACATGCTTTAAAAGGACAAACTTTATGATATGTGAATTATATCTCAATAAAGCTATTTTTTTTAAAGCCACAGGTGACCACTCTTGAAGCACTCTGGCACCCAGAATATAACAGTCTCCCTGTTTGCTCTCACTCCAGCTGCTCCTTCTCAGTCTCCTTTGCAGATCCCCTGTCACGCCTCTAGAATGAGTTTCCAAGCTCATCCTAAGCCTTCCTCTCTTTCTTCCCACTCTCTCTGAATAACCTTATTCCATTACTGTTGTTTCATGAAGCAGTTTTATACTATCCCCCACATTTCCTCTTGGAGTTCAAGATTGCTCTATCAAATATACTCCTTGTTATCTCTGGTTGAATATTTATTAAATATCTCAGGTTTAGCTTGTCCAAAACCAAACTCTTAAAGCGCACTATTTGTACAAACTATATATATGCATGTATACAAACTATACTAGAAGCAAAACTATAACTTAGGGGAATTTCTAGGAGTTAGAGTAGGTGATTACAGGGGAGGGAAAACAGAGGGATACTCCATAGGAATAGACAAGATGTGGACAGAAGGCATTCCAAAGTCAATTTCTGCTCTTAAAATCCTTGACTGAATGCATGATTGTTTGAGTTGTATCTGATAGGACCATATGCATTGAGAGAGGTAAATAACCCAGATAAGATGTAGCCATTGGTATAGGTCTCCCATAATAAAGTGCATGATAAAGCCACCATCTCTCTCACCCTGAGGAAAGACCCAGAGAAATGTGAAGTCTTAAGGCAAAAATTCAGCCTGGACCAAGTCCAGTATCTGTTTGCAAGCAAGCTCTTGTGACATAACTGTTCATTGTAACTCTGGTGTCTGAGAGCAGACTCTGGGAAAGAGATTTGGATGCAGGGATTTTGTTGGGGAACACAGGAATAACTCTGTGATGAGGGAGAGGAACAAGACGAGGCACAGGGAGAAGTGGAGCCGAGGATGCCCTGACAAAGAGCCTCCACTGACCTGACAAGGAGCTCTGAGCGAGCTCTTGTAAAGGTAAGTGGGGCGATTCCTGGGCAGCAGGGAGAAGAACACACCTGTGAGCCATTCCCACCCCCCACCCTCCCAACCCCCGCTCCCACCCCACCAACCCCCACTCCCCCACCCCCCACTGCTGGAGAAATGAACACCTCGGTCCTGAAAAGGACCAGAAGCAGGCATGGGAGCTCCCCTGCTCTATGTTCTTTTGTACCTCTGTCATTATGACACCATGTCACCGCAGCTGCCACCAGCCATCACACCCAAGTAAGCACTTCAAGCCTTAGAATTCTTTGATGTGAAGCTATTTATTAACTGCACAAAAGAGAAAGGGGCCTAACTGACCCCCTTTGGTTTGGAGGAAGAACGGCATTGTTTCCATCCCCACCAAACAGCTTTGGAAAATTGATTTCTGGTCATGAGGCTATAAGTAGTTTGAGAGACACTCAGTCACTGGTGATACTGATGGATGGATGGGAATTCTGTGCGGGGTGGACTGAAGGGGCCTGCACCACACAGGGTTAATATTTCATATGCAATGAGTGAAGTGTTCCACCAAAGAAGAGAAATGACAACAGATGGTGAGGTCAGCTTGTTAGCTGTATTTATCTAATTAAAGGCTTTACACATATTGTCAGGTAAAAATCAGCTGTCAAAAAGTCCACCTGGTCATAATTGATCATCATTAATAAGTCTGTTCTAGCCCCTGCTGCCAAAATCTTAGTTATGATCACATAATCTCAATTAATTAAGAAAACAACTCAAATAACTGAGCTTGGCATTGCTTTCCCAAACTGGAATGAAATCATGACTGACAGTAAGGAGGGAAACAGACCATGTTTGTCACATGAATCTGTCTCCACTCTAGAGCCAGGTACTGTTACAAATGAGGGAGCTACAGTCGGCATTCCCCTTCAGATTGAATCTGATTATGACATGTGCACGGTGGGTGCAGCAAAATATTGATAAAAAATGAGTCTGGGATTCCTCTTTGTCCTTTGAAACCAAATTTAGTTTGGGGCATTCTCTTGACCTTTAGTTGAGACATCTTCATCTAAAATATCAATTTACATGTATCCATTGAATGAAATTAGCCTTGACTTGCCAAAGCCAGTTCTCTTCCTTTACTTCACAGAGGTCAGGAAGACTGATGATGCATTTTCATTTGAAAAGAATTGCAGGAGCCAATGGGCTGTTATTTCATTGATTTTTTAAACTATCAAATAACTGGTGAAATTCAACCCTTTGCTATAGCTTCTCTACCCTCTTATGTGACCCATATGTGCATTTCAAAGCACTTTACTAGTACAATAGAGCAAAATCAGAACACACATGTCTGTTCATCCTGCCAATACTGTGGGCTATTTATTTTCTTATATAGCACATCCTTTAGTATTTTAAATACATCCTGATATATTTTAAACATTCTCTTAAAATGTGCAGTTTCTCAGGAGTATGCCAACAGAATTGTTCTTAAATGCTACTTAGACAGTTGAGGCAAATGGGAGAGACATTAATGCAAACTAGCACGGGAATGCACCCATACATACATAGTCCATCAAAACATCCAGGCATCGAGACACTAAAAAGAAGTCAAGAGAAAAGGGACCTCAATAAGGGTAATATGGATAGAAACATGATCCAGTTTCTAAGGTAGGCAAAACTCCCTTTGAAGTCAGAAAGAGTTTTAAGTACCTAAGAAGCAAAGGATTTAGTCCCCAAGGAATATTATATGAAATAATGTTAGCTTAAAATAGCTCTCGGTAAGTAGAGAGGGGATATGCCTATAATTGGCTTTGTCATATAAAATCACACCAACTCAGAGCTTACAGCTCCATAGATTATATTTTCTTGTAAAGCAATTTTCTCAGCCTCTGGGCCTGTTTTAACCCCATCAGGATAGTTTTGATATTCCCAATGAAAGTTTCACTAGAAGTGATGGATGATTTTAAGGAAAATATCAAAGTTTATCTAATATTTTCCAAAAAGGACTTCAAAGACGTAACATATTCAACAATTCTTCCTGCTGCTTTTACTTTTTCTTTTATTTATTTTTTATATTTATTTTTAGAGAGAACAGCAGGAGGGGGGAGAGAGAGAGAGAGAGAGAGAGAAAGAGAGGGAGAGAAAATCTTAAGTAGACTCCATGCTCAGTGCAGAGCATTAGATGGGGCTCAGTACTACAATACCAGGATCATGATCTGAGCGGAAATCAAGAGTCGGGTCCTCAATTGCCTGAGCCATGTAGGCGCCCCTGCTGCTTTTAAATTATTATTTTCATCTTTATGTGGAGCAAATTTGAAATGTTCAAGTGGCCTAGCTCTGTCTCATTTGGCCACAATCGATGTTATATCTTGGGAATTAAATATTGAACTCTTGGCCTTTTTATTTTTCTTTGCAATTTTTAGTAGTGGGGTGTTTCGAAGAGAAATACAATAATTATAATAGATCTCTGACATTACTGCATTTAGAAATCACTACCTTGACTTATGAATAGTGACCTTGGAAGTTTGTGATATTATGAATTCCAACTCTGCTAAGACACAAATTTGGATTCTGTGAGCTTTAAGTCTCCCAGGTAGTCTATGAACCTACAATTCACTCCCATGCAAAATTCCTATCTCAGGTCAATTTTTTTGCTCTCTGTATTTGTAATTATGTATGTCCAATACTTGTTTATCAATTTCTCTTTTCCAAGTACTGTGATAAAACTTTCTATCACTTGGATATCTTAATAACGACTAGAGGTATCTTCTGTGTTCATTAATTGCTCCTTTTCTCTGAGATTTACCTTCTATCCGTAAAGAAAAACCTCTCTTTCTACCACCTGTCACTGACCAATGACCATCCAGAGCAGGCATGGACATTTGATCCAAACCAACCAATCAAGACTCTGCCAGCTATTATCAGAAATCTCTAAGCCTAAACATAGACCTGTGGGACAGCACTGAGAGGAAAACCTGAGAAGGCTCACCTACACAGACAAGTATGAAGCTCCTGGACTCAGAGGATAAAAAGACCATGTGGCCATCAAGATTGAGAGAGATAAAGACATAGGGAGAAACAGAGTGGCTGCCTGATGGCTTTCCTAGGATGAATTCCTTCAGACTTGACTATACTTCTTGCCCTTGGACATTATGGAATAGCTCTGTTGAAACTTAAGATAAATTTCACACTTTTCTTATGCTGGTTTGAAGTGGATTTCTATGATTCACAGACACAAGAGCCTGGTTCTCTAAGCAGGAGGTTACATGTCCCTAGCTGTGGAGGCCAGATAGCCAGAGTGTCAGGGCACCGTGTCAGTGCTCACACAGAGGTCTCTGAAGAAGGTTTAAAACATTTTCCCCAAGCTGTTCATCATATAGCAGAGAATGAGTAGAGCGAGTCCTTGTTGAAACTTCAGTGTTTTAACAGAATAATCTGTTAATTTAATTGATAAGTATTGTCATTGAGTCAATGAATTTCAGAGCTGGGAGGGACTTTCCTATGACTTCCTCTAGCAGATGGCCACCCAGCAGCCACCTGACTTGCCTCACTTCTCATGAGACATTGTATTGTCTTGCTGAGGAGCTGTGGGGCACTTTGACAGAGACAAAGGCTTTCTTGATGCAACATTAGCCTTCTGAAGACACACTCTTTGGAAAACACGTCTCATTCTGCTCAAGGACAATGTTTCGTGTGTTTGAATACAGCTTAATCTTCCCTTACATTCCTCCAAACCTTCTGTGGGCCATACCTTCAGGATCCCTTACTACCCTGAGGCAAATTATAGCATTCTCCTGGGCAGTGTGCTAAAAACCTAAGCAAGATTCCAGTGGGCTCTGAGAGGATCAGAGTATCATCTATAGTTAAGCACATTTTACAGGAGATACTATTATTTACAATGATCTCAATTCCAAACATATATGCATCTTAGAGTACCTTAACCATTCTTTTTTTTTTTTTTAATGTGGCTATTTTATTTAGTTAAGTGTTTATTTTTATTGTGGTAAAATACATGTAACAGGAGATCTACCTCCTTAACAAATTTGTAAGTGTACAGTACAATACATAAGCCCAATGCTGCACAGCAGACTTCTAGAATTTTGAATCTTGTATGACTCCAACTCTATACCCATTGAACAGCAAATCCCCATTTTTTCCTCACCTTGTCCCCTTGCAACCATCATTCTACTTTATGATTCTCTGAATTTGACTATTTTAGAAAACTCATATATGTGGAATCATGTGGGATATACACACAATGGAATATTATTCCACTATAAAAAAGAATGAAATCCTGCCATATATTATAACATAGGTGATCCTCGAGGACATTACACTAAGTGAAATAAGCCAATTATAGGACACCCAGGGGCAGATTGTTTCACTGGTGAATTCTACCAAACATTTATAGAAGAATTAATTATAATACTTCTCGAACTCTTCCTAAAAAAATCAAAGACAGGGAACACTCCTGTGAGGCCTGCATTTCCTTGATACCAAAACCAGATAAGGACATTACAAGAAAAAAATATTACAGTCACTATCTGATAAGTATAGCTGTAAAAATTCTCAACAGAAGACTAGCAAATAAAATTTAACAGCACATTCAAAGGATCAGCACGATGATCAGGTGGGATTCATCCCTGAAATACAAGAATGGTTTGACATGCACGAATCCATAAATGTGATACATCACAATATAATTAAAGATAAAAACCACACAGTCATCTCGATACAGAAACATCATTAGACAATATTCAACATCTTATGATAAAAATTCTCGACAAACTGGATATACAAGGAACAAACCTCAACATTATAAAGGATATATGTGAGAAGCCCATAGCTAACATCATACTTAGTGGTGAAAGGTGGCAAGCTTTTCCTCTAAGATCAGAACAAGACACAGATGCTCACTCCTACCACTTCTATTCAACATAGTACTGGAAGTCTTAGCTAGACCAATCAAGGAAAAAAAATAAAATAAAAGGCGTCCAAATCAGAAAGGCAAAACTAAAATTGTCTGTATTTGCATAAGACAATCTTAAATACAGAAAATCCTAAAGACCACCAAAACAAAGCCTGTTAGAATAAACAAATTCAGGGGGCACCTGGGTGGCTCAGTCAGTTAAGCATCTGACTTCGGCTCAGGGCATGATCTCTCAGTTTGTGGGTTCGAGCCCTGCTTCAGGCTCAGTGCTGACAGCTCAGAGCCTGGAGCATGCTTCAGATTCTTTGTCTCCCTCTCTCTCTGCTCTTCCCCTGCTTGTGCTCTGTCTCTCTCTCAAAATTAAATAAAATGTTTATTTTAAAAAAAAGAATAAACAAATTCAGTAAAGTTACATGATATAAAATCAATATACAAAAATCAGTTATGTTTTTATACATTAACAAATTAATAAAAAAAGAAAAAAGATAACTACCCATTTATAATAGCATCAAAAACAATAAAATACTTAGGAATAAATTTCATCAATAAGATGAAAGATCTGTGCACTGGAAACTATAAGACATAGATGAAAGAAACTAAAGAAGACAAAAGTAAGTGGTTAACACCCATGTTCATGGACTACAAGTCTATAGACCCTCACCTCTTGATGAGGAAAGCATCACAGAGTTTATGGCCAAGTTTTAAAACTGCCACAATTAGTTCACTGGCCCAAAGTATTTATATTCCACCCACATAAAAAAATATACTCACTCTGTCCAAAAAGCACAGAAATCCCATCCTTCTAAATATCAAGTTCAGGTTTGAGGACCAGATTCTTGTTAACTAAATCAGGTCCAGATGTGGATGAGATCCCTGAGGTATGGTTGCTCAGATATGATTTCTCTTGTTTGAAAAACTAATGAACTAAAGAGACAAGTTATCTACTCCTATATATCAACATTCAGGGCCAGGATAGGCATAGAATTACTGTAATAGATACTCCAGATCAAAAAGAGGGTAACCAGAAGGCACATGCCAGGCAGTCACTGGTCCTTAGCAATTCTGAAATGAGTCAGCCCCATGCTGTAAGTTCTAGATCAGGGCCCTCCTGGAAATGGCTCACGAAGACTCTAGGCTCTACACTCTGGGTTCTTGGGTTTGCCCTGCGTGTTTTCTTCCTTCCTTTCCTAAATAAATAGCTCATTTCTGTATCTGATAAGTATTCTCAATCTGCTTCTTCCCCATAGAAGCTCAGGGGTCCAGAGACCTCATTTCATTTTATACTATTTCTCTCCCCTTTCATTCCAAGCTTGTATAATTTCTTTAAAAATTATGTTTCTTGCTGATCCATTCATAATATATTTCACTGGACATACATAGAAATCCCTCCTGGAGGCCTGGATGGCTCAGTTGGTAGTGTGTGCGACTCTTGATCTCTGGGTCATGAGCCCCACACTGGGTGTAGAGATTACTAAAAACAAATAAACTTAAGAAGTATAATTGATAATTACAGAAAGCAAGAAAGAAAGCAAAAAAGAGAAGTTTCTCCTGGGAAGTCTTTCTTATGTTGGGCCCTTCTTTTTTTCTTTTATGTTTATTTTTGAGACAGAAAGAGACAGAGCATGAGTGGGGGAGGAGCAGAGAGAGGGAGAGACACAGAACCTGAAACAGGACCCAGACTCTGAGCTGTCAGAACACAGTTCAACGTGGGGCTCAAACTTGTCAACTGTGAGATCATGACCTGAGCTGAAGTCAGATGCTCAAGAGACTGAGCCACCCAGACACCCCTATTTTGGGCTTCTGAGGCTGCAAAGAAACAATGACCTTGAGGTTCTCAGATTTGTCTGTTACATCAAATTATGTTCATCTGTCTCTCCCACAAAGTCTCTATTCAATGGATAGTATCTGCCAGACACTTGATTCCCAGATTTTATTTGAAAAGAGTCATACCCTGAACTTCATCTTTTCCCCGAGACCACATTTTCCTGACACGAGCTAGAATTTTATCCTTCTCCTGAGGTTTTCTCTTAGTTTGAGAACCCTTTCCCTTTACTAGCTGGGAAAACTCACTTGTGCCTTTTTCATTTCTTCCGAAGTCTTTACTGCAATGCTCTTCTCTCACATTTCATTATAGGCGGAAATAAAGCCAGGAGAGATCTTAGGTATTCTGCACAGAAATCCCTTCAGCTAGATCACTGAGTTCATTAAGTGTATTTCCTACTTTCCATTTTATCACAGGTAATAGTTTTACCAAACTTTCCACTCACTAAGATGGTCTTTTCCTCCAAATTCCCATAAAGTATCTCAATTTCCCTCAGTATTTTACCTTGTGTTCCTCAGAGTCCGTCAGGCTTCAATCAGCTGCCTGGCCGCAAAATGCCAGGCTTTAGGTTTTATTTTATTTTTTAAGTTTATTTATTTTGAGAGAGAGAGAGAGAGACAGAGAGCGAGCACAAGCAGGGGAGGGACAGAGAGAGGGAGAGAGAGAATCCCAAACAGGCCCTGCATTGCCAGCACAGAACCTGATGTGGGGCTAGAACTCACGAACCATGAGATCATGACCTGAGCTGAAACCAAGAGTCAGATGCTTAACTGACTGAGCCACCCAGGTACCCCATGCTTTAGGTTTTATTATGATCACATCCCTTTTTCAGGTACCAAGTTCCACTTATCTATTGCTGAATAACCACTCCAAAACTCCGAAGCATAAAATAGCCACACTTCCACGTGCTCATGGATTCTCTCGGTGAGAAAGTCAGACAGGGCATGGGAAGGATGGATTGTCTGTTCCATGATGGTCTGGGACCTCAGCTGAGAAGGCTTGAATACCTGGAGATAACTTTAAGGACCAGGGGGCCAGAATCATCTGGAGGCTTCTTCACTCCTGTCTGGCACCATTGTGAGGATGGCAGAAAGGCTGGACTCAACCAGATCTATCAGCTAGAAAACTTACATGGGGCCTCTCCAGCACAGTACTCTTACATGTGCTAAATCTCTTACATGTGGCTTAGGGCTCCCAGATCAAGTTTTCCTCCAAACAAGCTTCATGGTCTTTTGTGTTCCAACATCATAGGTCATTCAGTGTCCCTTCTGCTGAGCTATTGTTTCAGCCTTCAAAACCTGCCCAAATTCAATGAGAGGGGTACGGACTTTACCTCTCAATGGCTTAAAGAATGTGAGGCCATGTTTTCAAAACTTACAGAACAAGTCTTTGTTTTCTTTTTTTAAATACTATCAATTTTGCCAAGTTCAGAAATAAAAGTCTTTTCAAGTTTCTTTACATAACTAGCTCATACTCCTATTTTGAGCCATAATTTATTAAAAGCACACTGAACTACTCATGAGTAGAATAAGACATTATGAATCGAAATTTCAAATGAACAATAAGTATCATCATGTAACTGGCAGAAACAGTTCAAATAACTTTAAGAAGTTGCTGAAATTAGATCTTGACTCAGCATTAACCTCAATAAAAATGATATATAACTTGGGGAACAATTGTATTTAACCTTATGAAGTAAGATCAATGCAATTAAAATGAATTTTCTCTTGAGGCTGTCATAGGACTTGTGTTCTCATTTCATTAGCCTTTAGTACTTAAGAAAAGACCAAACTTTCAAAGAAAATACTGTAATTTGGAGCAGATGTTTTTTTTTCAACAAAGAATCAGCATGCAAATACTAAGCATAGCATATTGTAATTATGAATGACTACTGAAAATGAATTAGAGCTTCATCCTCTTAAATTAAGTGTAAGTTTTGTAGGAAAGAAATTATTGTACTTTCCTTACTCTAGAAACACAATAATTTTAATTGGAACCTTATATGTATGTTTTCACCTCCTTCCTGCCAAACATATTCTATACTTAGATTAAAAAAATTTTTCAGGGCAGAAAATTTCATTTTCTTTTTATGGGTATTAGAAAATATGACCTTTTCAGATATTGGCTACAAGTTTATCTGTAAACTGGTATTTTGGCCCTACTTAAGTTTGAGAAGGAAGAAAAATGTTTATATGCTACCATAAAAACATAGGCAAATTTTAGAAATCAGTTTATTTTAATTTTCTTAAGTTTTTTATTTATTTTGAGAGAGAATGGCAAAGAGAATGGCAGAGAGAAAGAGAGAATCCTAAGCAGTCTCCACACTGTCAGTCCAGAGCCTAATGTGGGGCTCGAACCCACGAATCACGAGGTCATGACCTTAGCCGAGATTAAGAGTGTAATGCTTAACTGACTGAACCACCCAAGTGCCCCTAGAAATCACTTTTATTGAATTGTAGTCAACAAAATTAAATAGCGAAATCATTTTCTTTTCCTTTTCTTTCCTTTTCCTTTTGTTTTAAGAAAGCGAGTGCACGAGCAGGGGGAAGGGGTAGAGGGAAAAAGACTCTTAAATAGGCTCCATGCTCAATGTAGAGCCCGATGTGGGGCTCAATCTCACAACCCCAGGATCACAACCTGAGCCAACATCAAGAGTCAAATACTCAATTAAATGAGCCACTCAGGTGCCCCCTAAACAGTAAAATTCTTAAGACAAACAGAGTTGGTTTTGAACCCTTAAGCTGGTCTTCGAACACAGAAAAATTTTATCTCTGAAACTGCGGATAGATTTTGTGATCCATTTAACATCAGCCTTGAGACAGAGGCAAACAGTTTGGGATTTGGGAATCACAAGCCCCAAAATTGGCAAAACCTTGTTGTGTATTTTGTGAATTTTATTTTTTTTAACACGTTATAAAATTTCATGGAGGCTATAGTCCTAGTGCTGTTTCTGTGAAGTATTTTTATTGGTGTATCTGTTACCACCTTAGGTAGGTAGATAAGATTGGGTTATGTAAAGAAGAGAAATAAAGTTTCCCAGATTTAAATTTTGGATTTAAATTTTAAAACTTGGGTAGCCAAAGAAGTAATATAAAACCCAATGCTGCTGTGCTACAAATAAAAGGTGCTGCAATGTTTAAAATATAGAGCATATACATGCTCATTGGGAAATGACTGAGCACATAAGTACTTCCAGAAAAGATTACATCAAGCATGGCAAATACACACTACCATTATGCCACTCCTGGCTCCAGAGCCCATGGGAGACATTTCCAATTAATCATCCTTTCCTGCAAAGCCCTGGAACAGTCTCCGAACGCAGAACTTCAGGCAGCTTCTGCCTTGTTTGGCATTGACATTCAGATGAAATCTACCTGCCATCTCTGGATGATATGGTCACAGTGATTCCAAACTGAAAATAAGTCATGGGCATAGCGGATTTGATTTTATCACTAGGAATATAACAATAGGAATCTTGAGGTGATGTTGCCATGATACTTAGCCATGGTGTGACTGCTAAAAAGAAAACTCCAACACATTCATGGAGACAGCATGGGGCAGGGGTGAACAAACAGGCCATTTAAATCCCTAGCTCTATAACGTTCGGCAAAGTTTTCATGTCTGTCAAATAGAGATCATGATACTTATCTCTCAAGGTTATTATGAAGATTAATAGAGATAGGCCATATAAATTACCTTAAAATAGGTGCTTGCTAAACATCAGTTCCCAATTCTAGCTGCATTATTTTTAAAGGGACACAAGGAGGACCCTAGAACAATGCATCTGAGGTGGTTAACATGGTTGGAAAGTAAAATAGGGAAGACGTTAATCAGAAATGTTTGGGGCACACAAGGGGGAAAAAATCAGGAATTCCTACTCAACCCAGAAGTGATCGAGAGAGTCACAAGCTTTTCACCTCTTGAGAATGGAAACTCACGCAGTGTCACCAGAAGTTCAGGTACAGGTGTCTGTGGTGGTGGGTGCTGTTTGCCAGCAGCAACTTCTTTCCTGCCTGGCTTTAGATATGACCTGTACTGTAATTTCAAGTATATCTTTTCAGTCCATACAAGGTCCATCATACAAAGCAGATAATGAAGGGGGAAGAATATTTTTAGGATCCAAGAGAAGGGCTCTTTTGGAGTTCTTCTGCTCCTTCAATGTGAACCTGATTTCCTGGCAGGCTAGAATTCCTTGGTATGTATGTTTAAGGTAACCTTTGGCTCATGACAAATTATACTGGGTACTGGGTAAGGTAGTCCTACCAACTTTGCCTGTAGTGTGCCTTAATAAAACATGAACCACATAAAAATATTAATGGGACATCGATGCGGTGGGAATGATAAAAATCATCTTGGGTAAAAAAAAAAAATTCATCTTGGGTAGTGATGACTCCTAGTTGGAAAGAGTAAATTGAAAAAGAGTAAACTGAGAAAAAAGGGAAGAGAATAGTAATGAGAGCCAAGGACATAGAGAAGGATACTCTCATTTAGGTAGCCCAGAATTTTCTTCTTTAGGCTCTGCTGTTGACAGTATAATGCCCACCTCTCTGCTCTGATCTGTAACCTAGACAAGAAGGAAACACAGGATAATTCTAAGGATTCAGCATGGTCACTTAAAAAATTTACCAGATCATTTAATTCAATTGCTCTCTCTGTCTTTAATTAAGAAACAATTCATGCTTGCAATTTAGTCCCTTTTGACATTTCATTAGGGCTTCCAATCTGTAAGGATGAGTGCTATCAATCAAATCAGAAGAGCAACAACAGTTATTTGTACCCTAACTGCACAGAGGTGGTGATCACCAGAGACAGTCCACTCTAAACCTATGAGCATTTGTCAAGCAAATTTTGTCCACCATTTATTAAATAACTTCTCACCAGGCACTGTGTAGCTCAGAGTCTAATAGGCTTTTACCTGTTTTAAGGTAAGTAAAGAGGACAGTTATAATACAGTATGCCTAAACTAGCATCATGAACACTCTGACATAGTAAATGAAATACCATGAGTTGTGGAGGGGGTTGAGAAAGCGTTCTAAAGAGAAGGGACGGTGCAGTTTCATCTTGAAGGATGAGTCAGGACTAGCTGGGGAGAGGAGGTGGGGAAAAAGTTCTGTCCTGACGAGGTAGCTTGTGCAAAGGCAGAGAGATCCAGAAGGTGGTACTAATGGCAATACGCAAGTAGCCCGTGAGGTTGGAGGACAGTGTTTGTTTGAGTTTCCAGAGGGGAGTATGGAGTTAGGCCATGAAGGAGTTAGATCACGAAGGGCCTTCTCGGAAATGCTAATGAGTCTGGATTTGTGAAAAACAAAATGCACCAAACAATTAGGGAGATGATTTAATTCAGACTATTATAAAAGGGAGAGCATTCATCAGTGAGGATAGTCTCAGAAAAGGAGAAAATGGAAGATTTTATAAAACAAACAAGTCACTGAGAAAAGGTATCAGTAGGTTTTATCTGGGAATATGCAAGGGCAGGCTGATCCTTTCCAGTACGCCTTCTCTCAGGACACAGAAAGATCGCAATGGGTGGGGGTGGTTTCTCCACCACTGCTGCCTTCTATAGTGCAAGACCCAGATCAAGTTCAAAGTTGTCCGACTTTGTCCTGGCCATGCCAAGAGGATAATCACAGCACTCACGGTTTGGAAGCAGGAGTGAAACCTTGTCAGAGCATACCCAACCAGTATACCCAACCAGCAGCCACCACTTTCTCCCTTGGAAGAAATTGCCTGTCTACCTAAAATTGTCAGAAGGCAATAATCAAGCAAGAATGTTTATCTGGAATCAAAGAATTGCAATTCCGAGAACACCGAGTACACGGATTTGGTAGCAACCCAAACAGTGCCTCACTAGGGGCAAAAGTCAGGGGTTTTTAAACCAAAAAGGGAATGCTTATATGGGTCATTAACAAAGAATGTTTGATTGGTGTTGGCAGTAGGAAAGCTAATCAAGACTGAAGATAATCGGTTGCTAAGGCTATGCCTAGCAAAGTCTCTCACTGTATTAAGCAAGTTGCAGATTTTCTGACCAAGTCCTTGGAATATTTTCGGTTTGGTCCAGTTCAAAATTTCACGGTTTGACCAGTGAGGACATGTGTAAGGCCCATCTCCTTAATGGCCTCCTGGCTATATTTTAAAACTCCTTGACATAAGTAACACCATTTCATTTCCCCTTTCACATATCTCTGGCCTCTCTAATGCCCCTGTTCTGTTCCCTACTTTTGCCTTTGACACCACCCACGGGCTCCCCGGATCCCTCTCCAAGCATCATGTCTTAGTTGGGTGACCAGGGGTCTCTAGTTCCTACTTCTTGCCCTGAGGCTTGCACATACCCAAGACTACAATTCCTCACAAGACTTAACCTCATATTTTAATCCATTTTCCTGGAGAACCTTATCTCTTTCTTCCCCTCCAACTGACTCCTTTGATCTCACACAGGTCCATAGTTCCTAAACCATCTTGGGAATGTCCTGGATAAATAGCCCTTCCTGGGTAAAAAAGATTATTGGCAAATTCTGGATTTTTGCAACAACCCAGCTATTTTCCCTATAGTCAGGGTGCAAGGGCTGGCACTGGTGATCTAGACTCCATTTCCTACAGCTTGCAGCTTACAGTGCTGCTTGGGACATGAGAGCAAGCTCAGTCCTGAGTTGGGCTGCTCAACTCCATGCCATTCAAGCCCTGAGCCACACAGTAACTGGGCTTTGCAAATCTCGGCATCTATGAATCAGCTAGAATAACGATTCTACTTAATCTGTTAGCCCTTAAGTGAGCATTATGGGTAAGATTAACATTATACCATAAGATGGACTGGGGAGTGGAGGTTGGGGGAGGTCAGGAACACAAGTTACATGGTTATAAAATTGTGTCATCAGGTAACAAATTCCAGCTCAGATATGCTGCTTCAGGGAAACAAAAACAAAAATGAATAAAATGCAAGCCCTTACTGATGTTACTCAAGTTTCACAAGATGTAATCCAACCAATATAATATACAGCTCCAACAGGCATCCAAAAACTTTGTAGAGATGCAAAGACTTCTAAGTAAACTCGATTACCATCTTGGTGGCTGGGGTACGTTTTCTGATTGAACTTCACAGGAAATCAGAATGCTTATGCACTAGGGCTTTCTTTTATTTAGGAGACAACTATCATGTCAACAGTGGATTTTTGATCTCTGTAACAAATGGTTTTACCTAAGTGGTTAAGTTTGCATGATTATTATGAATTTAAACAAAATTAAATTGAGCCATGAAATAACACCTTTGATTTATAGATCCCTAATCTTAAGATAGCTCCCTTTATTCTTGTGTATTTCTCAAGTTTATCCACTTCTGTCTGATAGATATAATTTTCAAAGTAAAGCATAAGGTTTACCACCTAAATCCTCCTCCTCTCCCAGTCAATTTTTACTAACGTTTCCCCCTTCCAGTCATCTTTTTGCCATCATATGGTGATTTCTATCTAAGGTCCTCTGAGTGTTTTACAAACATTAATTAAGCTTTGCAATACCCCAGCAAGGGAAAAGACCAGCATCATACCCAGGAGTCGTCCTCGTGCTGCGACAGTGGTTGGGATGACATTTGTTCCTGTCACTCCCAATCAGCACACGGAGCTCTAACCTGGGGGAGGAGGATGTGCTGATTCTGCCAGAATTACAAGTGACACCACAATGCTCTGCTTTGCTCTAGCAAAGGAAGATAGGGTGATTTTTCCTATCAAGTCACTGCACTCATGCAGTATGTGAAGATACTTATTTTTATCCATCCTTCTGGATAACTGATCTGATTTTTTTAATGTTTTGAAATCAGCTTGAGTTCAGTGTTCTATTCATAAACATCGCTGTAGCAGCACATCTTTAAACTTTATGTTTAAACCAGTGGAAAATGAGAAATCATCACAGAGACTAGGTGGAGACGTGTCCACCTTTAGAGGCACATGGACCTCACCCCACCTGAATGTGCCTGTCCAACCTTAGCTCCTCCACAGCCGCTGCAGTGGTAGACACTGTCTACCTAGTGGGATGCCTCCGAGGCTCTCAACCCTGACTGCACCTCATAACCATGTAGGGTGCTATTTAAAAATACTTCTGAAGCTATGTCATGCCAATTAAAACACAGTCTCTGGGGAAGAGGCAGGGTGTGGGCATTTGAAATGCTCCTGGGTTATTGCTACCAGCAGCCCTGATTCATACCCCTTGAGGAGTAGCTGCAGAGCTTTCTGGAGTCAGGCGAAACAGCTAAGCCTTTCCTGCAGGCCGCGACCTCCAATTCTAAGTAACATCCTTTGCAAAGAACTTGGAAGTTCTTTGCACTTGTCATATTGCCTTTTAGGATTTCCAATTTTCTCCTATTACAAGTACGTGCTTGCTGGCTTGAAACATCGTCCAGCAATAGAGAGGGACTGCCAGTGCTGAATTTGTTCTCACCTGCGAGATTGTGAAAATTAACAAAGGTAAACTTACTACTATAGTCCAGAGGCCACATGGGGAAGCTTTCATGCCCTATCATTTAAGTCAACTGAAAAACCAGGAGGAGGAGTGGTACCTTGTAAATTGATACTACTTTTACCTCAACATGAGGAAGAAAGATTTTCTCCTTGCCTGGAAAAAGCCCACCCAATGAGAGACTATCAGAAGTCAGCCAATGAAAAGCCACTACCCTTTGAACTCCCTGTTTATTCCAATGGACTGTTTGTTTAGAAGAACCCTGTCCAACTACCCTTCTGAGCCCTTTCCTCTGTAAAAGACCATTCCTCGCCTTTGACCTCTGGACTTGCCTATGGTTTTGCAACAGCTTGGTATAGTGAATTTCAATTCTCTTCTATTCCCAAATAAGCCCATTTTTCCTGGTAAAACAACAAGGTCAATGGGTGTCTGTGGGGGTGTTATCTTGGTATATTGCCTAGTGTCTATCTCAGGCTTTACTGGCTATTCCCACGATAATTCTAGGCTTGGGTACCTGGAGCCCTTATTGAGCCAAGTATTAGAGAGGGGAATGAACTTGGCTTTGAAGAACATATAGCAGTTACTGTGCAAATATACAGGCCAATGTGTCAAGGAGTACATACTATAGAGTTTGCAGAAATATTGCAAAACAGATCAGCTGGGATGATCCCAAAGACATTACCTAGTTTGGCAGTTAGTTAAGTTAGACATTATCCTCTAGTTAAATCTTTGGTAAGATGGATTTTCTACATGGATCTTAATGGAGAAAGATCTGCACTATTAATTATGTGGGATGAGGGAGAAGTTGTGTTTCCAGTGGTGTTTGATACTCGGAGGGCTTTAGGTCGTGCTACAGACACTTCATTAGGTATGTGTATGTGGAATCGCAGTGAGAAAATGATTCTTTTCTCTTCTTTTCAAGCTTAAAAACATTTTAAATTATTTTTAAATACTACTTTCTAATTATACCAAGGTAATAGTCTCAGTTTGGTGTTACTAAGTTTTTAACATCTTTCTGGTACTGATAATCTTTCTTTTTAACAAAAAAATCTAGGGAAAACTGGTAACCAGCTGGAATTTAAGAACTGTTTTCATTTGTATTTATGTGTTATCTTTTATTCATGACAAGCAATAATGTTTTTCAGTTTGGGGTAGTGATTTAGAGCTTCTTCAGAAATCACATTTATTTAAGAAAATGTGAGTTGATTTAAGGAGATAATAACACAGGTGGTGCACATATTTAGCAAAAGTTGTGAAGGGGATATATTAGGTTAGCTGAAAATTATTCCACCATCACCGTTTTTTTGGAGGTAAACATGTTTTTAAAATCAATCTTATTGCCAACTTGATCTTAGGGCAAAAGTGAAAAGCATCATACCTAATTTTTTTATATAAAGTAATTAATACTTTAGATTTAAATGCTCATCAGATATATCCTGCACAACTATCCCTAATTTAGTTTTCCAGTAGCTGCCGTTAATGGTGTCCTATTTAACCATTTGGGTTATTATCCATAATTTCAACTTGTTTTTAGTACTAACACTAGAACTGCTTTTTAAAGCCTCAAAATAGGTTTTTTAAAGGTAAACAGATATATAGTTAATGATGAACACAGATGCAAAAATCTTCAACAGAATGTTGGAAAACCAAATTCAACAATACATTAAGAACTTCATACACCATAATCAAGAGGTATTTATTCCAGCAATGTCAGAATGATTCAACACCCAAAATCGATAAATCAGATGCACCCCATTAACAAAATTAAGTACAAAAGTCTTATGAGTCTCTCTACAGATGCAGAAAACATTTAACAAAATTCAACGTCCATTCATGTTCATGATAAAAGCTCTCAACAAATTGGGTATGGGGGGAATGTACCACAAGATGGTAAAGGCTATATATGACAAACCCACAGCTAACATCATATTCAACCATCAAACACTGAAAGCTTTTCCTCTAAGCTGAATAACAAGACAAGGGTGTCCATTCTCACCACTTTTTAAAAATTGTTATTTATTTATTTTGAAAGAGAGTGTGAGTGGGAAAGGGGCGGGGGGTGGGGGGAGAGAAAGAGAAAGAAAAAGAATCCCAAGCAGGCTCTGTGTGGTCAGCACAGAGTCCAACACAGGACTCGATTCCATGAACTGTGAGATCATAACCTGAGCCGAAATCCCAAGTCGGATGCTCTACTGACTGAGCCACCCAGGCCCCCCATCACCACTTTTATTCAACATAAGACTTACTGGACATCCCAGCCAGAGCAATCAGGCAAGGAAGCAAAAGGTACCCAAGTCAGAAAGGAAGAAGTAAAATTGTTTCTATATGCAGACGATGTGATATTTAATATAGAATACCCTGAAGACAACACCAAAAACCTGCTAGAACTAATGAATTCAGTAAAGTTGCAGGATATAAAATTAATGTAAAAATCATTTTCATTTCTATATGCCAACTAACAGAAAGAGAAATTAAGAAAACAATCCCTTTTACAATAGCATCAAAAGCAATAAAATACATAGGACTAAATTTAACCCATGACGTGAAATATCTGTGCAGTGAATACTATAAAATATTGATGAAAGGAACTGAAGACACAAATAAATGAAAAGATACTCTGTGTTGACGGATTAGAAGAATATATATTGTTAAAATGTCCACACTACTCAAAGTCATCTACAGAGTCAATGCAACCCCTATCAAAATTCCAATGGCATTTGTCACAGGAATAAACAAATGATCCTAAAGTTTTTATGGTACCACAAAAGGCCCGAATAGTCAAAGCAATCTTAAGAAAAATAAATCTGAGGAATCACACCTCCTGATTTCAAACTACATTACAAAGCTGTAGTAATCAGAATAGTATGGTACTAACCTACAAACAGACATGCAAACCAATGGAACAGAATAGAAAGCCCAGCAATAAAGCCACACATCTATGGTCAATTGATTTACAACAAAGGATTCAAAAATCTATTTTATATATATATATATATAATACATAAATTGATTTGGGAAGACAGGATAGCCACATACCAAAGTCTAAAAATGGACAACACAAAAAACACCAACTCAAAATGTATTAAAGACTTGAATATAAGCCTTAAAGTATTTAAACTCCTAGACAAAAACAAAGAGTAAACTCCTTGACATTGGCATTGGCAATGATTTTTTTGGGAGGTTTGACAACAAAAGCAAAGTAAACAAAAGCAAAATAACCAAGTGGGACTACATCAAACTAAAAAGTTTCTGTACAGCAAAGGAAACCATCTACAAAATGAAAAGGCAACCAGTAATAGGAGAAAATATTTGTAAACCACATATGTGATAAGGGATTAATATTCAAAATATATAAAGAATTTATACTACTCAATGACAAAGTAAAAAAACAACTCAATATAAAAAATGGGCAGAGAATCTGAATAGACATTTTCCAAAAAAGATATACAAAGGGCCAACATGTATGTGAAAAGGTGCTTATCACTCATCATCAGGGAAATGATTAAAACCACGAGATAGCATCTCACACCTGTTAGGATGTCTGTTACCAAAAAGACAAGAAATAACGAAGCAAGTATGTGGAGAAAAGGGAACCCTTTTTGTTGTGGTTGGGAATGTAAACTGATACAGCCACTATGGAAACCACTATGGAGTTTCCTCAAGAACTTATATATAGAACTACCATATGATCCAGCAATTCCATTGCTGGTTATATATCCAAAGGAAATGAAATCATTATCTTGGAAAGCTATCTGCATCCCCATGTTCAGAGAAGCATTATTTACTATAGCCAAGGTATGAAAACAACTTAAGTGTTTATTGACAAACGGTTAAAGAAAATGTGGCATATATATATAATATATATAATGGATTATTATTCAGCTGTAAAAAGAAGGAAATTCTGTCATTTTCAATAACATGGATGAAATTGATAGGCATTATGCTAAATGAAATAAGCCAGACAGAAAAAGACAAACATCAAATGGTATCACTTGTGGAATCAAAACCGAAAAAGTTGAGGCACCTGGATGTCTCAGTTGCTTAAGCCTCTGACTGTTGATTTCAGCTCAGGTCACGATCGCACAGTTGTGAGATGGAGCCTCATGTGGAACCTGCCTAAAATTCTCTCTCTCCCTCTGCCCCTGCCCCACTCCTGCATATACTGGGTGTCTCTCTCTCTCTCAAAAAAAAAAAAAAATAAATAAATAAAACAAAAAAAGAACAAAAACAAAAGCAAACTCAAACTCCTAAAAACACAGAATAGGGGCTGGCGAATGGGAAAAATAGGGAGACCTTTGTAAAAGGGTACAAACTTTCAGTAATAAATTGAGCAAGGACTGAGGATGGTGACTATAGTTGAGAACATGATATTGCATAATTGACACATGCTGAGAGAGTAGAACTTGAATATTATCCACCACTCCCCCACAAAAAAGTAATTAATTGGTGTGATAGATATGTTAATTAACTTGATGGGAGGAATCCCTTCACAATGTATCCTGTATATCAAATCATCACATTGTACACTTGAAATACCTTACAATTTTATTTAAGTATACCTCCATAAACCTGGAAAAAATGTTTTCTTTCTTAGCAAAAATAAGTAAATAGTAATTAAATCTTTTGCAGAAACTGAAGTTTTTTAAAGTTTTGTGGTTCTGTGGTATTAGACATTGAATTGCATCTAAAAGTACACTGCACCATGGGGCACCTGGGTGGCTTGGTAAGTTAAGCATCTGACTTTGGTTCAGGTCATGATCTTGCAACTCATGAGTTGCAAGCTCCACATGGGGCTCTGTGCTGACAGCTCACAGCCTGGAGCCTGCTTCAGATTCTGTGTCTCCCTCCCTCTCTACCCCTCTGCCACTCATGCTCTGTCTCTGTCTCTGTCTCTGTCTCTCTCTCTCTCTCTCAAAAATAAATAAACATTTTTTAATTAAAAAAATATACTTCACCGCAATAGCACTCTGGGATTCATCCCAAAGAAATGAAAAATTATGTTCATTTAAAAACCTATACCTAAAAGTTCATAGCAGCTATATTCTTAATAGCCCCAAACTGGGAACGATTCAGATGGCCTTCAACAGTCAATCTTTGGTATATCCATACAATGGAGTAGTAATCAGTAATAAAAAGAAATGAATTATTGATACATGCAAAACCTGGATAAACCTCAAGGTCGTTGTGCTGAGTGAAAAAAAAGCCAATCTTAAAAGGCTACATTCTGTGGGATTCCATTTATATAACATTCTAGAAATAAGAAAACCATAGAGATGGAGAATAGATTAGTGCTTGTAAAGGGATGGGGGACAGGGACAGGAGTGGGTTAGGATTAGTGCAAATTTGCAGAGATAGCAAGAGGGAGTTCTTTTGTGATGATATAACTTTCTCTGTCTTGATTGTGTAAAGCTATACATGGAATCAAACAGTATGGAAGTACACCTGTGTGCGCACGTGCACACACACACACACACACACACACACCAATGCAGGTTAAAAGAATGTCAAGGGAGATTCTTTTTCTTTTTTCTACTCTTACCAACACTTCCGGCACAAAATGTATGGAGGTTTCCCACCCCCCCCCCCCCAACCAGTTCCAACTCTCTGGGTTAAACCCAGCTTGGTATCCTTCCATTCAATTCTGATACTAACTACCTGGAGTTATCACAGAATCCACAGATTAAAAGCTCAGTTCCCCAAGACTGTCTCCCACTTCAGGGGCCAATGACAAGTAGTCAGTCCCAAGTTGGCCTACACTTCTGTCCAACTTGGCTACAAATTGGTGGTTCCCATGAGCCCCTCCTTAGGTTCAATAATTTGCTGTAATGACTCACAGAACTCCAGGAAACATTTACTTACGTTCATTCCTTTATTACAAAAGATATGACAAAAGACACAGATGAAGACATACATAGAGTAAAATAAGGAAAGGTCTTGAGTTCAGAAGCTTCTGTGCCCATGGAGTTGGGGTGTGCCACCCTCCCAGCTCGTGGATGTATTATCCCAACCAGAAACTCTCCTACTCTCAAGTTTATGGAGGCTTTCTAACATCGTCCTGATTATTAACTCAATCTCTGTATCCCCTCTGTCCCCAGAGGGTGGGGAGTGGGGCTGAAATTTCCAAGCCAAGCCTCAGATCATGGCTTGGTCTTTCTTTTGGCCGGCCCTCATCCAGGAGCCCACCGGGACTCACCTCATTAGAACAAAAGATGGTCCTATTACCCAGGATCCTATTCCAAGGATTTAGGAGCTGTGTGTCAGGAACTAGGATCAAAGACCAAATATTAGAATAAAAGATGATCCTGGCACCTCTTTTACTTTACTGCTATCAGGAAATGACAAAAGTTTGGTGAGCTCTGGGTCAGGAACTGGGGACAGAGACCAATACATGTATTTCTTAGTTCACAGAATGAAAATGACTAAGATCTATAGTCTAGTTAACAGTATTCCCCCAATGTCAGTTTCCTGGTTTGAGTATTACACTACAGCTGTATAAGAAGTCATCACTGGGGAAAGGGTTTATAAGACTCCACAAATTTTATAATTTCCTGTGAGTCTTCTGTAACTATTTCAAAGTAAGTAGCTTTTTTTAAAAAGTACACTTGATCTTTCCAGAAATGCAATGATTATTTTTAAGACCAGAAACATGGCATATGCAATTTCACCTCTATCTACTCAAACATGCAGAAGCACAAGCACATTTCTGCTGTCTACCACCAAGTGTGAGAAAACCATCAACAGGTGTGAACCTCTGTAAATAAACTTTCTGAGAGCTGCTAACAAAATCCATTCTTTGGAGATAAAATAGACGTACATGGCATAAGCATTAGCTGGTCTCCAGTTTACCTGCCCAAGTTGCAAAAAGGATACTTATGGACAGATTTTCAAAGAATGAAGAAATGAAATACAAACATAGCATCCTTTGCATCCCATAGCAGTAGTCAGTAGGGTTCCCCTGTTCTGTTCCTCTGCAGGCTAGTCTCCCACTTTGCCCTGCTGGGTGTGCTGCCATGCTGCGGGGGGGTGGGGTGGGGGGGAGGAATGGGGGTGGAGACGCATCTCTCTCTTTCTCTCAGGACACTCATCACAAATAAAAAATAAATAGGTGTCAACCAGGGTGAAACTCAAATCCCCCATCCTGATGCAGCTCATTTTCTTGTTTTCTTTCCATGGCCTTTGTCTAATCAGCCACTCTGCATGTGGGCACCTCTTTGAGATTGTTAACAGGCATTCTCACATAGTGACCCCCCTTAACTAACTCTAAAGTTCTTTTCATCTAAAATCCTGGGACTTCAATCTCAGCAATCACATCTGAAGCAAAAATAACAAAGGAAGCTTCATATAAAGGCAGATTCTCCAGCTCCTTAGGTGGTGCCACTTACAAAACAGCAGAATGATCTGGAAGTCAGCTTTGTTTTGTGAAGTGAGTTATGCTTTGAAGGTTCTGCAGTTGCCAAAGCACCAGAACGTCTTTCTTGTGGCTGTTACCTCTCAGTGCACTTGAGGCCCTGGGTGGGGGCTACATTCACATCTGAATGAAGGTGAATACTTACACAGCCCAGGTCTTCCCTAAATTCTTCTTAGCCTTATTCTTGTTACCCATTGGGCACAGGTGGCTTGGGCTTGCACAACTCAGCTTACACTTCATATGAGGCTACATAAAGCCATTAGAGTCATCGGGTACTCGAGGAGCATGAGCGTTTGATTACTTCCGTGGTGAACACAAATCAGGAAGCTCACAAACATTTGTGTGTGCAACAAAAGCAATGACTTTGGTGCAGAAATGGTATCTGGTATACGGAAGGACTTGTGGCTGGCTTGGTGGAGTTTTAAAAAGTTTTGATTCTTCCGCTCACACATGGCCAAGCATTAGGCTACTAGCTCTAGGCCCATTTAAAAAAATTTTTTTTAAACATTTATTTAATTTTGAGAGACAGAGAGAGAGTGTATGAACAGGGGAGGGGCAGAGAGAGAGGGAGACACAGAATCCGAAGCAGGCTCCAGGCTCTGAGCTGTCAGCACAGAGCCCGATGCGGGGCTGGAACCCACAAACCATGAGATCATGACCTGAGCCGAAGTCAGACGCTTAACCTACTGAGTCACCCAGGCACCCCTCTAGGCCCATTTTTTAAAGGCTACTCTCCCTCATTTCACTACTATCCAAAACTTTTTTTTCTTTTCTTTTTAAAAGTTATTTATTTATTTATTTATTTAGAGAGAACGAGTGGGGGAGGGGCAGAGAGAGAGGGAGACACAGAATCAAAAGCAGGCTCTGAGCTGTCAGCACAGAGCCCAATGCTGGGCTCAAACTCACAAAGCATGAGATCATGACCTGACCTGAAGTTGGATGCTTAACCCACTGAAACACCCAGGCACTCCTTAGTTTTCTATTTCTGATCTATCAAACAACTTCAGCAAGATAAAACAATCCAAACTTATTACTTTATAATTCTGTAGGTCAGAAATTCAATACAGTTCCTGGGCTAGAGTCAAGATGTTGGCAGGGATGCATTTCTTTTTGGAGACTCTGGGGTTGAATCTGTTTCCGTACCTTTTCCCGTTTCTGGAAGCTCCCCATGTCCCTAGGCTGGTGACCTCCTTCCTCCATCTTGAAAACCAGTGAAAGAAATTCAAGTCCCTTTAATGCTGAAATGTCTCTGGTTTCCTGCAGGTGAAGATGCTTTTCCGCTTTTAAGCACTCCTGTGAGTAAATTGGATTCACCCAGATAACCCAGACTAATCTCTCCATCCCAAGGTCCTTAACTTTAATCATATCTGCGAAGTCCCTGTCGCCCTGTAAGATACATTCACACGTTGCAGGGATTAGAATATGGGCATCTTTAGGGGGCTGTTATTTTGCCACCACAGACCTCTGTACAGAAATAAGCCAGGCTCCTGGTTTACACTGTATGTCTTAGTCAGTTTGGGTTGCTGTAACAAAGTACCATAGACTGCATGGCTTATAAATAGCAGAAATCTATTTCTCATGGTTCTGGAAGCTGTAAGTCTGAGAGAATGTTGGCAGCCTGATCAGGTTTTAGTCAGGCCCCTTTTTCAAGAGGCAGACTATCAATTTCTTTCTTTTGCTTTTCTTTTTTTTTCAGACTGTCAAATTTGTATTGTATCCTCACATGATGGAGAACAGAACGAGAGGAGTCAAGTGCTCTCATGTCTTTTAATAAGGGCACCAAGCCCATTCATGAAGGCCCTACTCTCATGACCTAATTACCTCCCAAAGGCTCCACCTCTTTTTTTATGGTTTTCAAAATAATTTTTAAAGCTTATTTACTTTTGAGAGAGATATACAGAGACAGAGACAGAGACAGAGCATGAGTGGGAGAGGGGCAGACAGAGAGGGTGACACAGAATCAAAAGCAGGCTCCAGGCTGTGAACTGTCAGCACAGAGCCCGATGTGGGGCTCAAACTCATGAACCTCAAGATCATGACCTGAGCCAAAGTTGGACACTTAACTGACTGAGCCACCCAGGTGCCTAATTTTTATTTTATATATAGTGAGAGTGTGCAAGTGGGGGAGAGGGACAGAAGGAGAGAGAGAGAGAGAGAGAGAGAGAGAGAGAGAGAGAATCTCAAGCAGGCTCCATGCTCAGTGTGGAGCCCAACACAGGGTTCGATCCCAAGATGCTGGGATCAGGACCTGAGTAGAAATCAAGAGTCCAACACTCTTCTGATTGAGCCACCCAGGTGCTCTCCACCAAAGGCCCCACTTTTTATAATTTTTTAAATAATTTTTTAATGTTTTATTTATTTTTGAGAGAGAGAGAGAGACAGCGTGAGCAGGGGAGGGTCAGAGAGAGAGGGAGACACAGAATCCGAAGACAGGCTCCAGGCTCTAAGCTAGCTGTCAGCACAGAGCCTGAAGCGGGGCTCGAACCCACGAACCACGAGATTGTGACCTGAGCCGAAGCTGGACGCTCAACCGACTGAGCCACGCAGGCACCCCAAGGCCCCACTTTTTAATATGAACACATTTGGGGTTAGGATTTCAATGTATGATTTCTGGGGGACACAAACATCCAGTCCATATCACCATAACTTGATCTCCTAGTGCTCCCGTTTTACCAAACACTGATAATTCAGAGTTTATGAGATTACTGGTCAACTCTCATCAGCTGTTACTATTCAGAGATTTACATTTCAAATCATACACAGCCCTGTTGCTTTGATGACAAGGTTGTGGCCCTTCTCTCATTACAACCTGGGAAATTTCAGATCATGTGTTGGGAAGTTCATGATGTACAATATGAAAGGAAGAGGGGTTTGCATTTATGAAGTTTATACTCTTGAAGGAGACTCATCTTTATGATGCCTTTGCCCTCTGCCAAAAAGTTGGCTTTGGTCGATGGTCTGCACTAGCAGATCAGAGTGATGATAAGAATTCAGGGAACATGTGCTCTCAGTCCCCATCCCTTTGAGCCCTAGTTTGGCAATGGAGCCCAACATGCTTTCTTCTACCTAAGATTACAGATTTTTTTTAAGTTGATTTATTTTCATTGAGAGAGACAGAGAGCGTGAGTGGGGAACTGGCAGAGAGCAAGGAGGAGAGAGAGAATCCCAAGCAGGCTCCACACTGTCAGTGTAGAGCCCAACACAGACCTCCATCCCATGAGCCATGAGATCATGACCTGAGCTGAAATTAGGAGTCACACGCCCAACTGACTGAGCCATCCAGGTGTCCCTAAGATTACAGCTTCTATTGGCTATCTTCTCTCCCATGGATACAGGTCACTTTGGGTTTCAGGAAGTGCTCCTTCCCTTTGGTCCTGGAGGCTAGAGGTTGTGATGACCCCAGTTATTGCTAGCCCGTGCATGCTTCACCATTCTTTGCTGGTTCTGCTTATTCATGCCCACTGCTTGCCAAACACTTGCTTCATTAAACTCTTTTCAATTATCTTGTATATGTGTGCCAACCATCTCTTGCACATGCCCTGATACACCTGGATGTGTCAGCATCTCATGATCTCGGACAAGTTACCTAACCTTCCCTAACCTCAATATTCTCATATGCAAAATGGAGATGAAAATAGCTACCTCCTGTGATAGTGGTGACAACGAAATTATTTAATTCATGTACAGCTTAACTTAACACAGTGTTTGGCACATAGTGAACATTTAAGTGTATTTTTGTCAAAATAAAGGAAACGAATTCTCTGAGGAACCGAAAGCTCCATCTGGATCCGAATGTTCCGCCACATCATTTCCTAAAATGTACTTTTGGCTCCAGTGAAAAAGCATTATTTTGAGTAAATATTAAACTAAGGTATTTGGATTTACCAATAACTAAATGTTAATGAAGTTGCTGAAGGTACCCACCCAAACAGTCTTCATGTCCTAAAGATGTACAAATTCAAGTATCTTTACTTTATAATTTGATGTTTCTGGAATTTTCCAGTATGGCATTGAGACTCTGCTTTCTAGTTTTCTGGATATAGAACAATTTAAATCATGTATGCAGAGGACTGTTAGAGTAGAATAGGTAATATTTAGGAAATAAAAGTGTCTATAAATCAGCTCAGACTCACTAACTGATTCTCAGCTTACAACTATAAGTGTATAAATATAGAATTTTTAAGAGGACATTCAACTTTTTAAAGGTGATGCTTATCATGGAATCAGGAAAAGGATGAAATTCTAAAAACTACAAGAAGTCCTTCAAAATTTTAGTACATGCAGACCCAAGTTGAGAGAGACAGGGACAGAGAGAGATTTTAAATTGGAACTTCCCATGTCACCTTTCTAGATAGGGATGAAAAAACTTAACAGCTGGCATCAGACTCTTTAGGCAGTATTGCCATTTTTGGTTTAAGATTATACTCTGAAAGATCACATTCAGAGAGAAAATGAGTCCCTGAAGGTACAGTCTATATTAACTGCTCTGAATAAAAAAGAACAGAAATTTTGTGGTGAGAGAAAGCAAGAGAATGGAGGGAGCAAAGGTGTCAATGGGAGATGCACGAGGAAAATCCACAATGGGTGGGTAGCTAATACAAAATTTCAGTTGTCTGCCTTGCTATGATTTAACCACTCTGTTTCCCAGTATCTTTGGTAAAGCAGGCCGCACACCCAAATGCCTCATCTGTGTGCTTTTCTTAAGAAGGAAGTGGGGCTATAGTCCACATTGGGGTCAGTACATGTCAGAGAAAGAGGAGTGGGTGTAGGGAGGTCAGACAAAAGGACACTAAGAGGTCAGCAGGAGTGGGAACTCAGAGAAGATATATCCATAGAAATATGAGCTCCAAGACCTTTGTGAAAATATCAGGAAGAGCATTAGACTTCTCATAGGACAGAGAACAAAGAATGTAAACCAACTTTATTTAAATCAGAAAGGGCAGATGACCTCTGCTGATATCTGAATGATAATTTGTCAGGGATCCAAGTGAAAAAAAGAGAAATTTGAAATGAGAGTCACTGGTGTCAATCTGTTAGGACAATAAATATTTTGACTGCTAGTATTTTCTTGACCCCTTATTTCAATAGTTCTTGCTGAATCTATACTAAAAAACAAAGTAAGAGCTTCAAGTCTATTAAAAGGTTAGTCAAATTTTTTTCCTTGATGAAAGACAGCCATTGCTAAAACACTGTATCAACTGATGGGCAAATGCAGTTCATGCCATTGGATTTAACCATGTGAAGAGTTTAAAATGTCTTCTTTTTGATTAGTTAGCCATTTACTGTCAAGCATTTATTGACTTCCAAATCTATGCAAGCACATGAAATGACTACAAACCATTGCCTCATCCTGTGATAGCTCACCATTTAGGGGTTAACTATGAAATATCATCAATGCTCACTATTCAAGAGCACTGTTTTCAAGAAAATAGAAAGGCATGTGCCAACCTTACACATACACAGACACACATACACCCTCTACAGGTTTTACAATGATCTCTAAACCCATGTAGTTTGCACTGATCACAACAGTTGCTAAACTTTTACAATTTGTAATGATCATAGCCTCTTTGAACACTTTTTGTGGAGCTTAAAACTTTTGCCCAGGGCTTATGACTTCACGTTTCTCCAAGCCCAGAAAAGCCTTATGTAACATTGATATTCTAGGTCATTGTCTATCAAAGAACCTAGATTCTGTAGGACCACCTTTAGTGGAAATGTTGATGTTTGGAAGACTTTCCATACTTACCTCGTAGCTTGTATAAAAGATATAAAAATTGAATATGACCTTGTTTAGAAAGACAACTGACTGAGCAATTTAACAGGAGAGTTCCTCCAACATAACAGAGATCTTTAATGGTGAAAATAAATTTTTGATTCTCATTCATCATGTTACCTTGGCTTCATTATGTGAAAGTCACCTCATACTTATCAATTACCTACTTTTCTCAAAATCAGTGTGCCCAGGGGAGTTATAGATATGTAAAGAGACAAAGCAAGCAAATTCTAAATACATACGTTTGGAATAACCGACCAGTGATATTTAATTTTATGCATCAGCTTGACTAGGCTACAGTGCCTAGATTTTGGTCAAACATTATTCCAGATGTTTCTGTAAAGGTGTCTTTTGGATGAGATCAACATTTATTTATTTTTGAGAGGGGATGGGGAGGGGCAGAGAGAGGGAGACAGAGAATCCAAAGCAGGCTCCAGGTCCTGTGCTGTCAGCACACAGCCCAGCACAGAGCTTGAACGCACAAATCATGAGACCATGACCTGAGCCGAAATTGGATGCCCAACTGACTGAGCTACCCAGGCACCCCGAGAATAACATTTAAACTGGTAGCGTTTGAGTAAAGCATATTAATCTCCATAGTGTGGGAGAGCCCTCATCAGATGAATCAGATGAAAACATTAATAGAACAAAGACTGACCTCCCCTAGCAAGAAAGACTTCTGCCAGCAGACTGCCTTTGGACTCAAACTACAACTCTTCCCTGAGTCTTCAGCCTACTGACTTTACCCATCAGATTTTGGACTTGACAAACTTTTACAGTCACATGAGCCAATTACTTAAAAGAAGTTACCTGTCTGTCTTTGTCTCTCTGTCTCTCTCTCCATCTCTCTCTCTGTTTCTCTCTGCCTCTCTGTCTCTCTTCTCTAGATAGATAGATGGATAGATAGATATTCCGCAGGTTCTCTCTCATACCCTCTCTTCTCTCTCTCATATATATCCATATCTATATCTATCTATCTATATATATAGAGAGAGAGATACATATCTATATATATACAGGATATATATGGATATCTAATCTATATCTATATATACAGAATATAGATATAATATCCACATATATCCTGTTGGTTCTGTTTCTTTGGAGAACCTTAACTAATATACTACCAAAGTCATTTTTATAATTTCGTAGAAGTAATACCCATAACAAAATGTTTTGGTCAAGTATTCACACTTATCTTGCAGGATTATTCTAGAGAAAAATGCAGATTGTAGATTGTTGTAGATGAATTTTTAAAGTATTCCAAGTAATTCTAGTTTCAGCTCAATCTCCTGAAGCACAGATTGCAGTTCTAAGCAATTGCACTAGGCAGTACTTATGCAACTAATATTTGGGAAGTACCTATTTTATTCAAAACACTGTTCTAAGTGCTGAGGACAAAACAGGGAATTAGAGACAAAAATCCCTGTTTTCATGGAGTTTGTACCCTAGTAGAAGGGCATAGATAACAAATAAATTTATATTAGTCAGATGGCGATGAGTGTAAAGAATCTAAAATAGTCACCCTGCTTTAGAGTGGAAAGTGAGGAGATAATTGTGTTTGTGTGGTTTTATATAGGGTACTTGATGGAAGTGACATTTCAACAAAGACCTATATGTAATGAAAGAGAGAGTCATGGGGATTTATTAGTAGGAAGAGCTCTAGGCACCTAGAACAGTAAGGGCAAACAAAGGCTGTGGGGCAGAAATGAGTTCAGGGAACTAGAGAAACACAAGGAAGGCAGTATATATAAAGAGGAGTGAGCAAGGGAGAGTGGTAGGAGATGAATCCAGAGAAGTTCCCATGACTTAACTGTGTACATCCCAA
Organism: Cryptoprocta ferox; assembly: GCA_028646485.1. NCBI lineage: Eukaryota > Metazoa > Chordata > Mammalia > Carnivora > Eupleridae > Cryptoprocta > Cryptoprocta ferox. Next base: position 64,605,774 of record CM053559.1, on the reverse strand, counting down.
CAGAAATTGAAGAGAAGTCTGGGGACACAGTGTTGGAACACTCCAGTGATTAGAGATCAGAAAAGGAGTTGCATGGAGTCAAGGAGACTGAGGAGGACTACCCAGGGAGGTAGAAGAAAAACCCAGAGAAAGTGGGGTCTTGAAGGAAGCGCTTCAGATAACAGGGAGTGATTGAGACAGGTTAAGTAAAATGAGGACTGGGAATTACTCATTGGATCTATCCATGTGGTAGATGGCACAATAGAGGAAACGAAAGCCTAATTTGAGTCTATTCGAGAATGACTTAGAGGAAAGGAAGAGCAGACAAAAATAATCACAACTCATTTCACAGTTTTGAGGTAAAAGGGAGCAAAGAATGAAGTTCTGGCAGTGTTAGCTAGGAAGGGGTGCAGGAGGGATTTTAAAAATGTTTTTTGCAGGGGCATCTGGGTGGCTCAGTCAGTTGAGTGTCCGACTTCAGCTCAGGACATAATCTCACAGTTTGTGAGTTGGAGCCCCGCTTTGGGCTCTGTGCTGACAATGCGAAGCCTAGAGCCTACTTTGGGTTCTCTGTCTCCCTCTTTCTCTGCCCTTCCCCTGCTCAGGCTCTGTCTCTCTCCAAAATAAATAAACATTAAAAAAATAAATAAAAATAAAATAAAAATTTGGGGGGGATTTAAAATTTTTATTAGGTTAGAAATTTAATGGCATGCATGTAACCTAATGGGAATGATCCAAGGAAGGGGACAGAGGGGTGTCAACTGGTAAGGCAGGGTGGGAGGGAACAGAATAAGTGCACAGAGTTGAATTAGATAGGAAAAAGGGCAAAGCTTGGGGTATAGATCCAAATAGGCTTGTAAGATTCAGTAATGGGAATGTGAAGAAACTCTCCTTTGACTGACCAATTTATTTCAATGAAATAAAAGCCACGAGTGAAGATAGGGGAAGAGATGTTAAATGCCAGAAACTTTTTTTTCTGACAGTGGTTCTGTTTTCCTCAGTTGAGTTTAAGGAATTGTAAGTGGGAGGCTTTCTATCTTATGCTCTGCAAGCAGAAGATATTTACAATTGAGGACATCTTTGAGTTTATTTTTGAAAGAGATTGACCGAGAACACCTGCCAGCTCTTTCATTGCTTAACCTGCCACTCTGCTTCGCCAGGAGCCAGGGTCTGCTCAGCTACATTACTAACAGGAATATAATTTGAGACTTATCTGGACTTCTTTGAGGGCTTAGATAAGAACTTATGAATGAAACTGTGATTTAGATATTGCACCGGCTCTTGTTACTTCTTTCTTGTTTTCAGAAGAGTATCTAATCCCCACCTGCTTTACAATTATTATTAAGCACTCGCGGTGCCTGGGTGGCTCAGTTGGTTGAGCGTCCAACTTCAGCTCAGGTCATGAGCTCATGGTTTGTGAGTTCAAGACCCGCATCTGGCTCTGTGCTAACAGCTCAGAGCCTGGAGCCTGCTTCAGATTCTCTGTCTCCCTCTCTCTCTCTGCCCCTCCCCCACTCGTGGTCTCTCTCTCTCTCTCTCTCTCTCTCTCAAAAATAAATAAATATAAAACAAGAATTATTATTAAGCACTGATTTTTAAAAACTCATTCCTGGGAATGGGGGTTGAGGGAAATGGGTGATGGGGATCAATAGATACAAACTTTCAGTTATAAAATAAAAGGCATGGGGAAATAATATACAGAAGGGGAAATACGGTCAATTATATTGTATTAATTTTGTGTGGTAGTAGATGGTAACTGGACTTACTGTAGTGATCAGCTCACAATCTAGACAAGTGTCAAATCACTACATTGTACACATGAAAGTAATTGAATATTGTATATCAATTACACTTCAATAAAAAAAATCCATTGCTTGTGACAACTTACAAGGCAAATAAAACAAGCATCTACTAATTACCCACCACATGCAAGGGACATATCCTTTTTTAAAAAAATTATAATTGACATACAGTGTTAAATAGTTTCAGGAGTACAACATAGTGATTCAGCAATCCTATACATTACTCAGTGCTCACCACAATAACTGTAGTCACCATCTGTCACCATACAATGTTATTACAATATTATTGACTATATTCCTTATGCTGTACTTTTCATCTCTGTGAGTTATTTATTTTACAACTGCAACTTTGTATATCTTAATCCCTTTCACCTATTTCATCCATTCCCCCCACTCCCTGCCCTCTGGCAACCACAAGTTTGATATTTGAGTCTGTTTCTGTTTTTTTGTTCATTTTTTTTTGTTTTTTAGATTCCATACGTAAGTGAAATCATATGGTATTTGTCTTTCTCAGTCTGACTTATTTTTATTAGCATAATACCCTCTAGGTCCATCTACATTGTCAAAACGGAAAGACATCATTTTCTTTTATGACTGAGTAATATTCCATTGTGTGTATATATACCATGTCTTTATCCACTCATCTATCGATGGACACTTGGGTTGTTTCCATATCTTGGCTAATGTAAATCATGTTGCAATAAGTATGGGGGTGCATATATCTTTTTGAATTAGTGTTTTTGTTTTCCTTGGGTAGATTCCCAGTAGTGGAATTACTGGATCATATGGTATTTCTATTTTGAATATTTTGAGGAACCTTCCATTCTGTTTACTAACATACAGTGGTTGTACCAATTTACAGTCCCACTAACAGTGTGCAATCATTCAGCATGGGACTGATCTTTTGTAAGATTCATGAATTAAAAGACACAGTAATTCTCTGACTCTCACAATTGCTGAAGGTCAATTTCTTAAAAATTTTCATAACCTTGCATTAGTTAATTAATTCTGAAACATCCTTGCAAAAATATTCTACTTGAAGATTAAAATATTATTATGGGATAATATTTTGATATGTCAGAGAGTACTTTATGGTTCAATGACAATTTTTTTTTGTTTCTTGAAAGATTCCTTTTTCCTTTGGCATTTCTGTATTGAATTCAGGGCTTTTCCTTCCCAGTGCTGGTCCCACTACAACAAGGGTAGGAAAAGAAGGAGGTAGAAGAAAACTCACATTTAGCACCCACTATCGGTCAGGAGCTTTTCAAGGGTTCTTTAAGTTTTAAAATAATATCACAGGGGCACCTGGTGGTTCAGTCAGTTAAGCGGCCGACTTCAGCTCATGTCATGATCTCGTGGTTCCTGGGTTCGAGCCCGGCATTGGGCTCTGTGCTGACAGCTCAGAGCCTAGAGCCTGCTTCAGATTCTGTGTGTCTCTCTGTGCTCCTCCCAACTCCTGCTCTGTCACTCTCTCTCAAAATTAAATAAACATTAAAAATTAAAAAAAAAAAGAATATCACAAAACATATCTCAGAGTTGCCATTTTGCAAATTAGAAAACTAGTATAATAAAAGTAGCTCTAAATCGCTTGGCATTGTGGGGAGTTGTTAATGAATTATAGTGCCTCAGAAATTTTTGGAAATAAAACACTGCCAAATTTTGCTGCAACGTGCCATCAGCTCTCTTGCATAGAAAATTTGCCCACTGTGTCTTGACCTGGCATCCTGGCTTTGAGATTGTCCCACTCCACCAGCCCGACTTTATCAAGGTCACTGAACGCTGTTCCTATCTTGTCAGTGTGAGAAGGTGCTCCAGATTCAGCAAATTTACTGAACTTATGCTCACTTCCATCACCCTGGGGATGACTCTGGCCCACAGCTAGCCCTTAAGGATGGACACCACTTGACAAATGTCCTCAGGATGACAAGAAGTCAGTGATAGCTACTCTTTGATTGCAACTCTTCAGCCACTTGACAACACTGTGGTCCAAGCTTTGTATTAACAGCTTGTTGGGAAAAAAATGTCATGTGAAATGGTATCAAAAGCCTGGCTGAAGTCTGGATATATATTACCTATTGCTTCTCCTTTGTCAGTATGTCAGAGAAAGAAATTAAACTTGCTGGTTCTTTCCTAAAGATAGTTGGTGACTATCTGACCACTCTTATTTTGCAGATTTGCCAATCAATGGATTCTTTGTACCTTGATCAGGTTGAGGTTTTTGCATCTCAACTAACAAGCATTCCTAATACCACATTCTAGAAACCTTCAGACACTTTATCTTTCCTTAGATTTTATTCTGACTCTACAAGGGAAAGGAATAAGCTTTTTAGGATCCAGGGAGTAGTAAAAATATTCCCTTTGTCCATTCACAAGCACTATATTTAAGCTCACTTCAAACACATAACTACTAGCCACTAGATAAGATTGTCTTTCTATTCCAGTTCTGACTGCAATAAAGAGGTGTTATTACTTGTTGGAAATCAGCCAGCTTTGTGAAATGGGGAGTACTTGGTTCCAAGTGTATGTGTATGTGTGTGAAGGATGATGCAGAGGGAAGAAGGAGCCAGGCTTTTTCAAGGAAAGGTGAATTCTTTCCTATTACTATATCTTGTTTCCTTCCCTAAAATAAACTCATAGAGAATTTTCCTCTACATTTTCTGTATTGCCAGTGAGTGTAATTCAATCCATAGAAGAGGAGACTAAACTTAATGCACTTACATTTTGAATGATGGATTGGGTTTTGTATGTTTTCTATCACGCCCAGTGACAAGTCATCTCTTTTCCCTGATATCACTTCCCACATTCTTGCCACCAACTCTTTTGGTATACTAATCAGTGTCCTCCCATTCCTGGTGGAGATAATTAGGCTTGGGTTTGATGCTGAACCTACCCTTTTATATCTCATATTTCTCATCATGCTGTTCTTACTTCTGGAAAGGGGATAGAACATGGTTGATAAATATATGGCACTCCTCCTCCATGAATATAGCAGACATTTTAAAAAAATTAACCATAGCATTCTTTCTTCCTGAGGCTAGCTCAGGAGTCTTCCCAACATAATACCCTAGACCAGGGATCATCAAACATTTTCTGTAAAAGACCAGGCAATAAATAGTTTAGGTTTTGTGGAACAGACAGACTTTCTTGCAACTACTCAACTCTGCTATTGTAGGGTGAAAACAATCACAGATAATGTGGAATAAAGGAGCGTGGTTGTATTCCAACAAAATGTTATTTACTAAAACAGGTGGCTGGCTGGATTTAGCCCATGGACTGTAGTCTATAGTTTGACTGCTATAGTTTGCAGATCATTGCTCTAAATATCTATCACCAGCCAAAGCTGCCATCTGAAGATGGAACCTACCCAGTGTTCTTGGGCTGAAATACAAGATGCTACAATACTTCAGTGTTGACTCTATGAACATATTGGAACATACTGATTTCCACCCAAGGAACTGATTTAACCTAGTTTGGGACCCTCTGCTCAGGTATCTTGAAGGGAAAAGTTACTTACTTTCCTTGGGGCCCAGGAAAGTAAGTTTAAGGCCCTACCCATTTTTATTCTCTTTAACTTTGTCAGTGGTAGGGCTAGCATGGGGATTCTATACATTTGTTTTTCAAACATGCAAGAAAAAAATGACATGAAATACCTTAGTCATTGTCTTAGAATAGGTACTATTATATACAGCACTTCACTCACCAAAAGCTTTCTCCCTTCTCCTGTGGATTAAAAAGAAGCAAAAAAAAAAAAAAAAAAAAAAAAACCAAAAAAAAAAACAACCAAATAAATAAAATCACATTATAATGGGGATAGAATGAAATGGAATTCAACTGCACCCTAGCAACCATCAATCGTATCTCAATTATTTATGAGACTTAAAATGTGCAGAAATAGTTTAAACCATCCTATTCCTGATTCTTATGGGCTGAGTCCCTAGCCAAATGGACCATCTAAGTGAAGGTAAATAGGGCTTTGAAAACCTAATGGGACATTTCAGTCAAGAAATAAAATGAAATAAAATAAAATAAAATTAAGTAAAATTAAATTAAATTAAATTAATTTTTCTCAGAAGAGTATTGCTTGAATAAAATATCTCTTACTGTCTTTTAGCAAGAACAATTAACAAACCTCTTAGACCTGTTAAATGTTATTACATAATACGCCTTTATATTTTGAATAGAAAACTTCTATGGTTTAAATTATAGGGTGCTAACATGGGCTCTCTCTTAGGAAGTTGTTTAATGGAATTCATTCTCTTCTCTTAGGCTGGCACTTATCATCTACATGCATTTTATTCTTCTCCTGCCATCACTTCCAGCAGAGATCATAAATGTCCTCTTCTTAGATTATTATCCAGAAGAAAAAGCACAAAATACTTTATTTGATCCTTTCAAGCCTGACATTATGTGAAAAGACAAGAATTCTATTTTTATATCCACTCATTACCCTCAAACTCTCTTTAATGCAGCTTTATCAATTTGGACAATAAAATCTCATTAATTTGTACTCCATCACTTTGGAATTTGAGATAATTTGGGCAAGGCTAGCCTAAAGATGATCTGTTCAATATTTATGGGAAAATAAAATTATTCATGCTGATGATTAATGCAAATAACTTACCAAAGCAAGCTAAAAGTTCACCTGAGATTATTAGTCTATACTCATTGGTAGGCTTTCAAGACCCTCTCTAAACTAGCCAGAACATAGTTCTCCAGCTTCATGCCCCAATTCTGTGTAGCTTCTGCCATAGCCAAAGCCAAACATCACCCTGTATTTTCCTTTTTTATGCCCTACCTGTACTGTCCTCTACTGGGAATGCCCTTGTCTTCTTCCTCTAGTTCTACCTTTCAAAATCCTATGCATTCTTTAAAAGCCAAACTGAAATATCACCAGCATTATGAAGCCTTCACAATACTACAACCAAGAGGAACTCTTCCAACATTTTGGGACATGGTAGTATGTGGTATGTTGGTACATTGGTTTACATTTGTGGCTGAGTCACCGACAGTGACTTCACATATACGTCCAAACACTGGAATACTTCATTATGCTTTTACGAAGTCATGTCTGAACACTTACATATTGATATAGATATTTTCTCCTTAATCACTTTTCTCTTATTTATACTTTATCTTATTGCTGGGTCATTGTGTTAAAGTTTTAAAAGTATGTATATATGTAGGTCAAATTATTCATAATTTTTCAGTGTAGTCAAGAGGTGTTACAAATTTTTTATGTAAAAAGAATATGTTATATTCGATAGGGTTGAGAATATCTGAAAGAGATTATGGAAAGATCTGTTTCCCTTTCATTTATTTCTCTTTCAAAGAACAATACTACCAATGACCCATTTGCCCAAGCCAGAAATTTTAGCATCATCATAAATTCCTCCTTCCACCTCCTCTCCCAATCCAATCAATTGCTAAGACTTGTTGATTCTACCTACGAGGAGTCCTGTCATCTCTAGGTCTACAACCACAACTGCTGTGGCTCCTCAGAGCCTTATTGTATGTGAACTAGATGATTTCCACTTTACCCAGTAGTCTGAGGATTTTTCTAAACATGTAAATCTGATTATGTTATATTCCCATTCCAATATGTTAGCTACTCCCTATGCACACAGAACACATAGCCTCTGAGCATGATAAAGAAGACCTTTCATGATCTGGCCCCACATCCCTATCTAGTGTCACCTCCTGTCTAGTCACATTTCCTTTCACACTACTGTTCTCACCTTAAATTTTCCATTCTAGCAACATAAAGTACATTTTCATTTCCAGCCCACCTTGAGCTTACAGCCCTCAATGACTTTGCACATGTTACTTTCTCTGTTTTGGATGCCACCTGGAAAAATCTTCTCTAAAATCATCCCTGACTTCCTAAGGAACATTGTGGGTTTATTTTTATCTTTGTTGTTTAAGGGCAATAGACTTTTTTGTACCTGTACATCCATAGACAGTAAGCTCATTAACAACAGTAGTATGTTGGCACTCCACATAGCCTCAAACTTAGCACAGTGCCTAACAATAAATGCTTATTGAACAAATGAATAAATGAACAAATAAATATACATTTTACTCTCACTGGAATATCTTATCTTGTATGTTTGAAATAATCGCTGCTATCTGAACAATCTTTGTTTTTAATATAATTTATTGTCAAATTGGTTTCCATACAACACCCAGTGCTCATCCCAACAAATGTGAATAATCTTTATTCTAGTAACCCTACTACCCAGTTAGATCTTACTTTCTGGTCTTCTCTAATCCTGCTCTTCTTAACAGTTTCACTAAGTTTGCTCTATTACCTTCCATTTTGCTATCTTCCCATTTATATTATTTTTTCTTTTGCATTTATGGTCTTGTTACATTAATAAATGACTGGGTTTTATGTTTCTCCAGTTTAGTTTACCTCATATAAAACATAAACTACCTGCTTTAATATGAACCACACTTGCTAAAAATCTTTCCTTCCATTGTAGCAGATTTAAGTTTAAAAGAGGATCTCAAGCTTCTAGAAAACATAGAAGTCTCTACCTGGGTAATTTTATTACCAGATGCACAGAGACAGCACAGTCAATATATGTATATATAGCATTCATGGCAATCTTGTTTGTACTAGTAAATAATGGGATAGAGAAGTAATGAATTAAACTTTAGTGTATATATTTAATGAAATACTCTGCAGCAGTTTAAAAGAATTAGGTAAAGCTCTATATGCTTTACAGAGATGTTGTGTTATATTAAGTCAAAAAGATAAAGAACAGTAAACATAGTGTGTGATTCACTTTCTATGCATCATACAAAGTAAAAGCATATACATGCTAACATTTTTCTGAGGGATAACAAGAAACTTACAGAGGTTATTTAGGGAAAAGGGAGTGTGTGCGTGCGGGTGTGTATGTGTGTGTGTGTGTGTGTTGGTGATGAGGTGATGGCAAGGGAGGCTTTACCTCTAACTTTCTGTTTTACTTGAGTTCTTTAACACACACTTTTATGTTTATGACAAGAGTAGAATTGTCATAATTCTATTTTTTCTTTCTTATACTTTCTTATACATTCCTGTTAAAAATATATAAAATTTATATTAAGAATGAATATTTACAAGCACTTCTCAAACTTTATTGGGTACCAGAATTAATTAAAGTGCTTTTTAAAAAGCAAATTCCAGATTCCTTTCTCCAACCTCTGTATTAGAATCTCTATGTAGGAGGGGCCCAAGAAGATGAATTTAACAAGGATCTCAGGTGATTCTGGCACAGGTGGTCTGAACAATATGCGTCAAGAAATACTTCAGAGGGTACCTGATACTTCAAATTTATACCTCTATATGTTTAGGACACCTTCACCAGTGATAATAATGACAGCAAGCTGTAAATTAGATAACCCATGTAGACCACTTAGCACAGCACTTTGTGTAGAGCAAATGCTACTGGGGAAGTAGAAGCTATCTATTATTTGGTTTAGTTTGGTGTTTTTGCTGTTTTTGGCCATTACCACTTTTAGTTTAAAGAGTCCTGAAAGGAAACCAATTATTTAAATAAACTGAGACAAGAAATTGTACACAGAAAAATTGTTCTTTGAAAACCTTTAAAAAAGGTTTAGTGTTCTTTCCTATTCTTCACTGACATTAGGTACTTTTTAATTTGCTGTAGCAGTTATATATAAAATCATATTTAACTACTTGATGCTATTATTTTATTATAAAGTTTTATTTTTCCATTACATATATGAATTTTCATGATGTTTCAAAGTTAAGATTTATCTCGTGTGGAAATACAGAGCTTAAAAAAACCAAAAGTTGAAGAAAAAGTCTGTGGCAGAATATTATTTGATTTACAAGAGTGTGGTTTTCTTTAAACTTTGCAACATGTATATTATTATAAGGAAAGATACACAAAAATAGGGGGAGGCCTGCAGTTAATGCTATGCATTATGATTCATGTTATATTTCCCATTTCTTTGGTGAACAGGTTCAGAATGAGGCTCTCCAATTTGTGCCACTTTGGCATATGGATTATTTTGAGCTGAAGACAGTCAAGGCACAAATGACGCAGGAAGAGTCTTTTACACCCTCCTTAACTGACTAAAAGAATTTAGCTGGTCTAGGAAGAGAGCTATCACCAGTGATACTATAAAGAATATGTGCTAGAGGTGGTGGGGGTAGGAGTGGACCTTGGCAGTGCAGGTTTGTTCAGATTCCTCTCAGTATTCAACTGTCTCAGCAGGCATGACAAACATCTAATTACCAACCATCTGCTCTTTTTATCATCTTGTGAATCACCTTCCTCCCCTTTGAAGCCCCAGGTTACTAACCCATTCCTTAGCTCAGGATGGCATATAAGCCTCAACTGCTTGACTTACCCTTGGGTCTCATATTTTTTATTCGGCTCTTGAACATATGTAATAAAAATTTGTTTTTATTCTGTTAATCTATCTTATGTCCACTTAGTTAATAGACCAGCCAAAAGAATCTAGAAAGGTAGAGGAAAAAGTTTTCTTCCCCTGTACTGGCCTAGAGGATGTTTGTAAGTCCTGTGGTCAAGAGAGAGATAGTAAATATCTTTGCAAACATCGTAGTCAGCCTCTCATGCTACATATCCCCCAGAAAACTGACAGTGAAACAGTCAACTGACAGCGAAACAACAGTTCAACAAAAAAAAAGAACCAGTAGATTTGTACCCAGTTGTAAATCTTCATCAACTAGCTCCACTTACTCCATCTCTATGACATCTTTTGAAGCCCCAGGGACAAGCACAGAAGTCTGCCACATATAACTGGTTTAATCCTTCAAGGCACTGCACAAATGTTATTGCTATAAAGGAAAAAGAGGTACAGCCACTGCTCCACTTGTCAGTGCTCCACTTTTCAGGGTCTTTCCATGACTGCCTGAGATCCCATTCAGTGGTAGTTTTATCTGAAGCTGCCCTCAACAATCAGCCCTATCTGGGACATACCTTGGCTTCCTCATCAAAAGTTAACTCTACTAAGGATTAGGAGCACCTGGGTGGCTTATTCTGTTATGCATCCGACTTTTGCTCAGCTCATGATCTCACAGTTGGTGAGTTTGAGTCCTGCTTCAGGCTCTGTGTTGACAGCTCAGAGCCTGGAGCCTGCTTTGGATTCTGTGTCTCCCTCTTTCTCTGCCCCCTCCCACTCATGCTCTGACTCTTTCTCTCTCTCTCTCTCTCTCTCAAAAATAAATAAACATTTTAAAAAAGTTAACTCTACTAAGGATGTGAACCAATCTGATAAACTATCTAAGAAAGTACCAGTAGACAGATCACATAAACAGCTTCCCTGTGTGGCCTAAATTCAAAGATTGAACTAATGTGGAAATTTCAGGCTCTAAATCAGTTAGTACAGAAATGCTTGTCTTTTGTTTTATGTGGTGGTGGAATTTAAAAAAAAATTAGATTTAAGGTTATAATTTCTTGTATTTAAAAACAAACAAAAACCCCATTTAAAAAAATGGAAATGATAGAAAATAAAGCCCAATAAAGTCCTCTTCTCTGGAAAGGACTCAAAGAAAAAACTTTATGTTCTTTATTTAAGAGATTCTCATTGAGGGAGGAGAAAGCTTCCCCAGATGACAAATTGTTTTCATGGGGGTGGGTGAAGGTTCTTAATGATTTTCAGAGAGCGCATGAATTGAAGAGGTTGGCTACATTTCATTACTCTAATTGGTCTGTGTATTGAACTAGGTGGCTGGGTGGGTCCACTAATATTTCCAGGTCTTCTCCTCTTTTAACTTCTGGCCCCGAAACATATATAAAACAATTCTTCAACTAACTCACCAAGCCCAGCGTGATTAGTGTAAATGGCCATTATCTGCATGTCATGGGCTTACCCTTCACCCCAGCCCCAATAATCTTAAAACTTTGGGATATGATACTTATATACTCTTTTTACTAAGCATACAACCTGATACAAAGCATTCTTTCAGTTCTAAAATGTTACCCAAAGGAACTTTAGCTGATGAGTTCTACTTTTCTTAATAAGGTAATTTCATACACTCTATTAAATTGTCCTGGGGAAAAAAATCACACCCTTATCAGAAGAGAGCTATCTATTGGCTTCTTACCAGCAAACTCAGCTGAACTCAAATGTCTTTTGAACCTGACAACTCGTAAGTGATTTCTTGATTGATTTTTAGACTTCTAACAATGCTCTTCAGGGTTCCCATTCACTCCCTGAAATGTCACTAACCTTGGTTCTGGGGTGCTGGGAAGTCTATTAGAAAAAATAACCTAGAAAATAGGATTCTCTTAGTCTGAAAGAGTTAATATAATACTAGAGAGGAGAAATTGAATTGCCTCTCATCTATAGGTGTCTTAAATTCTCAAACATTCTTCAAAATTTAATAACCTACCAATAACTAAAACAAGGATAGCAGCAAACTAAAGAAGCTGAATAATGGAAATTTGTTATAGTCTCAAATGAGATTTATACCTTAAGATATGTATTGTTAACTAAATATGAAAATGTCTAGGGAAATGTGAAAAATGGTAGGTAGATCTAAAGTGTTGACATTTTTTAGCTTAATATATTTATATATTAAACAAAATAAATGAATGGTCATTATTTGATCATTTAGAAACAAATGGAAAGAAACTGTATTCTTTTTGGACATTCTTGACAGAGTGTGAAACAGTATTGCAGAGAATAACTGATATTTTTTTCAGGAGTTTCTAAAATGCATAGGTAAACAGAATTTAAAGTTGCTCTCTAATCACTAATACATTTCGAATGTGTTTCGAACTGTGTTGTTTGCATTAAAATCTGAAGCTACACAGCTGGAATAATGTGGAGTAGAATACTTAAAAACAGCAGCCGAAAGTTAACCAAAAACATAGTTATGAGCCACAGATAACAAATATGCCCTCTTTCTTCTCATCAAGCACTTCAAGGTAATCATCTCCCTCTTACAATCCTTCACACAAGAAGAGATCATGCACTGCTGCGAGCACAAATATCTGGGCATTTTCTCCCTTGGCTGACATATTAAATAATAAGAAACCAACATGACATTACAAATGAGTGCTTCTCTCACTGCTTCTAGGAGTCCAGGCCAACCAGCCTGCCTGAGAGTCCAGAATCATTTTGATACAATTTACAAATACTCCTTCCTGGGAGAAGATGAACTGACTGTCGGTGTTGAGCAGCCTCAGACAAATGCAGCAGGACCACACACCATCATGTTTATCATGCCATCATCTGTTCTTTTCCTTTCTTCTTTGGCATTTGAGCAAAAAGCCAGTGGGTGTCCTGGTAAAACGTTGCAGATTTTAAATGCACCATAAATACTCTCAACAAGTCCACCACAGTGTTCCAAACTGAAGTAATGCTTTTGTCCTTAGATCTACCTGAGCCTGTGGGTATTATTCTCCAGGTAGCTCATTGTTTCTTGTTGTTTCAAAGTCCTTGCAAACTAGGACAGATTTTCTAAGACACGCATCTGAGGAAAGTATCAGAGATCCACAAGGATATAAAGTTTTCTCAAAAGAGTAAATTGGAAAAGATTTTAGAGAGGAGGTTGAAATTTTTTTTTAATGTCATTGGAAGAACATAGTAATGACAAAATGCTAAGACTCGGGTTCTTAAATTATTTTTTGAGCCACTGGTCCGATACAGCTTTCTTTTCCATCTAAGTTCACAGAGCTGGTCTCTGTTTGAGAATCCCCTGAGAGAGGCTCTCACTGGCTTCTGGTTGGAAGTGGAAGTGGGAAGTGGGCCAAGTTTGTTGAGGGAAACTTTCCTGCATGCCCCTCCCTCTCAAACTGCCTCCCCGTCCCAGGTTCCAGTGCCCATGGAGCCACCTTGTGCTGCTGTCCTGTCTCTGAGCAACATTCCACCCATCTTTAAACCCTTTCCCTCTTTCCTCATGCACCCCCATTCAATGTGCCCCTCTCTCAGGTTTTATTCTTATAGATTAGAAATTCTTAAGAGTGGGATTCATTTTCTAGCAAAGCATATCAGATTAGAGGCCAGCAGGGTTTTGAATCTTCCATTACACACACACACACACACACACACACACACACAAAGATACAACACCATCATGAGAAAGGTGGGGGGAAGGTATCCTTGGCTTTGGCTCCTGGTCCTCACTGAAAATTCATGAGTGGAATGATAGTTTAAAAAAATTGCCTTGTGAGTGGGAATGGTATGGAGGCAGAAACATAGCCTTATAGTGTTAAGAAAGTAACTGGGGCTTATTAATCAATGAATTTATACTAAACTATGTCCAAAGTGAAATCCATTTTATTTAAAACAGTGTAAGACTTTAAAAATAGAATTGATTTCAACACTGGGAATTGGAATAGGTTGGGTGGGGCAACATTTGGAGGGACGTTTTCTATTTCGTAAGTGGCAAATGCGTCTTCCCTCATGTAAACCTGGGTGTGTGGAGCTAGCCATTGAATATGGACTCACACAATGGATAAGCCTTCCCTAATAAGACAAAAATAAAACAACAACAATAAAAAACTTATGCCACAAATCACACAACAATAAGATCCAGATTATATGGCTGAGAATCTCCCTTCTCAGAAGGGACTAGAAGTGGAAATTGCAGAATTCCAGCCAATACATTGATATTCACCTGTTTTAGATGGGATGGGACAGTGGGGTGATGTTATTTGCTACTGAGGCATCTTTGCCCTGTTCTCCCACCCTGCCTTCCACTCTTCAAATCCTGAACAAGGATCACAGGTACAAGATGAAACAAGAAAAATAGGCTGACTCCGTTAAAGTTTTTATTATTCATCTAAAATACATGAGAAGCTATTTGAAAGATTTTGAACTACAGAGATAGTATCAAATTCAAATTTTATTTTATTTTATTTTCAAATTTTTATTTAAATTCCAGTTAGTTACCATACTGTGCAATATTGGTTTCAGGAGTAGAATTCAGTGATTCATCCCTTTCAACACACAGTGCTCATCATAACAAGTGCCCTCTTTAATACCCACCACCCATCTAGTCCATCCCTCACCCACGCCCCTCCATCAACCCTCAATCTGTTCTCTATCCTTAGGAGTCTCTTATGCTTTGTTTCCCTTTTTCCCTCCCCCATATGTTCTCTGTTTTGTTTCTTAAATTCCACACGAGTGAAATCATATGGTATTTGTCTTTCTCTGACTGACTTATTTTGCTTAGCATAATACACTAGCTGCATCCATGTCATTGCAAATGGCAAGATTTCATTCTTTTTGATGGTAGAGTAATATTCCATTATATATATAAGTACCACCTCTTCTTTATCCTTTCATGAGTCAATAGACCTTTGGGCTCTTTCCATAATTTGGCTATTGTTGATAATGCTACTATAAACACTGGGGTGCATGTGCCCCTTTGAATCAGCATTTTTGTATCCTTTGGGCAAATACCTTATAGTGCAATTACTAGATCATAGGGTGGTTCTATCTGTAACTTTTTTAGGAACCTCCATACTATTTTGCAGAGTGGCTGCCGTAGTCTGCAATCCCACCAACAATGTAAGAGGGTTCTATTTTCTCTGCATACTCACCAATATCTGTTGTTTCCAGTGTTGTTAATTTTAACCATTCTGACATGTGTGAGGTTGTATCTCATTGTGGTTTTGATCTGTATTCCTCTGATGATCAGTGATGTTGAGCATCTTTTCATGTGTCTGTTGCCCATCTGTAGTTCTTCTTTGGAAAAATGTCTATTCATGTCTTCTGCCCATTTCTTAACTGGACTATTTGTTTTTTGTCAAATTCAAATTTTAGAGAAAATTCACTTTAAAGTAAGATATTTGACATTCCAGTACTAACTACCAAAGTTAAAATCCTATTATATTTTGGCACAGCTGATCAAAATCTTAAGTTCTTACTCATTCCTACATTTTTTCTATTTTATTCTTGAATATTTTATTTCATTTCTTATTTACACAAGTAGTTCCCAGTGATATATCTTTTCTTACTTTTTATCTACACTATTTGAGAACTTCATTGTGATTCCAAATGTTCAAACTATTTGTACGCCATTATTTGTATATTAAATACAAATGTTATTCAGGAAATGAGCACTACTTACAGAGCAGTACAAACCAACAAGCTGAGGCTTCTCTTCCAGTGAGCCGTGAATTCAAACTGGAAGAGATGGGGCTGGAGATTCAGTGTTTTGTTTTGTTTTGTTTTGTTTTGTTGTTTAAATGCTGATGGGAGCCAACTCAGTAATTCAGTAGGACCAGAGAAAAGCAAAGGGTCTGAGGTAAGCAAAGGGTCTGGGGTAAGAGTGGAAAAATTAGCTAAGAGGAGCTAGGGAGGGCAAGCGCACCTTGGTTTGTGTTAAAATTTTACAAGAGATGTTGCCTGGGGGCACTTGGGTGGCTCATTCGGTTGAGTGTCACAGTTTGTGAGTTCAAGCCCCATGTCTGTCTCACTGCCATAAGTGTAGAGCCCACTTGGGATCCTTTGTCGCGCTCTCTCTCTCTGCCCCTCCCATGCTTGCACACATGCGCTCGCTCTGTCTCTCAAAAATAAATAAACATTAAAAAGAATAAAATAAAATGAAAGAGAGGCTGCCTGGAGACTAAGAGGAAATAAGGGATGTGAGCCAAATAGTCATTTTTCTCAGGGCTGACTAAAATTTGACTGGGATTTATGGACTTCTAAAGTTCTTTATGGCTGCTTCATTTTTTTTTGTACTTTTTTTTTCTTTTGGTGTACGTTTCCCTCCCTTCGAATCATGTTAACTTTAGAGTTTCTTAAGGATTAAAATAAGCCTAATAAAAGTTCTTGGAGTAGAACTTTTGAAGAGTTTAAAGGATTGATGAACATTTCATGCAACATCTATACTTCAATACATGGAAATAGAGCCCCAAGTTTCTTTTTAGTATAAAATCAAGAAGAGCCCTTGCTTGAATATATGATATTAACCCTTACACCACACTTGCTAAATTATAATTTTAAAAAAGGTATAATTACGACTCTTACACAAATATAAAATGAACACATGTCAAATATTTTTAAGCTTATTTATCATAAAGGAACGTTAAAACTAGTTTAAAAAAATATGAAGAACAGATATCTATATAGGCTACCAGAATGATTTCATGAACTTGTTAATAGATGCAAATTGTCTAATACTCTTGTAAAGGAGTAAAATGTAATATCTGGGGGTCATATTTTCTAAACTGTGGAAATCAATTAATACTCTAGGAGAAAAAATTGGTTTGGATTTTTATAGAAAAGATTCATCTGGGGGTGTCTGAGTGGCTCAGGCAGTTAAGGGGCCAACTTTTGATTTCAGCTCATATACTCAAGGTATATGAGATTGAGACCCTTGTGAGGCTGTGTGCTGACTGTAAGGAGCCAACTTGGGATTCTCTCTCTCTTTCCCTCTCTCTCTCTATCCCTCCCCAAGTCGTGTGTGTGCTCTCTCTCTCTCTCTCTCTCTCAAAAAAGATAAACTTAAAAAAATAATCTTCATTACTATGAATAAGAAACCTTTGCATTATCTGTTTTCTACAACATAACTGCTTTCTCTATAAGTTGTAAATAGTCTGATCAATCAAGGACAAAGATACTATATTATATCAAAAGTTACTATTTCACCCTGGCCGAATTGCATTCAAATGATGTTGCACACTTACTTTTCCATTTTATTCTTCCCAAATGATTTAATATCCTAAATTTCAAATAACCTCTTTATTATCTTCTTTCCTTTCCAACAAACTCTATTTTCAACATAAATAAAACTTTCAGATCACCTAGACTCACTCAAATTCTTTCTGTAATATGCTCTTAAAATACTAGTACTTTTTACTCAATTCCCATAATTTTGTTTGATTTGAAAAACTACTCATATAATATAGATCTCTCCACCTGGACCCTAAGTTTCACAAGGGCAAATCCCTTGTCTGTTTTATTCATAATTGTATCTTTAATCCTCAGCAAATGCCTGGTATATAGTAGATGCTCGGTAAGAATCCAAAGAGTGAATGTATGTATTCTCTCAGTCCATCTCCTCCTTCCATTGGCTTCCAAGTAGGAAGCCTACAGAAGCAGTATAACATTGATTTTTTTTTTTAATAAAAAGAGACAGCGCGAGTAGGGGAGGGTCAGAGAGAGAGGGAGATACAGAATACAAAGCAGGCTCCAGGCTCTGAGCTAGCTGTCAGCACAGAGCCCGATGCGGGGCTTGAACCCACAAACTGTGAGATCATGACCTGAGCTGAAGCTGGATGCTTAACCGACTGAGCCACCCAGGCACCCCTAACATTGGAGGGCTTTAACGTCAGACTCTCTGGGTTAAAATCCTAACTCCACCATTTATTAGATATAGTAAGGACACATACAAATTAAAAATAATAGGCTTAATTTTCCCAGTTAAAAATAAGAGTAGAGAATGCCTCCTGTCCTTTTCCTTGAACAATTTACTTTAGAAAAGTTTAATCATAAGTACTTTGTCCTCTCTTTGAAATGCATATAAATCCTTTTGAAAACTAGATAAACTTTTTGTCAGCTTTGTGACCCAAGAATGCTTTCCTGAAAGATGGGAGAGACATCTCTTTGAAGTATAAACATTAAGGGAAAGAGGGTCCCTGTGTCCCAATTTCCAGGAAAGGGTAGGAGCCTCACTTAAGTGGGTGCCTTCCTCCCATTTGCAAAACTCTCTCTTGTCATAAATAAATGAGAAATTTGTGTTTCCTCTGAATAAAACCAATTAGCTAACACAGATGATCACCCCAACTGGCAGGTAAAGTTAGGATGACTTATGTATGATTAAAGGTGCTATCCAGTCCCTACTTGAGGGCTAAGTTATTGTGTATGTAAAGAATAGTATGTGATGGTTTGTATCTTCTTGGCTACACAAAACACGAGATTTCTTTTGTCTTTGCAGTCTCTTAGTGGATTGCCTATAATGCACATCACATTCTGGTTTGATGCTGTTTTCTTTCTCTTCTAACCTTTGTGAAGAGATTTTTCTGTGTTGGCCAGTTTTGTTTTTCATTATATTTCCCCAACACTGTAACCTTATGCAAAGTACTCTAAAACAGTGCCTCAGTTCCCTTTTTATTAAATAAAAATCCTAATAGTACTATCCATGGGGTCACTATGGAGATTGAATGAATGAATACTGTTGGGAAGGAAAAATTTTCTCTGCCCTTCAAGGTCCTTCAAACTGGACTAAGAATTAAATTGACATGAGACAGATTAACAGGGGAATATCAAATTTAATAGTGTGGGTATGGGAAATCCACAAATGTGGAAATTCCAGATAATGAGGCAATTTGATGCTTATATGGGCTAAGAAGAGGAATAGGGGTCAAGGATATAAAGGAGAGAAAGATCATCAGCAGGAAGGTGAAAGGAGATGTTTGGAAAACAAAGGTTGCCCTATTATATAGATCCATTTCTTAGGTAAAGAGGAATCTTTAAAGAGAAGTTAATACCTCTCTTCCTGGTCGAGTGAGCACTTGAGGGGGAGGTAAAGACTTTTCCCTAATCTGCTGGGTTTTGATTACATTTAACTTGAAATAATGTTCATGCCAAAGTGGCCCATCTTGGAGCAGCCTACCCTTGGCTCCTACAATACTAAAAAGCACTTGAAACAGACCCTGCTGGGAAGCGTTCATCTGCCTTCTGCAGCATGTCCTACCCTGTCCCCCACCATTCCACCCTTCCTTACCCGCCAAAGCTCGGCAACCTAGATCACCAGTTGAGGTGCATGTCCTGGAGCAGCACCTCAGTGAGGAAGCAGTGCAGTGTGGGGTCTCCCAAGGAAACTGGAGGTGAGGCAGAGTCCTCCCACTCACATCCACCATTTCCAACCAACATCCCAAGAATGGGCCCTGGGAAGGGAGGCGGGAGGGAGGGGCGGAGGGGCAGGGGAGTGGCTCCAGGCCTGGATGAAAGGAGGCCCAGAGGCCTGTCATCCACCCCTGGACTTGGATTCAGGCAGAGACGGTGTACATTGAGTACCAACTCTGTGCCAGCCACTCTTCCAAGGGAGTCCTTGCCTTAGGGACCAAAGAAGCATGCAAGCAAGTAAGGTGATTTGAGGTACTGGTAAGGGCTGCAAGGAAGACAAAATTGGCAATGTGGTAGAAGATGAGTAGCTGGGCCAGTTTAAGTAGTTAGGTAGGGGACAGTCTCTGAGCAGGGAGCCCCTGATTGCGCACTTGCAATGTGGCCAGTCCGAATTGAAAAGGGATGTAATACTCACACTGGATTTTGATGTGAAATGCACACACTGGATTTTGGAGACTTAGTATGGGGGGAAAAAAGAATTTAAAGTATCTCAATAATGTTTATATTAATCATATATTAAACTGTTAATCTGTTAATATTTCACACATACTTAGTTAAATAAACAAACAAACAAACACACAAAAAAATGCCCGTTTAGAGCAGCTGGCTGGCTCAGTGGTCAGCGGAACATGCAACTCTTGATCTCAGGGTCATGAATCTGAGCCCCACACTGGAGGTAAAGATTACTTAAAAATAAAATATTTTTAAAAAATGCCTCCTCTAAATCAAGAACTCAATAAACATTGGCTATTAATATCCAACAAAATTGATCACCGTTGATCTTCTGAAATTGATGCTCCGAAACATATCTGCATTTAAAAATAACATCTCGAAGGCCACCGTGCTGTGGACGGAAGTGCTGATGTAGGCTTTGACAGGTAGAAAGGAAAATGTTGCTGCTTGCCTAACATTTGCGCTTTGTGGCATGTTAGTTTTCCCATCTATCCAAGACTTATGGCCAATTCTGGACATAGGTTTTCACATATTCTATGGCTTAACTTTTAGTTACTTTTTTAAAAAGGCAAGGACAGAATTTTTATTCTTACTTGTCTTTTCAAACTCATCCAATAACTCGATATTCTCCCAGGTTCCAAGTGACCCCCTTTATTTACATACCGATTCTACCCTTATCCATTTCTGTTTCAGCTGTGCTTTCAGTGTTCTAGCCCTGTGTTTTTAGCAATTCTCATTTCATTATGTGTCTATTTTAATTTCTTCTCAAACTGCTATTTTTTAATGTATTATTAAATAGGAGGCAAGGCAATTTGAATGGGAAAGCAAGCTATTTTGGTGATAATACAATAATAATAATTTTGGCATAAATTATCCCTGTGGTTATATGATAACTCCTAAAGCAGTAAAGTGCGTTAGCTGCAACCATTTGCCATGAAGCCAGTGCCAACTGCGTGGAGGTTGTTTCAGAAGTTGTAGGTCAGCCATAGGGCTGAGTTCAGTTAACTGGAGGCAATTCTTTAACATTAACAGCTGAAATAGGGCCACATTAGAAGTGCTGTTGTGTGATCACATTTTAGTGCCTATTATGTCTTGATTAAGACTCCCCTGGATATTCCTTTTTAATGGAATTTGAGGAATTAAAAATGGCTTCACAAATCACTTTTTAATCTGGTGAAGTAAGCAGGGAATGAAAAACACCATGCTGTCATCTTCAAGTGCAAGGAAAGTTGTAAATAAAGAAAACAAATTAGTGGCTGGTTCACACCTCATCAGCTACCTAACAACCTGTTACCAGTTAATTACACACCTTTAAAATGCACGTACAAGAGAAATTATTCAGAAATCAGCTTCTCTAAAGGGGAGGGTGGCAGACAAATACCATATCAGAAGAGGTTATATTTAACTATTTAGATAACCAAGCATGAAGGGGGAAAACATGTTTTCTCAAGAATTATCATCCTGAAAGTGCCATCTATTAGTAGTCTAGCCTCAATGGCCTCCGCACCAATTACTCACTCTAGACAGATAAATATTTGGTGAGGACTTCATGGGAAATACAGTTTCCAATATCCTTTCATGACCTATTCTAATCTTCTCAGTCCATCAGCAGCCTCCACTGGTTGTTTACTATGATCAGAGCCCAATCATTAGCTAATCTAAGAAGAATTAGACCTCGGATGACAAAGCTAAAACACTGCTGCCAAGAAGTTTGAACAGTCTCGAGGTGTGCTTCTTGTTCCACAATATACCTATTTCCTTCTCTTCTGCTGTAGTGTAAACAGAAAGCAGTTGGAAACTATGTATACTGAATAACAAATAAATTTGGGGTGGAAGCTGCCTAGGACTACTACGTTATCCCGTCTCTACACACAGTCTTGTTGAGGGCCTTGTATGTGCACGTGCGTGATTTATTTCTTTAAAATTGTTTTCAATAAGTAAAATACTCCAAAATATGGCTTTGTAAATGCTAAAAATATGATGAAGGTGTCCTCCAGGATATTGGTCTGCTCACTGGCTTTGACTACCTGGCTTATCTGAAGTCAATCCTCTTCTTACTCTGTGCCCCAAGTTACCCCTGTACCAGAACAATCTAACCTACCTCACTGGATTGCTTGAAGGTACAACTGAGGGAAATAATTTCAATGCACTAAGCCTGTGGTAAAGGTTAATTACTATTACTTTCCATGGTATTTGTGGAGAGTAAACCAGGACATTGGTTTGGTTGCCTGATCAAATCTATTTCCTATAGCATTTTATTGTAATTTATGATCTAAATTTTAAAATGGTAATATGTTATGCACCTACCTACTAAAGGCTCTCCTTCAAATTAGCCTATTTTGAAACTGGAGACATATAAACAGTTTGAAATCAATTAACTCAACAAATTAATATGCTTTATGTTAATTCCATTTGATTTATATTCATTCATAAGTGATTATTTACATGATGTGCATTCAGATCACTTAGCATTAATTCGTCATCTAGCAACTTGATTCTTCAGTGGGCACTATAGTCAAAAGGCATCTAGTCGTTTCCAATTAAAAAATAGGTAAGTGGGAGCTGTGCCGTGGCTGGTAGTTACTGTGCGGCGGCGGCTAAGAAGGCAGCTGTGGTGGTGGCGGCGGTGGCTGAGGCGGCGACGGAGGAAATAGAAGAGGGCAAATTGTTTGAAAGGACTGCCTGTCTACAACAAAAGCAATTTTAGTCGATTTCATGCTGACGCTGTGCAAAGCTTCGAACTGTCGTCCCTCAGTCTACCTGCCAACGCGGGAGTACCCGTCTGAACAGATCATTGTGGCAGAAGACAAACATCCTTTTGTGCTACCTACATCAGCAATGGACAAAAAGAACGCCGCCAAGAAGAGAGACCAGGAGCAGGTGGACTTTGAGGGTGAGAGCTCCGCGCCTCCTCCGTCTCCTCCCCCCCAAAGTCGCTCACTCCCCCACAGGCGCCTCCTGTCTTGCCTGCTCCTGACCCGCCTGCCTTGTGTAAGCGCCCCCACCCGCACTGCCCCCCACCGGCCCACCCACGCCCTACCATCCGTACCGCTTCCAACCTCATAGGAGCCGATGTATTTATTTTCCTTGAGTTTTTATTTATGCTGTAAAATGTACCAAGTGATGTTAAAGGGGACGTCAGACCCAGTAGTGTGATGTTGGTAGACGCTTTTTTAAAAAAACATTGTTATTCACAACCCTGCTCCCAGAACCCGCTTTAGGCCCCCACAATCCCCCCAGCTCTCCTCCTGAAAAACCAGAGCGTGTCTGCAAGGGCCTCGAGCTGGGGCCCTGCTGTGGCCCGGCAGCATGCGTGGGAGCCCTTCTCTCTGCTGCTGCTGCTTTCCAGGCCGGGCCTTAAAGACTTGGCTGGGACCTATTTCGTGCCCAGGCTTTGCTCTGAACGTGTGCCAGGGGGAGAAGTCAGCATTTCCTGATCTTTCTCTCAAGTCATTTTATCATGGACTAGTGCCTGCTCTGTGTCCACCCCAATAAAAGGATCTTTCCTATTCAAAAAAAAAAAAAAAAAAGTGAGTGTATATACACACTTAACATACACACACACCACATACACACACATATTCTACAATCTGTAAATTGTTCAAAATCATTTAGGTAAAATTCTCCTAGTTATTTGCCCAAAGACATTTGTTAGTTACTTACCTAAAGGCTATGATTAGTGTGAGCAGGATGTGTGGATCTTCATTAAATCCTTGTCTGGATATTGTGCATATCCATAGAAATCTTCTCAGAGAGTAATGACCTCTCTCTACTCCATGTAGGTCAAATCCAGAATGCTGTTCTATAACCCTCCACACTCCCACTAATAAGCTTCCACTGATGCATTGAAAAAAATGAATTAATTTGTACAATATGGTCCATCATAGAACAGTGGAAAAGATACTGCCTCGAGTTCTGGTTCTCTTATAATTATATCTTCACTATATTATTTTTCATGTTACACAAGTAATGCAAACATATAAAACAAAAAAAAAGGTATAGTAAAGGACTTCCAGAGTTCCATCCCTCTAAGATAATCACTTTATATATATGTTTAAATAAAAAATGCATTATTCTATATAGTCTGTTCTGAAGCAACTCCTTATTGATGGGAATTTAGAGTGTTCCCAAGCTTTTATAAGAAAACCGGAAATTATCATCCTTGGACATATATCATCACTTACTTGTGCAAGTCTTTCACTAGTTAAATATCTAAAAGTAGAGCTGCTGGTTAAAGAGTACTTGCGTTTAAATCTTAATAAAACTGCCAGTCTCCTAGAGAGTTTATGACTTACACTCACTCATAAACCAGGAATGTGCCTATTCCTGCCACCCCCTTGATTGTACTGGGTAATATCACTCTTTCATATTCTTTGCCACTCTCTTAGATAAGAAAAGATAGTTCCTGTTTTTTATTTGGGCATTTAAGACCATTATGGGGTTGACCATTTATTCTCATGCGTTTGGTCATTTTCATTTACTTTTCCATTAATTATTGTTTACCCTTCACCTTCATCTCACCCCTATTTTTTGGTTCTATCACTTTGGACAAGTTACACTCTCTGATGCTTTGTTCATTATCTATACATTGTCCAAATGAGACACATCCAAAATCTGTCTTTTCAATAGTCCTTTTCTCACCTACCTGATTTTCATCTCCATCCCATTTTGAAATGTTTCGTGAAAAGATAATTTTCAAAAAAAAAAAGGTAAAATCATGACTCTTGTGCCAATGTAAAAATGAATATGTTCTAAAGACTTTACTTACATATTTGTTGAGGGAAGCTGGCAGATGTTATACCAGTTCAAAGGAAAAGTCAAAGGTGCATATTTATATGGACTAAAGCAAGAGAATTGCAAATGGAGGATGAAGTGGTCTTTCCCTAAGGGAGGATGGAAGTCAGTTGAAACTCTATCAGACAAGACACAATGTGGTTGTCTATAAATTTTTAAAGAGTTGTAAAATAGTTCAAAGACTATGAAAGGCTAGAGTCAAATAATGCAGAGGGATATGCCATATGTAGATAATGCATAATTTTCCATTGACACATAATTTTTTTCTACAGTCTGTCCCCTGTTGATCAAAAACTAACCTCAAAAGAGTATTCTTTATTACAAAATAAGATTGGTTTTAGTGAATTTGGCCTGGTTATTTACATAGGGGCAGCAAAAATACTACTTTGCCATATAGTCGTTCTTAAGTTTGCTTTGTTGTAAACTTTGACAAGGAATCTCAAAATGGACTTTTTTTTAAAGTTTATGTATTTATTTTGAGAGCGAGGGGTGGAGCAGAGAAAGAAAGAATCCCAAGTGGGCTCCGTGCTGTCAGTGCAGAACCCCAACATGGGGCTGGACGTGGGGCTGGATGTGGGGCTCGATGAGCCAAAATCAATAGTGGGATACTTAACAGACAAAGCCACCCAGGCATCCCTCTTAGAATGGACGTTTAAAAGCCTTTTGTTATTTGCTATTCTGAGGATAGGAGACCTAGGTATGACTCACCGTTCGATTTCACTTTCACTACCTATAAATCTGGGAAAATTCCTCTCTTTTCCATTTCCCCAAAATATCCCAAGATTCTTGGACCTACCAGGAAGTGACCTTCCATACTCAGCCTGAGAGTATGGAAGCCTGGGAACCCTGTAAGCCAGGTACCAGGCCAGTATACCAATAGGAATTTGTAAGCATTT
This sequence comes from Cryptoprocta ferox, assembly GCA_028646485.1. NCBI lineage: Eukaryota > Metazoa > Chordata > Mammalia > Carnivora > Eupleridae > Cryptoprocta > Cryptoprocta ferox. Next base: position 64,580,066 of record CM053559.1, on the reverse strand, counting down.
GTTTATAAAGTCTAAAACCTTACTTTCTTAAAAGCACATAGTCATATTTGATTAAATGAAAATCATTCTTAAATATAATGATTGGATATCCATATACAAAAGAACAAAATTGGACCCTTTCTTGCTATTATACAAAAAATTAACTCAAAATAGATTATGGACCTAAAAATAAGAGCTGAAACAATAACTCTTAGGAGGTAAATCTTTGTGACCTGGGTTAGGCAAAACCATCCTAGACATAACAGCAAAAACACAAATGGCAAAAGAAAAATTTGATCAGACTTCATCATTTCAAAGGACACCATCAAGAAAATGAAAAGACAACACACAGAGTGTGAGAAAATATTTGCAAATCATGTATCTTATAAAGGACTTATAGCTAGAATATATAAAGAAGTCTTACAATTCAATAATAAAAAAGACAAATTTAAAAATGGGCAAAAGATTTGAGTATTTCTCCAAAAAGATATACAAATATCCAATAAACATATGCAAAGATGCTCAACATCATTATCCATCAGAGAAATGTAAATCAAAATCCTAATTCAAGTGATAACATTAAGGGAAATTAACTGCAACATGTAGATTTTGAATATACAAAAAGCTCCTATAAAACAATAAGGAAAAGAAATCATTAAAGAAGCCAATCCATAGAAGTAGTAATATAAATAGCCAATACTCTGAAAAAAGGATACTTAATTTCATTCTTTTTAAAATTTTTTTACTTATTATCTTTTTTATTTTTAGAGAGAAAGAGAGCAAGAGACTGTGAGC